>CM068842.1:34983374-36183374 GCA_028554795.2 Sinohyriopsis cumingii
AAACTTCTAGGTTTAATTTAAAACATGTTTTCTCATGACGAGTTTTAAAATTGAGCGAAAGTCTCCAAATAATTTCCCCAAAATGAAATTTTTTGTTCAAAAGATCTTATGTTACGTGTTTAGGATCTCGTTAACAGAAACAAAGAAAAATTGGAGAAAAAAAGCTTTGTAAAATTTAACAAGCAATTTATTTCCTAGGAAAAACGGTGAAAATGTAATATGAATAAACAAATACGGTTTTAAGAATCAAATCCAAAAATAATTCAAGAATAATCCACGAATTAAGTTTTAGAAGTCCTAGTAATAAAATGTTCTAATGAAATTTGAGCTCGAGTCCCAACGAAATATCCAAATTGGAAGGCGATGATTTATTCTCTAGCTAATATAGTGCTGTTGTGTCTACAGTTCTTTGTTATTCCACAGACAATAATATTGCGGTGTTTGAATTCCAATACAATTTAAAGAAATGTCTTTCTCAGGAATTCTATATGAGCATTCAAATATTTCCAGGGAAACAAAATAATCTTTTAGAATACAAATAATTTGAATAAAAATTAAAATGTAACTCCAAACTGGTCACAAAAACGAACACCTTGACATCAAGTGTTTAAAGCTCAAACTGACTAAATTCTCTATAAACATCGGAATTAAACATGAGTACTACGCAATTCCGGTAAAACCAGAATTTCGAAATAGAGGCTGTTTACACCTAAAGTCTAAAGTCACGTATGACCCTGACAGAAGTCAATCATTTTACTCCAATAATAAAATAAAAATAGAAAGTTGTTTACTTGACTCACTGGTTTCTGAATCAAGGTCGGGGACTAGGCCAGTATTAAGTGTTTACGGGAAAACATTCAGGTCAAACTAATTTCTAGAAAATGTCAAATTCCAGTAATCAAAATTACATTACACTAACATGCAATGAAATAATATTTAAAAAAAACAACTTATAAACAGACAAATAATTTAAATCAAATATAAATTAAAACAAATATACATAACACAGAACAAATTGAACAGAATGGTTGTTAAGCTGTAATCACTTGCACATCAATACTGTCAGGCATTCATTACATTCATTATTACGAGGCTTCATTACATTCATTATTACGAGGCAAGTATCGAAAGATGAATCTTTAAGACATTCCGTCTGATTATTAGCAGCTGCTGGATTACAGGAATAAAACGGTATCGATCACCTCCACCCTTTTCGTTGTTTCGGCTTTAACTATTATTTTCATTGCCGTTTCGTAGAAATGTTGCCGGTTTTAATTGGCCATTATGACTATATAATATGTATACATTTAATATTTAGTAACGTTATTACATATCATTCGAATTCAATGAATTTGTCTCTTATCAACTAAAAGTATATCTCTACTATAAGTGATGACATTTGCACACACAAAAAAATTTAAACGACGTGGTTTTGTTCTTTATTGTACTGAGTTTTGTTGATAATTGCAAGACATATTGACGGATATATACACATATAATTTGCATGTGAACGAGCTAAGCTATAGGTATAACAACAATTCTGAAAAATAGACTTCAGACGGGATTGATATGTGGGAAATGTTTACATAGCTATGTATATCTGACCAGAAAATGCTGCTTTATCTCAATCATGTAAGTTTCAATCAATAAAAGAGCGAGGAATAATCTCTGATACATGGTATCGTTACCTTTTACATTACTTTAATTCACTTTCATATATGATCAAGTTGTGGTGTTGGATAGGGTGGGTGTTTGCGGTTGACTGTTTTCACATTCTGTTCAAAGTTTTTATTCCATGTAAGCTGAAAAAACCCCCACCAGAAACCCCTACAAAAAAGCAGGGATTTTGTTCCCAAATTAAATCCCTTTTCAGGTTACATGAATTAGTATATAGATACATCTTCTGGTTTAGATTTTAATTTTAATTTTTTACTGTAAGCAGCGCTAGTTTATAAAATAAAATATGTTCGTCACTTCTAGATTTTGCATGGCTCCCCAATCACTAAATTTGTATATTTTGCAGTCAGTTGTAAGTAGAAGGTAGGTATTTTATTGATCATATCTTGATTTTTCCAGTGATTATTATTCCTTACGGCACGTCATGGATATACTTCTATAGAAAGAGAGTGAAAAGAACGTATATATATCTTGTTAAATGAAAATGGTGGTCGAAAGTAACGTGTAAGTATCATAGCCTGTTTAACATAAGACTTAAGAAGCGCTATAGGTACCCGTCAGGGTTGTATGATCAGTTGTCTGTATTTGCTATTTAATAGCAATTTTAGTATACAATTTTTAGAGACACCGTCTAAAGATAAACAACATTATTATGTCAAACAGTAAATCGGAATGAACCATTATAAAATAAATCGATCTTATTGAAATTATTTGTAACAATACTGAAGTGAATGCAAACCATAACAAAACAAAGATCATTGTATTTAGGACTGGTGGTACAAGGTATAAATGTGGAAGATGGTTGCATTAGGTACTTAGGACTGGTGATTGGATGAGTAAATGTCGACGATGGTTACATTAGGTATTTAGGGCTAGTGGAACGATGAGTAAATGTGGAAGATGCTTGCATTAGGTATTTAGGACTGGTGGTAAGATGAGTATATATGGACGGTGGTTGCATTAGGTATTTAGGACTGATGGTACGATGAGTAAATGTGGAAGATGTTGCATTAGGTATTTAGGACTGGTGGTACAGTAATTAAATCTGGAAAATGGTTGCATTAGGTATTAGTACAGATGGTACATTGAGTAAACGTGGAAGTTTGTTGTATCAGATATTTTGGACTTTTGTTACAATGAGTACATTTGGACGATGGTTGCATTGGGTATTTAGGACTGTTGGTGCGATGAATAAATGTGGAAGATGGTTGCATTAAGTATTTAGGAATGGTAATACAATGAGAAAATATTAAAGATGGTTGCATTAGGTATTTAGAACTGGGAGTACCGTGAGTAAATATTGACGACAGTTTCATTAGGTATTTAGGACTGCTGGTAATGTGAGTAAATATGGATGATGGTTGCATTAGGTATTTAGGACGGGTGGTATAATGAGTAAATGTGGAATATGGTTGCATACGGTATTTAGGCCTGTTGGTACAATAGATGAACGTGGAAGATCGTTACAATAGGTATTTAGGACCAGTGGTACTGTAAGTAAATGTGGACGATGGTTCTACTAGGTATTTAGGACTGGTGGAACGAGGAATAAATGTGGAAGATAGTTGCATTAAATATTTCGGACTGGTGGTATAATTAGTGAATAAGGAAGATGGTTGCTTTAGGTATTTAGGACTGGTAGTAATGAGTGAATGTTGAAGATGGTTGCATTAGATATTTTGGATTGGTGGTACGATGAGTGAATGTTGACGATGGTTGCATTAATTGTTTAGGACTGGTGGTACGATTAGTAAATATGGAAGAGTGTTGCCTTATGTATTTGGGACAGGTGGTACAATGAGTACATGAAGGCAATGGTTGCATAAGGTATTTAGGACTGGTGGTACCATAAGTGAATGTTGAAGATGGTTGCATTAGGTATCTAGGACTGGTGGTAGCAAGAGTAAATGTTGAAGATGTTTGCATTAGGTATTAGGACTGGTGGTATTGTGATTAAATGTGGACGTTGATTGCATTCCTTAATTAGAACTGGTAGTACGATGAGTAAATGTGGAAGATGGTAGCATTAGTTATTTAGGATTGTTGGTACTCTGAGTAAATGTGGACGATGACTGCATTGTGTATTTAGGACTGTTGGTACAATAAGAAAATGTGGAATATGGTTTAATTAGGAATTTAGGACGGTATTTTGGACCTTTGGTGTAATGAGTAAATGTGGACGATGATTGCATTCTATGCTTACATAGAGCTCGTGGTACAATGAGCAGATCTGGAAGATTGTTGCATTATGTATTTAGGACCGGTAGTACGTGGCGTAAATGTGGAAGATGGTTGCATTATATTTTTAGACTGGTGGTATAATGAGCTCATGTTGAAGATGGTTGCATTAGGTATTTAGAACTGGTGGTATGATGAGTAAATATGGTAGATGGTCGCGCTATACATTTAGGTCTAGTGGTACGATAAGTAAAGCTGGAGATGGTTGCATTAGGTATTTACTACTATTATTTAGGACTGGTGGTACGATGAGTAAATGTGGACGATGGTTGCATTGGTACTTAGGATTGGGGCATAATGAGCAAATGTGGAAGATGATTGCATTAGGTATTTGGGACTGTTGGTAGGATACTGAATGTTGATTATGGTTGCTTTATATAGTTAGTACTGGTATTTAGGATGGGTGGTACGATGAGTAAATGTGGACGATGGTTGCATTAGGTATTTAGGACTGGTGGTAAAATGAGTAAATGTGGAAGATTGTTGCATTAGGTATTTAGGACTGATGGTGCGCTAATTAAATGTGGAAGATGGTTGCATTTGAAATTTAAGACTGGTGGTACAATGAGAAGATCTGGAAGATGGTTGCATTTGATATTTAGGACTGGTGGTACGAGGAGTGAATGTGGTGGTACTGTGAGTAAGTATGGACGTTGGGTGCACTCGGTATTTAGAACTGTTTTGTACAATGAGTAGATCTGGAAGATGGTTGAATTAAGTATTTAAGACAGGTGGTAGGATGAGCCTATGTTGAATATGGTTGCATTAGGTATTTAGAACTTGTAGTATGAGGAGTAAATGTGATAGATGGTTGCGCTATATATTTAGGACTAGTGGTACGATAAGCAAAGGTGGAAGTAATGTCCTTCAACTGGTGGAGATGTTGCATTAGATATTTACTACTAGTATTTAGGACTGGTGGTACGATGAGTAAATGTGGACGATGGTTGCATTGGTATTTAGGACTGGTGGTAAAATGAGTAAATGTGGAAGATGGTTGGATTATGTATTTGGGACTGTTGGTAGGATAAGTGAATGTTGAAGATGGTTGCATTAGGTATTTGATACTCATGGTACGAGAATTAAATGTGGAAGATGGTTGCATTAGTCATTTACGACTAGTGGTACAGTGAGTGAATATAGAAGATGGTTGTAGTAGGTATTTAGGACTGGTGGGACTGTGAGTAAATGTGTATTTAGGACTAATGATGCGAGAATAAAATGTGGAAGATGGTTGCATTAGACATTTAGGACTGGTGGTTCGATGATTAAATGTGGAAGATGGATGCATTAGTTTCTTTATGACTTGTGGTGCGATGTGTGGTACGAAGAGTGAATGTTGATGACCTTCACATTAGATATTAGGACTGGTGGTACAATGAGTAAATGTGGAAGATGGATGTATTAGGTATTTAGGACTGGTGGTATGATAAGTAAATGTGAAAGATGGTTGCATTATGTATTTAGTACTGTTATTTAGGAATGTTGGTACGATGAGTACATGTGGACGATGATTGTATAAGATACCTAGGAATGGTGGGGAAATGAGTAAATGTGGTAGATGATTTCCTTATATGTTTAGTACTGTTATTTAGGACTGGTGGTGCGATGAGTAAATGTGGACGATTGTTGCATTAGGTAATTAGGACTGGTGGAACGATGAGTGAATTTGAAAGATGATTGCATTATGTATTTATGACTGGTGTTACGATAGTTAAACGTGGAAGATGGTTGCGATAGGTATTTAGACTGGTGATACGATTAGTAAATGTGGAAGATGGTTATTTGGTATTTTAGACTGGTGGTACGATGAGCAAATATGGACGATGGTTTAATTAGGTATTTATGACTTGTGGTTAAGTGAGTAAATGTGGAAGATTGTTGCATTAGGTATTTTGGACTGGTGGCACTGTGAAAGAAATATGGACGCTAGTTGCATTCGGTATTTTGATCTCGTGGTAGGACGAGTAGATCTGGAATATGGTTGCATTAGTTATTTAGGACTGGTGGTACGACGAGTAAATGTGGTAGATTGTTGCATAATATATTTAGGACTGGTGGTACGATAAGCAGAGGTGGAGACGATGGCATTAGGCATTTGCTATTGGTATTTAGGACTGGAGGCAAAATGAGTAAATGTGGAAGATAGTTGCCTTAGGTATTTAGGAATGGTATTTAGGACTAGTGGTACAATGAGTAAATGTGTACGGTGGTTGCATCATGTATTAGGGACTGGTTGTAGGATAAGTGAATGTGGACGATTATTGCATTAAGTATTTAGACGATGAATAAATGTGAACGATGTTTGCATTATTTATAAAGGACGGGCGGTACAGTGAGTTGTTGTGGAAGATGGTTGCATTAGGTATTCAGGACTGGTGGTACTGTGAGTAAATGTGGACGTTGGTTGCATTAGGTATTTAGAACTGGTGGTAAGTTGAGTTAATCTGGAAGATGGTTGCATTACGTATTTGGGACTGTTGGTACAATGAGTAAAAGTGAACTATAGTTGCATTATGTATTTAGGACTGGTGGTACGATGCGTGAATTTGGAAGACGATTACATTATGTATTTAGGAATAATGGTGCGAGAATTAAATGTGGAAGATGGTTGCATTAGGCTTTAAGGACTGGTGGTTTGATGATTAAATGTGGAAGATGGTTGCATTAGATTTTTTATGACTGGTGGTGCGATGTGTGAATGTGAAAGATGGCTGCCTTAGGTATTTAGTACTGGTATTTAGGACTATTGGTTCAATGAGTAAACGCGGCCGATGGTTGCAGTAGATATTTTGTACTGGTGGTACTGTGAGTAAATGTGGACGTTTGTTGCATTCAGTATTTAGAACTGTTGTTAAATGGGTAGATCTAGAAGGAGGTTGCATTAGGTATTTAGGACTGGTGGTACGAAGAGTGAATGTTGACGATGTTCACATTAGATATTAGGACTGGATGTAGGATGAGTAAATGTGTAAGTTGGTTGCATTATTTATTTAGGACTGGTGGTACGAAGATTATTATTTAGGACTGTTATTTAGGACTGGTGGTGCAATGAGTAAATGTGGACGATTGTTGCATTATGTATTTAGGACCAGTGGTACAATGAGTGAATTTGAAGGTTGATTGCATTATGTTTTTATGACTGGTGTTATGATAGTTCAATGTGGAAGATGGTTGCGATAGGTATTTAGACTGGTGATACGTTTAGTAAAAGTAGAAGATAGTTATTTGGTATTTAAGACTGGTGGTACGATGAGCAAATGTGGACCATTGTTTAATTAGGTATTTATGACTTGTGGTTGAGTGAGTAAATGTGGAAGATTGTTGCATTAGGTATTTTGGACTGGTTGCACTGTGAAAGAAATGTGGACGTTAGTTGCATTCGGTATTTTGAACTCGTGGTACGACAAGTAGATCTGGAATATGGTTGCATTCGTTATTTAGGACTGGTGGTACGATGAGTAAATGTGGTAGATTGTTGCATAATATATTTAGGACTGGTGGTACGATAAGTAAAGGTGGAGACGATGGCATTAGGCATTTGCTATTGGTATTTAGGACTGGAGGCAAAATGAGTAAATGTGGAAGATGGTTGCCTTAGGTATTTAGGAATGGTATTTAGGACTAGTGGTACAATGAGTAAATGTGTACGGTGGTTGCATTATGTATTAGGGACTGGTAGTAGGATACGTGAATGTGGACGATTGTTGCATTAGGTATTTATACCTGTTTTACGATGAGTAAATGTGGAAGTTGGTTGCATTTGGTATTTAGGACTGGTGGGACGATGAATAAATGTGAACTATGTTTGCATTGTTTATAAAGGACTGGCGGTACAGTGAGTTATTGAGGAAGATGGTTGCATTAGGTATTTAGAACTGGTGGTACATTGAGTTAATCTGGAAGATGGTTGCATTAGATATTTCGGACTGGTGGTAAGATGAGTAAATGTGGAATTTGTTTGCATTAGGTATTTATGACTGGTGGTACGATGAGTAAATGTGGAACATGGTTGCATTATGTATTCAGGAATGGTGGTATGCTGATTAATTGTGGAAGATGGTTGCATTAGGTATTTACTGGTGGTACAGTGAGTAAATGTGGAAGATTGTGTCATTAAGTATTTAGGACTGGTGGTACTGAAAGTAAATGTGAAAGATTGTTGCATTAGGTATTTAGGAATGGTGGTACGATGAGTAAATCTGGAAGATGGTTGCAATAGTTATTTAGGACTGGTGGTACGATGAGTAAATATGTACGATGGTTGCTTTAGGTATTTAGAACTGGTGGTACGACGAGTAAATATGTACGATGGTTGCACTAGGTATTTAGGACTGGTGGAACATCGGATAAATGATGAAGATGGTTGCATTAGGTTAGGAAAGGTAGATGATGTCATTTTACAGATATATGGAATTATTTTTTAGCCCAAAATTAGCATGGACAACACTAAGGAAATCTTAGCAACACAGCCAAGTCAATGATCGTATTGAAATATCAAATTAAGTTATGGTAATTTGATTTTAAAAACTCTATCAAAATATTTTATGTAACGACAAATAAAATATATTATCATTAGTATTCATAATGGAAGTAATACTATTATTCGTCATATTATTATTTATTCACTCTCCAAGCTTGTGTTCTTGATGGCAACGTTTGATTTGCTCTCTTTACAATATTGTCTTCCGGTCTTATTTTATGACATTCTATAATGTTGATTCTACAGGGTTTATTTGTCTGCACAAGGATCAAAACATATGTTCAAAACGTTTACCGTCAATGATCTATCTTCAGGTATTTGAGGAATGTATGATTATATCACCTGTGACAGGTAACGGTACATCAATCGTTTTCATGTCTACATCTTATAATACCCTCCGCTCAGGGGCTCTTAAATCCATCAAAAAAAGTATTCCGCGGTATCCCATTCATCTCTACAACTGTACATTTTCTCAATCATGCCCTTCTTTTATGAATTGGATGCCCCTCGGGGTTCCTATGTATGTATGTATGTATGTATGTATGTATGTAGGTACGTACGTACGTACGTACGCATGCATGTATGAATCGCATTTTACACAAAATAATCATTAGTTTATCATTGTAAAAGTTAATGTAATTTGCTATAGAGAGACGAATGTCGCTGGAACAAGTCACTAAATTATAATAACGTGCTTGGAATATAACACAGTAGTTACAGTATATATGTATCCCATAGTCTCCGGACGGAAGCACAGTAACAAGTAAATATTTTCTTGTTAATTATCCACAGAAGACTTTTGAGCGTTATTTAAACAATTATATTTTTTTGGAGCTACTCCTCGCAACAGTGGACATACAATACGTTACATAAAAGTTGGAGATGGGTTGTGAAATGCTTACGGCAACAATCGCTGCTGCGCTCATCGGTATCCAGTCATCAGGCAATAATGTTAATACGGCAATAAATGTAAATCGTATTGACTGATTATAAATTATATTGCAAGACACACGGATTTGGTACCTCAGACTAAAACTATCACAAAATCAGCATTTATTCTGTCGTCCCTCCATCTCAAGTGTCAGATATAGGCGATCAGCTTCTGTAAGCCATTAAAGGACAGTACCAAATAAACTTTTTTTTTTTTTTACAAGGAGGTGTTTATGAGAAAGAAAGAAAGAAAGAAGTAGAGCGCTAGAACACGACAAGCTCTCTCTTTTCCTTTTCATCCAAAACCTAGTGCAAAATACGTGTTTTAAGTGGTATTTTTATTATTGTTGTTGTCGTGATATTCGTCATAGTTTTCACCACAGCAATTGAATTTTAATGCTCATGTTCTCCGGCCCGGCCCCGCGCGTTAGTAATTTTATATATATATATATATATATATATATATATATATATATATATATATATATATATATATATATAGAGAGAGAGAGAGAGAGAGAGAGAGAGAGAGAGAGAGAGTAATTTTAAAGTGATGGAAGAAAATTTCATGTTCAGTATCATATAAACTTGTTTGTAATTTTTTTCCAAATGCAGTTTTCATAGGTCGCCCCGCACGTAAATCTCGGATGTGGGGTGGGGGTGTGGTGTGGGCACCAAAATGATCAAAATCGGGCCTCGCGTTTGCTAAAGCCTCTACTGCATGTACTACAATGCACTTAAAAAATGCATGGGTGACCGAGTGGTCTAAAACGCTCGCCTTTACCGATCACTGCTTTCTTACGTCTGTCCGCCTGGGTTCGATTCTCAGGCTCAGACAATATGCGTATGTGATATAGCTTGACAGAACCATCCCGTGGGTAGATGGTTCTTACCGAGCTTTTCCATGGTTCTTCTTCCACCAGTTATGCTGGCCGCCATGTATAGTCTATCCTGAGCTGAAAATGGCGTTAAACTAACAACAATGCGCTCATTACTTTCATTGTGCAAACGTGGTCATTTGCATTGTTATAATAATTCAGCTTGAAATCTCTAGCCTTACCGTCTTTACTAGCGGGTCACAGCAATGCTTAAAAGGGAGGAATCAGGATCAGAGAAATGGAGATAGGATTAAATTATATATAACTTCCCATCTCTGATCACATTGAAACAACGAAACAAGAACCTACTGAAGAAAATAAGTTCTTGTTTTCATGTCAATCATCAATCAAGTACCGATGCAAATCTCTCTCATAATTTACTAAATGTGGACCAAATTTACTTCATAAGAGTAATCTTGATTCAATTGTTATATTTTCTACCATTTCTCTAAATTTTAACTTTTAGTCTTTAATTATGGATGAAGAGGTTCTACTATTTTCTTGATATTAATTTTACTACTTAAATCAACATCTTAGGTTAGCAACATATTATTGCATTTAATCTACAAACTGCGTTACTTGTAGTGTGTGAGCGCGCCCGCACAAGCGTGTATTTGTGTATGTGTTAAAGCCTTGGAAGATTCATGACTGATAATCTATGACCCATGTATTTGTTTAATATCCATGGAAATTTATGACTGATAATCTATGACCCATGTATTTGTTTAATATCCATGGAAAATTCATGACTGATAGTCTATAACCCATGTATCTGTTTAATATCCATGGAAAATTCATGATTGATAGTCTATGACCCATGTATTTGTTTAATATTCATGGAAAATTCATGACTGATAGTCTATGACCCATGTATTTGTTTAATATCCATGGAAAATTCATGACTGATAATCTATGACCCATGTATTTGTTTAATATCCATGGAATAGTCATCAGTAAGGAACTGTATGACCCATGCATTTGTTTAATATCCATGGAAAATTCATGACTGTTAGTCTATGACTCATGTATTTGTTTAATATCCATGGAAAATTCATGACTGATAGTCTATGACCCATGTATATGTTTAATATCCATGGAAAATACATGACTGTTAGTCTATGACCCATGTATTTGTTTAATATCCATGGAAAATTCATGACTGATAGTCTATGACCCATGTATATGTTTAATATCCATGGAAAATTCATGACTGATAGTCTATGACCCATGTATATGTTTACTATCCATGGAAAATTCATGACTGTTAGTCTATGACTCATGTATTTGTTTAATATCCATGGAAAATTCATGACTGATAGTCTATGACCCATGTATATGTTTAATATCCATGGAAAATTCATGACTGTTAGTCTATGATCCATGTATCTGTTTAATATCCATGGAAAATTCATGACTGATAATCTATGACCCATGTATCTGTTTAATATCCATGGAAAATTCATGACTGATAGTCTATGACCCATGTATCTGTTTAATATCCATGGAAAATGCATGACTGATAGTCTATGACCCATGTATTTGTTTAATATCCATGGAAAATTCATGACTGATAGTCTATGACCCATGTATTTGTTTAATATCCATGGAAAATTCATGACTGATAGTCTATAACCCATGTATATGTTTAATATCCATGGAAAATTCATGACTGTTAGTCTATGACTCATGTATATGTTTACTATCCATGGAAAATTCATGACTGTTAGTCTATGACCCATGTATTTGTTTAATATCCATGGAAAATTCATGACTGATAGTCTATGACCCATGTATTTGTTTAATATCCATGGAAAATTCATGACTGTTAGTCTATGACTCATGTATATGTTTACTATCCATGGAAAATTCATGACTGTTAGTCTATGACCCATGTATTTGTTTAATATCCATGGAAAATTCATGACTGATAGTCTATGACCCATGTATTTGTTTAATATCCATGGAAAATTCATGACTGTTAGTCTATGACTCATGTATATGTTTACTATCCATGGAAAATTCATGACTGTTAGTCTATGACCCATGTATTTGTTTAATATCCATGGAAAATTCATGACTGTTAGTCTATGATCCATGTATCTGTTTAATATCCATGGAAAATTCATGACTGATAATCTATGACCCATGTATCTGTTTAATATCCATGGAAAATTCATGACTGATAGTCTATGACCCATGTATCTGTTTAATATCCATGGAAAATGCATGACTGATAGTCTATGACCCATGTATTTGTTTAATATCCATGGAAAATTCATGACTGATAGTCTATGACCCATGTATTTGTTTAATATCCATGGAAAATTCATGACTGATAGTCTATGACTCATGTATTTGTTTAATATCCATGGAATAGTCATCAGTAAGGAACTGTATGACCCATGTATTTGTTTAATATCCATGGAAAATGCATGACTGTTAGTCTATGACCCATGTATTTGTTTAATATCCATGGAAAATTCATGACTGATAGTCTATGACCCATGTATATGTTTAATATCCATGGAAAATTCATGACTGTTAGTCTATGACTCATGTATATGTTTACTATCCATGGAAAATTCATGACTGATAGTCTATGACCCATGTATTTGTTTAATATCCATGGAAAATTCATGACTGATAGTCTATGACCCATGTATTTGTTTAATATCCATGGAAAATTCATGACTGATAGTCTATGACTCATGTATTTGTTTAATATCCATGGAATAGTCATCAGTAAGGAACTGTATGACCCATGTATTTGTTTAATATCCATGGAAAATGCATGACTGTTAGTCTATGATCCATGTATCTGTTTAATATCCATGGAAAATTCATGACTGATAGTCTATGACCCATGTATTTGTTTAATATCCATGGAAAATTCATGACTGATAGTCTATGACCCATGTATCTGTTTAATATCCATGGAAAATGCATGACTGATAGTCTATGACCCATGTATTTGTTTAATATCCATGGAAAATTCATGACTGATAGTCTATGATCCATGTATTTGTTTAATATCCATGAAAAATTCATGACTAATAATCTATGACCCATGTATCTGTTTAATATCCATGGAAAATTCATGACTGATAATCTATGACCCATGTATCTGTTTAATATCCATGGAAAATTCATGACTGATAGTCTATGACTCATGTATTTGTTTAATATCCATGGAATAGTCATCAGTAAGGAACTGTATGACCCATGCATTTGTTTAATATCCATGGAAAATGCATGACTGTTAGTCTATGACCCATGTATTTGTTTAATATCCATGGAAAATGCATGACTGTTAGTCTATGACCCATGTATTTGTTTAATATCCATGGAAAATTCATGACTGTTAGTCTATGACCCATGTATATGTTTACTATCCATGGAAAATTCATGACTGTTAGTCTATGACCCATGTATTTGTTTAATATCCATGGAAAATTCATGACTGATAGTCTATGACTCATGTATTTGGTTAATATCCATGGAATAGTCATCAGTAAGGAACTGTATGACCCATGTATTTGTTTAATATCCATGGAAAATGCATGACTGTTAGTCTATGACCCATGTATCTGTTTAATATCCATGGAAAATTCATGACTGATAGTCTATGACCCATGTATCTGTTTAATATCCATGGAAAATGTATGACTGATAGTCTATGACCCATGTATTTGTTTAATATCCATGGAAAATTCATGACTGATAGTCTATGACCCATGTATTTGTTTAATATCCATGGAAAATTCATGACTGATAGTCTATGACCCATGTATTTGTTTAATATCCATGGAAAATTCATGACTGTTAGTCTATGACCCATGTATTTGTTTAATATCCATGGAAAATTCATGACTGATAATCTATGACCCATGTATTTGTTTAATATCCATGGAAAATTCATGACTGATAGTCTATGACCCATGTATTTGTTAAACAGCCATGTAATATTCATGACTGATAATCTATGACCCATGTATTTGTTTAATATCCATGGAAAATTCATGACTGATAGTCTATGACCCATGTATTTGTTAAACAGCCATGTAATATTCATGACTGATAATCTATGACCCATGTATTTGTTTAATATCCATGGAAAATTCATGACTGATAATCTATGACCCATGTATTTGTTTAATATCCATGGAAAATTCATGACTGATAGTCTATGACCCATGTATTTGTTTAATATCCATGGAAAATTCATGAGTAAGAAAATGTATGACCCATGTATTTCTTTCAACAAAGTTGCAATAAAATATCCACTGCACAATGCATCGCGATTCATTCTAAGACAAAGATCAATAAATAGTATCACACGTATCAATACCAAACCAATCTTAAGCTGTAAAAATCCGTCGCATGCAATCGTTTAAAAATTCAAAACAAATTTGCGGTCGAGAATCAGTTTAATTGTCGAACACGTTTTTAATAATTTTTTCAACCACACGGAACTTCGAAGAGATTTTAAACAATACATCAGATTATAAAACTCTAATGTCAATAAGACATATCATACGTCAGACTGAACTTTTGTCTGTCATTCTGATACCAATCTATATAACGATTAATCTCTCTCTCTCAATTGACAGGTGTCATGTATACTATTATTGACTAATCTCTCAAAGTTGGGCCCTTTTACTATATATTATATCTTAATTTTAATTTTCAGTGCCTCAGTTAAAGTCCTAAAACCTTTTTGTATAAATATTTGACGATTGATGCTCAACAATAATTGCAATTAAAAGGGTTAATTAAAATTACAGAAAGAGGTTTCAAATCATTTTATTGATGATGTAATGAATAGGAAATTCCACTAGCAAATGAACATACTCTAGAGCAGCCCATCTAGTATGCTCTTTGCAATGTTAAATGTAGGTGATAAAGGGCTATAATTGTAGCACTGAAAAAAAATCATGAAACCTGTTTAGATTAAGAGAATGTTCACTAGCTCAGCAGCTGACCCTTGAGTGAAGAAAACATTTAATCGAATGAAGGCTTCCGCTAAACATAATGCACTAAATGCAGCATAGGGTATAGGTAAAACATCATTTTGTAACAGTTATAGTAAATTATGTCGCTTGGTCTACGCGTAACGCATGTGTTTACAGATCGAAAGGTCTGTGGTTTGAAACCAGACTAAAGAAACAGATTGAAAACGGTATATTACAAATTCTTTTCATCATAAGAAAAAGTGAACACCGTTACGATTTTTTAGTTAAACATCAAATAAATCTTCGGCATATTTCATGATTCATTGAACCGTTAACACTTGTGATCATATCATAATAACGTATATTTAAGCCTAAAATGGGAATGTAAAACACTGCAACTTATGCATATGCAAAATGGTTAAATATATATACAAAAATCCATGCATATACATGTTTTGTTCGGAGTCCAATTTTGATATGACGCAGGGAGATATCGAAACTTCGGGCCGAGACGTATTCGTATGCCATATCAGAGCTAATTCTTTCCCCTGACTCAGTATAAAACACAACTGCGGTCTTGTATTTATTACATATCCCCTATTTTGCGCTTTCTAAATGTTTTTAGCTCTACAGTATGAATGAAAATTATAACCAATTGGGAGTTATACAAGTTCACTCCATTGTCTCTAAAAATATCTACGTGTGGATATCAAAGAAGATACCTAATGAGTTCGAATCTGGCTATGCGATTCGTAAATATGGACTGAACAGCTGTCTCAAAAGCCAGATCAATTATTTAAGGTTTAATGGATCCAGTACTTGCGTTGAAAACAAATGTTGATATCTGAAGGGTTTCGTACAGTCGGTATGAAAATTTTCAAACTATACTCTGCTAGTTTTTACAGTTTTTCCGGACCAGTACATATGAGAAATTTATAGTTTTGAGGTATTGAATTATATCTGTTGACATATTCCTGACTTGAACACGCGGTGGAGCTAGCATGATTCTGACAAAAGATAAGCAAGAATTCTATTTTGACATAGATAGACAAAGTGTAATGGAAAGATAAGTTCAGAGTGTGCGTCATCCATTATGTATCTAGATTACAACAATATTTACTACGAATGATGTTCCAATTAAAGAGGTTTTTTTTTAAAAAAAAATCTCTGCGGTAAGCTCCATTTCTTTAAAAGTGACCAAGATGCAATGTAAGCATACTAAGTATTTTTAAAATGTGCTATTTAAAATAATTGAAAATTCGAAATATACCAAAAATGTCCGTTTGATCAGATCAAATAGAATGAAATGAATTAACACAGGTCCAATATACGTGTCTGACCTCACCCATAAGTACACCCCATCTAGAAACTCATGCTCCTCTTTCGCACAGTTAATACGAAATCACACCGAAAGCGTTCTTTTGCGTACCAGGGCCCAGCAACGTGGAACGAATCGCCCATAGATCTTGGACAAAATGCCATTGTGATTTCATTCATGAGTGATTTTGAAACTCACCTATTTCGACTACATGAACAGACATATAGACTTAATGTTTACATCCTTAAGTATTGTCAGCATGTTTTTATTTGTAGTTTTGTGTGTTTGTTTGTAATATTGTCGTTGTATATGTTTTCCTGTCTAATACAATTTTGTACGGCACTTAGAGCTTCTAAAGATTAGACACTGTACTCAATCCACATTATTATTATTATTATTATTATTATTATTACATGCCCATAACAAGCTTAAGATGGGCAGCTGATGAACAAAGGTGATGGCTAGAAGAATATCTGTTCAAAATGGGAGACTATGATGAAACCAGTTGCATTTCAGAAGTGGGTTGTTGAATTCATTACATTTACATGGCTGTTTTACAGACTACCCATTGTTCCAAGAAAATAATTCCATATCAAAATGATTTTTTAGATTGACAGAGACGTTGATAAATGATTATAAGCAAAATTACCAAATTTTCAATATACATTGAAATAAGAACCAAACAAATACTAAATAAAACCTATCAAACAATATGCATTTCGCTTAATAATGACTTCGACCTTTACATACATTTAAATTGCAATTAGAAATACAAAATACCCTACTGAAAAATAAAAAACAGCGCTCTATTTAATACACGGATGTAATATCTCAGAAAAAGAACAATATTTAAAATATATGCAGATAAAAATGCATGCTTTTAATGCCAAATATATCAATTCTATGCAAGGATAACAACAACTGACTACCAATTTGTACTGGTCAAAAATAAACCAATTTAAGACGGATTTACTATGTTAGAGTTAACTAACTGGCCAAGGTGTGAATGTTAATATGAAAGAACTTGCATGGTGATGGAAAGAGACTTATCATGACTGATGATGATTTTTTTCCATCAATATTGCAACATAATGTTTCATCGTTGACAAGAAGGATAACAACAAACATTTCACACTACCCTTTGGAAATATGTTTGGTATTCCACAAATCATTTACTAGATACACTGCATTTCCAAGGATGAGCTGAATGTGATCCAGTCAGAGATTATTTTAGTCTCCTTTCAACTGACAAAGATGCAATGTAATTACGCTAAGAATTCTTAAAGTGTTATTTAAAAGGACTGAACACCAGAAATATACCGGAAACGTCGTTTTGAATAGAAAAATAGCAAGAAATGAATTTACATTGGTCTTAGAAAATTGGTATCTTCAGTATCAAAATTAACAAGGCTACATTTGTAATTTCGGATTACATTTCTTAGGTGAGTTTCCTTAAAAATACACATTATAGTTTATGCAAATTGTATTCATGCCAGATTTCTTATTTCAATGCCATATAAGTTAAATTAAGCAAAACGTAATGGGACATTCAGAAGTGTCAGTTGATATACAGAATGTTAGCTTCTGAAAGATCTAACAACTCTTCATAACGCTACCGTTCAGCATGATTATCTCAGTAAAATCATTAGGATTTTGTAATTTTGGTTAAGTCATGTATTTCTGTGTTACACTCAATGGATGCTTTGTTTCTCGAAGGTTTTGTTGGATTTCATAATTTATGTATTTCTCAAACTGATTTGTCGATGTAAATTGGTATATTTTCGAGCGATTTTTATTTTCTCCTTATTTGTCTCTTAAGGATATGTCTTGATATTTATTATTCGTTCAATTGGTTGTCAATATTGCCAAATGTTAATCATTTCATCTATTCTTTATTATACTGTTTTTATAATAGATGGCATTAAACTGTGTTGAACTTTTATTTAAACAAGTCTTCGGCATCTAAAAATTTTGCTTTGTTGTCATTATTTATGTTTCTGATCCAATATTTTGTTAGTTATTTAATTGCCAACAGCTCAACAGCTATTAATTTATTATTTCCTCTTTCTCTATTATTATCTTTAAAATTATAATCCTTCCAAGCTTTACATATTGGGCTGTCAACTCGTCCCTGCATACATTTTCTAACATTTGGCATCACTTAATTTAATGAGTTCATCTAAATTTGTGATACGGTTACTTGAATTGAGGTAAGTGTTAATTATATCTTCCATTGTGTAGTTACTGTTTCTAATTTCGTTTTAGTGCATTAAGTTAAACCAAAATACCTTGGTCCTTTCAGAGATATTTCTCTCATCATGATCCCATTATATCACGTATACTAAATATACACGAAACAGAGAGAAAAGTGCAATACCTGGATTCTAAAAGAGGATGCTTGATAATACTAACACATTTTTATAAATACGAATAAATAACATTATCATATAGGTAAGAAAGCAGCAGGGAAGTTGTACAGACCAGCGTGAACAGACAAAATAAATCTTCCTACGAGAACATTCTCCGTAGAAGCCTCGGATTTCACTTTTACAGCCTTCTACGGAAGCTAATTTTCGTGAATTTCAGACCAAGTGCATCAGGTGGTCGCGCCGGTGTGTTAGTAAATATAGCGTCCAGGACAGGAAAAATAAATGAAGGGAATAATATTTTGTGTTAATTTTTTTGTTGCATGGTTGGGCTGCTTTTTCATGAATAAATTTGATCAAGACCAATTCGATACCGACTGCGTGGATCGTGAAGATTTATCGTGATAAAACCGTGCGGTGTCGCCTGAGCGCGGCTGAAGAAATTTTTAAACTTGTTTATGTCCATGTCGCCGTTGCACCAGGTCTGATCAATATTTCTCAGCGTGTGTGTGTCCACGCCGTTGAACACCGACAAAATATTACAATTGTCCCTGATCACCTTTGGAATCTGCGTATATCTCTGTGTTACGTAAATAACATCGGTGTTCTTGTGTCTGCCACGCGAGAATATCCTAGCCGGGTTAGTTTGTTTATCTAGCATAACATCATCGAAAACAACAAGATTATTAACATCACCGTCCAAATTCTCCACGGATGGAGCTTCATTGATGTCTGTGATGAATTCGATTGTGCCTTCGTCGGTATTATCGCTAAATTCTTTTAACACCTGATAACATCGTTGATCGTCCACGGATGGTGCAACCAGATACAATTTGTCCCATTTTAGCCATCGCATAATCAAATTTAGCAACAATTGCGTCTTACCAGATCCGGATGGGCCAATGATTATCATTCTTATCGAATTCGGTAATACCGCATTATGTTTTTTCTGCTCGCGTCGTTTCGTGGCCGAAAAATCAATTACATTCATGTTACTAAAATATATGGACCTATATTGTGTTAAGTGCCGCACGCACACAGCTACGATAAATCCGACTGAAATCGTTACACGCAATAACAGGAACGCAATTGCAGGAGAATGCAAAGTTTGCAAGACACGCAAGTTCAGATTTGTAAAAAAAAAAATTAGAACCGGAGGAGACATTGCCGCCTCCATGAAAAATCTACCCGGAACTCCCTGGGCAAAATATCCCGGAGAAAAGCATCTGCCAGGATACAATTACTGCGGACCCGGAACAAGACTCGATATCAGACTCGACGATAATAACCAACCAAAGCAAGGTGAAGATCCGGTAAACGCCATCGATAACGCTTGTTACTACCACGATCTCGCGTATCGCAGCGGGGATTTACAACAAAGGCATCTCGCTGATATCAGGCTAATTCACGCACTAAACGCGATTCCTGACAAAAGTTTCAAAGAAAAATTGGCAACTTGGTTGATAAAAGGCGCAATGAAAAGTAAATTAGTACTCGGCGCTGGTAAATAATAATGGAGCAGATATATTATTCTCCGCGAGGATTCTGGCGAGGAAAATCAGCAATTGCCAAACTCGCTAAAGCCGCTAAAGTAAAACAATCCACCGCTGAATCGTGGTTATCGAAACAGGCAATTTGGCAAATATATCTTCCTCCGCCTAAGAAAATACCATATGCAAGTTTCACCGTCAGTGTCCCTAATGAGGTCCATCAGGCTGATCTTATGTTTCTTCCTTACGATACCGTTGACGGCGTCACATACAAATATGTTCTGACAGTCGTTGATATCGCCAGCAGGTATAAAGAAGCCGAGCCATTATCGAATAAAACAGCAACGGAGATTGCTAAGGCGTTTAGCGAAATTTATTCACGATCCCCGTTGACATGGCCAAATCTTCTTCAGGTTGATCCAGGTCGAGAATTTCTTGGCGCGGTTACTTCATTAATGAATAAAAATAATGTTAAAATCCGTCGCGGTATTGTAGGTGTTCATCACAATCAAGCTATCGTCGAAAGATTCAACAAAACGCTCACAGAACGATTATTTGGATACCAATACTCGCGTGAATTTATTCAAGATAATCGATCTCACGATTGGGTATCAAGATTGCCTCATGTAATCAACGCGTTAAATAACGAAGTAACTCGAACAATAGCAATGAAACCTGCAATTGCAATTACAAAATCGAATATACCCCTAAAGCGAGATTCCACAATTCAACCTGTACTAGGTAGTGTCACAGTCAGATATTTGTACAAGGAAGGCGAAGCTGAAGGAGGAAGAAAAAGAGCAACCGACCCAACCTGGAGCGTTACAACACACAAAATATCCGCCGTAACAAGATCGTCGGGAAGACCAGCGATTTATATCCTAGATTCGTTAGCGCCTCAACGCGGATTTACCAAGGAAGAATTACAATTAGTACCAGAAGATACTCAACTACCGCCAGCGTCACTGATGTGATTTACTCGAATTCGTCCTAGTTGGGATAATTTTCTTACTCTCGACACGGCTAAATATACCAAATTTGACCAAGATATTCTGTCATCGACGATCCAAACTTGACCATCTACGGTCAATCCCTGCGACGAGTGTATCGTTGTTGCGTATCCTAGTTTCCATGGCGATTTTTCTGCATTTATCGCGTCATTAACAAGATTAATATCAACAAAGATAATATCATTTAGGACCAAAATCTTTTTCTCTCCGCATGGTAAAATAATATTAATATTTTATTTTCTAGTATTGGCGGGCCTATAGCATAACGGTACCTGCAGCGTTGGAAATTTCTCACAATGCAGCTTGAATAACATTTCCTGGATAATATCACGAACAACTTTCCTACTAGCAACGATCAAATGATCGGGACGCCACAAATTTAGAAAATCGCTCATCGGAGTCTCGTCGATTATTTTTCTCATGACGTCACACTGAATCTTATTCGGTTGTAATCTAATCAATTTTTTGAATTCGGTCAGTAAAGTATCAGTCGATCTATAATCAGCGTCGATTTCCTCGTAATAATCAACGAAGTTTCTGAGCCATTCGTGAGGCGATTCACCATCGATAGGATCAGGTTGGCCGTGATCTCCGCACATTATCACGGCGGTATTTTTTCCCTCCAACCAATCTAATATCGATTTTAAAATATCTAGATTCACCGTGCAAATCTCATCAAATATAATAATCTTGTTGATATATTTGTTTCCCATACGAGCCGAATCCCATGATCCACCACTGTACTTGAAATAACTGTGATACGTGCAAGAATTAACTCCGCGCTGCTTTATTTCTCGCGCTAATCTGTGAGTCGGAGTCAACACAATCATATCGGAGTTCGCAAATAAATTTATTGCTCGTGTTGTTTTACCGCTACCGCCAGGTCCATTTAGGTAAACGAATTTACTGCGTGAAATTGGGTCAAATGCAGATGCGGCTGTCGATATTTCCTCAAATTTATCTCGATGAAATTTATCACAATCTTCAACATCGGCATCTTCACAATAATCTAGAATATCCTCGTTTTTTATCCTCCAAGTTCCCCAGGAGCTACCGTCGGTGATTAAATTTTCCAGCCTGTATTGGTATTTTTTATCGATATAAAATGAATCCGTCGCGACTCTTACCGCGATATCAGAAAATTTATTTATCATCGAGAGTAAATTTATACTTACATAAGCGAGCATCGACGACCGTAAATGCGTATATTGCGCTGATTCTCCTTCAAGGTAGCTAATCACGGTACCTAACTTCGCTCCGTCAATGATAATATTCTCTCTGTTGCAAAATATTCCTCGTGATACCGTATCGGCGATTATAAAATCCATCTCGGCGTCGTTGATAAATAATCTAGCGTGCCGGTGTTTATGATCAACGGATCCGCCTTGAGTAAATTTACCAATTATTTTTCTTCCTATATCTTTTGCGTTGTCACAGTCCGTCGGCAACCACACATTAGTTTGTTTTCTGTAGGATATAATCGCCTCGCTCACTGTCAACGATACTAACATCGACGAATCTAGCATATATCTCAACAACAACGTAGGAACCCAACGGCGCTGAGAGAAATGCCTGCCAAACCAAATATAGCAAATTTTATGCAAATTTTCAGCAAACTCGAATGACGTAACACAAGCGAATCCGGTTATGGCAAAATCAGGTAACGGCCCGTTAATCGCTACTCTTGTCATCTCGCTGGTAGGATGGCCGAATTTAGCAAAATAATCTGCACAATCGCCATATCCAAGAAAACTTCCAGGATAACACGCGCTCATGTCAACGGAAATCATATCTTCGAAATAATATTTGGTATTCCACAATCCGCCATGGCCGTATTCGATACAACTAAGTTGAATATCAGCGAGATATTCGTTTCTCGTAGGCTTCCACGAGTTTTTCTCTCTAGCGGCGTGAGCGGCCACAGACGGAATTGTAAAGCAATTTGTCAGTAATTGATCGGGATTCGACGAATATTTCACCGCGAGATTTTTCATCGACTCGTGTAATATTTCATCCCGGTAAATATCGCCGCATGGCAGAATAAATTGATCGTATCTTTCTTCGCTCGAGAATAACCATATCGATATTGGATCAGATGCGCTTAATTTTTTGATAAATCTAAACATAGCATCGGAATTATCTTTCGCGGCATCTACCGTGGAAAATTCCACGGGATAAAATTTGACAGTACGATCTCGTGGAAATATCATTACCGATTGCGACCACGCGTGAGAATTGTGATCGACAATCTCGATTGGCGCTCCTCGAGATCTATACGGTGATGAGTATAATATTTCTCCCGATAGCGTTTTCACCGTGATAGGAAATTTAAGTTTTTTACTCAACGCAACTACATCGTCCACAGATGCACCATCAGCGACAGTCTTCGCCCATGCGTTAATTTTATTCAGCCTCAACTGGGTCAAACCAGATCCACGTCGAGCGTTTTTCATATGTTCGATTACGCGCTCGGCCACGCAGTTTATCATTGGCGATTCTTTCATCGCAGGTAGATTTTTCACATCCGGGTTGTTATTTAGCCGATAAATACCGTAAACAACTGCACTAGATGGATATGCCCTAGCGTAATAGGGACCGTCGATCCCCAGTAACAATCCCTGCTTAGAGTTTTTATCGAGAATAACATTTTTCTTACCGCCACGCACTGGATCTCGTTTATCACGAATAATCCAAGTATCGTCGGGCATTTGTGCGATAAATTTTATTCCAAAGATAAATCGCTCTTCCTTATGCTCGGTTTTTATGTGCTCGGTTATTTTCTTGGCTCGCTCCAGATTCATCGTGGCATCGACAGAATTCGTTTTCCAAGTCGACCAAGTGTGAATCGCTCCATCATCGAAGAATTCTTTCTTGGCTCGGTCAACCTCAGGTATAATATATTCTGCCTCATCAAGATCAAATGCATCCATGATTATATTTTAGACAAATGTTTAAATTATAATAATGCATTGCAAATGGATACTAATCGGTTCAACAAATTTCTGTGATAAATCCTGCAGAGGCGATTATTGCGGCGCTCATATACACGCGATTCGGCGTGGTAGTAAAGGACCACAACGTTGCTTAGTTTGTCAAGTTGGCACGCGAGGAAAAACTCGATTGTGTTTAGCCTGCGGAGGAAAAAATTATCGAGAATTGCGTCGGTATTATGAAAAAAGATCCTCGTCGGTTATAACATGTGAAGAAGATTATATTAATCGATTCAAGGCAAATAACGATTTAGACATATAATTATTATATATGAATCCAAAATCAGCAACTCCAGAAACAACAATGACATGCGAGTTTAAATCTCATCCTACGATCATGGGATACGAGGCATCATCGGATGGTATCGTCAGGCATATTAAAACAAAGAATCGTGTTGGTAAAGTTGATAGATTTGGATATCTCAGATTTACCATCAACAAAAACAAAAAACGAAGATGTACAAGCTATTGTAATCACAGATTTGTATTCGAGATTTTCAACGGACCAATAGAAATCGGTCTCGTTATCGATCATATCGATGGAAATAAAGCTAATAATAAATTATTTAATCTTCGAGCGGTAACTCAGAGTGAAAATTGCAGATCCGGCAATACCGGCGGACCGCGAATAGCTAAGGCGGTTAAATCAATAAATAAAGAAACAAGCGAGGAACTTGCATTTACATCGATGAGGGCCGCTGCAAGATACTTCGGTATTAATATAGTCTCGGTGTGGCGAGTGGCAGAAAAAATTCAAAATGCAACATTCTCATATCTATTTGGCGAGTGGATTGAGTTTTACTATATTCCGATAATTTCAGATTCAGAAAGTGAAATCGAAGATTTCTAAAAATTAATTGAATATTACAAAAATTATATAATGAACGAGGATAATATAAACAACATCATCGAAGCCATCGAGGATCTGAAAAACAAAAACATAAATTTATCCTCAGATTTGGACACAGGTAAAATCCGGTCCGAATTTGAGACGATTGTTCAAGGAAAGCTCGAATACAGATACACGCTACCGTCAGAATATAAATTCATAAAGAAAATCCAAATTGCGATGTATCAATCGCTTGCGACTGTCAACGATGATCAAATCGAGAATTTTGTTAAATTATCGACGCTGGTAGAAAAAGTTAGATCGATTTTGTCCGACGAATATGAGTCAAGAAAAATTACAAGCTCACGTGTCAGGCAGCTAAAAAGCTGGTCGATGAAAGCAGAATCAAGGAATCCTCGATTTCTGATTTTAGAGTCAAAGACTCTAGAGTCAAGGAATCCTCGATTTCTGATTCTAGAATTGGAATTGGATTCGAAGATTCTAAAGATTCTAAAGATTCTGAAGATTCTGAAGATTTCAGATATTATCAAAATTGGAATCGAAGATTTTGAAGATTCTGAAGATTTTTGATTCTTACCACATAAAAAAAAAAAAAAACTGATTTTATTTTTTTTTTATAATATTTTAGTGAAATTGTACAATTTTCTTATTTCTGACTACCATTTACCCCAGCGGATTTGCTAAATTATATAAATTACTCAATTTAACGGGTATTTACCCGAGCAGATTTACGAAATTATATAAATTGCTCAATTTGACGGGCATTTACCCCATCAAAAACATAAAATTACACAAATTTCTTAATTTCTCTGATTTTTATTAATTTTTTTTTATTATTTACCGAAATAATTTATTTACTGAAATTGTACAATTTTCTTATTTCTGACTACCATTTACCCCAACGGATTTGCTAAATTATATAAATTACTCAATTTAACGGGTATTTACCCCAGCAGATTTACGAAATTATATAAATTGCTCGATTTGACGGGTATTTACCCCATCAAAACTAAAAAAAATCTATTAATTTTGAAAATTTCCTCGGGTTTTATTTTATTTTTGGGCATTTTTTCTTTGGTGGAAAGATCAAGAATCTTTAGAATCTTAGATTATTTCACGATCTCACCAGCAAATTGATACTCAGCGTTTCTCCGCGTATATCAAGCAAATTTCCATTCTGGTCCGTCAGTTTGAAATTTATCTTCGACAATAATCGATTGTGACATCGCAGATAAAACGGATTTACTGGCTCTTTTATTATCAAAAAAACCCGGAGATGCGCTAGGTGAAAACGAATATAAGATAAATCCCTGCTGTGCCTGCTCTGACACAGACGAATCCACGTTGTAGCTACCTTCGACGACATCCGCGTGAAGATAAATCGCGATAACCTCCGTTATATTGACGATACCCGGCGAGATATGCCGCCCTTGCCCGGCAGGATCATTATTATGTTTGAGAATTGATTCTGATTGTATTTTTTTAGTCCACGCGGCATGTAATTTCGGAAATAAATCATCGATGGTATCAGTGACGGATTTTCTGATTTCATCAACATCATAATCGGGAAATTTGAAATTTGGTAGCGTTTCCTCGGTTAATCCAAATACTCTCATGAATTTTTGTTTTTCTCCTGAATTTTTGATCAACTCGAATTTGCTAATAGGAAGAACATAATCGGCAATTGATATATCGTCGATCATCGCCCGAATGAACATACCATGATAAAATTCAACATCATTCGCGAGTTGATTTAAAATCTTCACGCGTCCGATAATTTCGCTACATGAGCCTGATTTATTTAAGATGCATTCATGAAAGGATTCCCGCAATAAATTTAATTGTAATTTATGTTCTTGAATAAATTCGTCGAGGGTTCTTCTTACCAAGATACCGTCTATGGGGGCTATTATCCTGTTAATGTTGGTAGCGTCGAAGATTTTCACACCCGGGGAAATTTTAGGAAGAGGCAACCACGAGAGAATTCTTTCGTCCCTAAAAATAAAAGCGAACATTACCAAGTTAAATTTGTGGTTATTCATGAGATTAATGGCGCTGTGGATCAGAGGCTTGTGTTTGATATCTCCGTACCATCCTTCGTCGGTGGTAAAATCTGATTTTTTTGGCTCCGGTAGCTCTGGAGGAGCTTCTTCGTGCCAACCTGGAATAATAAAATCTGGTTTTTCTGGTTTTGCCAGAGGTGCGATTTCGGGCCAACCTATAACTGTCCTAATCGATGACTGGTAAATATCAACGATATATGGCGATTTTACTTCGATTATCGACGACAACGTTGGATCGTGCGAGGATATTTTTATTCCTGGAGTAGCATCGCCGGTTATATTTGATATTCTACTGGTAAGTTCCTTATCTAGTTGCTCAATTTCGTAACTGCCTGTTGGTATGCCAACGACGATCCAATCGGGAGTTCCATCAGGACGGTTTTTATTGGCAAAAACAAGCGAATTATTCGACGATAATCTACCGAATGATTTCGATCTAACATTGGGCCAGCTGTTATAGACGCGTAACTGTGACAGCGCAATTTCCTTGACGCTGATTGGTATTGGAAAATCGATACTAAATTCTGGCCTGGTTGAGCTTGCCGATATCAGCGTTGTTATCGGCGGTGTCGTGTTTGTCACGATTTGAGTTAGTTCGGACATTATTGATATTCATTTGTTCAATCTCGGAGTAGATATTTACCATCACAGAAAATTCTAGATCGGATATAACGCCATCGTTGAGACTCTCAGAAAGCAACGATGATAATTTCGAATACGCCTCGTTGACCTGGGATAGTTTACTCGTGTACAGAGACAATTTCTCATTCGTGCACGAGGATATTTTTTTCGCGATGATATTGAGAACACCAGCGATTGTTGTTGTCGACGAGATTATTATCGTTGCTACGATTGGCGCGATTGTTGTTACCGCGGATAAGATTATTCCCGCACCGGCGATTATTGCACTTACCGCGTACACAGCAACATCGATGGCAATTAATCTGCGTTGATATTTTTTTATTTTTGTTTGATATTCGTCGAGAAGTTTTTTTAGCGAATCCTGCCATGAACGCGCCTGATTGTAACGGTAATCCGATGCGGTCATTTATTAGTTAGTTTATCTGACCAATTGGATATATTCCGGATAAATATTCGAAAATTGCTTGACAATCGGCCATCATCATGGTTCTAACTTGTGGTTCTAGCATAAAGGTTTTTGTTATATTTTTAAATATGGTCATAACAAAAAACCCAGGACCAAATTCACGAAAATCATAACCATCGTCTATTATTACATTGAATTTTGTCGCTCCGGTGATATATACTCGATATACGCCAGTAATTGGCGAGGTAAAGCTAAATGTGTTATTCTCAGGTGTCCACTCAATATCTTGTATTTTTACCACAAATGGTACATGGCAGGGAAGATTTTTTGTTTCTACCTCCGCTGGTATCGAAATACGCGCTAATCTTCCAAGATTCATTGACGATATTTTTGTGTTAATATCGCTAATTTTTGTAGTTGCGTCGAGAAGTTTCGTGTTTAAATCTCGAATTTCTCCGCCGTACACTGATGTATCGAATTTTTGACGCGCTAATTCACGTACCACGTTAATTTCATCGTTGATTTTAGTAATATCCTCGTTGATTTTTTTCGTTTTCTCGCTGAGATCATCGTATGATGTTTTATCGCTTTTCTGACTCATTACGATATTTATTTCGGTAATATCGGCGAGAATATTAGTAATATCCTCTTTAATTTTTCTTACTTTATCGCTAAGATCGTCATGCGATGCTTGATCGGCTTTTTCTTTGCTAGTTCGTTTGCGGCGGAGGAAGTATCGCTGGATGTTTTTATATCTTCCTCAAATTTTTTGCTAAATTTAGTCAAAGTATCGTCGAGTTTTTTAAGATCGTTATTTAGCCTGTTTAATCTTTTTGTCACTCTGTCCTGAAGATCGTCGTGTAATGCTTTATCAGCCTTCAGAAGCAACGTTGCTGATAACTCGTTGTCCTTTTCTTCCACATCCGCGATATTAGCCTTCAGGGGTAACTTCGCTATAATATCGGCGATATCAGCGATGGATTTTGATACCGAATCTGACAGGCTAGTAAATTGATTAATGCGATCGTTATATTCGTCTCGCTTGATTATATCAGTTATTTTGACGTTGCTTGTTTGTAATCTTCCTTCGCGGCTCTGAAAAATAGCAACTTCGCCAGGATCTACCTCTGACAGCGATAGAAGATTATTAATATCATCCCTGGTTGCGAATTTTGATAGATCGACGTCAGTCACTTCTGCTTCCTTCTTCCTGTAGATAAATCTACCGTAAATATCAACCATGATATTTATCTATGGCATATTCAAATACGATTCTATGATACGGACCGGATGATTTTGAAATTGCATCGAGGACGTTAATTGATTCAGGACCGCATATCGGTGGATCCATTAACGTCTGCGTCGGAAGTGTCGAATACCAAATTGGAATATTTAACTTTGACACGTAATCGATAAATTCTTTTGGTGGCGCTAGTCCGTATGAGTCAAAGTAAACAACTTCGCGAGGATTAATCGCGTAGGCGACCCAGTGTGTGCCAGGGCCGGTATTTGAATCGAGATTTATTATTCCTGTCTCGGTGGGGTTTGGTTTTTCTGGTAGTTGATCCCGCATAAATACGCCTCTGAAAAATTTTATTTTTTTATTCTTTGCTTCGTTGAATAAATCTAAATTTGAGGCTGGTAGGCTAATTTCAGACCGGATCCGTACGGGGGTCGTCTTAGATAAAGGCCTGATCCGTACATGGGAGGTCGTCTTAGATAGAGGCCGCTTCCCTTTTTTTTACCGTATCGCCCTCCCATTACTTTATGCGCTAATTTAGCACCTGCGGCTCCAACCGCACCTAACCCTAACGCTTTTGCACCTGCTATTAACGCGGGAATAGCGGCTAGCAGAGGGAAAATTCCGCCCGTTTTGACCATGTCTCTGATGGCACCTATACTAAGATTCACATGAACGCCAGAATTCGCTGATTTGGCTTTGGTGAAACGTTCACGTTGATTTTTAGTTAGCGACAGTTTGTTAGGACCGCCCTGAATTTGATCATTTTTCAGGGTTAATTTCGTACCGCATCGCTTTGCTGTTGCTGTTTGGAGTTTTTTCATCTGACCCGGGGTCAGAGTTACGCTGACGTGTTCGTATGGCATATTAATAATCGTTTAATCTAAATTTAGAAATCTTAAAATCTTCGATTTTAAAGTTACATTTTCTCGACAGGAGCGTCAATGACTCTCATTCTGCCACTAATTCCCTCCAAGATCATTGTTCTATCGCTGAGAATCACCGCGATTGCTTTATATAAATTATTTCCCGTGCGAATTCTGGCTTTGAAATGGATATCGACGACGGATTGTTTTACCAGATCGAGATGCTCCAGGGAAAAATAGTAGATCGGATAAAGTTTATTAAAATCCAGCTGCGATATTTGCAATCCGGTATCGATATTTTGATCACGACCCATGAAACACAACAAGCGATGATACGCGCGAGCTGTCGAATAATTTTCAAAATTAATTGATATTTCCTCTGATGGTTCTTGTTGGCCATTTACTCTCAGTGATACGTTTGTTGCGTGTATGCTATCAAATATCATGTGGCTGTACATTTGATGATATCTTCGCGTGTGCAAAAAAGCAATAAAGATATGCCTAGGTGCAGAGGTACCTTGCTGCGATGCAATACGCCAGGTAAAATCACCATCAATATCGGTATTTGTGGAATCTGTTGTTGTTGTCAGCCATGACATGACAGATTTACCGCCTTGGTTCATGAATGATAATAATTTTTCTTCCTCGATTATTGACGGGGTTATTGCTGGCATCCACAAAGTAAATTTAAGCAATTTTACCTGGCCGCCATTATTCGCGGCATCATTGGCATGTGGCAAATTAGTAGCGGGATCAATAGTACCTTCTCGCCAGATAGCATCATCGCTATTTCCTTTTCTGACAAATGTTACGGTGTGTTTTGCTCCGTAGATGGTTTTCCTGAAATGCCTGCAAAATCCGAATATATGGGATAACGGAATAGCACAAGAGACTCTTCTGCGACCTCCTTGCAGCATAGATTTTCGCGTGGCAAATCCGAGATTATGATCATTATTAGCACTAATAATCATATCTTCGACATCAGCGAGAACATTACCAGCGTGATTATTTGGTTGTCTAACGATAAACGGCCTACTATCGGGGAGATCAGAATTATCTTTGGCGAACATCATACTAGGGCCAGCTGATCTAGTAAAATCATCCGAGTATCTAGCTAGGCCTATTATCGTTGTTGCTAAGTCAACATCATTGGTAATTGACTCAATTTCTCTTCCGTCGATCATGTAAGTGGCGCTCTTGAATAACGCCATAATGCCGTTGTTGACAAATCCGACCCTAAAATTTGCTCCATAGGCGGTATTATCCGTTTTAATAACTTCCCCGACAACTTCGATATACGCCTCAGATGGAAGAAAATATCTTGTTGTGTCGTGAACTTGAATTTCCAAGCGATTAGATGTATTCGGTTCAACTGCGTCATACGAGAAATACTGGAAATCTCGCAAGGATGTGTCTCTGCCTACAGGCTCGTCCATGTCGAACACTTCATTTGACACTTGTGCGAACATTTATTAATAAGAATTTCATCTAAAACGAAGACCACTGCCTGAAATAAAGCTTGTATTTGCGACTTCCTGTGCTAGATTTGCGTTAGCAACTTCCTGCGCTAGATCATTTATTTTTTTATTTGCTGCGTCGTTTATAGCTTTACTGACTTCGGGTGGCATTTCGCTGGTGCTAGGTAATTTGACAGGTTGTTTTTTACGCATTAAATTTGATATTTTGCTTTTGACAGCATCGAAGCCTTTAGTTGCCAAATTACCAATACCAGAGATGACAGTCTCGCCGATCTTTCCTGTTGCTTTTGATGCGATTTGCTTAGCTGCGGGTCCTGGTTTAGGGACTACCCGCGTGACGAAACTTTTAACGATAACTCCGAGTCCATTGCCGTGAATATATTTATATACAGGCAATCGAGAGTTAACTATGCGGACCTGTCTAGGTCTGCGCTGATGTTTGTGAACAATCATGTTATTTCAATTATGTTGTTTTAATCGATGAGTTCATTACTGAGCTGCTTGTAAATGTAGGAGTCGATGACACCACCACGGAATAATCGCTGACAAATATATGAGGCCTCGTTGATTATTTCACGAGAGTTATTTCCGGCTCGTTTTCCTCCGATTAATATTTCGAGGCGAGATACATCGTTGACAACGCTGTCAGGGCAAACAGTATATCCGCTTCCTGTTTTTGGTTTTGGAGACATTTGCGACGATGGCGATAATACATCCTCGAATTTCTCCTCTTCTTCTTCTTTTTCTTCTTCTTCTTTTTGTTTTATTTTTCCCATAAAATTTTGGTAACCCGGGTCATCAAGATTAATGGATTGTTTTTTTGAAGCAAAATATACCACGGGAGCCCAATTTTCTTTAGTAAATTTATTAGCACGCCCAGATTTCAAATATTTGCTTCTTTCATCGAAGCCAAATCTGGCAATGTTGATTAAATTATCCTCGTTTTTGTTGAAATAATCGATGGAACTTTCTTCGAATTGTGTGTGAAGAAATTTTCCTGCAATTCTGGCTTTCGATTCTGTGGAAATGGATGCAGAAGGTTCATCGATGGATTTTATTTGTGGTATTTTCTCTGTTTTCAAAGATTGTGGCGTCACCGAAGATTTAGGTTTTCCTTTCCCCCTAGGTTGACTCATATTATACACAAATCTATCCTGTGCAGATTTGTAAAATCGATAAAAAATCTGGTCACCCCCAGCTATCCTGTGTATATTAGCTCTAGCTCGGTATATATTCCTGTACCAAAGATCTCGCGATTTAATTTTATTTAATCCATCCTTCGTTAAAAATTTCGCCCTAACGCTAAAAGAATCTTCAGCAAATGCACCAAGTTCATCAATATTATCACCAGATATTTTAAATTGTTTTTCCATCGTATTCCAACCATCATCAGTAAATTTATCTTTTATTATTTCCCAAGGTTCTCTATCGCCTCTCTCTTCTTCTTCTTCTTCTTCTTCTTCTTGCTGTGGTTGTTCTTGTACTTGTTTCAATTGTTCTTCTAGCCTTTGTGTTTGTGCTCGTACTTGTGCTCGTATTTGTGCTTTCCTCAATTTTTCTTGTAGATTTTTTGTTTGTGCTCGTACTCGTTCTTGTGCTTGTCCTTGGTGAATTTGCTCAAGTTGACCTGGAACTACTCGAGTGTGTTCCTCAATATCTTTCACCATGGGAACAATTCCACGCTTCCTGAGTTCCTTATCGTCTTTTTTCTCACCATATGCGACTCTCTCGACGGTTTCGGTGACTGGCTTTAGCCACTTCGACGATATCTCGGTAATTCCATATTGCGTATCTTCGTAATCACGAACATTTTTCTTAAATAATTGTTTTGCTGGAATAAGTTTCTTTAGTGACGCTAATTGCTCTCGCGCTAATCTAGCAGAATGAGGCTCTCCAACTGTGCTAGTTTTCCGACTCATATTATTTTCAAGTATATTATTTTAATGCGACGTAAAATTGGGAAAAGCAGCCCCCAGAGACAACAAAAAAATTAACACAAAAAACTCTCTCCGTAGATTATTTTTCCTGTCTCGGGTGCTATATTTACTAACACACCGGCGCGACCAACCAATGCATCCGGTCTGAAATGCATGAAATTTGATCTCCGTAGAAGGCCGTAAAAGTGGAATCCGAGGCTTCTACGGAGAATGTTCTCGTAGGAAGATTTATTTTGTCTGTTCACGCTGGTCTGTACAACTTCCCTGCTGCTGTAAGAACATTTTAGTTGGTACTGTACAGCGATTCGAACCTAGGTCAGTTGGCAAAAGGCACTCATTGCCTTGCCTGTAAGCACCGACCCTTATACGATCTCGACCTTGCACACATAACAGAAAAATCATGTTACACAATCGGTGGTATAAGTATCCGTGCGTAGCAGTCATACCCACACGTCAAGCTAGTAATTATTCTCATCTGTACAGTCATTTCGGATTCTTAACACTAAAATCAAGGCATATAGAAATAATTATATAAGATTACAAATATACACCAAATAGAAAGTAAAGTAATATCCCTGGAATCTACAGGAGAATGCCTGATAATCATCACCATCATCATCAGTCCCGTGGTCTGGTACACCGATGGGGCACCGCACAAGACCGAACAACCAGCTCCCTCCATTCCTCTTGATTTTCCGTCTTTCTCAGATAGTCGCGCAATGTCAAGCCTGTCCACCCTCGAATGTTATCTTCCCACCTCTTCCTCTTTCGTTGCCTGCCTATCTTTCCTCTTCCTTGTACAGTGCCTTGCAGGATTGTCTTGGAAAGTCCTGATGATCGTAAGACATGTCCATACCACTGCAGTTTAAGTTTTTTCACTATGATCAGGAGGTCATCTTGAGGCCCAATGACCTGTTTTATCCTTTGCCGTATTTCTTCATTGGTGACATGTGACGCAGAGGATCTTTTGGAAGCATCTCATCTCTGTGGCCTGTATCCTTTTCTCTAAGTCAGCTGTTATTGTCCTTGATTCGCAGGCGTAAAGAAGTATGGAGATCACCAGTGAGTGCATCAGTCTGACCTTTGAACTGAGTGCGATGTTCTTGTCCTTCCAGATGGGCTTTAGTTTTGTCAGTTCTGTTGTTGTCTGTGCAATCCTGGAGAGTATTTCAGGCTTTGATCCTGCATCTGTTACAGTTGCCCCCAAATACTTGAAGCAGTGAGTGGACTGTTTCTAGCTTCGTACCTTGGACCCAGATGTCAGTGCTGATGTCCTTGGCGCTGTTGGTCATCATTTTAGTCTTCTCTGCACTGATTTTCATGCCGTAGGCTGCAGATGTTTTGAAGAGGATCTCTACTAAGCTAGATAATTCTCGCTCATTTCCTGCTAGTCCATCAATGTTGTAGGAAAACTTAAGTTGGTGATTGTTCTGCCTCCGATTATGACCGTCCCTTTGTTTTTCAAGCGCGTCGATCATGATTCTCTCCAGAAAGATGTTGAATAGTGTGGGAGAGAGCAGACATCCTTGTCTGACTCCGACTGTCGTTCTGAACCAGTTCCTTATGCTGCGTTGAAGTATACTGCACTGGTGGCCTTGTCATAGAGGTGTTCTATTACTGTGATGATGTTGGCATTGATGTTGTACAGTCGTATGGTCGCTCACAAGGCTGCATGCCTACCCTGTCAAATGTCTTCTTGAAATCCACAAAAACGTGGTACAGATCTTGTTGGTGTTGGAGGTACCTCTCACACAATATCCTGAGATTGAAGATCTGCTCTGTTGTGCTGCGCTCTGTTCTCAACCATGCTTGCTCCTCGGCAATGATCCTTTTAGCCTGCGACTTTAGTCTGTTCAGCAGTATCCTTAACATGACTTTGCTTGGGTGGCTTACAAGACTGATTATACGGTGGTTTTGACACTGTCGTAAGTTGCCTTTCTTGGGGAGGGTGATGTCAGTGATTGGGTCCACGGCGATGGCCATAATCCTGTTGGCCAGATCTTGATGCAGATGTTTGTGAAGGCGCTAATCATTGGTTCTCCCCCAGCTTGGATCAGTTCTGCTTTGATGTTGTCCACTCCTGCTGACTTACTCTTTTTCATTGATCTCACTGCGGCTTCTACTTCCTCACGTAGGGTAGGGTGATTGTCGTTGTTAGTTGATGCAGGGACGTTCAGTACCTCTGGATCTATTGTGGCTCGGTGGTTGTGAAGTTCTGCGCAGTATTCTGTCCATCTTTCCAGAATATATGCTTCTTCTGTGAGGCAGTTTCTGGCTTTATCCTGTAAGGAGGTAATCTGCCGTTGTTTTGTGCTTGTTAGACCACGGATCAGTTGGCATGCTTTCCTGCTGTTGTTCCTTTTCAAGTTTCCATTAATGTATTTGGACTGTCCCTCTATCCAGTTCTCTTTTAATTTTTGCATGCTTTTCTTGACTGCCTTGTACTGCTCTGCCCCTTCTGAACCCTCCTCTTGTCAAACAGGTTCAGGACCTCAGCTGTCACCTAGAGCTTATTGACTGGGCGATGTCTACCAAGGATCTCGCTGGCTGTTGTATTGAAGGTGGTGATCAACAGGTCGATATCGGTATTGTCAGCATCGAGAATGGTTAGCGGTGCAAATTTCCCACCAAACATTGCCCGAAAGGCTTTTGTAACATCGGAATCCTTCTATTTCTCGAAATCAAATTTTGTGCTTGTGTGGCTCTCTTTCTTGACATTTTTTAGATGTAGCCTGAAGGTCATCATCACCAGATCACTGAACAGCGATTCGAACCCAGGACGGTTGGCAAACGGCACTCATTGCATAGGAAGTGACCATGATCTGGTGATGATGACCTTTAGGCTACATCTGGTGACGATGGTGACTGATAATACATACAGAATATTTATAAATACGAATAAATAGCATTAGCATACCATGTGCGTGTGTGTGTGATTTTTAATTTTTGACGTAGCTTAACAATTTTTCAGTCATATCGTTACAATGTTTGCAGTGTGGCAGTTTATAGTGATGTCTAGCACTGGGGCATCATGCCACATGCATGTATCATCATGTCCCACCCAGTCACATTTTCCTGACACCAGGTCGACCAGTCCTAATACTACCCTCTTAACGGCGAGCGCCAAACGAGGCAGCTGATAAAACGATTTTTATGTCTTTGGTACGATTCGGCCTGGTTCGAACCCACAGCCTCCCGCATCCGAGGCGGAGGATCTAGCTACTTAGTGAACATTTATTTGAAAATCAATTGTGTACAAAAAAAGGGATTTCAAAACCTTTTCCAAAATGTCAAGACCAAAATGATGAAACTGAGTTTTACCCAAATGTTCATACCTAAAATCGTATCACAAGGAATGCACAAATGTGCAAGAAAATAAACAAAAAGATAAAAATTAAAGAGCAAAATTGAAAATACATGAAAAAGTGCAAGAACGGCAATTTGACAATAATAAAAACGTAAGATTAATTAAAACGACAAGAAGTAGAATATTACAACCATTAAAACGATATAATCGTGTTCCATCGGCTGACTATTATTGTGGTTGGCAAAACTTTAGAAAAACCTAAAGACGCTTATGTCACAGATCACATCATACCATTTTTAAAATCATTTTACCTATCCCATCCAGTCCAAGAAAAGGAAATATGTTCAAAACAAGCTAAAATGATACGGGCAAATGACACAGAAGTGCAAAATAGTGCCGAAGAGCAGAATAGAAAAGACGAATCATTCAAAATGGCAAATTTTTATAACAAATAAAATTTAAAAAGTGTCTTTTTTATTCTTATTTTCGTCCGTCTGTTTTTGCTATTAAATTTACTAAAATAAGATTTGACATAACAATGGTTTTAAGAAGTACAATGTACCAACAATGAAACATATTCATTTAGTATGCTGCTTTTAGTATTTTCGATTCATTATTTTTTAAATTTTTTGTGTTGATTTTTGCTTGGAATGATGTATACCTCTCTCGACGGTCTGTATATATTTGTGTGTTATATAAAGAATTTATTTCATTAAAATAACGTGTCAAGAGAGATAACGTGGGTCGCAGGGATAAAAGCTTTTCTCTTTGGTTTATATGTGCCAATTGATAAGTATAATTTCATGTATATACTTTCAATTTCTAAACCGAAATCCTGCTGGTTAGTGCACAGAGCTGAATGCTTAATTCCACTTACATACTAAATGAATTATTTTGTACCTCGAGTCCTTATCTTCGACCATCCAGTTTTGGGGATGAGTGCATTGCGCGGAGTGTTCGGGCGCTGGTACGCGAGTGGTAGACAATATGTGCCGTTACTTGTGGCACAGGTTCGATTCCTGCTTGGAGTGAATTATAACTCTAACCTATTTGATCCTATTAGTTTCAATGTATACACATTTATTTCAGACAACAGTGTCTCTGAAGATATAATGCAGGATCCAGGAATAGGAACTATCCTCTGTATTTATAAGTGTCACATATTGTGGAGAGAATGAATCAGAGCTTTCACCTCTCCTTAGTAGGGGTCCTGAGTGACCTATTGATCTAAAGCGCTTGCCTGTACTTGTCACAGTCATCTCACCTCTGTCCTCTTGGATTCGAGTCTCGGGTTTGGATTATGTGGATATGTGAGAAAGCTTACTGTTAATTTCCCGTGGGTCGGTGATTCTTACAGTGATTTTTCCGGTTCTTCACCTACCAGTTATGTTGGCCGCCATGAATATCCTATGCCTGGTATATAGGCGTCAATATATATATATATATATATATATATATATATATATATATATATATATATATATATATATATATATATATATATATATATATATATATATACACATATTATTTTTAATTGTTTGTCAGTTTTAAATTTTTCTTTTTCTTACATGCTATTGTAATGTAAATGTATTCACTAGAGATGATACTTTTTCAGAAAATTGTTTGACCTTGACTGTTAGTTTATAAACAACAGGTGTTGATCTAAATCCTGACCTGGATTCAGAATTACTAAACAAAGTTCTATTTTATTTTAAAATGATTGGTTGTTGTCAAGGCCATGATGGGAATACGTGGGTTAAGAAGTAAACACTTTTTTGTATTCTGGGAATACAATCATTGGTTTAATTAAGGCCATATTCTGTGTATGTGATATAAATATAATCATGTGACCCACCATCTCTGATTTCGCAGCTTGGGGTAATTTCGAAACTGCGTCGTATGATACAACATAATCTTTGTTTTCAGAGAGATTTCTCAGTTTTGGGCTTTTCATACTGATGTCAAGTTAATTTGTTGTAGCCAGATTTGAGCTATAATAATGCTCCAGATCAGGTGGATTTCAAAAAGATTATTCTTTATTCTCTGGAAATATTTTGGGGAGTGCTCACACAGAACTTTTGGAAGACATTGCTTACAAATTTAATTTGTATTACCAACATCGGAGTGCCATTATTTTTATTTCTACAAGGAACTGTGGATAAGCACAGTACTGACTACAGCATACGTCATCGTCATCCATCTTGGATTTTCCATCAGGATTCGAATTTGAAATTATTAGAACATTTATTACAAGGACTTTTGCAATTTAATTCGTTGATTATTCTTAGATTATATTTGGATTTGATTCTTTAAACCGTAAGTTCTTCTCCTTTTTTCATTTTTATAGAATTAGGAAAATAAATTATTTGTTAAATTTTGAAAAGTTTGTTGTTTTCACTCTTTCTTTGTTATTGTTTATTCCAGCCTATGTGTATATATATATATATATATATATATATATATATATATATATATATATATATATATATATATTATATATATGCGCACGCGCATATATAAGTGTACTAAACCTACCTTAAATAGAAACTTTTAATTGGCAATCAGAGGAAGAGTACATGCCTCCTCTACCATACGCAGCGCTCTATGGATAAGTAATAGCTTTACAAAAAATATACGTCCTTTATTTTCTCAGTGTATATCTTCTCTTTCTCTTCTTTCTTTTCTTATTCTTGTTTGCTTCCTCTGTTTTCATACTTCATTTTGCGCCTTCATTTCATTTCTGTATTCAAGTGCGTTTGTTTTGATGACAACAATGTTGTTTTATTTCAGCTACCGGTGCGTTATATGAAAAACAAACAAACAACAAAAACATTTTTATAGACCATCTAGGCAGACAAAAGGTGATCTTGTCACCATATATAAACATTTGTTATATATGTTGGACAATAAAATGTTGGCAACAATCGATCATAACAATGCTGCTCGGCAAAGATGGCCATCATCGCCAGTGTTGTAATAAAAATTCTTTATATGTTCCATTTGACAGATCTGAACCCTTCAACAGTTCCTCGCATCATTGATTATCGGTGACTTCAAACATGTAATCTCTAACAGCAGTCAAATCTTTAATATCCTTACGTTCATCTCTTTCATTTAATGTCGATATTTTAGTGGGCGTCACTTCTATTGCTCACTTCGAGTACAGAGATACAAAGTAGATAGCTAGTAAGACGGTAGTAAATGCCAAGATGGACGAAGAGAGGGCGATAATGTTGGGCATGCAATCAGTGGTGTGATAGCAATGTTGAGGAAAACAAACATCCAAGAATAAACTAAATCCATCAAACTTTCTGGGTCCCCATAATGACATGAAATATAGAATGAGAACTTCAGCTAGTAGAACTTCATGATGTACAATTGGTTTGGCCATTTTTCTACTGAGATACCGAATTGGTATGCCGTCGCTGGGTTGTAAATAGACACCGTCCTAGTGAGGATACCAGGTGGGTAGGCCGTCGCTGGGTCCTAAATAGACACCTTTCTACTGAGGATACAAAATAGGTAGGCCGTCGCTGGGTCGTAAATATTCACATTTCTAGTGATGATACCAAGTGGGTAGGTCGTCGCTAGGCCGGAAAGACGGTAAATACTTGCTCTTCTACAGAAGTGTCTAGGGTAAAGGAATGAATTTTCCTCAAAGGTTTAACTATGTTTGTATAGACTTGAAATGGCGATTGATAATATAAATAATTTTGATCTTTTTTCATTGCTTATCTCCCTTTCACCATATACTATTATTTTACGTCTGTCGTCCATTGCACTCACTGGTGCCTCTAACTGGATCCCTCGGAATTTTAAGTAACAAAATTCTGGTGATTTACATATTTTAATAGAGACACAAGCTATAAATGGATAGGATTTAATATATCTGAATCCCTGTGTATTGACATTCCTTTAGTGATATTGTCCGCCTTTATGAAGCTTGTAAAATCTAAACACTGTTGCTCATCAACAATGTCAGTACCTGAAGGTATCTGACCAGTGATTATTATACAGCCAGAGAATCAGTCTACTAGTGGTGGTGGTGTTAAGGTGGCAGGGTCCAGTTTCGTAAATTGGCCCCTGGCAAATTTCTTAACGTAAGGTTATGGTGTGACTTTTTCAGCCATTATTGTTTATTATTTGAAGATATGGATATATTCGTGAACTGGGTGTTTCGGGCTTGTGTTATTCTTGAAATTGATGTCAGGCATGTACACCTTCCATAGTTACTCTGCAGTATGTTGATAGTGAAATACCAATAGTCGGCTAGGAAGAAGAGTTAGCCTCCCATATCAGTAAACAGATGGGTTTAGAGAAAGTAGAATATCTCAAAAACGGCTTCGATGGCAACGATTTTCTGCTGCATCAGCCTGTTTAGTACATACCGTTTGGCAGAAGCGTCATCTAGGAAAAAAGCTTGTGTTTGCACTGTGAGCATCACATGGTGTCAAAAATGATCTTCGGACATGAACATTGCAGGTAGAAATTTTGGGTCGGGGTGCATAAACGTCTTCTGCTATGAACTGCCATTGACTTCTGTGGTCAAGTGGATACTATTCTTATGCTTTGTTTTGATATAGGTATCCAAAAGTATGGACCTTTTTGACCTCACTTGTGTATTTGACTTTTTATGATTGCGGTATTACATTTGTACATAAAAACTGGCCCCTGTCCCCTAAAGAAAAGGGTGGGTGGGAGGTACTAGGTATTTTCTTTTGAACTCCATACACTAGTTAGTAATGGATCAATTTTTTTCCATTATTACTTTCATAAACTTCAACCGATGTACTACGACTGAAAGTTTTGTTTTTATTTTTACATCCTGCATTTCATTTCTTACTGGCAAAATAGCATACGAACTCTTGGTGCTAGACTAAGTTATTAGGAATGGAACGGGATTGGATACCCCTGTTAACAACACAGGGCTCTATACAAATATCCCAGCACCTGTTTTTAACAGTGAAAACAATTCTCTAACTTTAGCAAATGGAGGCATATGTGGTTTGTATACTGATCTAATGCAGAAATTGTTCACAATTTTTAATAAATTGACATTAAATTATATGGGAAATGAATTTTGGTAATGGTCTAATCCTGAAAGGTAGAGAGTGAACAAGATCAACGGATTCGACTCGGTGCTATCTTACAGTCGCATCTGATGGTTACTTTTGTCCACATGATCTTCATATGAGAAATAGTAGCAAAAAGTGTGTGTGTGTGTGTGTGTGTGTGTGCTTGTGTGTGTCTGTAAACATAAATCGTTCAATGTTCTGGGTAAATATACACTGTAAACTGGATGTATTCAGATTACTAAATTAAGGTTCCCTTAATTGTAATTTAAATAAAATCGTAATTTATATACACTATAACTGATTATCACATCCATATTATTATTATTATTATTATTATAATTATTAATATTAGTAGTAGTATATTTTGTTAGTGACTTTATACAACATTTATGGTACAAGTGTGCGATTCGTACTGGAGCAAGCACGAACAAGCTACATAATGAATTTATTCTACCGAAAATCCTTTTTCATTTGACTGAAATAATGGCGAAACCAATGAACTTTTCATCTATGTATCGAGTCCTATCAAAAGTTTTAAAACCCGTATCTTGTTTCTTTCTGGTAACATATTCACGCAAGGCATACGCAACAAGATTATTCGTTTTGGGAGTTTTGTTATAGATTATCTTCCTTCTTTTCGCGATTTTTTTCGCTATAATTACACATCTTTCTAGCCCTGTGTTTGGCTTATAATGAAAGGGAGACAAATCAATTTGGCAGAATCTAATGTGGTGGACGTACGCTGGATACAGAAACAGACGCAGAGGGTATAGGGGATTAATTCTGTCTCCCTGTGACCTATGTTATATAATTATGTTCAAAGGAATTTGGAAGAAGTGGTATTATTATTATTACTATTAGTAGTAGTAGTAGTAGTAGTAGTAGTAGTATGCAAATACAGTTCATATACATGCAATCGTATATTGATCATAGATTAAACAGTAATGTTATAGTCGATCAACGTAGATGACGAAGAGAACCAATGTCACATCTGAAACACAGCAACAAAACCATGACATGTTTATAACTAATTTGGAACGTATGTCACATAGAAAGAAATCATCCAATGAACGTATAGAAAATTCATTCGAACGATTTAGTTCGATAGTAAGGCAGTTCAAAGAAACCATTAAGCTGATACTAACTCATGGACAAATACTTCATCATTTAGCAAATACACACGTAATGTTAGTACATTCGGGCATTGTTGTAAGGCATGCACGCCTCTTAAAGCTGCTTAACAGTGTGTGTGTGTGTGATTTAGATTTTTAACGTAGCTGTAACAATTTTCCAGGCATATCGCTACGATGTCTGCAATGTGAAAGTTTATAGTGATGTCCAGCACGGGGGCATCATGCCACAGACATGTCACTCAGTCTCATTATCCTGACACCAGGCCGACCAGTCCTAACACTAACCTATCATTGCTGAGCGCCAAGCGAGGCAGCTGTTAGTACTATGTTTGTAAGTCTTGGTATGACTCGGCCGGGGTTCGAACCCGCGACCTCCCGCATCGGAGGCGGACGCTCTAACCACTAGGCCATCGGAGCGGTCGTTTAACAGTATCTGGACACTAAATACAAACAATCGGTTAGAAAGTAGACCTGGCCAGCTGTAACAGAAGAAACACTGGTTTAAGACATGCAGAAAATACTCAGAAAGAGCATTGCCTAAACCGTTTTTAACTGCATCAAACTGTTTATTATGCACTATTTTTCAAAATTATCACACGTGGAAAGGGACTATATTTGCACGGTGAGCATAGTTTAGCATCAAAAGTGACATTTGGGCATGGAAAATGTATTTGTGGCTTTGAAATGTACTGCCTGTGTTTGGCTTGATGTCGTTGTTTCACCTTTTTTCATAGACGTTACGACAGCGGATGCTGTAAGTGAATGGTCCAAAGGCGCTAATATCACAAATAAGCTTCCCCATCTGTTCAAGTTTATAAGGAGCACACTTTCATGAGACTCCAAGCCACCGGTATCGTTTTTCCTTGCTCCACATCCATATAAAAGATCAATATAGATTATGAAATGTACATCTGCCATGTAGGAACGAACGTGCCGCAAAATACCTAATACAAAAAATTATTCCTGACTCTAGTTACTAAGCTGTTATGGGTGTGAGTATCCCATAAGCTGTTATGGGTGTCAGCATCCCATAGGCTATTTTGGGTGTGAATATATCATAAGCTGTTATGGGTGTGAGTATCCCATAAGCTGTTATGGGTGAGTATCCCATAAGCTATTCTGGGTGTGAATATATCATAAGCTGTTATGGGTGTGAGTATCCCATAAGCTGTTATGGGTGTTATGGGTGTGAATATTCCATAAGCTGTTATGGGTGTGAGTATTCCATAAGCTGTTATGGGTGTGAGCATCTCATAAGCTGTTATGGGTGTGAGTATCCCGTAAGCTGTTATGGGTGTGAGTATTCCATAAGCTGTTTTGGGTGTGAGTATCCCATAAGCTGTCATGTATGTGAGTATGTCATAAGCTGTTATGGGTGTGAGCATTCCATAAGCTGTTATGGGTGTGAGTATCTCATAAGCTGTTTTGGGTGTGAATATCCCAATACGTCCTATAAAAATATCTTGCTATGGACAATTTAACACAAAAAACCGTGAAGTCCTGTGAATATGGTTCAGTATAATGGCTGTACTACTATTTGACCAAATTACTTGGTTTGATAAATATCCTCCTAACAATGATACCCTATAAACAAAAAATAATAATTATTAAATCTATACACGGAAAGTCTCTATACACGAAAACACACACACACACACACACACACACACATATATATATATATATATATATATATATATATATATATATATATATATATATATATATATATATATATATATATATATATATATATATATAATGGAAATATAGCATATCATATAATATAAATTGAACGTATTTTTTACGCTTAACACATGTCCATTAGTGTTAATATTTTAGTGCCAACTGAAAATGTCATGCAAAATGGTTAAACAATGTTTAAGTTACTGCGTTTTGAATTTGTTGTAGCCATATAATGTCCAACAAGTTGCCACTTCGCCTGCAAATCTCGTGAAGTAATTTGACTTTTCTAGCGATAGTAATGGTCAGCGGTCCATAGGTATCGACACACATTTGACCTAAGTAACAGATATGTTAATTCAAAGCTGAAGATAGGTATTTTATACCAAATACCTCAAACAAGACCAGAACACTTACTACAAATACTTATTCGTATATTTAATTACCAATCTCTTATAAGTGAGAATATCTTAAGATATCCTTATAATATGGCATTTCTTACATACTACAATAAAGTTCCTTGAATTCAGTATGACTCCCAAATGTACTAATTGACTAATTAATCAATTTATGAAGAGTCTTAAAAACTCCAATTTTCTATTATCCAATATAACCACTAAATTTATCGATTTATAAACGTAAAAAGCATTCACACACATCTGTCTCTGTCTGTCTGTCTCTATATAAATGCATCCGTGTCCGAAATGTTTGACAAAAATGTTTGTTTAAAACCAATTATTTGAAAGATTTGTTTATAATGCACTCAACCTCGAAACGAGAAAAATCACTCCTTTGATTTCATGACATGTGTTTACACTGAATATACGTAACCGCTTTCTTTGTTGCTTGCTACACGTCGAGTAGAATGAATGTCTTTGTTATTCTACACTTCAGCATGACGAATATATATATATATATATATATATATATATATATGAGTGTTTATTAGTTTTTCAATTTTTTTAATTTCATTATATGCTATGGATAATTTAAAACTGTATAGATAACCTTATCCAAAGTCAGCGACACTTTTGCGCAACATCATTGATTACATTTTATGTCTGAATGATAAATGTTAGGATTATTATCTTGATATGAGTCAAATACATTGTTTTTAACTTGTCCTTTATTATAATTGTAGCAACATACCTCTAATTATAACTAAGATTTAATCTTGGAAACATTTGGAATCTTCTAGAATGAAATTTCCCATCGGTAATAGTTTTGGGGAAAGTGCTAATTGTGACATAGCCAGGTAGAAGATATACAATCGTGTTTATGGGAATAAAAAAATATTCCTTCAATAAATTCTGAGAAAGAAATTAGTCTTATTGCTGTGTCAAGTATTATTTTTGGGCTGGAATTTATTTACTCAAATTATTTATTCACTGGAACTACAAAGTGCTCACCTCAAATAATATTCTTGGAAATAATGACTTGGATGCATAGTGAAATTCGAATAAAGACATACTCTTGGATATTATTGTGATTCAACAGAAGACTGTTGGCACATCATTGATATTCATGTCATCACTGGCACATGAACACTTTCGAAGCTGGTTTTATTTTGGAATACCACAAGTTTATTCAGAAATTAAATCATTAATACTTGTGTTAGAAATTCTAGGATTATATGGGATTTTATTCACAGTACCTTACGTCATGTTTTTATTTTCCATTTTCACTTTATATTTTATGGAAATGAATTATTTATTAAATTGTACAAAGCTTTTTGCTTTTCGCTCTTTACTGTTATTTTGTTTAAGACCATAGATTCGTTATATATATATATATATATATATATATATATATATATATATATATATATATATATATATATATATATATATATATATATATCAGTGCAGTGACAACACCGTTTCCCAACATTTTGAACTAATTAATCAAGGTCCATGTCAGAAGAAGACACAACATTTACATTCACAAATCAATATTTTCCCTCTTAGTTCCTCTTTTACTGCTTGTAATCGAGTTTAATATCTTATTGAACACTATGGCATCTACAATGATGTATTATTTAGATGCCATGAAATACAAGTATTGATAAAGCGAAATTCCGTTTGAAACTGTCGTGTTTCTTCTAATGATTTATTATCGGATTTCAAGAACGATGTATTACATTACAAAAAAAAAAAAACAAAAAAAAAACACAAAAAACCCCCCAAAACATCTTTCATCAAAGTTTGAAGATCGCTCTAATGTAGATAATTAACCTCCACCAAATATCTTGTCACTTGGCGATCACATTCCCTCGGGGTATCCATCTATCAAACTGACGCATCCAAACTCAGAGGTGTGAATCTTATCGGTGTAGTCCATAATTTTGCCCTTTGGCAATGATATCCCTATCCATGAAACCACTGATCTAAAAGAAATGAACGAGCAATGCAAATAAAAAATGCGAGGGGCTCATAAACTTTAAATTGTCTCATGTCCCTGTTTAGAAAATTGTCATTCAAAAACTCTGTTTGACAAATTAGAGTAATGAAGAAAGTTTCATACGTAGCGTTCAACGAGGCATTAATTTCAGTTTGTTTTTTTTTGTTTTAATACAAAAAAAAAAATCTACCGGAGCCTCGTTTTATCCCAAATGCGCATAGCCCCCAAAAAATCATTCAAACTTGTCATGAAACTGATTTTAAATGCATGGAAGGAGATAATATCTAAATACAGTGCTCCGTGGCTGACAAACTAGTCAATTCAACCACTGAATGCTAACAGTCGATCAAGATCCTAATCCTTGAATAGTAGTTTAGAAATTAAACACTGATTTTAACTGAGGGAAAAATATCCGTGAAATTTCAAGTTTTTCTACTTTAGCGATGAGCAAAAGAGTGGAAGAAGAAGTTGGCTCCATCTATTTATATGCGGATAATGACAGCCATATGATGAAAAGCAATATTCCATTCCTAGACCTCTTCCGCCGTAAATGGAACCGAAGTAAAACGATTGAATACAAGCGTCAAGCTCTCGTTAAGAAATGTGGAAGTTATCGCATACGTTATACTGGACTTGATGGCCACAGACGTAAGTTTTTGTCTGATCTTTATACCAGTCTAATAGACCTAAAATGGCGATACGCCTTTGCATTCTTTTTCATTGCCTTTCTTATCTGCTTCTTGTTCTTTGCTGTTATTTGGTGGCTTATATGCTACAGTCATGGTGACTTCGAAGCACACAATCTTGATAATCCAGACTGGAACGCATGCATTAGTGGAGTAAAAAATTTTGACAGTTGTTTGATGTTTGCCATTGAAACACAGGCGACGATCGGATATGGCACTGCTTACCCAAACACAGACTGTGATGGCGGTGTACTATTGATTTTTTTGGAAATGACAATTGAACTTCTTTTGGAAAATCTTCTGTTAGGTTTTATATTCGTAAAGTTTGCTCAACCACAACGAAGGCGAAACACATTGAAATTTAGCAAGAATGCGTGTGTCTCTCAAGAAGGAGGAATCTTGGTTCTGCAAATTCGGATTGGAGATATGCGACAAAGTCATCTTTTGAACGCAAGGGTCCATGGCGTGATGGTGAAACGTCACGTAACGGATGAAGGATTTCTGTACCCTCTTTATCTACACAATGTAAAATTCCAAGCTGATGCTATGGATGATAAGCTGGTTTTGATGTGGCCAATGGTTGTGACGCATAAAATTACAGAAGATAGTCCCTTCTGGGAAGTTAAGCCTGCAGATTTATCAAATGAGAAAAATGAATTGATAGTCTACATAGAAGGAACACTGGAAACAACTGGAGAATTCTACCAAGCTCGGACATCTTATACGCGAAACGAACTTCTATGGGGCCACCGGTTTGACAGAATTGAAGAGTTTGATAATGGAAATGGGGTCTGGGAAATCGATTTTGCTGGCTTCAACGACGTAATATACTACGAAAACATCCGCCATAGCGCAAAAGAACTCAATGCTTTTCCGTCTGGAGAATTGAACTTACCGAGGAGAAATGTGGAATCGGAGGGAACCGAGATGGAAATAAAGGCACCACCGACAGCATTTATGAAGACCATTCCAACGGAATTTCAGCCACCTGAACTGCCTAAACGTGAACATAAAACTTTTTCAAAAAGTGATACCAAGACCTTTTATGAGCGTGACCCGAAGACGTGTTCTGCATATAACACAAAGGAGATGAAGCTAAAGACACGCAATGAAGGACCGTCTTTTCGGACCAGCGTTATTTCCGCTGACTATCATACCGCCGATGACGAACTGTCCCTTGACGAAGAGGACACAGTTGGAGCAACCTCGGCCTTTTCTGACAAGCCAGAAGATATCTCCTATGTTTAAGGCCGATTAACTCCCCCACGTTGGGGAGGTAAAAGAGCAACACAGGTTTCTTGCACAATATAATAGTACACAGTCTCAGTTCCTAATTGTACAAGCAACAGGGGATGAATTTTCCAGAATGTTAGAATAAATAAAAATGGAATGTCTTCTACATAATTCGAGTGTGCTGAATCTAAAAATGAACGCATCGTCATGATAAATTCGCCAGGAAGCATTCAAACATATGTACCGTCCAACATTTGTAATATTGGTCTTGATCACATTTTGCAAAATCTTGATTTCATGTTATTTCTAGGTGACATCTGCATATTTCATACATATGGTTATATAGAAATGTTGGGTGAACATCAGCAATATGAATAAATGACTTTTCCCATGTTCCAGGTACGTCGGAAGCTTTCTGGCCCCTCCCCCACATCTTTGTATGAAATAATATATTCTTGCTTCATCCATGTTGAAGTTATAGGAAGCTCTAACAATTTAATGTTTTATGCATAATTCGTGTGTGCAGAATTCAAAATTGAACTCGTCTTTATGATATTGTTTCAAATAAATTCAGAGCACGCATTGAAACACATGCACCATCCACCAATGTCATATTGGTCTCTGGTAACTTTGTTTCAAAATCTCGACCACTAAGTTATTTCAAGCTGAAATGTGTATATTTCTTACATATGGGGATATCGAAATCATTTGTGAACATTCAGTTATAATAATAAATTTGCTTTTTCATTGTTTCGGGTACTTCTGAAGTCTTGTTTGCCTTGTGTAATCGCTTTCCCCCAATAAGTTTTTACATAAAATACCATAATGACTAGTCAAACACAAGTTAAAACTATGTCATACTCTTAACATAGTGCATAATCAGTATAGAATTCTTGTACGTGTATATGTTCATCTGAAATCACAATTTAGCAAACAATAATTGCCACTTTAGAATCAAATTATTATAATATAGTTTTGGTCAATTTTCATATCTTTAAAATTAATAACAAAAGATAATCAAACGGAAAATAATTTACATTGAATAATTCCACAATTTTACAAGGGATGTCAGTCACATGAACAAAATTTGTGAAAAATCCTTCATTCACTTTTTCATATTATACAGGTTTTCCACTAATTTAATATCACTGTAAATTTGCATTTCTATGGTGTTAATTGTGTATGCAATGCAACATTAAATTTGGTATGTTAGTGTTGTAAATACTTCATAATTGTAATCAATTTTGACTCATGAAGTAGTATTAAACTGTGAAATCTGAGAATGCGGGAGAAGGAACATGCACTGCGTTCTTATGAAATATTTATGGTTATTTTATTTTTTACATATATTTACATGGACCAGATCAATAGTTTGTTCTTTATAATGTCAATGTTCAGAATAGATTGATGATCACCAAAAATGCTATGAATTGGATTTCTTTTCTTCAAAAAAAAGTTAAATTTTATTTCTTTTTGCCTAAACTAGAGATGAAAATTTTAAATCAAATGGGCTAGCATCTAGACATCATTGGTAAATACAAACAAGTCGAAAATACATTTCACACCAAATATTGTACCCAACGTTTTTAACACATTTAATATAATAAATGGAAATACGTGTGTATAATCTGATTCCTTGGTACAAATGTCAGCTTTGTCATAAAATGAGTTTTGTGTGTTCCTGAACTCAATATATGTTGTGCTGTTGTCATTATTTGCATGTTTACGGACCCACTTGCCGGGAAGAGTTACTGTTCTTGCTAGCATGGGTGACCTATTAAAAGACATAATTCGGGATTTTGTGACCTATGTTATATAATTATGTTCAAATAAATTTGTACGAGTTGGTATTATTATTATTATTATTATTAGTAGTAGTAGTAGTAGTAGTATGCAAATACAGTTCATATACATGCAATCGTATATTGATCGTAGATAAAACAATAATGTTATAGTCGATCAGCCTAGAGGACGAAGAGAACCAATGTTACATCTGAAACACAGCAACAAAACCATGACCTGTTTATAATTAATTTGGAACGTATGTCACATAGAAAGAAATCATCCAATGAACGTATAGAAAATTCATTCGAACGATTTAGTTCGATAGTAAGGCAGTTCAAAGAAACCATTAAGCTGATACTAACTCATGGACAAATACTTCATCATTTAGCAAATACACACGTAATGTTAGTACATTCGGGCATTGTTGTAAGGCATGCACACCTCTTAAAGCTGCTTAACAGTGTGTGTGTGTGTGGGTGTGTGTGTGTGTGATTTAGATTTTTAACGTAGCTGTAACAATTTTTCAGTCATATCGCTACGATATCTGCGGTGTGACAGTTTGTAGTGATGTCTAGCACTGGGGCATCCCGTGAATATGGTTCTGTATAATGGCTGTACTACTATCTGACCAATTACTTGGTTTGATAAATATCCTCCTAACAATGATACCCTATAAACGAAAAGTAATAATTCTGTTAAATCTATACAAGGAAAGTCTCCATACACGAAAACGTAAATATATATAATGGAAATATAGCATATCATATAATATAAATTGAACGTATTTTTTACGCTTAACACATGTCCATTAGGGTTAATATTTTAATGCCAACTGAAAATGTCATGCAAAATGGTTAAACAATGTTTAAGTTACTGCGTTTTGAATTTGTTATAGCCATATAATGTCCAACAAGTTGCCACTTCGCCTGTAAATCTCGTGAAGTAATTCGACTTTTCTAGCGATAGTAATCGTCAGCGGTCCATAGGTATCGACACACATTTGACTTAAGTAACAGATATGTAAATTCAAAGCTGAAGATAGGTATTTTATACCAGATACCTCAAACAAGACCAGAACACTTACTACAAATACTTATTCGTATATTTAATTACCAATCTCTTATAAGTGAGAATATCCTAAGATATCATTGTAATATGACATTTCTTACATACTACAATAAAGTTCCTTGAATACGATTCAGTATGACTCCTAAATGCACTAACTGACTAATTATCAATTTATGAAGAGTCTTAAAAACTCCTATTTTCTATTATCCAATATAACCACTAAATTTATCGATTTATACACGTAAAAAGCATACACAAACATCTGACTCTGTCTGTCTGTCTCTATATAAATGCATCCGTGTCCGAAAAGTTTGACAAAAATGCATTTCAAACCAATTATTTTAATGATTTGTTTGTATTGCACTCAACCTTGAAACGAGAAAAATCACCCCTTTGATTTCATGACATGTGTTTACACTCAATACACGTAACTGCTTTCTTTTTGTTGTTTGCTACACACAGAGTAGAATTAATGCCTTAGTTATTCTATACTTCAGCATGACGAAAAATGGTCTTTACGCGCCTTTTACATATACAATATATATATATATATATATATATATATATATATATATATATATATATATATATATATATGCATTGTTTGTTCCTTTTTAAAGTTTTTATTTCATTATATGCCATGGATAATTTAAAACTGTATAGATAACCTTATCCAAAGTCAGTGACAGTTTTGTACAACTTCATTGTTTACCTTGTATGACTGAATGATAAATGTTAGAATTATTATCTTAGTATGAGTCAAAGACACTGCGTATACCATGTCCTTTATTAGAATTTTAGCAACAGACCTCTAATTAAAACTTAGATTTAATCTTGGAAACATTTGGAATCTTCTAGAATGAAATTTCCCATCGGTAATAGTTTTGGGGAAAGTGCTAATTGTGACATAGCCAGGTAGAACATATACAATCGTGTTTATGGGAATAAAAAATTGTTCCTTCAATAAATTCTGAGAAAGAAATTAGAAATTAGTCTTATTGCTGTGTCAAGTATTATTTTTGGGCTGGAATTATTTACTCAAATTATGTATTCACTGGAAATACAAGTGCTTACCTAAAATAATATTCTTGGAAATAATGACTTGGATGCATAGTGAAATTCGAATAAGGGCATACTCTTGGATATCATTGTGACTTTACAAAAGACTGTTGGCACATCATTGATATTCATGTCATCACTGGCACATGAACACTTTCGAAGCTGGTTTTATTTTGGAATACCACAAGTTTATTAGAAATTAAATCATTAATACTTGTGTTAGAAATTCTAGGATTATATGGGATTTTATTCACAGTACCTTACGTCATTTTTTTATTTTCCATTTTCACTTTATATTTTATGGAAATAAATTATTTATTAAATTGTACAAAGCTTTTTGCTTTTCGCTCTTTGCTGTTACTTTGTTTAAGACCATAGATTCGTTATATATATATATATATATATATATATATATATATATATATATATATATATATATATATATATATATATATATATATCGGTGCAGTGACAACACCGTTTCTCAACATTTTGAAGTAATTAAGGTCCATGTCAGAGGAAGACAAAATTTAATTCACAAAACAAATTTTTCCCTCTTAGTTCCTCTTTGACTGCTTGTAATCGAGTTTAATATCTTATTGAACACTATGTCATCTACAATGATGTATTATTTAGATGCCATGAAATACGAGTATTGATAATGCGAAATTCCGTCAGAAACTGTCGTGTTTCTTCCAATGATTTACTATCGGATTTCAAGAACGATGTATCACATTGCTGAAAAGACATCTTCCATCAGTGTGAAGATCGCTCTAATGTCCATAATTAACCTCCACCAAATATCTTGTCACTTGACGATCACATTCCCTCGGGGTATCCATATATCAAACTGCCGCATCCAAAATCAGAGGTGCTAATCTTGTCGGTGTAGTTCTCTATTTTGCCCTTTGGCAATGATATCCCTATCCATGAAACCACTAATCTAAAAGAAATGAACGATCAATGCAAATCAAGATATGTGAGAAGCTCATAAACTTTAAATGGTCTAATGTCACATTTTAGAAAATTGACATTCAAAAACTCTGTTTGACTGTCAAATTCGAGTAAGAAAGAAAGTTACATATGTAGAGTTCTGGGTTACTCAATTGAAAGGCATTAGTTTCAGTTTGATATTTGTTTGAACATAAAAAGACCTACCGGAGCCTCGTTTTTAGCCAAGTGCGCATGCCCCAAAAAATCATTCAGACTTGTCAAGAAACTGATTTTAAATGCATGGAAGGAGATAATATCTAAATACAGTGCTCCGTGGCTGACAAACTAGTCAATTCAACCACTGAATGCTAACAGTCGATCAAGATCCTGATCCTTGAATAGTGGTTTAGAAGTTAAACACTGATTTTAACTGAGGGAAAAATATCCGTGAAATTTCCAGTTTTTCTACTTTAGCGATGAGCAAAAGAGTGGAAGAAGAAGTTGGCTCCATCTATTTATATGCGGATAATGACAGCCATATGATGAAAAGCAATATTCCATTCCTAGACCTCTTCCGCCGTAAATGCAAGCAAAGTAAAACGATTGAATACAAGCGTCAAGCTCTCGTTAAAAAATGTGGAAGTTATCGCATACGTTATACTGGACTTGATGGCCACAGACGTAAGTTCTTGTCTGATCTTTATACCAGTCTAATAGACCTAAAATGGCGATACGCCCTTGCATTCTTTTTCATTGCCTTTCTTATTTGCTTCTTGTTCTTTGCTGTAATTTGGTGGCTTATATGCTACAATCATGGTGACTTCGAAGCACACAATCTTGATAATCCAGACTGGAACGCATGCATTAGTGGAGTAAAAAATTTTGATAGTTGTTTAATGTTTGCCATTGAAACACATGGGACGATCGGATATGGTGCTGCTTACCCAAACACAGACTGTGATGGCGGTTTACTATTGTTCTTTTTGGAAATGACAATTGAACTTCTTTTGGAAAATCTTCTGTTAGGTTTTATATTCGTAAAGTTTGCTCAACCACAACGAAGGCGAAACACATTGAAATTTAGCAAGAATGCGTGTGTCTCTCAAGAAGGAGGAATCTTGGTTCTGCAAATTCGGATTGGAGATATGCGACAAAGTCATCTTTTGAACGCAAGGGTTCATGGCGTGATGGTGAAACGTCACGTAACTGATGAAGGATTTGTATACCCTCTTTATCTACATAATGTAAAATTCCAAGCTGATGCTATGGATGATAAGCTGGTTTTGATGTGGCCAATGGTTGTGACGCATAAAATTACAGAAGATAGTCCCTTCTGGGAAGTTAAGCCTGCAGATTTATCAAATGAGAAAAATGAATTGATAGTCTACATAGAAGGAACACTGGAAACAACTGGAGAATTCTACCAAGCTCGGACATCTTATACCCTAAACGAACTTCTATGGGGCCACCGGTTTGACAGAATTGAAGAGTTTGATAGTGGAAATGGGGTCTGGGAAATCGATTTTGCTGGCTTCAACGACGTCGTATACTACGAAAACATCCGCCATAGCGCAAAAGAACTCAATGCTTTTCCATCTGGAGAGTTGAACTTACCGAGGAGAAATGTGGAATTGGAGGGAACCGAGATGGAAATAAAGGCACCACCGAGAGTATCTATGAAGACCATTCCAACGGAATTTCAGCCACCTGAACTGCCTAAACGTGAACATAAAACTTTTTCAAAAAGTGATACAAAGACCTTTTATGAGCGTGACCCGAAGACGTGTTCTGCATATAACACAAAGGAGATGAAGCTAAAGACACGCAATGAAGGACCGTCTTTTCGGACCAGCGTTATTTCCGCTGACTATCATACCGCCGATGACGAACTGTCCCTTGACGAAGAGGACACAGTTGGAGCAACCTCGGCCTTTTCTGACAAGCCAGAAGACATCTCCTATGTTTAAGGCCGATTAACTTCCCCACGTTGGGGAGGTAAAAGAGCAACACAGGTTTCTTGCACAATATAATAGTACACAGTCTCAGTTCCTAATTGTACAATCAACAGGGGATGAATTTTCCAGAATGTTAGAATAAATAAAAATGGAATGTCTTCTACATAATTCGAGTGTGCTGAATCTAAAGATGAACTCATCATCATGATATCTCTTCAGATACATTCGCCAGGAAGCATTCAAACGCATGTACCGTCCAACATTTGTAATATTGGTCTTGATCACATTTTGCAAAATCTTGATTGTTATTTCTAGGTGACATCTGCATATTTCATACATATGGTTATAAAGAAATTTTGGGTGAACATCAGCAATATGAATAAATGACTTTTCCTATGTTCCAGGTTCGTCTGAAGCTTTCTGTGCTTTTTATCAATGCCCCCCCCCCCATCTTTTTATGAAATAATGTATTCTTGAGTCATCCATATTGAAATTATATGAAGATCTAAAAAAATTAATGTTTTATGCATAATTCGTGTGTGCAGAATTCAAAATTGACTCGTCTTTATGATACTGTTTCAAATAAATTCAAAGCACGCATTGAAACACATGCACCGTCCACGAATGTCATATTGGTCTCTGGTAACTTTGTTTCAGAATCTCGACCACTAAGTTATTTGAAGCTGAAATTTGTATATTTGTTACATATTGTAATATCGAAATGTTTTGTGAACATTCAGCTTTAATAACAAATTTGCTTTTTCATTGTTTCGGGTACTTCTGAAGCCTTTTTTGCCTTGTTTCAGCGCCCTTCCCCAATCTTTTTTTCTCTCCATAAAATACCAAAATGACGAGTCAAACACAAGTTGAATATATGTCTATCTCTTAAAATAGTGCATAATCAGTATATAATTCTTGGACATATATATGTTCATCTGAAATAACAATTTAGCAAACAATAATTGCCACTGTAGAATTAAATTAAAATAATATTATTTTGGTTAATTTTCATATCTATAAAATTATGATCAAAAAACAAACAAACGGAAAATAAATTATATTGGATAGGTCCACAATTTTACAAGGGATGTCAGTCACATGGACAAATTGGTGAAAAATTCATCATTCACTTTTTCATATTATACAGGTTTTCCACTAATTTACAATTACTGTGGTGTTAATTGTGTATGCAATGCAACATTAAATTTTGGATGTCAGTGTTGTATATACTTAATAATTCTAATCAGTTTTGAGCAATATTATACCACTCATGAAGTAGTATTAAACTGTGAAATCTGAGAGTGCCAGAGAAGGAACTGGCACTTAGTTCTTATGAAATATTTATAGTTTATTTTATTTAAATAAAGTTATATAATGTCAGATCAACATTATTGTTCTTTATAATGTCAATATTCAGAATAGATTGATGATCACAAAAAAAAAATGCTATGAATTGGTTTTCTTTTCTTTAAAATAAGTTAAATTTTACTTCTTTTTGCCTATACTAGACATGAAAATTTTAAATCAAATAGACTAGCATCTAGACATCGTTGGTAAATACAAACAAGTCGAAAATACATTACACACCAAAATATTGTATCCAACATTTTTAATACATTTAATATAATAAATGGAAATACGTGTGTATAATCCTATTCCTTGGTACAAATGTTCGTTTTGTCACAAAATGAGTTTTGTGTGTTTCTGAACTCAATATATGTTGTGTTGTTGTCATTATAAGCGTTTTTATGGACCCAATTGCCGAGTAGAGTTACTGCTTTTGCTAGCATGGGTGACCTTTCAAAAGACATAATTATGTTGTTTTGCGCAAATATCCTTGCATATTGTAGCATTATATTTGTAAAATGATCTCCAAAGTATTTATAAAGTAGCCGTAGGTCAATGTATATATTCGTTTATTTAGTTTTACTGCATTTTGAAAAATTATATTCTCGTTTTTTTTCCGCCGATTCTGTTGTACAAAAGGCCCAATGTCATATACGCTAAACATAGACAGTTGACCTCTAAACCATGAATACATTCTGATGTAATAAAATTAGCTTTTTACATAGGAAAGTGGAGAAAGTACCAAGGGTAATGTAGTTGACATTTTGAGAAAATCTAAATATTGATCGCCATTGCCCTCTAGCGTCGTCCCCAGTTGCTAATCGTACGTGGGCTAAAGTCAGGTCAGTTCAACCACAGCAGTCTGACGTTTTCTCAATAAAGTACGATGAAGTCTCTGACAACACGAAATCACCTTATCGGTACTATATATGAACACAAGGAGTGCAAGCGTGACCCAATTCATCCGCTCAATTCAACTTTCCTCACGCGTCTTTTATCGCTTCAAAATCGCAAGAAGACTGAAAAACTACACATATCCATTCAAAAGACAGTAACGTATTAACGCATAACAATACGTGTTAGTCACCAATATGCCTTTTGTAAAAATGAGTTCTTTCTGTACTAAATATGAAGTAGGCTATATACATTTAGTAGAATGTCAAGTCTACAGATTCATAATGAAAGCATTAATTTGAAAGAAGACGGAATACGACAAGTAAAAGGTACAAAATACAAATTCAAAATAATGTATTTTTCGTCATCACAAAAACAAAAACAATTTAAGTAATATGGATAGTTTATGGTTTAAAATTACTTGCTTGTATCATTATAGAATTATATATTTTATCGTCTTGTAGAACTCCTGACTAACAGTTGAGAGATCTACTACATGATTCAAAACCTTTTACTATTAAAATCCGACATTTCTTAGAGAAACCAGCCCGTGATATTACCAGCTGGAAATCCTACATATGAAAATATTATATGTAAAAGGCAACTCGCCTTCGTAATCGCACTCCAGCGCCGTGCAGAGGATTTGGGGGCCCCGAGCATCATTCAAATTTTGCCCCCCCCCCCCAAATAATAGCCGATTATAAGAAGTCCAGCTTTCTTTTGATACAAGGTCATTTTTCTTGCACTTGTTTTTGCAAATTCATCAATGATATCATGGAAATCAAGTTTTCTCGCTAATTCACACTCAATACTTAGCATGGCAAAATCACTATTTCGTTCTTGTCCAATAGCTGAGCGCAAGAATTTCTTGATGAGTTTAAATTTACTGAATGAACGCTCACTTGAGGCAACTGTTATTGGTATTGAAGAGAAAATACGCAGCGCTATCACTACATGTCTGAAGAGTTCACAAAGCTTCAGTTTGACATCTTGTTCAACAAGTCAAATGGAGAAAGAGGTTTTGTCACCAAAATTTGCTGCATGAATTTGTTTCATATGAAGCAATTCTTCAGACAATTCACTTTCAGTTACGTCACATTAATATTTCTTCGAAAAATCAGAACAGGCACTCTTAATTTCATCTTCAGACTGTTTTTGATACTCCCACAAGAAAGAGAATGTAGCCAAGATTTTTTTGAATGGCTGTGAAACGAACTGTAAGTCCACCAATAACTGAATCAATAATGTGATGAAAAAAACAGTTCTCCGAAAAGTTGCCTCTTCTTCTGATTCCATTTCCGTTGAATCGGTGATATGTTCGTCGCCTTCAACTTGTTCTCCAGCAAAATGTTTACTCTTCACTTTCCGATGGACAGGAAATTCAGAACTGATTTTTGCAGACACTGCCACTGTTTTGGCTTCTTTCAAAATTGTTGGCCAGTCATCCCGAACAGATTTGAGGTTGACTGATCAATGCCTCAATATTTTTCACCTCAGCATCAATGGTTGCCATTCTTGCCTGAATGACCTGGTTGCAGCGATCAATCAATGTGAGGAATTTCATCCAAATGCCTGCCATGAGAACACATTTGAAGGAGTATATATATTATATGGCAATTTTCACATCAGTTCGTGTTTTTTCCGTCATATTCAAGCTCTGAACTTCTTCCAAAGAGGCAATGATTCCACACAAGTTATTAGAGAAGGGGCGAATGCTATCAAGTCTCTCAGTCCATCGCGTCCCAGATTGCCCATGCAGAGACACACCATGCAGCTTCTTTTGTAATATTTCCTGGGGTGTTGTGGACTAGCAGAGAAGATGGTATATGTTTGAACAATTCCAAACAAGGTCTCAGCATCTGTGCAGCTTGAGGCATCATTCAGTCCACACAAATTCAATGAATGACAGCCACATGGTGAGAATATAGAAAGTGGGTTCTTCTTTAGGAAAACTGCTTGAACACCTTTGTACTTTCCTGACATGTTGGCCCCATTGTCATAGACTTGGCCACGGCAGTCCTCAACGCGAATTTTCAAAGTTTCCAAAGTCTCCAGGACTAATCTTTCATTATCAGATACAGTCTTTTTTGCACAATCTGCAAAGATCAAAAACCGCTCTTCGATGGAAAATTTTCCAAGTTCTTCATGTACATATCGTATGACTAAAGTAGTTTGTTCAGTATGATTTACATCAGCGGTGGCATCAACCATAATTGAAAAATACTTTGCAGATTCACACTCTTCTACGATTCGTCTCCGAACTTCAGCAGCACAAAGTCCAATGAATTCATTTTGAGAACGATTTGAGAGATAATGCGCTTGAAGCCTTTGACTCTTTTCATGTGACAGTTTAACTTCATCACATGTTTCTTGAGAATTGGATCATAATGCGAAATCAGTTCTAGCAATCCTAAGAAATTTCCATTATGAGGGTCTCCAATAATGTCGGACTTTCCGCGAAAAGCCAATCCACGTTCACCAAAAAACAGAACCACATCCTAGATTCGTTCTAGAATTTTTCTCCATGTAGCTGCTTCGGTGAGGATTTGGCGATCCAGAAAATATTCAATTGACCGATCATTCTTCACTCGAACTTCTAATTCACGCCACTGAATGTAGCACTGTTTATGGGCTTTTGAATGCTCATTGTCAGGAATACGATTGATAAGATTCTTCCATTTCTTTCCAGGTCCCCATCCTTCCGTCATTGCAAGTGATGAAGTCAAGTGTTGAACCTGACTTTCAGGTGAAAATAATCGACATGGCAAACAAAATAGTGCCATCTTTGCTCGGCTAAATTCAAGCCAATCTCGCGAAAATGGTTCCCCATTTGGCATCTTACCTTTCAAAACAGACATTGGAAATATGTGATTTCAAATATCTTTTGGCAGCTCCAGTGGAAAGGAAATGTGACCAGCCTTGACAAAATGTTCCAGCTGAGTGGGTAAGAATATTTTAGTTTCAAATTCCCCAATGTCAAATGGCTGCAACAAAACTGATCCAGTTGGCCTTGCATAAGTATTATCACTCTCACCAATTTCTGTGATTTGACTGTCCTCAAAAATGGCCGGTGCACTTTTATTGTCACTGTCAGCACTGTTACCAGTAACAGATGCACCTGCACTTTGGCTTTTTGCTGAATTTCCTAAGTCATGACCAGTGGTATCAGCTTCTGAACTCTCTATAGCTGCTGGAACAAAAGAGTGGATGTCAGGGTCATCTTCTTTCTGAGTTGATAAACTACTGGAAGGGGCATCTGAGGTCTTGGGAGTCCTCGTAATTCCTACATCAAATAAGGTTTGCCTCCCTTTTTGCACAGCTGCTTTTTTCGCTTTGCTGATTTTTAGCTTTGACGCACCTGATAGACATGTGCGTTTCATTTCAATTCTTTCCACGTGCTATGCAATGCTTTGACGACTTCAGGGGTATATCTTCCAACTAGAAAAGTAACGTACTGAAATGCAGTATTTGCTGAGTACTACTGTATAGTACTGCTGAATCTTCAACCAAAGCACTCATTTCTCAGCAGTATTTCAATATTTTCGTTTTTAAATACGGTACACGTGAATTATTTTCAATTTGGAAGACATCGGCAGATCACCGCTCACAGATCCTTTTCATGCAAAATATATGCCTGACGACTGACTTTTCAGACCAAGAGAAAGTGACGAACTGACGAAGTCATATAAAACTCACGTCAGTCAAGAGAGTCGCATTACCGGTAGAAACTATATAGCAGGATGATTTAACCCGTCATCCCACTTCCTTTTTTTCTTCCTATCTCACACTGTCATTAGTTACTTCGTGCTGTAGTGCATGCTATAACTGGTTCTCTTTCTAAAAAAAAAATCAACAAAAAAAAAAAAACGCAAGCTTTCAGCCGGCAGAATTTACCGTGTTTGACTGCGTGTGGGAGGCGAGGGCCCCAAGCAAATCGCTCGGATATCTCGGGCTCTGCACGGCCCTGCCCCCCCCCCCCCAATACAAAACAACCACCTTAAACTACTAAACCCTCCAGAACATACCATAATTTTACTACACTTTCGTTCTGAATATTTTTTGCTTTATTTAAACTGCGTTGGCCCGCTATCGTTGGTGCACAAAAACGACAAAATTATACTTTTTTCTGTTAGCCTATTTTTTTGAGATTTCTCAACAATTTCTTAGAAAGGAGTATTTTAAGAATTTAGTTCCTTATAGTTCATCCCAAACTGCTTAAAGGATTTTACTGAATTAGATTAGATATTTGGTTAGTGCACACACAAGCTAATGTTTTACATTTTGTTTCTAGTCCATTTTGAGGATATTTTGTTAACAAAACTTAAATAAATAGAATATGAAAAAGGAAATAGGAAATTAGTTTGTCATTGCTTTTATATGCGCAGTATGGTTTTGCCTATTTCCTCCGATTACTTCTAAATTACTAAACGGACTTGGCTGGATCTTTGTAGATTAGATATGTGCAGAGAAGCATTAAAAAGGTTCAAAACGTTATGCCTCGTTCGTGGAAAAGTTTATTTTTTGCTATTAATATTTGAGGATAAAATATTCCTTAAGATAGTGATTGATACTAAAAATTTATATATTTCTATGAATGTCTGAGGCAATTGTTCAACATATATAGTTGAGTTTTATTACTTCACCGACCAAGGATATCAGATTTGATATATTTCTTGTCAAGATGATGAGTCAATAGACAGGTGTTTATTAGTTTATATCCAGTGGGTCTCCAGAATGGAAAAAAAATACAGTAAGACAGATTAATAGAAATGTAGTTGTTCCTGTGCACAATGATCGTCCTACCCATGATCTTATTTATGAACGCTCACTCACACCCAAACACGCACGCAAACACAATGAGCTGAGACTTTTTAAAAGGGGCTGTGCACGCAAAGATAACAATTGTGCACGAGTGGTGAGGCCTGAAATCAAACTGTTTGCTTATAATTTGATTTGAAAAAATGAAGCAGCTATGGCCGACCATCTCGTCCAATGTTGATGATCTACACGTGCATATACAACACATATATACGTTTTAAGTTATATACCATATATGACATTCAAAATCTAGCAACTGAACGCTGGCAAAGATGAGAATGAGAGAGTCCAAAAAGACTCCGTCCTCTCTAGCTTGTTTCTTGACATGGCCGTTCTTACTGCATCTCTCTCTCTCTCTCTCTCTCTAACACACACACACACACACACACACACACACACACACGAAAAGTCACGAGGAAACGATTTGCATATGTCAGCTTCAGGAAGCAGTGGAACGATAAACAAGAAAGAGCGAGATAATAGCAGATGTAAGCAACCAGTTGAAATAACAGTATTTACAAACAAATTGCGTTCAGAGTTATATTAAGCTCATTAAATTCTTTGGTAAGATGATACGAAACAGAAAGACAAAGAAATGCAAGATGAACAATCTTAAGTCACTGAAGGAAAAAAGAAAAGAATATATATATATATATATATATATATATATATATATATATATATATATATATATATATATATATATATATATTTCATATGAGACTCGAACTGATTTAGTAGTCATTGGAAGCAGTCACGCCTTTTACCTCTGCACCAAATAGATTCATTAAGATAGTGATAGGAAATTATTATTATTAGTATGATAGATAGATAGATAGCGCGTTGCCGTATGGGGCTCTATTGGATAAGATCCACCGCGTCCCAAAATATTGTTCTCCCTTTAAAAGTAAGAAAATAAAACAGTAAGTAATATTTTATATATGTCTTTGCATTAGATGTAAGATAAAATCTATAAGATTATGATATGATCTCTTTCTGCATTAAATGCTTCTTCGATAACTAATGAAGTCAATTTGTTCAATGATGTTGTCAATACTTTCATAGTTTGTATGTATATCATTCACATTATTTTTTCGTAATGTAAAGAGGTTTGTCAGAGTCTGGGATTATGAATTCATGCAAGGGAAGGGTATAGTCTACAAAACGAATTGGGGTCCCGAGTGGCCGAGTGGTCTAAAGCGCTCTCTGTTACGGATCACTGCCCTCTCACCTCTATCTGCGTGGGTTCGAGTCTCAAATTTCTTTTAATATCCCTCATAAGGTTATTGCAATTGGGATTTTTTTTACATATGTGTGTGCGCGATTGTAACTCGCGTACTCCCCCAAACGAAGTCACAAAGAGGTATCTCTGTATTATATTACAGTAGATCAATACCTTGCTCCAAAAAGTTACTCAGTGTTTACTGATTGTAAATCATCTATCTATTTTGGATTTCTGAATGTAAATCAGCTGTATGTTTTGGTTTAAGGAATAGAAATCCGCTACCTGTCTTGGGGTGTTCGTATCTGTACACAGTAACGTCGGAAGTTTTCCATTTCTACCAATACGGTCTCAACTCTGCCATGGTAATGGTTTTAACTTTCATAGTTACCTAGTAGTTTACTAACTGTATTGAGACTACTTTTGGCGGCGGCAAGAATTTCCGAATAAACACGGACTAGCTGATGTAATCATAATGAAATTATTTTACCAGCACTACCAGCTACGCAATACGCTATCGTATAGTCCTGATCAAAAATATCCAACAGGTGTACCAATGATTTCCCATCACGCCAAAAGTCAGCCTCTGTTTCCACGCCGATTCAACAAATCGCAGCCATGATAACACACGCGCGTTTATATTTCATAAGTACAGTAATTCTCTTGGTGATTTCATCGCGCAGCTGTTGTTCCGCTTCGATTATTTTTTCAAGTGGGTACCTTTCACGGTCCTTCAATTAATAATGAGCAGCAGCAGAGGGGGTGAACAGACCACTTTAGGGAAGGGTCACCCTTGTTATACAAAAAAAATAGTGACCCTTCATAGAGGTCAAATACCACGTCTACGATTATTGTTTGTCCCCAACATAATTGTAGACAAGGCCCCTCTGCTGCTATAATTAAATCATTATGTTATAATAAAATGGTACATCCGGAATCTCATACTGCAAGGATAGCTCGAGAACGATTAGAAGCAATTAAAAAATTTCTTCCTGTTAGAGATTCATTTAGAAAAAATCTACAAGCGCAGCAAGAAGCACGAGTTGAATACGAAGAGGACACTAAAAAACTGTTTAAGCCCGTCACCGCAGCTACTGAACAAGTTGCAACAGTCATCAAAGAAGATCTTCTTCCGGTATCAAAACAAACTGCGGCGCAGACTGAAAAAATAGCACGAAGAACTAAACAGACAAAAAAGATTTTACGAGATCTTCCAACTGATATAGCTGCAGCTCAACCTCCACCTGTCGGTGAAGAAATACTTGAAGGTATTGGTAAACTTCGTACTGAAGTCGCCGATGTGAGAAAAAAAACATGCATCTGAATCCAAACCAGTAGGAGAAAACTTAGAATTGATTGCAAGATTTAACGAAGGGGTTGTTGAAGATATTAGAAATACTGAAAGAGAAAAATTACCTGAAATGATATTATTTGGTATATTTAATAAATCTGGTATTTTAAAAACCAGTCATGAAAAAGTAAATGATGATAATTTTATTAAATGGATATATCGCGTATATTACAACAAAAAACAAGCTAGAGGTCCAGAATACGAAAGTCTTCATGAAGAAGTAAAAAGACTTTATAAAGAGAGAATGAAACAACTAGAACAAGAACAACTCTCTCAGGATCGACTTCCTCCACCTCTGCAACAGATAGAGCAACAACAGTCTTCTTCACCGCAGGAAGAGATGATGTTGAAATCACCTATGGAGAAAATAAAAAAGGTGGCGAGAGAAGTAAAGCAAAGAATGAAGAAAGGATTGAGAAAAAAAAACTAAACAGAGGGGGGAATTACGTTCACTGGGTGAAGAAAGAGATCCTGACGATGATCCTCCTGGCACTGTAGGAAGTGTTTTTTTGACTGCATCAGGAGAAAATAATTTTGTTTGTCCTGATAATATCCTCAATGACGTGTCACGGTTAGAAGTTCTTATAGGGGGAAAACGTGCAGGAAATAACTCAACAGAAATAACCAATGAAGCAGCTGATATTTGCTGGCGACTATTTCAAGGTGGTATCATGGATATCGGCGTTTACCGAGAACTTATTGTTGAGCTCGTTGATGATTAGTCACCGCGATTAGATAAATGGTAAATAAAATAAGATGATCGTACACAATAATCATCGTAAATTCGTATCGGTCAGAGCGGTAAACTCACGATTACCAATCTATAGGGTTATTTACGGAGATGGACTTGGTGATGTCATTCAGAGATTATTTACAAGGTTAGCCCCAAAAGCAGCGCCTATTGCAAAACAATTATCGATGAAAGCTATTGATATTGTTCGTGAAAAAGCTCCTGGTGCAATTGTCAATGTTGCTGGTAAGGCGTTCTCGGCGATCAAAGATAGACTAGTACGATTATTGCGACGAAAACGACAACCACCAGTGAAACTGGCAAGTACTGATATTATGCCCGCAGACGTAAGTAAAATAATAAATCAAGCTGCAAACCAAAAACTAGCAGCGTTAGCAGATCAGGGACTCGGTGAATCGGGAAATAATATCTCAAGTTTGATATCCGGAAGTGGAATTTTCCGAACGCGGTAATCAACGTGTTAGACGAAATAATTATAATAAAATGTTCAAGCGCGTATCCGACACAGCATTTGACATGGAAGCACCTGTTCTTAAAGATGAATCGGTACGTGATTATCAGTTTTATTCTTATGAAGCACGAGTACCAGATCAACGTGGAAGAATTGAACTACAAGTTCATGACACAAGTAGATACTTTTTACCCGCTGAGGCCTTTACTGAGGTAGAAGGTACAATTATAAAAACGGATGATACTAATTACGCAGGTGCAGTAAAAGTTGGTTTTGTCAACAACGGGATCATGGCATTATTTGATAGTGCCACGTATATGATTGATGGAAAAAATATTGAATCGATTGAGAAAGATGTAGACGTTGCTACAACAATAATTGGTCTAGCAAGATATTCTGATGATTATACAAGATCAGCAGGTCCTACAATGATGTTTGTGAAAGATAACTCCAATAACCCTGAAAGCGATCCGTATAATATAAGACGACCAAGAAATAATGCCGATGACAATGATGCTGATGTGTGGCCAGTGGTTCATGGTGCTAACCCAAATTTCAACTTGGGATTTGCAACGCGTAGAAGTATGTTGTCAGGAGACAATAGAGGTTTTTCATGTACAATTCCACTATCGCACATTTTTGGATTTTGTAGGAATGTTAAAAGGGTTATTTTTGGAGCTAGACACACGGTTGTTCTTGTAAGAAAGATTAATGATGACGACGCTCTGTGGAGACCTGTTGGTGATGCTGGTAAAGTAATATTATCGAAACTTTCACTGTGGATGCCGGTAATGACTCCAACGATCGCAGAAGAACAAAAATTGATTTCTTTCATGGACACAGGTGGTAAATCCTTGTTGTCATGGTTGATAACAAGCACAGATAGTATGCAAACTAACGTTAACGGTCAGTTTACATGGCATATAGCATCACAACAAGGTGTTTCTGCACCACGGCATATTTTTATTGCGTTTCAGGAAACTAATCGTTTAAACTCACAAACTCACTCTCATATGATATTTAACCAACTAGGTCTCACAAATATTTCCTTGCGGATAAACGGACAACAAGAACCAACAGAAAATATACAACTAAATTATGCACAAAATCATATAGGACGTGCATATCATCGTTTGATGTCATTTATGGGACATGATCAAAATGTAGATACTGGGTTGCAAATATCACAATATGATTTCAGAACCTTGTATCCGATTTATTATTTCTCACTGGAGCATCTTGATCTATCAAAACAATCTGTCGTTGATATACATCTCAAAGCAACATTAGATACAGGTAATGTTAATTATAGAGCAATCGCGGTTATTCTCAGCGATAAAGCCATGTTACTTGAAGGTGGTAGTGGTCGAATGAGAGTCGTTGATGCACCAGTGGAAAATCTTTAATCGTGTTATTTAAAAACACGAGTATTATCATAAAATGCCATATCAACACGTTAGTGTCAGTCTGACTCACGGTCAGATTAAAAACCTTCAATCAAATTCAGCAAAAAACTGCGGAATGAAAATATCACTAAAGCGAGATCAGATCACGGGTGGTCAAAATAAACTAGCATTATCAGAACGCCAGCTTAAACATTTCAACGACGCTAAACAATCAAAAATAGGCGCCAAACTCAATCTCTCTGCGGGTGCGGTTAAAGACTCAATTAAAACAGGCGGTATTTTTCCACTTCTCGCGGCTATTCCAGCGTTAATAGCTGCTGCCGCGCCAGCCGTAGCAAAGGCAGCCGCGTTAGGTGCTGTTGGAACAGCTGCTGGAATGGCTCTAAAGAAAGCAACAGGGCAAGGATACAAAAAAAAGGGACGCGGCTTAAGATTGCCAGGATCTCGTTGGGGAAGAGGTCTAAGGCTTCCACGTTAGACGTTCCAGCATCAAATTTTGATTTACTTGATGCCGCTAAACGATTAAAAATAAAAGCCTTTAGAGGTGTTTTCATGCGAGATCAATTACCAAAACAACCAAACAAACTCGAAACAGGTATTATTAATCTCGACGAACGTTTCGGACCTGGTACTCATTGGGTATCATACGCGGTTGATCCACGTGGAATCGTTTATTTTGATTCATACGGGTTAGCTCCGCCTGTTGAATTTATCAAGTATGTTGCACCACTTCACGCAAGAACCTCTGGTTCCAAAGTTTGGTATTCAATGTTACCCACACAAACAATGACAGATCCGCCAATATGCGGCCGTGAAGTAATTAATGTACTCGACGCTATATCAAAATCATCCAGGCCGCCACATAAAGTCGTGCATGATTATACAAGCAACCGATTCGTTTTAAACAACAGGTCTTATTATAATGGTTGATATTTACGGAAGATCTTCCTCACGCGTTAAGAAAAAGCCCGGCGACGTTGATCTATCGAAGTACGCGACTAGGGATGACCTCGCTGATATTATGAACCTGGCTGGAGTTGACCCAGATGAGGTTGTTATTTTTCAGGATCGACATGGTAAACTAAAAAGCAGCAATATCAAATGGAATGATATAATTCGACGAGTACTTGGTGCAGTTACGGATAATATACCCGTGTTTACTGACAGCGGCAGAATCAGGGATTCAAGTATATCGTTTACAACCATCAGAAATCAAATTACGGCAGCTGCTGCTAATCGCGTAAAAAATACCGGTGACACAATGACAGGTGAACTTAGCATAAACGGAAATAAAATAGTAGTTTTAGGAATTCCAACATCCGGCGAAGATGCTGCAACGAAAAATTATGTTGACACCGTAGATAATAAATTATCCACGTTGCGAGCCGAGTATGATGTTCACGTAGGTGCTTTTGGAAGATTTCGAAGAAATTTTCAAAAAACCGACGAATCCATAGATAAATTCTTCGGTACTCCGCACGCCGTTGACATGAAACTCGTTGATATCAAAACTAACCTAGACACGATCAAACAAACACAGCAAAACATCGTAGCGGGAATTCCTGAAATCGTTAATAAAACCAGTCTGATTAAAATTCCAGCCGGAATAACTTCCGGGCATATTACCAACATCGTATGCACGGTATCATCGGGATTTGCAACATGGTCGCAGCAAAATAATACTATCAAATATACTGCAACAGTCACTGGCTTGTACAGGCTGTCTGTGTTTAGTGCTGCAAAATTTGAAATATTTACAACGTTTCCATGGCGTCATTCAACTGATAGGTTTTCCGGGGTTGTATCTGTTATATTAAATAGCGGAACCGAAGAAATATTTATTCTGGAAGCAGCTGATAAGAAATTAACAGCAACATCCTTCTGGTGGTGTTTGGAATTTGTAGCTGAAACACCTCAATTGGTTACGGCATAAAATATAATGAGTGCTATCGACGTTCAAGGATTTAGGTACAATCAAGCGCGTGAATGGCAGGCAGCGTTGAAAGATCGAGTCGAACAATATACAGTAAAAATAAAAAAGTATCAACGACGATTAGTTATCATCGACGTTGTTGTTTATTCGGTATCCACTGTTGTTGCCGGAAGCGGAATAATATTATCCGCGGTAACAATGATGGCACCAGTAGCTGTGACTATTTGTGTTTGTGCAACTACGACAATTGCAGGTTTGCTTAATATCGTTGCAAAAAAAATATGTACTTGCACGAATGAAAAATTATCCGATTACAACATAAAATTACACATAGCAACTGTCGCATACACGAGGTTATCCTCGTTGTTATCAGCGAGTCTCAATGATGGAATTATATCCGATTTTGAGTTTTCAATGATGATCAGCGTATACAATTGCGCTGGTATTAAAGGTACGAGTATCAATAATGACGGAATTACTGCAGCAGATCGTGACGAACACAACCCCGCACAAGACCACGATGATCTCACTAAGCTCGATTAATCCTGAATTTAACATCAATTTTCCAACAGCAATTCGCGCGAATGAAATTGCACTAGCACAATTACGAGTATATTACAGCTGGCCAAACATCAGATCGAGATCATTTAATGGTACACCAGCAAATAATTCGCTTGTATTTGCTGATAAAAACAAACCCGATGGAACACCTGACTGGGTTGTTGTTGGAATACCAACTGGTAGTTATGAGGTCGAACAAATCATTGATGAATTTGCTCGTAGAATAAAATCAATAACAGGAAAAGAAGCAAAAATATCGATTAATGTTCATGAGCCGACCCTGTCCTCGACGATTGAAATAAACTCGCCTGATTACGTCGTTGATATTTATCAGTCCACGATAAGATCCGTACTAGGTTGGCCTGATATTGCGCCAGCGTATGAAGGACCACCAGAACCAAAATTAATTGATTTTATCACTGACGAAGCCGGGTTTATAACAATTCCAAAATACCGAGATTTGTATCCATGGACTGATAGGGATTTTCGTATTATTCGTGGTGATGGAAAATATTATCCTATGACACCGTTTTCTATCATTGATTTTGATGCAAAAACATCAACTAATATCGTTTTTGAAAGACATTTCAGATTATATGCTAACAGAATTAGAACTGAATACACAACTACATTAACGACACTAGCACAGTTGTTTAAAAACTATATCCTGGAATATCCTAATGACGATCTAAGACATCAGATCATTGCAACGATACAACATTTAAATCAAATTGTATTGGATCTTAAATATTTTAATCAGACCATTATTGAGATAATAAATGCTAATAATTATATAGATTCAGGAGGAAAAAGTATCAAACAAACATACATTGATCATTATAAAATAACTGAAGCAGATTTATTAAATTTTACACTACCAGGATTTGAAACTGACGAATTGATAGGATCACTCAATGATCTTGTCGTGAAAAACGTTTCTGAAATACTAGCTGTGTGGAGAAAAATAGCCCCACCAGCAACTGTTCTCAGACATAATAATGATCCACTCAGCGGAGGTAGACACATATCTCCGGGAATCGTTAATATAACGTCGACGATCGCGGTTAATCTAGTTTGTGACGTAATCGAAGGCAGTTATCAAATAGATCTTGGAAAATCAAATCAGGCTCAACAAGGATACATCCTATACACGTTCTCACCACAAGTTCCCCCTGGCGATTTGATCGTGCAAGTACCAACCAATCCTGTTTATCTACGCACACATAATCAGTATTTGTCACGAATAAATTTCAAACTCACAGACCACCTTAATCGCTTAATTGACCTACGTGGAGAAGTGCTTGTAATAAATCTGTATGTGAAATCGTAGAAAGATCCAGCACGTGAGGGTTTTTATACACTTGAAAACGCGCGTTTTCACAAAACATAGAACAATTTAGCCATTGATGAACACGGAAACGAGAATTTCTTATTAACACAAGAACAATTAGATGAACTCCGTCGAGAGAGATCATTTGTAGCAGAGATCAGGCACATTCCTGCATAAAAGTCGATCAACTTAAAAAAATAATATTCCAGAATGAATAAAATAAGGAACGGATTAAGAAATATTTTATTTTATTTTATTTCATCAGAAATATTTTATTTTATCATAAATATTTTTTTTCTGAATTTCAGTGAAAAATCAACAAATTTCGTGTTTTTGATGGGTATTTTAGTCGATTTGTCAGGGAAAATTTGTCAAATTACAGTTTTTCGTCAGGTCAAACCTCAAGCGGTTCTCTAATTGATTTATCGATAAATCGTCAAAAACCCTCATTTTTTCGAAAACTACCAGAAAAATTAACAAAAATCGCATGAAAAATCTCATTTTTTGAGCTAATTTTACTGATTTTTGACGATTTATCGATAAATCAATTAGAGAACCGCTTGAGGTTTGACCCGAATGATAATGGAAAATTCATCAATTTTCACTGACAAATGTTGAAATATTTTATTTTTTTTCTGAAAATTTGATCATTTTACATAAATCTGAGTACCAACTAACCCATCAATTTCAGAAATAAATAATAATTCAGAATAAATAATAATAATTCAGAAAAAATAAATAATAATTCAGAATAAATAAAATAATTCAGAAAAAATAAAATAAATAATAAATCTGACTACCAACTAACCCATCAAAATTACGAAATTGATCATTTTACATAAATCCAAGTACCAACTAACCCATCAAAATTACAAAATTGATTGGTTTGCATGATTCTGAGTACCAACCAACCCATCAATTTCAGAATAAACATAATAATTCAGAATAAATAAAATAATAATTGAGAAATAAAATAATAATTCAGAAATAAAATAATAATTCAGAAATAAATAATAAATCTGAGTACCAACTCACCCATCAGAGTCATAAATTGCATAAATCTAAGCACCAACTCACCCATCAAAATTGCATAAATCTAAGTACCAACTAACCCATCAAAGATCTCAGTCATCTTCATCGGAATTACTACTTTGGACTAGGTTACTCGCTAACATAATTTTTCTTAATAGTCTTATGCGAGTACTAATTGTTTTCTTTTCCTCGTACTCGTGGGATAACAGCGATCTAATTTTTTCCACTGCGGCAGAGAGAGGAACGAATTCCTTCACCTGATTATCTTCTACGGTAGCTAGCGACTGAAACATTGCCGCCTGAATCCGTTTTATGAGCTTATATTCAGATGATAGTGTGTGTATTCCTTGGTTTTTATGTTCTTGTAAAATCTCAAAATCGGAAACTATTTTTTCAGGATTTAGTTCATTAGATATATTAATTCCATCTTTGTCCAATTTTTTAATAGCAGAAATAATGTCTTCGATATTTTCATGGTTCATTATTTAGTATATAAATCTTTAAAATAAAAAAAAATTATCCCTACAGAACCCCTATCGAGTGTTTAGCGAGTTCGTCGGGATGTTTCAAGGACAGCACAAACATATATTATGAAATGTGAACCTCTATTCGAGTCTTTTAGCAGGTTTAAGTATGCAATGAATGAAAGACAGTACAGCCAAGAACTCGTAGATTGCCATCGCATTCTACCAAGTTCACCAGGCACACGAAATATTCCTTCTACGAGAGCTTCTAACCCGTCAAACAACGGTCTAGAGGCCCAAGAAGGGGGACGGCACAAACATATATTATGAATGAAGAGCCCCTATCGAGTCTTTAGCGAGCTCAGATCATGCAATGAATGACGACACAAACATATATTATGAATGAACCTCTATTCGAGTCTTTTAGCAGGTTCAGTAAATATGTAATGAGATGTAATGAATGAATGAATGTAATGAATGAAATGAGGCCATTTTCTCCGCTGTCAGAACACCCACCCACCAAATAATCAACTCGTGGGAAATACAAAAACATGTATCTACCACGTTTGACATGGTAGGATGGTGTTCTGACAGCGGAGAGAGGGCTGGCGGTGCCCCAATTAATTATAAAAATCGCTAATATGCGTAACCACCGACCAATTGTCAGTCATGGGATTCGATCCTGGACCGCGAGCGTCACAGTCCAATTCAATACGGATTGAGCTATCAAATCTTATTACAAACATATTTTTCGGAAGTTAATATATAGCTACAGCATTTCTGAATTAAAACAGCGGAATAGTTTCTACATTTAAATAACTGTTTCTACATTAAAATAACGGTTTCTGAATATATCTGTATTATAACAACGGTTTCTGAATATAACAGCGTTTTTCGTAACAGACTGTAGATACAAACCTGCGTGCGGTATGAATACACCTGCATATCGATTTGTGCATAACAACGGTTTCTAAGCAGATTGTAAATGCAGCATATACAGCTACTTGCGGATCAATAACAACGGTCAAGTTACCTCAGTTTCTCGCTATGTTGTATGATGGGAAATTTCTATTTTGTAAGTTAGAAACCATAAATATACTTCTACGAGTAATTAATTTCGACGTAAATGGTTAATCTGACCATAAAAATCGGAAATTTTACGAAGAAAACTATATATTACAAAGTAATCTCCCTTTTGCATAATTAAAAATTCAGTAGTATAAGGGGGACATACAGCGACTAATATAATTCAATGTGGTGATGATACTGAAAGGTGATTTTCTGCTTATATTTCTTTGAGAAAGTAGATTTGGTTATATTTTCTGCGACGTATTTTACCACACGCGAGTTAATATCAAAATATTTCGCAGCCGCGTTCATAGACTGAAATATAATTTCTTTGCCAGTTTCTGTGTTTGTAGCCTTGATCACCCTTCTAGAAACTGTCTTACATCTTCCAGTATTACCACGCGCAGAGTTCACGCTTTGCGTGACAACACGAAGGTTGGATAAGGAGTTGTTCTGAGGATTCCCGTCAATATGATCAATAACAAAACCATCTTCGATCAATCCGTTATGACACTCATACGTAAATCTATGACACAGATAATGTTTCTTTCCAGCAGTAAACATTAGATAACCAGTATTAATGACAAAACCAACCGGTCTTTTAAGCATACAATTTCTGATCTTACCATAAATATTTGATTCGTAGTTTGTCATGACAGGATGTGGGATAAATATATTTTGCTCCATATATGATAATATTATTTGTTTAAATCATTGTTTGTCTGAAAACTTAGTTAGATAATCCTCCACGGATTTTATAGCATTTTCATTATTATTATTTTTTTTGTCATAATATCTTTTAAGCTCTCTGAACCGTTTTCCCCCGCACTTTCCACATAATTTTGTTTTTCCTCGCACTCCAGTACCACATCGCAGACATGGTATTGGTCCTAAGCTTCCACGGTTAACGCACTGCATGTGTTTCCGCAGAACTCCTTTTTACAGGATTTATTACAACGAGTTAATGAACCCACCATGAGCCATCTGCATTGAGACATTGTATACATAATATTTTAATTTAAATACTTGTCTGAAATATAGTATGAACGAATTCGATAGATTATCCCGAATAAAGCCCTGGAGCGTGGATAAATTCAACCTCGACAGAATATCTCCAGACTTACCAGTACGAGATCTGGTTGATCCGAAAAATAAAAGTTTGATTAATAAAATTCACGATGCCAAGAAAGAATTTCACACAGATGGTGCATCTCATGTCTGGTCAACGTTCAAGATTATACGCAACGGCGCCATTAACGCTATGATGAACGACAAACGAGCAGCAATTATCATTAACTATCTTGATAATCGCAAGTATCTTTTCAGAATAAAATTCGTCGTGTTGACAGAAACAAATGATTGGATTATCCGTGACAAATATGATCCTGTCCACGGTAATAAAAAAAAACTGTCGTACTAAGTAAAGATTCCAAACCAGGTCTATTGACAGGTATTGATAAACCGTATTATGAACGAGCATATCCTGTGACCGTGGTTATTTATGGAATCTATGTGATGAATGAAAATCCTAGCGTTGATAAACTAGCGCCGATGAAATTTTCAAAAATAAATTGTGTAGCTGAACGAGTAACAGAACATTTTACCGTTTCGACTCGTGGAAACGGTCTAACGGATAAGAGACGTAAAATAATAAACACGTGGGGAGAAATGGTTAAAGATACTGGTGCGTCTATGAAAGATGTCGCTGAGTTAGGAAAAAGATTAAAATTTCCAATAACCGTAGCGACGATAACAGGAGAAATTTTGTATGAATCAAAATATAGATCAAAAGGAGCTTCGATCGAAATTATTGATCATAACGCACACGCGTGGACTAACGCAGTAACAATATTTCCACGAGATCGAACTATTAAATGTTATCCCGGAGGCATGTTTGATTTTATTAACGAAATAAGTAAAAACGATCCTGTGTCAGTATGGTTATTTCAGTCTTGTGTGGAAGAAAATAATCAATTTGATCAGTTTGTGAGACCAAATGGCGTTATTTATCGAACAAATCCTCTTCACGAGAAAATGAAAAATCTTCAACTGCAATATACTGATGACACTGACGAATTACTGACCAGCTGCTTTACTGTTCCGTCAGTTGCGGCTCATTTTGCTAGAAAGAAAAATTCGTGGAAACCAACTCGGTTTGATTTTCTCAATGACATAGTATCCAGTTGTGTCGAATATGGACACGGCGGACTATGGAATACTAAATACGATCACAGAGATGTTATTTCAGTTGATACGGTTGCGTGTTATCCGGGAAGTTTTCTTGGATACGGAGATTGTTCTGTGTATTTTGAGCGATTCGGTCATCCCACGCACGAAATGACGCGAGTATCGATAAATTGACCATTACCGGATTTTGACCTGACTGGATTTGCTCGTATCGAGTCATTCGAAATGTCTAAAGGACTCCATGCAATTTGTTATGTTTGGTTTGGAAAACATTTTTCAGAAAAAATGTGGACACCAATAGTACTATTACGGTATATGCTTGATTGCACGATGTTAATATCGCTGACGATCAGCGAAGCAATTATATCATATCGAAAACAAACCGAAGTTTGGTTACCACATTCGGATGAAACCGATTAGAAGGATCTTGGTAGAAAAATAATTGGCAAATTTACCCAAGGAGCAGCATATGATCACAGACAACATTGTACAAGATTGATCATGGACGACGCTGAGTTAGATTTTATAATCGCTGATACAACGAACAAGAACACGTTTGTAAGTCGAGAAACAGCTTTCTTGTCAAATGGAAATAAACTAGGTACCATTGTGAAGTACATGGACGGTGAGTCACCTCAGTATACTCATTTAAGATCATCGATGCTCGCGTATGTTTCAATAAATCTATTATCGATGATAAATAAGGTTTCTACGCATGCCGTCAGAGTTGCCACGGATTCGTTTTATATAAGTAAAAAACATTCAATACAGTTAGAAAAATTAAACATAGGCATTTATGCTTCGTGGGGTTCTTGGAGAATAAAAAAGGAATATATGCTCGATTATTCCGAATCCGCCGATGTTGCGGTTAAAGATATTTACTGTAAAAAAATATCAAACATTGACAACTTCGTTGTTACCATCGGTATACGATCCAATAACTAGACACAAAACGGTTTATCTAAAAGGACCTGGCGGCAGTGGTAAAACCACTCGAGCTATCAAACTATTGCAGAACTCGGATATGATCGTGCTAACACCCACACATAGACTCTCGCGAGAGATGAAACAACGCGGTGTTAATTCCTGTACTTATCACAGCTTTTTTCGATGGAAGGGTGATACATGGACATCTTTAAGGATGGGCGAGAAATACATTCCAAGGATTATAATATGGGATGAAATATGCACTGTACCGCTAGAAACATTAAAAACATTTCTTGATTGGTTGTTAACAAGAAATACTGCTGTGATAATGTGCGCCGATCACGGTCAACCACCACCTGTAGCTGGACCGTCTCCACATGATTGTCTGAAAAGTTTCGTTGATCACGCTGAAGAAATAACTGATGATCATAGAGCACTTGATGCAGCGTTGAAGGAATTTAAAAAATTAATCAGACTACAACCGAATAAAATACAGTGTGAAATAATGCGCGAGATAATTTCAGAAACACCCATAAAGACTTTCTGCAAACGTGGCGACCAAACGATGTGATAGTTGCAAGTAGAAAGATAGTTCGTGATACACTTCAGCGGGAGTTGTTTCAGTTACAACGAGAAAAGTTTCCAACGTTGTCAGTTCCACTATGTTATCGACCAGCAGATACGCGACGGCAAAATATCGCGTTGATATACCAGGAGAGTCAAAGAGGAAACAGAATCTTGTATTGAATGATATTGTTGCCGTCGACGTTGATGTTGTTGAAGATGCTCTACGTGCTGATAAATCCCCGTGGACGCTCGGATACGCGATGACGATTCATTCATCTCAGGGATTAACTATTACTGATACAGTTGTTTGGATCGTTGATGACCACATCGAATGGTCGAACTTGGTTTATCTTGCAGTGTCTCGAGTTAGAAAAATATCTCAATTGAGACGGATCGTCATGGACTCGTCAGTGATCAGTGATGATGATGTTGACGGTGATATAATAAGAAAAAAATTATCTGGTTATAAACAGTGTGATAAAAAAAATAAATGCAATTTTGATCTTGATGTTGATTTTATTAATGCGCTAAAACAACAACAGAATAATCATTGTGCAAGTTGTAATTGTATAATGTTATGGCGGTATCTGAAAAATGATACAAGACAATTTACCGTAGATAGAAAAAATAACAATCTTGGTCATACACGAGAAAATATCATGTTGACCTGTCTTGAATGTAATCGACGTAGAGGCGCCAGCGCCTTGGGTGCTAGTTAAGTGATTTGGGTGGTAATTGTGTATCCGTGGGGATTACTTGTAATTGTTCACGTACAAATCCGCGTTGAGGAGCAGCCGAATCTAGTCTGTAGATTGCGGGTCTACCTGGCGATCTTGTCACGGTGGATATCTTATGCGTGGTAACACTCCAAATAGGATCAGTCGCTCTTTTTTTACCGCCTTCAAGTTCGCCGGGCTCATATAAATACCTTACAGTAATATTACCTAATAATGGTTGTGCTAAATCACGTCGTTGTGTAGGTATGTGCGCGCTTGCAATTGCATTAATAGGTTTCATGTTGGTCGTTCGAGTTACTTCATTATTTAACGCTGCTATCACATTTGATAATCTTGCCACCCATTCACGAGATCTTTTATCCTGAATCAATTCCTTCGCGTATTGATATCCAAATAACCGCTCAGCGAGTGTTCGATTAAATCGCTCAACAATTGCCTGATCACGATGAATTGCAGTATGTCCTCGTCGTATTTTGGTATTATGTTGTTTCATCAACGATGATACTGGACCAAGAAATTCCTTGCCAGGATCAACCTGTAGCAGCTGTGGCCATCGTAATGGTCCTCGTTGATAAATTCGTTTAAATGCGTCGGCTACTTCAGCAGCTGTTTTAGTCGTCAACGGTTCTGCTTCTTTATATCTACTTGCAACATCAACAACAGTTAGCGCGTATTTGTACGTTTTTCTACGTACAGTATCATATGGTAAAAATAAAATATCAGCTTGATGAACTTCATTAGGAACACTGACACCGAAATACGCGTACTGAATTTGTTTAGGACGTGGTAGATAAATTTGCCATATTGCCTGCCTGGACAACCACGTTTTAGCGGCAGAATGTTTAACCGCTGCTGCATCAGCGAGTTTACTAATTGCTGCTTTACCCTTCCAGTATCCAATTGGTGAATAATAAATCGATTCCATTATATATTACCAGCCCCTAGCGCTAATTTACTTTTCATCGCGGATCTTACTAACCAATTAGCTAATGATTCTCTGATATTTTTATTTTTTATGGAATTTAATGCATGAATTAATTTCACATCTGCAATATGCCTATCTTGTAGATTTTTACTCTTATAAGCTACATCATGAACATGACAAGCTCGATCAATAGCGTTTACTGGTTCCTCGCCCGGTTTTGGTTGATCCTGATTATCAAGCCTGATATCGAGTCGAGTACCAGGACCGCAATAATTATATCCTGGTAGATGTTTTTCTCCGCTGTATTTAGCCCATGGAGCACCTGGAAACTTTGACATCAAATTAGCAATATCACCACCGCGCCTATTAGGTAAAAACGAAAATTTCTTTCTACCGCATACAGAACATTTTCCACCATACGCTATTTTTTTATTTTTTGTTATAACCGTAGCTAAATCAGTGGTTGGAGTTTTAACTTTACAGCGTAAACAATATAAATTCATGTTATAATATATATGGATATAATTAATTTCTCAGCAACTCGGCAGCGAGAGCCAGTTAAACACCATCCTGCACTAACGAATTCCATCAGAATGATTATCGTGGGACCATCTGGATCGGGTAAGACGCAATTATTACTTAATCTGATAATGAGATGGTTGAAATGGGATAAGTTGTATTTGGTAGCACCATCCGCCGATGATCAACGATGTTATGATGTACTTAAAGATTTTAACGAAAACGCGCGATTACTGGACGAAAATAATGATGTTATAGAGTTTATAACAGATATTGATGAAGCACCGTCCGTTGATGTTTTAAACGGATTTATTAATAATTTAGTTGTGTATGATGATGTGATGCTAGATAAACAGTCAAATCCAGCTAGGATTTTTTCCCGTGGTAGACATAAAAATACCGATGTTATTTATGTTACTCAACGATACACACAAATACCAAAAGTGATCAGAGATAACTGTAATATTTTAGTTGTGTTTAATGGCGTAGACACACACACGTTGCGAAATATTCATCAAACCTGGTGCAGCGGTGACATGGATATAATTAAATTCAAAAACTTCTTTTCACGAGCGCAAACTACTCCGCACGGGTTTATAACAATAAATTTGCACGATCCTAGAACAAGATATCGTATTGGACTTGATAAAATATTTGGATAACAGGGTGATGATAAAATTAAACTGATATCATTAATATAATGAACAATTGTGCGTGGCTGCGTCAAGGAACCACTAACAAATGTGATAAAAAATGTCGTGGAGAATATTGCAAAAAACATAATTATCTTATAAAGAAAAACCCTCATGCTGGTCCACGAAGATGTGTTGAATGTAACAACGGCGTTAGAGGATTATATCAGATTTGCAAAAATTGCAGTGGAGATCGATACAGAAGTTTAATGATATATTACAGAAAAAGAAAAAACATAAATCCAAAAATAGAAAAACCACCATCAGAACTTGAATATTACTTGAAACATAGAACAAATTCCCTGGATTCAGATGAAGATTTCCCAGATTATTCAGAATAACATAGCAGCAGAGGGACCTTGTCTACAATTATGTTGGGGACAAACAATAATCGTAGACGTGGTATTTGACCTCTATGAAGGGTCACTATTTTTTTTTGTATAACAAGGGTGACCCTTCCCTAAAGTGGTCTGTTCACCCCCTCTGCTGCTTAATGTGATCGCAAAGTATACATTGCTCGACAAGCTAGCTTTCTTCAGGTACAATACACACACGCACTTCTATTCAATTAGGCTTATTTTAACTGCTACAGCTGCAACTACAGGAAATATATCCTTCGGGAATATTTAAGCCTCCAGCGATTGTGCTTGCTGGGTGCCTGGCAAAACGTTCACTTATACCCATATCGATTGTGGCATTGAATGGTGTCGGAAACTATCGTTCGCGTTTTCTCTCAAGAATTGTTACAAGGACAATTGCGCCCTTTGTCGAATATTAGATTAGATTTTTCTTTTTAGTTGTATCACATGTTGGAGGGGAACGTAACCGTGGTGTCTTTGTCGTAGAAACAACGGATAAGTACTTTCACGCTTGGCGGTACACTATTTGCGTGCTACTGTAATGATTCTAAGTTGGCTTCTAGTTGATACTGACACACTAGGATGGTCATAACGGCCAATTTTTGACTGGTCCTTTGCAAGATTATATTTCAGTTTATACGATTTTTGAATTAAACCTCTCTGAAGCAGATATTTGTCAAACAAGAAGCACAAAATCATTAGAAGTGTTAGCATTCCCTGTCAACTGATCCAACACATCATCTGTAAATTCAACAAGATCATCATCGCGTGGCAGTGAATAATCCAGCACGAATATTCAGTGATAAAGGTAATCTTAAAAACAAACGCCATCAACGGTTACGCATCCACGTGGAACGACTTTGAGTCCATAGAACTGAATTTCATCTCCGAAGACTAATATAATTTTAACATTATTTCCTGAAATTGTGCTTAGTATAAATGGTCCATCGCGCTGGCAATTACAAGGTCTTTCTTTTCTTGGTCGAGTCAATGTTGGTTCAACATACTTAAAAGGGAATGCAACCGGGATGGATTTGTCGGTGAACTCCACTTCATCAGTGTAGAACAATCTCAGAGTGCTTTCACGCCTGACGGTGTAGTCTGCGATCGGGAGTTTTCGCGTGCTAGTACAATGATTCCAAGCTGGCTTCTGGTATGTATTGGTACATCATGATAGTGTAGTAGGGACTTTTTAATTGATTTAACTGTGTCCAATTTTCTAGTCTTGTACATAGTCATGCTGAACAGAATCCACATCTTCCAAAACAATACAAGCATAATTTTTACAGCACACTCACCCCATGGCCTTATGGACATTAATCATTTGGTTTAACAGGTCTAGCTCTATGGTCTATGTAAGTGAGAACAGGCATTTGTGTTTATGTAAATTAATTAAATAATTATTTACAGGACTCACAATTAGTTTAAGATTTTGAAAATGCTGATGATATTAGAGACAAGATAGCAGATTAAGTTTCTCTAATTAGCACGAGTATCTTCTATATATATATATATATATATATATATATATATATATATATATATATATATATATATATATATATATATATATATATAATAGAAATATATATTTTATACTTGAACTCTGACAATCTTTGCCAACCTTTACACTTAAACTACATTTATTTAACATTTATATTTTGAGGAAGATGTTGAAAGTGAGTGTGAGTCTGATCAGATATATTATAATCATTTATGTTTCCAAATCAACTTCTAGACGATTTATTCGTGAGATATCAAATGTTTAGTTTAATGTAGGAAACACAGGTCTGTGTACCGGAAACAATCAATCCAGTTATATAAATATGATATCAGGATGCCTCCCGTGAAGTCCACCAGGCTGATATATATACAGAGGCAGAAATGGTTAGAGAGAGCTTTTTGAATTTAAATTAAATAACTATGTAACCTAGACATTTGTTTGTTTGCTCTATCAGCAAATTCCCCAATGTAGCTGTCGCCCACCCCACACAGCTACAACAGTAGCCTCAGTTGCTGATGTCTATCTGACTAATTATTACGACTCTATGGCTATAAATTAAACAACAGAAAGAAGCAAATCCAGCACGTTTTGTAAAACTGAACAAATAATTTAATTATCAGATCTATCGAATAAAAATGTGAGGGGAACATACAGTATCATGAACTGATTCCAAAAATAATTATAAGAAAGTTCTATCGAAATCCCAAAAAATCGAATGTACCGAATTAATTTCAGATCTTTAATACAAAATGCATCTGTGATCAGGTTGACTCTTCTCCTGATGTGCCTAATGTCAATGTTGTATTCTTTCAACATCAAACTCGACCTCAGTAATTTCTGATATTTGCTTTTTTAATTTGCTGATTACTGTAAGTGGCTTGTGATCACTGAAATAAATAATCGTTGAAGGAGCTCAATTAATATACACTTCAAAGTGCTGAAAAGCCAAAATGTATGCCCAGCACTCATTCTCGATAGTGGAAAAAAATTATCTGGTACTCGTGTAATATTTTAGATAAATAGCAAACTGGGTGATTCACACCATTTGTGTCTTCTTGAAATAATTCGGCACCAACTTCTACATCACCTGCATCAACATACATCTTAAGCGATTGGTTGAAATCTGGAGCTGAAAGTACTGGTGCACTTTTAAGTATGACCATTAATTTACCGAACTTTTGTCAGACCAATACAAATCGGCTTCGCAGTTATGGAAACATTTGAACGAAATTTTCGATAATATCCAGCCATGCCCAAAACTCTATCAGTTTCTTATTACTGCCAGGTATAGTGAATTCCGAGATAGCTTTAACCTTAACTTCTAAAGACTTAAATTGACCATGTGCCCCAATATGCCCTAAAAATGTAACACAAGTTCGGAAAAACTAACTTTTACTTAAATTGTCAAATTTGCCTCACTCAACTGAACAAATAATTTTTTATACTATCCAGCTGATTTTGCAATGTGTTGTTGTATATAACGAAGTCTTCGATGTACGCATTACATCTATCCATACCAAACGTTACCAAGTTCATTAAACGCTGGAAAGTTGAGGGAGAATTTTTTATACTAAATATAGTTACTGGGTCCATCTGCAGTTGGAAACACTGAAATTTATTTTGAAATCGCCATAAGTGGAATCTGACAGAACTTGGTCACATATATTGCATTTCCAGTTTGGTTCATCAATTCTTGGTATTTGATATGAATCTGTTTTGATGACACTTTTCTGTAGTAAGAGCACATAGAGCATGTATTATTTGGTTTCGGTACAATAATACACGGTGAACTCCACATATGTTTGCTTGGTTCAATAAAATCATTCTCTAAGAAATATTCAATTTTCTTTTTCAAACATTCTTTCTTGAGATGATTCATCGTGTAAGTATACTGTTTTACATGTGTAGAATCTACAATTTCAACATCATGGTAGCTTTTGTTTGTTCCGGTTGGAACATCTCAAAGCAATTGCTCATATTTCATATTACTGCTTTAATTTATTCTTTTCTTGTAGCTGTAGATGTGAAAGTTTCTTGTCCAGATTCTTGAATATTTCTGAGTTTTGATGACTGGTCAAACCAGTCAATGCAATCTTATTTAAATCTGCATTGTGTGGTACAGGTACAACTAAATTAACTGAATGATTAAAAAGATGTCACTGTCAAGATGCTCCTTTAAAATATTTATTTGACATAGTTATTTCGTTCCGCCTCCCAGGAGTGCCGATATACTTTTAGTCACCTACTTTCTTCTTCACTGTATAAGAATCATAACACCTAGCCTGATGAGGACTTTGAAATATGTGTGGGAGAGCCAGAACTTTATTACCAGTCTTAAAAGTCCCTTCCTTTGTAGTTTTGTCATACATTAATTTAATTTTTGATTGAGTCGAAAGAAGACTGTTTTGGCTATTTCACGGGACTTTGACAATTTATTTTTAAAATCAGAGATATAACCAAGAGGATTAATTACTGGATCCTCTGCGGAAAGAAGTTTCTCTTTCAATAACCTCAGTGGTTATACAGTATATCCAAAAACAAGGTCAATAGGAAAAAAATCCTATGGAATTTTGAACTACCTCCCTTATAGCAAAAAACCAGTAAAGGAACACCATCATCACACTCATTTCTGTATTAAAGCCATATGGCAGAACCATCTTCTTTAAAGTCTGATGGAATCGTTCCAATTCCCACTGACTTTCAGCTGCTGGATATCTAATTCATACATAATTAGTTGGAAGATCCCTGACATGAAATTAGAACCGTAATCAGACTGGACGGATATCATTTCGCAAATTCAAAAAGTGTAAAGAATTTCCGTAAAACTTTAATATGGTTTTAGTTTTAATATTCCATAAAGGAATTGCCTCTGAAAATCTTGTCGAGGCACATATTCTGATCAACAAGTATTGCTTGCCTGACTTGGTCTTAGGTAAGGTACCTAAACAGTCTTTCATTAATTTGTTATATGGCTTGTCACATACAGTAATATGTTGCAAAAATGAGCCTTATGAATCTTCTGATTGGGTTTTATTACCATTTGGCAAGTGTGACAAGATACAGAGTATTCGCAAACACCACTTTCAATTTTCGGCCAATAAAAATGACTCAAGATCTTGTGATACGTCTTATGTTTCCTAAATAAACAGCCAAGGGAGTTTCATGGGCTAACCTAAGAATGTCATGTCTATACGACATAGGAACAACACTTTAAAAGCTCACTGACCACTCATCACCAACAGATACATCAGGCGGTCTCCATGTTGTCATAAGGTACCAATTTTTCACAAATTAGCAAGTTTTACCTCTGCTGCCTCAGTTTCGCTAATAGCTCTCTTAAACAGGAGGTCTCGTGATCTTTTTCTGTTCGACGAAAAATGATTGTCATTTCTCACCCTGATTAGAAATGAGAATGAGTGGTTAAAAGAGAATCGCAATGATCAATACGTTTCGGTTGATCAGTAACAGGAGCAAAAGTGACTTCATCAAAAGTCTTAACAATACATGTGTCACCCAAATGAATAACTTCCTGTTCAATTTCATCCTCAAGAGCTCTCTTGGCCATAGCACTTGTAGCTGCACAAACAGGGTATAAATCGGGGATTTCATTCTCAATGGGATCAATTTCTTGATCCAAACAAGGCTTGTCATTTACAAGTGCATTAACAACAATCTTATCTCCAGCTAAGTCATTTCCTAGCAATAAACAAAACCACTCAATGGGCAAGGAATTCCACAGCGCCAATAGTCATTGGTCCTGAAACAAAACTAATTCTTATGAAAAATTAACATTGTGGAGTGAAATTGGAATAAAGCAGCAACATAATGTTCATAATTCTCAATAATAAAATCAGACTGGGGCTTATTTGACCCAACAAATGTATTGTTTCCAATATATGACCATGATCTTGACCTCTGAAAAACAAGAGCATTTGGAACAGCTCTATATTTATAATGTTGCTTATTTTGTCTAACTTAAAAGCAATCAGAAATAATGTGCCCTATTTTCTTGCAATAAGTACATGTAGGATGAGGTAAGGATTTCTGATCAGTCTGTTAGAGGTTTGATTCTTATAAGTTGTACCACATTGAAATTTGTAAGTATTCATGCAACTTTGTGAGTCAAGAAATAGGCTTCAGCTGTACAGGCAGTGTTTTCTAAAGTGTCTACATGGTGTTCATCAAAATAAATCTTAATGTCAGTATGAACACAGTTCTTGAACTCTTGAGTGACAAGAGATGTCTAAGCTTGTCATACTCTTTATCAGTATTTTTAGATGTACACCACCTGTCAAATAGTTGTTCTTTATCCCTAGAAAGTTTGACATGGGTCTGGCTATTTTCTTTTTTACACTTCTGAAACCTGTCAATATGCCTCAGGTACCAACTCATAACCCTTCAAGATACATTCCTTGACCAAATCATAATCATCATTGCTTCTACTAATTGTGAAATACAAACTAAATGAGCTTTACCAGTACGTACACTCTGTAGTAACAAAGTAGTGTTCACCTGGCCTGTTTAAATTGTCATCTATTTTTTGCCACATTTGGAAAAAATACATCTTTTTTCTTTAAAAGGAACTTTTGTGAGGAATGCTTTCTGCTTGCCAGTTCTAATTATTTTAATTTCAGTTGCATTTCCATCCATAATTTCTCTTTTTTGTATTTGCAATTTCATTTGCATTTCTCTTTCTTCTTTCTGCATTTGTATCTTCATTTTCTGCTCTTCCCACTCCCTTCCTTCTTAATTTTAAATTCATTCCTGTTCTTCATTTGCATTTGAATTTCCATTTCTTTTTTTATTCTTCTTTTCCTAGCTGAAGTTTTCTTAATTCTATTTCTGTCTGCTTTTCTAATTTTAATTCTTTTAATTTCATTCCAGATCTAGGTAGAGACACACTAATTAACCTTAAAGCACTTGTATAAAAACGTCCTTTTCCTCCAAACACTTCGCCAAAATATTTCTAATTTGTTGCTTTAACAAAGACAGTTTTATGCCAGAGGGAGAACTGCATTTCATTCATTTATTTATAAATTTGAATCTGATTGTCGCATGAGGGTCCAAACTTCTTGAGGTTTTGAATCATAAGGGAGTTTCTTTAGCAACACGGTCACCATATATGCTTGGGCCAGTCTGTTTTCAAGCAACAGATGTGATGTAGATCAGTCTTTGAACATTTTAATAATTCTATAAAATTTGGATTTGCATCTCTTTGAACATAAGTATGCAAGGATTCCTCCTATTTATTTGTTTGATTTGTTTTAGAAATATTAAAAGCAGATCGTGTAAATATTGGACACAGTTTTTAGTGACATAGAATATTCTAGTAACCAGAAATGGACAGTGAGCAGTATACTTGTCTACATTGGGAGCTTCTGATTACATTAAAACTCCACAAATTGGTGACAATCAAGTTAGGAATTATGAATCATTGAATGAAATGACTAAGTTGTGTGCATTTTCCTTATATCCTTGATGCTTTTGGTTTATAAAATTGGTAGGGGGTACAAACAAATGGGAGGGTATGTGAATACCATCGATATGTGGCACAATAAACTTTTACTTTTCACATCTACCTCACTTTAGTTAAAAGCATTGAAAAAGTGTCAAAAAAGGGGAGTATTTTGAATTGGAATAAGTTCTGTAATCACTTCTCAACTGTTGATGAAGAAGTATTACAAAGAATCATTGTTTTCTAAATAAAAGTTTGATTCAGATGCACAAAAAGATCTCACTTGTTTTCCTATGCCTCAATTTTGGGTAATTTTCATGAAATAATTGTCTTAAAAACGGTATTTTTGTATGTCAGGTATTATGTATATTTGATTTAATTATATCTGATTTAATATTTCAGTTTTAAATTTTTAATATTTTTCATTACATGATATTGTAATGTAAATTTATTCATTAGAGATATTTTTTTAGAAAATAGTTTGACCTTGACTGTTAGTTTATAAACACCATGTGTTGATCTAAATCCTGACCTTATTTCAGAATTTATAGCAACCTTCATAAACAAGTTCTATTTTATTTTAAAACGATTGGTTGTTTCCAAGGTCATGATGGGATTTTGTCTTTAAGATGTAAACAATGTTTTTATTTTTTATTTCATAAGAGTAAAAACGATTGGTTTTCGGCACAGGCACACGGGGTAAACGTGATCTGTAACAAGTACTTGGTTCTATAACTTTCCAGTGACCCCTTGTTTACGTTTAGAAAGACCATATAACCCATGTTTTGGAGAATTAATCTCAGTAGAAGCTGGGCTGTTAAACTGTTAGTTTAATGTTGTGATGTTTGGAGTTATTTCAAATTACTTGGATTCAAAAGGATTAATTCTGTTATTTTTCTGGAAAATATGTGTGCTCACATAATATCATGGAACAAGGACAGTTTAAAAAAAAAAAAATATTCAGCTATCAGAAACCGGACAGATAATTCTTGTTTCTACAAGGAACTGTAAACTTCAACACTACAGATTACAGCATACGTCATCGTCTTCAATCTTGGATTCTTCGTTGGGATCCAAATATGAAATCAGTAGAACATTTTGTTATTAGGACTACTAAAGTTTTATTCTTAGATTATTCTTAGATTAGTTTCGGATTTGATTCTAATAAACCATAAGTTCATATTTTTTCATTTTTACAGAAATTTTGCTGGGAAATAAATTATTGTATTTTTTCAAAGTTTCTTGTTTTCACTCTTTCTTGTGTTACTGTTTATTTGAGTCTAAACAAGTCACATAAGAAATTGGGGAGCTCGTCCTAAGGATTAGTTTGGATTTTGGATAGAATATTTCAGAAAACTTAGTTTTTTTTAAAATTTGAATTCCCCCTAGTTTTTTTAAATTTTAGTGAAATCTGCAAGCTTTTTCTAAAATGTCACAAATCCTACCCAGGAACAATTAGATCTTTTCAAAAAAGATGATTTGATTCAACTTGCCAGAAAATACGATCTTTCTGAAATAAAGGCTTCCTTAACGAAACAGGAAATAAGAAATATTTTGGTTCAGTATTTGGTAGAAAAGAATGATTTGGATAAAAGTGCTTTGGTTTCAGTCAGCAAGTCTGTATCAGACTCTGACACAAAAATGAAGGAATTAGAATTAAAATGCAAATTGGAATTGGAGTTGAGGAAGCCGGAACTTCAGAAAGATAAACAAGAAAAACAAATGCAAATGCAGTTACAGTAGGAAAAACAAAAGAACAAATGAAATTACAATTTGAGAAAGAAGAGGGAGAGACAGGAAAGAGAGAGAAAAAACCCAAATGCATTTACAAGCAGAAGAAAAAGAGAAAGAAAGACAAGGTTACAAAAAGACCAAATGCAAATGGAAGAGAGAAAGAGAAGGAATACCAATGTAAAATGAAGGAAATAGAACTGGCGAATGAACAGCACATTCATACTTCAAATCCAAATTTAAGTTTTGACCTTCAAAATAATATTAGATTAGTGCCCCCTTTCAGAGAAAAAGAAGTAGACAAATATCTTACTCTTTTGAAAAAGTTGCTGAAAATTTGAAATGGCCAAGGGAGCATTGGAGGCAGTTCACCAAAGTGGTAGCTATGATGTAGTTAAAGAATGCATCTTAAGGGGTTATGAGTTAGTCCCTGAATCTTATCGGCAAAAATTCAGAAACTATAGAAAAGCTGGACAAACTCATTCAAATTTGCTAGAGAAAAAGAGCAGGTATTTTGATAGATGGTGCTTAGCCAAGAAAGTTGAACAATATTATGAAAGTCTCAAACAACTTTTGTTACTTGAAGTTTTTTAATAACTGTGTCCATAGTGAGATTAAATCTTATCTTGACGAGCATCAGACTGAAACCTTGGAAAATGCGGCTCATGCTGCTGATGAGTATTCTTTAGCTCATAATGTTCCTTTTGTAAATAAGACTTCTACTCAACAGTCTTTTGGCAGAAATGTATTTCAGCCTAATACAAGCCCTTCTAAAACTCAAACTGGCACAACTTCTAAAAATCAAACTTCAGAGACGCTTAATTCAAGATCCTTGTCTCTTCCTACATGTACCTATTGCAAGAAATAATGACACGTTATTTCTGATTGCTACAAATTGAAAAATAGGCATCAGAACAGACCTATTCCAAATGCTCTTCTTTCTAAGAGGTCAAGGTCATGTATTGAAAGCAATACATTTGTTGGGTCTAATAAACCCCAGTCTGATTTGATTATGGAGAATTATGAACCATTCATATTGAAGGGTTCTATATCACTCTTGGTTGATTCAGCCAATCCTATCCGTATTACAATTTTAAGGGACACAGGAGCTTCTCAGAGTCTTTCATTGTCAGGTACTTTGCCTTTTTCTGAGAAGTCTTTTTCTAATGAGAGTGTTGTTAATGTTCCTCTCCATTGTGTAAATTTGTCATCAGACTTAGTCTATGAACCCTTCACAGTCAGAACGGTATCTGTTTTACCCGTTGAGTCTCAGCATTCATTTATTATTAGGCAATGACCTAACTGGAGACAATTGTGGTTAATCCACTTGTAACTGACAAGCCTCGCTTGGATCAGAAAGTCAATCCAATTGAAAAAGAATTCCCTGATGTATTTCCAGCTTGTGCAGTTACCAGGGCTATGGCAAAGAAAGCTTGTGAGAATGATGTTGATAAGGAAAGTATTCCTTTAGCTGACACATGTATTGGTCAGGTTTTTAATGAGGTCACTTTCACTCCTTGTTTGGATCAGTCAGAAGGTATTAATCACAGTGATCCTTGTTTAATGACTCATTCTCTTTGTTCTAATCAAGGTGATAAACGACAATCATATGTCATTGAACAGGAAAAGATCCTGAGATCTCCTGTTTGTTTCAGAAGGCCATTAGTGAAACTGAAGCTACTGAAGTTCCTGTCTGTTATTTCATTACAAATAGAATTCTTATGAGAAAGTGGAGACCTCCCAAGGTACCTGCTGATAACGAATGGTCAGTGAACTATCAAACGTTAGTTCAGAAACCTTACAGACAGGAAATACTTAGTCTGGCCTGTGAAACTCCATTGGCTGGTCATTTAGGGATCAATAAAACTTATCACAAAATCTTAACTCATTTCTATTGGCCAAAAATCAAAAGTGATGCTGGTAAACACTGTAGATCTTGTCATACCTGTCCAATGGTAGGAAAACCAAATCAGAAAATTCCCAAGGCTCATCTACAACCTATTCCTGCCTTTGATGAACCATTCACTAGAATTATGGTAGATGGTGTTGGTCCATTACCTGTTGACCATTACGTGTGCGTCAACAAGGTTTCCAGAGGCAATTGCCTTGAGGAATATAAAATCTAAAACAATAGCAAAAGCTTTGATAAATTTTTCTTTTTATACTGAATTTGGCCTACCCAAGTCCCTACAGTCTGATCAAGGCTCACATTTCATGTCTGGAATTTTCCAGCAAGTTATGTATGAATTAGGCATTCAACAATTCAAATCTTCTGCCTATCACCTTGAGAGGCTTTAGAAAGATTCCATCAGACTCTGAAAAATGATTCAATCATATTGTTTTGATACAGGTAAAGATTGGGATGAAGGCATTCGTTTACTATTGTTTGCTGTTAGGGAATCAGTTCAAGAATCTTTAGGTTTCAGTTCCTTTGAACTGGTTTTTGGGCACACTGTGTGTGGACCGTTGAAGTTATTGAAAGAGAAACTTCTTTCTAATGAAGATTCTGAAATTAATCTTCTTGATTATGTTTCAAATTTTAAATAGAAGTTGTCAAAGGATTGTGAGGTCACAAGAGCAAATCTGCACTCAACTCAATCCAAAATGAAGTCAAGATATGATAAAAACTCGAAGGAAAGAAGCTTTCAGCCTGATGATAGAGTCCTGACTCTCTTGCCAATACAACAAAATCCTCTTCAGGCCAATTATTATGGTCACTACACTGTTGACAGGAACATAGATGCTGTAAATTACATCATAAATACTGCTGGTAGGTGTAAACAAAAACAACTCTGTCACATTAACATGCTAAAAGAGTATATTAAAAGAGATAGCCAAGTTAAACATGCAATTAATTTAGCTGTACCTGTCTCAGTGAAGATTTAAGTGAAGGAATATCATCGGATTCTACTGACATTGGAGTGAAAAATCTTTGGAAATCAGAAATTATGAAAGATCTGAACCAGAATCTTTCACATTTGCAAGAGCAAGAAAGAAATGAACTTAAACAGTTAATATTTGAATATGATCACTTATTTCCAGATGTTCCTACAACGACAAACAAAATATTCCATGACGTTGAAATTGTAAAGTCCAAACCTGTCAAACAACACCCGTACAGGTTGAACACTCTCAAACAGGAATTCTTGAAAAAAGAAATTCAATATTTGCTGGAGAATGATTTTATAGAGCCCAGTAAAAGTGTTTAAAGTTCACTATGCATACTTATTCCAAAACCAGATAAAACTTTCCATATGTGTACTGATTATAGAAAGGTGAGTAGTGTGACAAAAAAGATTCATTCCCATTACCAAGAATCGATGACTGTATTGATAAGATCAAGAATGCCAAGTATGTCACCAAATTTGATCTTCTGAAAGGATTTTGGCAGATTCCACTAACAGAAAGAGCAAATTAAAGTTTGGTATTCGTGACTCCAGATGGACTTTACCAACATAATGCCGTATGGGATGAAAGGGTCGTCAAGTACATTTCAACACCTTATGAATATGGTTACCTCTGGTCTAGACAATTGTGATGCTTACATCAATAATGTAATAATCTACAATGACACCTGGATAAAACATTTAGCAACAATTCGGAAATTCTTTGACAGACTCACAAATGCATGTTTTACAATTAATTTATCTAAGAAGTGAGTTATGCCGTGCTAGTGTTACATTTCTCGGACACATTGTGGGACATGGACAAGTTAAACCTATAGATGTGAGTATCCATGAAGTTGCCCACTATAATAAATACTTGAAAAAGGGTGCTTGTGGCCTGTACAGGTAGGAAATTAGAGCATCACAATTAATATTTAGAAAGTGAATGCTAAATAATCAATTATAGTCACAAATAACCTGCTAGAAGGTCAATCTGACTGCCTATACAGGTAGAATCACTGAAGCGTTGCTTATAGTAATTACATCTAAGAAGTGGATGGCAACTAAGCGATTCTAGTAACAGATGACCTCTAGAAAGTACCAATTTTTTGACTGCCTATACAGGTAAAATCACTGACACATTTATAGTATTTACATGTACGAAGTGGAAGACAATTAGCGTAACACACGAGCTGGACACTACTGAGTAAACATTGTATAAAAACTTACCTGTATTTATCTGACCACAGCAGAAGCTATACAGTATTATAAACGAGTTTTCTATATTACACAAAAAAAATCTGCACATGAAAGAAGGAACTGAAGCATCATTATTATGACTTACAAAGTAAGCACTACAATATCCATTATGAAACAATTTTACCAGTAGGAAAAGGCCCAAAGACCTACTATACAGGTAAAATCAGCAAAAGTGTCAGGTATATGAAATTATACAGCAATATTAAATGAGTTTTCTATATCAAACACAAGACATGCACTTATTAATACAGTTATAGCAATGTGAGGGGATATCATTGCAACCTGTGCAGGTATGCATGAAAGGTGCCTAACTGTGTTTAGGTGGCAAAGTGATAAGAAGTTAGGAGACTTTATTGTTAGCAGAAGGAAGAAAAGTTGGAAATTTATAGATAGAGTATACTTGCCTTTGACATAGAAACTACTTCTAACTTGTTTTTGAGGTAGAAAACTTCAACACTCCTTCATTGGATTTTGCAAGGCCTCTGCCTGTAGAAAGCATGCTACTCAGCACCAGCAGAAATATTAACTAGCGATTTCAGTGTATTTGGTACCAATACCAGTATCAAGGGGAGATCACTCTGCCACCTAAGTGGGCACATAACTTTTAGCCTCTTAGCCAAAAGTTTTTAGCCTGGGCAGGCTAGGTTTGCGAGGTAGTAGTTCTCCTAGGGTATGTATAGGGTAATGTACTTCGAAGGAGAAGCAACTGTGCCAGTGGTTGATGAGATGACTGTTGATGGTCAAGCTCTTCTTGCCTATGACCAGTAGAACCAAAAACTGGTGCTTGGTTAATGAAAAACATTGTGCATGGGTTAACATCTCTGCTCATATTAATTTATTCATGCTAGAAGTTATATTACTGGGTTAAACCAAATGTGAATGGCTGTATAACGTATCATTTATTTCAACACACATCTTTTTCAAATATCCTGTAATATATAAAGATAATGATGTGTTTATTCCAATCTATAAGTGAAAAAAAATGATAAAATGTAAATTTTTTTTATTTAAAGACAATATTTCACAGCAAATCTCTCCTTAAAGCAGTCAGTCTGGTATGGTGAAAGAAAGTCCAAAAGCCTTGTAACCAAAGTTTGTACACACATCAATTGTGGCACTGGATCCTGCCACACACAGTACCTGTAATAATAATAATAATAATAATAACAGAGGCTCATCTGGGTATAAAATAGCTCACATGGCAGATATTAGCCTAAAAAAACAAATGCAAGTGCAGATGACCAAGTAATGTTCAATTCTTCAGAGTGGTATATTGAGACAAAATAATATAAAGCTTGTATCGATTGTTCTAACAGTATAGTGGTATTTTTAAAGTTTTTGTCCTTTGGACTAATTCAGGCTGATTTTTAGGGAACGTGGGAGCAGCCATTTAAGTCAGATGTTGCTTAGATCTTGTAAAATTTCCACAAGTATAATATGTAAAGAAATTTCTGCCACAGTACATGAAAGTAACATAGAGGTATGCCAACATTCTCTCCATTGTGGATGTTGCAAATGCAAACAACTTCACCTTACATCTGTCACTCTCTCAGAAGTATGTAACATCTGTAGAGTGCAACTGAAAGCTTTAATCTAACAGCAGCTTTTTCTGAATATGTTTCCATGTCATTTGTAATCATTTAGAGGCACTGATGCCAAAAACAACTTTCTGTCAAGTGTGATGATTATCAGCAGAAGTTGTTTTAAAAAATTGTTAACGTGGAGCCCTTTTATTACTATTAATAGAACAACTAATAACACCAGCGATATTTACAACAACCGCAAAATTTAATAATTCTTCAATTACCAAAACACAATACATATGGACCCTAATATTGAAAAATCTGTTGAAAACCCAAGATTTCAGGTGAAGATCTCAAATATCTTATAATACCTTGCCAATAACCTTTAGCTATACCTTTTGAAAAAAAATCGCTGCAGATGACAGATGATTCTCTACCAGATCTTCCAACTCTGGAGAAGGTCTATTTTTTCTGTAACTTGTACCAGTTTTCAGTAAGGTGAAATTAAATATCATTCACTGCTATTGTCAAGGTGGAAAATATGCATTTTAAAGTCTAAAAACAAGTTGCAAGACTGAGGCAGTGATAGTAAACACTGTGTTGAACTCAAAAGTTTGTAAAGTTAACTTGAACCTTCATTACCTCCAGTAGTTTCACAAGCAGTAGTTCCAAACTCTATGGAGCTCAATGGCTTCTTGATATCTCTCAAATATCAATCATCTTTCCTGCCATGTGACATATCCACTAAACATCAATGTTGCCATGTTTGCTTTTTTCCCCCAAGTATCTAAATATTCCCTTTTATTCTTTGGCACTATTAACACTTTTATCAGGTCTATTGTCCCTTTTGTCCTGATATGTTGTTTTCTGGAAACCATTTCAAATAAATTAGCAACAGCTTGATCATGCTGACATTTTGCATCAGAAAATACACACAGCCTAAAGCATCTGAGATACTCCAGTAAATTCACCCTGGTTCCTGAACCAATTCCACTGAATCCAAACATGAACAAGCCAGTAATTGTATTTCCATAATTTGTGTTTTTATTTAATAAGTCTGTATTTATAAGGTCATTTTTTCTGTATGACTTATGGAAAAGTCATAAGAGTTGGCAGGTCTGTTCTACCAACATCAAGTTAGTTGCCTGAATACATTTTTGCATCTTTATACCAGTGTATTTTGAGTACATATACAAAGACATGCATATATGGCCTAAATTGAGATGGTATCCTGTATGCAGTTACAGCTGTAGTACATACGACTTTATAAGACATGAACCTTGCTTATTTGGAAGAATGGATAAGATACACTTGCATGTATATTTTGGATTTAAAACTATTCACAGAATGTTAACATTTAAGCATGTTATCATTGGAAATGCATAAACAGAATCTATTTTTAGTACCAGTGACCTTGACTTTGAAGTAAATGACCCTTAATATAAAAAAATAGAGTTATTTCTGGTGCTAAAGAAATAAATGCACTGTTTTGTTTGAGTTCTGTTATCTACAACTTAATTTATCATTCAGAAATGAAATTCAATGTTAAAATCTAGTTTTCACTACTGATGTCACGACCTTAAGATACTGACCCCTAAATCAAAAGGGTTCTTCCTTGGGATAAGAGGAAACATACAAAGTTGCATTGCACTGAAATCTGTTTACTAGAACTTAAGTTTCATCAAGCACTAAAATGAACTGATATCTGCCCATGCAGACAATGCTAAATTACAATACCCCACAACTTTCACTGGTTAAAAAACACATCTAGTAAAAATCATACCCTGTTATTTTCTGACTCTCTGTTGATGGCTACACTGAAAACACTTGTTGGAGTACAGGGTACCCTGGACTTGCAGTCACCATTCATGTACCAGTGATTTACAAAGGCCTCTGTGCCTGCTGATATCACCTGTAATCAAAAACAAAGCAAACAGATATACATTTAGTCATGGACATACATATTCCCACATTTAAGGATTGTTTCTTTGAACATGTTTTTATTATATAACAAACAACATACTTTCCATCTGTCTCAAAGAAAAATCAGAATGTTTCCTGTACATTTGTGAATGTCAGGCAGTAATACTACATACAGCTGAACAAATACTAAATGAACAAACAGAATTCTCAAAATTCCTCATTCCTTCAACAATTTTCAAGAAATGTTTCCCAAAATAAGCCTAAAGAAAAAAGTTAAACCTCACTGCACATAACCAACTATATACAGAGTGACCCTGCTATAGCACGCTTCATTATCACATGGATTCAGATAAAAGACGATTGTGGTAAGGCTCCTGAAATTTCATCATGTATTTTTTCATACAAAAAACAAACTTTTCTTTCTGAAAAGTACGAAGAATAATGAGCACAAAGGTTATTATCATTTTGGGGGAAATTATGGTGGCAGATTTGTGGTGCTTATTATGCAGAGAAAGTACAGAAAGTGTAGATAAAGTTCCAACACAGATAACAAATGGCCACTCGATGAGAATGTCAAAGTGTGCCCTTTGCAGCAGAAAGAAATCTATATTTGTTAAAATGGATGGAGGAAACTCGGGTTACAACAATGCAGAGTGTCCTCAACATACCAATATAGTCTTATACATGTAAACCAGAAATGGCAGGCTGTGCCAGTATTCTATTTTATATTTTACTGGTATATATGCATGCTAGTGCTGATGATGTTGATATTCAGGGCAATGAAACTGTTGGCACCATCTGTAAACATCACAAAATTTACATTGGCACCTTTGATCTTCATAAGCAGATTGGATGGCATCCTAAACTCAAATTCATCTGGACCTTGCCAAGACGTAAGTATATCGGTCCTTCTAATCATCTGCATGTGGAACTTGACACAAATAATCAAACATGGCCTTGTCAAGAACCCCATAATCAAGTAGATGCAACAGCTATCTGGCATAACATTCACTCCAGAGACTTTCCAGAGCAAAAAACCCACTGTGGCAAAATTATGTTGGATGAATTAGCCATGCTAAAACCAAAAGGACTTTGAGAATGCACTGACATAGCTTTTGTCAGAGGTGCCATGGAACCCCAACTGTAAACTTAGCATTGTCACAATGGATACTGCAGACAAAAATGCTGCTCAAGAATTACAAAGACATGCAAGAAAATGTTCTCCCAGATGCAGAGTTGTTGCCCATGGCATCGATGATGTTTGGTTCACCGATTTGACAGACCTAAAATAATATTCCCGAAGCAATAGTGGCATCATGTAGTTGTTGAATATCAATGAAATTTTTAGAAAGTATGCATGGAGTTTGCCATTGAAAAACAGAACTGAGGATGCTAACCCAGATGCTTTTGAAATGGCCACAAGATCGCATAAGTCCACAAAACTCTGAGTTGACCATTGCAGAAAGATTTTTTGAACACTGGCTTGAAAAATTCAAAAATATTATAAGTTTCAAACAGGAAAAGCAGTTATCATTCAAAGATTTAATCGTACATTTAAAAATGCAATGTGGTGGTAAGTATTTGCAGTGCAGTCACAGTCACTGGTGGGCAAGAACAACAATGCCAAAAATAAAGGCAATGGAATGACATCTGCACCAGTGAGTGACAAACAAAATCATGAGGATGTTGCCAGCAAATTATTTTTTTGACAGAAATTTAATGTGGGTGACAAAGTGAGATATTCTAGAATTTAAGAAGATTGAGAATGACTACACTGCAAAATGTGGACTAAAGAAATGTTCATGTTGATAAAACAGTACAAACAATTACTGTAATGTAGAGGATTGCTGAACATACTGTGGAACATATTTCTAGATCTTTTTATTAACAAGATTTCCAGAAGACAACATTGGACAGATGGAATGCACCTGCTGTTGGGTAAAGGTTGTACTACAAGCATAAAGAGAGACAGGACAATTTATAAACAATGCCTAGAGAAACACAGGCAGGAAAAACTTGGCATACAAGTCCAATAAACTGGAGGCAATTATGTAACTTTGCATATATCTTCTGTGTGGTGTGTCATATCTTTTATTCCAATTCATACATAATACCTATTTTTCCCATACAAAGTATGTACTTTCATACATGTAAAAGACTAGAAGGACTACTGTCAATTCAGATTTATTTTAGTTAAATTTTACATCATGCTAAATAATCATTTTGAAGAAATGTCATAGTACGTGCTAATAATAAAAGTTATTGTATGTTACTTCTCTTTCCCATTCACAGTTCAACATCCATTCAAGATATGATTGAAGATGCACGTGACTTCTTGTTCATGCAATCGTACACTTGATTCCACTAGCGATTGATAGTTTTTGTCTGGAACTTTTGTTATGACAATTATTGTATAGATCACTAAAAAATCACGACTGAATAAACTTTGTTATAACTATATTATGATTAAATTTTAAAATTATAATTATTTTTTAAACTTATATCAGTAAATGCACTTACATGACCCATGTGACTTGTACTATACAGTTTTGCAAAGGGCAAAGGTGGGTTGTTTGGAGGTTATATCAAAATATTCCCAGGCCAGTGGTTAGCAAGTTTTTACCACTGAAAGATAAGACTTCAAATACTTTACAAAAACATAATCATCCAAATTAAGTCTATAATTAAAAGGTCTCTAAATTGAGAGTTTGACTTACAGTGTCCTCATTGAACATAATAAACTGTTGGCATGCTCCTGGTGTGTCAAAGGTTGTTGACATGGTGAGTGACCTCAGGTACCAGGCAGACATTCTTGGGCCACCTCCACAAATCTAAGAATCAAAATAACAAGTTAAAAGCACATTATTTTTCAGACTTCTGTATTTAAGTATCATACTAGAAGGTATCTTTTCATACATCTTGTCACTCTATATAAAATAAACATAAACATTTATATGCATTTATTAATGAACCTTACCTGGTCACTTAAGTCATAAAGAAATGCATACTATTAGTAACATTAGGACCTTTACTCACTAAAATTTGTTTCAAAGGGCTTTAAAGAGAAGTTAGGAGAAAATGGGCATTATAAATGATGATCTGGCATGCTAAAAACTCAACTCATTTTATGATGTCATCAACACAAGCAACATCCCAATGAAAGGATGAAGCAGACCGACAAGGGTCATAACAAAATGATGTAGACAAGACAGACTGGCATAGAGAACAATGTTCACATCAAATTTCATTAGAAATATGTTGACAGTTTCTTGTGCCATGCTGACTACAAGCAATATTCCATCTGAAGATAAAAAGTTGATTGCCTGAATCACCTCCTAGCAATAAAGATTTACAAGCAACATTCCATATGAAGAGGTGAAGTTACCATATATACTCGTGTATAAGCCGAATAATTTAAGAAAAATTAAAAGCCTGGAAGAAGGGGTGTGTCGGCTTATCTGCGGGTTAATGTCTAAACTTGACAGTTTTTAGATATTTTTGTTGACTACTGTAATGGCTGTAAATCTTGGGACACGAAATGGTAATTTTTTCCATGTCCTATGACATAGTCATTAAAAAAATAACTTTCAGTAACCCAACATTTATTAAACTGTTATAAAGTACTATGACTGATTTTGCTATTATTTTGCAAGTGCATATTTTCTGATTTCTCCAAGATGAAATTAAAAAAAGGTAAATACAGACTTCATAATTCACGGACCAGTTCAGTTTATATGGGAGACCAAGCTGAACTATAATGTACAGTACTTACACACTGCAAAGCGTGCATAGCATCACTTAAATCCTTACTTATTCCTAATCATATTAGATGCAGATTTTGCTTTATTCATTGTTTCGACCAAATTGCATTCTTCCAGATAACATTTGGGCTAGTCCTTAATAGCTGTTTCATTTACACTGAATCATGCGCTCATGAGTTACTCATTTTCAAACATATAAGTGATCCTACAAACTGAGGTACTATTTTAAAAAAGGTATGCACATTTAATTGTACAAGGCAGATAACCAGCATAATGTACATGTTCAGGAGGAATGGTAATAATAATAATGGCTAAAATTCTCATATAGATCAAATAAGATCAACATCAATCAATTTTAGTTTTGTATTTTGACTGAACAGACATCATAACTTTACACACAATAGAAAGCTTGATATTTTGGCGTCTCCTATGTTGATAGTTGGCAAATTTGTCTTTCATTTTGCGACAGCAGTACAGGCCAGTAACTATACCAGTACATTGATGTGTAGTTGCCTTTCATTCCATAATATTAGCATGATTACCATAATTTTGTAAAACGGGGTGTAAGGCATACTTATGAACTTTTCAAAAGCCAAGTAGGGAGACAGAATTAAAAAAAAGAGATTGGGACCTAAAATCCGGAGGTTTTTCGTGGCATTTTTAATGTCTTGTTTTCACTAAATATTGATTGATCTTCCTGGTCCAATATGCGTGAAATTCGCAAAAAGACTCGCCATTTCTCCCTGTGATGTACCATATTTTACCCCAGGTCGTGCCCTAGTTTCATATTCTGGTCAGCTGTGGTCAAACTGCACAATAGCTAAAGATTAGTCTTAAACAAGCAAGAAAACAAGTGTGACTAATTACAAGTTAATCCTTATCGATGCAACTATGTTGTGAAAATGACTGGTCATCCGTTGTAATTCAAAGAAACCATGTTCTGCACTACTGTGTGTTATGCAATCACCAGCAAATGATTGGCAAATAAAGGATTCCCAATTTTGTTCAACTAAAGGTACCAAAATAGCCAGCTCATGGTGCCTTACATGTGGCAACTATTTTCCGCTCTTTGTATATCCGACCTTATTCCCTTATTATCAACTTGTAAAGCATTTAGTATTGTTTATTATAAAACATGTATTATGAATTAGTTTTTTGATGACACATTTGCTGGGTGGTATGTATTTTCATTCCTTCTTTTAATTTAACTATGGTAATTAACATTGGTATATACGGTATAAAAATGCTAGGTGTTCGCTTGTGTAAGTTTCTTTTGTGGGAATGGTGCTATAGCATATGGAGTTACAGCATTCATAGTGATCACTCTTGGGACTGAAATTAATTGTGGATGAAATTTTTTGTTCTAGTTTATTTCTTTTTTTGTATTGTTGTAGAATTTTAACAAAAATCATTAATTTACATGAATACTGTTTAAACTTAACATTCTATTTAGTGAAGAAGCGAATTCTTTCTAGTACAGTAATTATTTTGTCACAACAATAATTGTCAGGTGATACAACAGAACATGTAGGACTTTTCTTGTTTAGAAGAAATGAAAGTTGAAGACATAATGTAATAATCAGGAGTTCTTTGCAAAATTCAGAAAATATGAAATCGAGAGGTAGGCGTGGAGTGACCCCAGAAATCGGGAGTTTTTTTTCCTCCTGGTGTGAAAGTTGACAGGTACGGTGTAAGGTCGCTTACATCAAAGCAAACTACAACTCAACTTTTGCAGTAATTTTTGAAGCATTATTTCTGAAACTTTATTATTGTATTTTGGAAATATCATGAAAGTTTAGCGTAATGGTGCCCATGATTTGACTCCATGGGATGTGCTTAATTCAGCACGCAATAAAATCTACAATGTACATGTGGTGAAACCATTATATAAATACGTACAGTAGCCTAACTGCGAGCATTGAATCAAACTGTATTGTCATCCATTGTGTTGTCATACTGGGATTACATCTTAATGAGTTAGATATTTACAATTTCAAAGCAAAGTAAAAACGTAATTATCGGTACACTGATATAAAATGTCCAATGCAATAATGCATAAACAAAAAATAATCAAGTCAAAAGAGAGAGGTAGAGTTACAGCAAATTGCGATTGCCAAATTCTTGTCATCGTTGAATTAGATTATACACAAATATAAATTACGCAGAAACAATAAGAAAACAGAAAATTAAATAAATTACTTAAGTATACATGTAATTTTTATTAAATATAAATTTGCTAAATAAACGCATTTAGAACTTACCTCGTGCATCTTGAGATGTCTCGAATTTGTGGGTCAGCTTATATGCGGGTCTTGCACTTTTTAGTGTTTATACCTGTTCAGTTTGGGGGGTCGGCTTATATGTGAGCATATACAGTAACTCTAAAGGGGCAATAACTCTGTCTAAAATCATGCAGATGAGACAAAACCAATACAGTGCACATCCAGGTCTAACAGAAAATGTTCTTACATACTTCTACCTGAATATCTGAATGGTCCTTGAGCTATGCTGACTACAAGCTGGATTAAAATTGTATGTAGAGGTGACTTCTCTCTCTTGCCAGAACAGCAAGATGTGGCAAGAAAACAAGAAGTGCGAGTAGAGAGGTGAAATTTACAATGTTCAAAACATTCAATTAATACAGCTATTTTACAAGCCAAACCAAATAACACAAAAATAAAATAAATATTCATGAAAGTATTAAAAATATTCTGAGGATGATTCAGCAAAAATGGGCAACATATATTGAGGCTAAAACAACAATGTGGCCTCCTAATATATTCAGTGTAATAACACTACATGCTTAAACAATCTCACACTCCCTTTTTATTTTTAATTAAAATACATATGAATATTCCTTATAATGAGCATGTGTCTCTAACTCCGCATGCCTTGTTGGAACTTAATACCATGAATGTCTTGTGCCTCATTACTTTTGTCGGGTAAATCAGATACAAAAATGGATTTCACATACATTTTATTCAGTGAAACCATAACAGAAAAGAGACCTAACCTTCAAAACGGACAGCCCATGACATATGCAAGGGAGCTAACTCTTCAAGAAATTCACCACAAAAGGTTTAAAGTAAAGATTAGTCGAGTTCCCTGAGAATTCTGTTTCTACAGTCTTTTTATTATTTTAACAGCCAAGCACTGAAACCATCTCAGAGGTTCTTGAAAAAATCCAGAATATAAAATTGGTTGAAAAAAATATTATCTTATATGTCTGAGTTAAAATGATCACAAAATAAGTGTAGTAAATCGTGTATCTCATGGCCTATTGTTGTAAACCTGACATCATTATACTCATCTCAGATCCAGTGTCAAGAAATATATACATAACAAGTCTGGTTTAATCCATAATTAACATTTCAGTTTTCAAACAAGAGACCCCTTTTTGTGCTGACCATCTAATCAGTAGATGTAGATAGTGAAAATCCCATACTGACCATCTGACCAGCTAAAAATCATGTAACTAGCATGAACATCTAATAAGGTTATGATGTATGCATTACAAATCAGAATGTGAGTCCAATCTATAAGTCTTGGTGTAAGCATCTCATCTGGTAGGTTTCCTGATAACTTTGTGCCATTTTACACCTGGTCACTAACAAACCATGCAACAAATCTTGCACCTTTAATTAGCTTAACTACCTCTTTCTGAATGATCGTCATGCAAAGACAGACAGAGAAATGGAGACCAATATCATGATGGAACACATCATTTGTTATGGCACATTTTGACCAAGAAAATGCAAAACATCTGTTAGAAGTGGGGTGGTGTTTTAATTTCTAATTATTTTCTTCTGTCTAATTCCTATGTTTAGGTATCATTATATGCTTTGGATTCATACTTATTTTCATTGCATGTGCCATTTGGTACTACCTTGGTCTTTATCCTTCATCACTATAGTCAAGAAAGTGCAATTCTGAGGGAAGGGTAGGCAGGCAACCTTTTCATCTTGACAGAGAAATACTAAACTGCATATTCTTAAGTTCTGATGCGGCAACAGTAGTTATTTTTCCAATGTAATGGCCTTCAAAACATTTATGGCTAAATGATACGTCTTTCTTGAAGTAGTACTTTCTGAAATGTGACATTTGCATCCTACTTGAACTTGACTCTGGTCATTTCTTGGCAACTTAAATACAACTACTCATGTAATTAAATTGAAGGCACTACCCAGGTAATTAAATTGATAGCACTATCCAGGTAATTAAATTAATACCAATACCCAGGTAAATAAATTGATGGCACTACCCAGGTAATTAAATTGGTAGCACTACCCAGGTAATTAAATTAATACCAATACCCGGGTATATAAATTGATGGCACTACCAAGGTAATTAAATTGGTAGCACTACCCAGGTAATCAAATTAATACCAATACCCAGGTAATTAAACTGGTAACAATACCCAGGTAATTACATTAATATCAATACCCAGGTAATTAAATTCATAGTTTCAGAATACTAGAGAACCTTTTTAACCAGATTAGTAAAATAGGACTGGCCAATGAGGCAACATGAAATTTATATGTATAGGAAACATAAACTGTATTTTTTTTGTTTAATTTAAATTTTAAAAATGCATCATCAGATTTCACTCCTTGAAAGTTAATGAGTCTGATGGCAGAGACTGGGATTTTGGACAGAATGGACAAGATATGTAGGATGAAGATGTCCCCATTCCTCCTGCAAAAGTGGCATCATAGAAGAAGAATCAACTTACCAGCCAATCATTCCCAGCATCCACTCCCACACATCCAACCCACTTGCCAAACTCCGGCCTGGCACATGCCTGAAAAGCAATTCATAGAGAAATTACTAAGTGGATCAATGGTTGAGATGGGAATTATTCATGAAGAAAGAGGTTTAAAATAATTTTCAAAAATATTATTTACTGTACATATTTTGATGATAGTTATTAGTTCTTTTAAATTTGCAACATGTGGTCACAAAGCCTAACAAAAGCATTTAATTCTTATAAAAATTAATTTTACTGCGACTTAAATGAAATGTGATCCATGATTATACCAGCCTTATAAATAGGAACTCATGTTCTAATGAAATGTGATCCAGGACTATACTAGCCTTATAATGGGAACTCATGTTCTAATAAAATGTGATCCATGACTATACTAGTCTTATAATAGTAACTCATGATCTAATGAAATGTGATCAATGACTATACCAGCCTTATAAATAGGAACTAATGTTCTAATGAAATGTGATCAATGACTATACCAACCTTATAATAGGAACTCATGTTCTAATGAAATGTGATCCAGGACTATACCAGCCTTATAACAGGAACTCATGTTCTGATGAAACGTGATCCATGACTATACCAGCCTTATAATAGGAACTCATGTTCTACTGAAATGTGATCCATGACTATACCAGCCTTATAATAGGAACTCATGTTCTAATGAAATGTGATCCATGACTATACCAGCCTTATAATAGGAACTCATGTTCTGATGAAATGTGATCCATGACTATACCAGCCTTATAAATAGGAACTCATGTTCTAATGAAATGTGATCCATGACTATACCAGCCTTATAATGGGAACTCATGTTCTAATGAAATGTGATCAATGACTATACCAGCCATAGGAACTCATGTTCTGATGAAATGTGATCCATGACTATACTAGCCATATAATAGGAACTCATGTTCTGATGAAATGTGATCAATGACTATACCAGCCTTATAAATAGGAACTAATGTTCTACTGAAATGTGATCCAGGACTATACCAGCCTTATAACAGGAACTCAATGTGAACCATGACTATACCAGCCTTATAATAGGAACTCATGTTCTAATGAAATGTGATCAATGACTATACCAGCCTTATAATAGGAACTCATGTTCTGATGAAATGTGATCAATGACTATACCAGCCTTATAAATAGGAACTCATGTTCTACTGAAATGTGATCCAGGACTATACCAGCCTTATAACAGGAACTCAATGTGAACCATGACTATACCAGCCTTATAATAGGAACTCATGTTCTAATGAAATGTGATCAATGACTATACCAGCCTTATAATTGGAACTCATGTTCTGATGAAATGTGATCCAGGACTATACCAGCCTTATAATGGGAACTCATGTTCTAATGAAATGTGATCAATGACTATACCAGCCTTATAACAGGAACTCACGTTCTGATGAAATGTGATCAATGACTATACCAGCCTTATAATGGGAACTCATGTTCTAATGAAATGTGATCAATGACTATACCAGCCTTATAAATAGGAACTCATGTTCTAATGAAATGTGATCAATGACTATACCAACCTTATAATAGGAACTCATGTTCTAATGAAATGTGATCCAGGACTATACCAGCCTTATAAATAGGAACTCATGTTCTAATGAAATGTGATCCAGGACTATACTAGCCTTATAATGGGAACTCATGTTCTAATGAAATGTGATCCATGACTATACTAGTCTTATAATAGTAACTCATGATCTAATGAAATGTGATCCATGACTATACCAGCCTTATAAATAGGAACTCATGTTCTAATGAAATGTGATCCATGACTATACCAGCCTTATAAATAGGAACTCATGTTCTAATGAAATGTGATCCATGACTATACCAGCCTTATAATGGGAACTCATGTTCTAATGAAATGTGATCAATGACTATACCAGCCTTATAATAGGAACTCATGTTCTGATGAAATGTGATCCATGACTATACCAGCCTTATAATGGGAACTCATGTTCTAATGAAATGTAATCAATGACTATACCAGGCTTATAATAGGAACTCATGTTCTAATGAAATGTGATCAATGACTATACCAGCCTTATAATGGGAACTCATGTTCTAATGAAATGTGATCAATGACTATACCAGCCTTATAATAGGAACTCATGTTCTGATGAAATGTGATCCATGACTATACTAGCCATATAATAGGAACTCATGTTCTGATGAAATGTGATCAATGACTATACCAGCCTTATAAATAGGAACTAATGTTCTACTGAAATGTGATCCAGGACTATACCAGCTTTATAACAGGAACTCAGTGTGAACCATGACTATACCAGCCTTATAATAGGAACTCATGTTCTAATGAAATGTGATCAATGACTATACCAGCCTTATAATAGGAACTCATGTTCTGATGAAATGTGATCCATGACTATACTAGCCATATAATAGGAACTCATGTTCTAATGAAATGTGATCAATGACTATACCAGCCTTATAAATAGGAACTCATGTTCTAATGAAATGTGATCAATGACTATACCAGCCTTATAATAGGAACTCAAGTTCTGATGAAATGTGATCCATGACTATACCAGCCTTATAATAGGAACTCATGTTCTAATGCAATAGGATTCATGATCATGCTGGCATTATAATAGGAACTGGTGTTCTAATGAAGTATGAGCCAAGGCTATAGCAGCCTAAAAAAAAGAAATCATTCTGTAATGAAATCTGATCCACAACTATACATGCCTAATAATACAAATCATTCTGTAATGAAATCTGATCCACAACTTACCTGCCTAATAATAAAAATCATTCTGTAATGAAATGAGATTCATGGACATACTGGACTTAAAACAGAAATCATGTGATTCATGGACATACTAGCCTCACAATAGAAATTACATGATTCATGGCCTTACTGGACTTACAATAGAATTCATGTGATTCATGGACATACCAATCTTATAATAGAAATCATGTGATTCATGGACATACTGGCCTTATAATAGAAATCATGTGATTCATGGACAAATGGCTTTATAAAGGGAATGATTTTTAAGGAAAGGCATTATACTGAGGGATTGGTGTATTTAACATATAAACATAATCTTCACTATTTATTTTCTATATATTTCTGTAAGAAAATTCTACAATTCAGACCAAAAAGCAGACATAAGTTCCTAAAACTGTTTAGAGAACAAAAGCTACTCACTAAATGGTGGCATTTTTCAGAATAAATTTTATTGTGAGCCTGTAGACATGTTTTCTTACCTCATGCTTGTAGGGTTGCAAAACAAGAGTTGCCTCCCCTGCAGATCTACAGTCTAAAAAGTAAAATTATATCATATTTTTTATTTTAGAAGTCAAATAGCTATGGTCTTATACTATAAATTCATTATTACAGTTCACACAGAGTGTAATGATATTTTTTTATTTGTGTTTTTAAGGTATTCACTTAAGTACACCACACTACAGAGAAATACATGAGAAAATAATTAGGTCCTGAGTTAGTTTTCTACACTCAGAGCAAATAATCCATCATGAATAGGATGAAACAGCCCGAGTTGAGATACTGAACTTTCCTTCTTTCAACGGTAGAAACAGATCAGATCTCCCTCATGCTCGGTTCATTTCAAGTACCATTTCTGAGCCCTCACTGGGTCCTGGAGATGAACCTAAGACAAAAGGATCTAACATGGAAAGAGGCAAAGGGTTGATTGCCCATGCATGAAAACTTGTTTTATGCAATGAAAGCCACCACAGTACCATCATAACAGAATTGTAGATAGTTCAGATCACTTACAAGGCATGTATTTCAGTGATTCTGTCTGCTTTAGTGACATGGAAGCAGGGTTAAAAAGAGAGATGTGACGAAGATTAAGGCTGCAACATGTACATGGTTAACAATAATCAAAACAATACTGCCAAACTGAAATGATTAAAATACCAACCTTTCCCCTGTCTAATGGTTATTCTTACAGAATAGCTGATTGCTGTAAATAAGACGTGTATGCTGTACCTTGCTCAACATGATTTTTAAAAATTTGCTGCATGTTTTTGGCTCATTTTTTTGTAGAATTCAGTATCAAAGATATGACTTTGTTGAATGTATATAAAAACCCTTTTGATCATTGTGATATTGTTTCTCACTTTATGTACATAATGATGTTGTCGTTGTTCTAGGGTTTAACGCCATTTTTCAGCACAAAATAGGCTATACATGGCGGCCAGTATAACTGGCGGAGGAAGAGCCCTGGAAAATCCAAGGAAGAACCACTGACCCACGAGAAGCTACTGGCAGGCTTTCCCATGTACCCACACTAGCTGAGCCTTGGACTCGAACCCACGCAGACAGAGGTGAGATGGCAGTGATCCAGAATGGTGTCATGTTGTGTAATGTGTGCAATGCTCATAAACTCTAAACTTTTTCTTGAGATTTGATGTGAAAAGAATCACCATAAAAATCCTGTAAAACAGTCCCCTTAAGCAGAGATGCAGGAAAATATATTTAGAATGGGTAGTTCCTGCATCATTGACATATACATATATATTCATTGTCATTTTTACCTATGTTACCAATTTCTACCAGCAGTAAACTAATCTATTTACATATGTAGCTGCTGCGGAGTGACCACTGAAGCTTCAGGCTGTGGCTCATAAGGTACTGTATTCAGCCAGGTCAGAGACCAAAGTAGATTCCTCTTCAGGCAGTGCCCAAGCCTTCAGTCATTCAAGTTTGAAAGATGGTTGGAGAAATCTTTGTTTTGTCCTATATCCTTCCTCTCATGATGACAAAATGCATCAGAGATTGTGGAATGGTAGCATTTTATAGTGATGGGTCCTAAATTTTAAAGCTCAAAATAACTACATGCGAAAGTAAGTTATCTGGGGTATTGATGCTTTAAGTGGAGTGAGGTGTTCTTGCTTGCACCATCAGAAGAAAACTCTCCATTTCCTCTCTTAAACTTTCAGAGTGGTATGTTATCTTGTCCAGGTGATTTTGTCCACCACTTGTTCTAAAAACCGTTTGTCTCGGAGGGGTTGCTTGATATAATCCAGATAAAGAGGTTCATCAGATCTGGGTATGGGTGAAATACAAGAATCAAGGTTGTTTGAGCACATCAGGAAAAACATTTTCTGTGGAATTTTAACTGCTAAGTTTTAAAAAACTGCTTATCCATGATTTTTCACACTTGATGGGAGCAATCAGGATAAGACATCACTCTGATTCCCTCACTTTTGCAAGATGTTTGGGGTCAGAATGGATGGAGGGAAAGCAAATGCATCCAGACTGTTATAATCTATGTAAAGTGCACTGGCTGATGGCATCCATCATATCTGGGACTGGAAAGACCAAGGTAGGGGGCTTCACATTCCCCCTGGATGCAAACAGGTCTATAAGTGGTGGGCCCTAGTGGGCACACATTCAAATGAATACCAAGGGGTGAATCAACCATTCAGTTTGGACTGGCTGATTCAATCAGAATGTGTGTGCCGGTACAACAAGCTTACCCTACATGGAATGGACCTTAACAGGGATTTGTTGCTTTCATCACCTACAAAAAATTCCAAACCAGAAGGCAAAGATCTCAAAATGTACCTCCTCCTTTCTGAGATAATTTACCACAGTGGAGTTGTCGGATTAAAAAAATGTGATGCTCTTTCATGACGGTGTCTCCTGCCACTAATTAAATGCATTTAACATGGCCTTCATCTCTAAGACATTGATGTGCAATGGTTGGTCCTAAAGAGTCCACAATCCACAGATTTTCCAAATTGATGGCATCTGTACATTCAAATATTATTTATGGACACTGAAGCTAAAACACTGAATGTAAGCTCATTTTCTGAGATGCAACCTCTTGGATTCCAAAATTGGAACTATTTGTTTCAGTGGTCAATGCTTCATTCACAACAGGAAAAACTGGATAATATGCAATGATTTTATGAATTGATGATCCAGGACAGTGAGCTCCACTGCTGCACTGATGAGACCCAACATGCAGTGGATTCTGAGACATGATTCCTTGACAGGAATGAAGACACTGCAGAGATTGTTTGCAAGGCATGTTCCTGAAGGAGACTGACCCTGTTCACATGCATTTTAATCTATGTACTCATGTATGCTGAGATCGTATGAAATCAGATTTGCCCTTGCTGACAAGGAATACTAGGTGCAGCAGAAGTGAACTAAGGGAATTTATGTCATGACATGGAATAAAACTCACCTGGTGTTTTTGTTGTATGTTGTCCAAGCAGCTGGAGGTCACAGACATAGAGATGACCCGGAAGTGAGGTACTTTTATGTCAATAATTCTCATGAACATCCAAGGACTGACGATGAGATCAAATGAATCAAATGAATGTGTCCTGAACTGGTGCACTGCATCCTTTAAGGTGAAATCCTCCTCCTGAAAATGTCATTTTGAACCAGTCTTGATATCTCCATTCTGAAGCATGGTGTCTGTATTTAAAGGTTGACTGAGTTCAAGTCTATGCCTGGCTGAACTGTATTGGACTTTGGTACCAAGAACAGTCTTTACTGCCTTTTGTGAGAAGATTGTCTATTTCCTACCCAAGCCTTCTCCTCAGTTGGATGTATGACAAGGGTGGCATTAACTTGGCTACCTTTTGGATGGGTGGGTGGTGCTGCCCTTTTCAGAACACAAACCATATGTGAAAATTATTCCAAAGTGGGTGAAATTAACTTATTGTAAGCCTGCTGCAGTATTGCCATAAATTGCGGGTCCGGACCATGTCAAGAAAGTGCTTCTGTTCCATCCACACTGCTGAATGGTTTTACATCCACAGGTCCACTACACTTCTTTCAATGACTGGGACCTCTGAATGAAACACAGATATGTCTGTGTCTTAATAGTAAACTTTTTAAAATTTAAATGGCAGTTGATGCTGCTAAAAGAAATGCCTGTTGACACTTTGGTCATGTAGTTGCCTCCCTACACAATGCAATAACTTGAACAGACTGTGGTAACTGTTTGAACATCGGCTGGTCTTTCTTTGCTATGAGATCAACATATGCTGGGTGTTTGTGACTTGCTGCTGATGAAGTAGGAGGAAATGGTGATGTACACAGTTATCCTCAGCTAGCTTAAAGTGCTTGCACACAGAGCACTTCTACCAACCCACTGTGTTGACCTTAACAGATGAACTTACTGTGAAGTGGATGCAATTGAACAACCCATCTGTTCCCCCCAAAATTAATGCAACTTTAGACAATAAGTAAAAGAATTTATATAACAGGATAAGTACACAAGATTTTAATAATTATACTACTGATCTGGGCAGGTGTGTGATGAAATTATATTCTAATAAAATTAGAAACTTCATCTCAGATATAAATGAGCAAACAATTGATATAAATATAGATAATATTCTCCCCTTGTGTGAGAAAACTCCTCAGTCTGGCTTCCTATGTGAAAAAGGACCACTTGAAAAGTTTTCTAGCTCTATAAAAAATTCCAAGCACAAGCTGTAGCTGTAACTGGAGTGTTCGTGGATGTGTGGTAATCCTTTGGTCAAAGAAGAGAGCATTCTTGTCTGACTCCCACCTAAATGGGAACACAAGTTTAATATTTTTTCCCCTCTGTATTTATGAGGCAGTGGACATACTCATAAGATTTTATAATTAGCTGCTGTAATTGCTATGTCTCAACTGTTCTCCTATATCAGTGTCCAGAAATCTTGAAAAATTATTACAGCAAGAAAAATGTCACTCTGACCTACTTTTGTCCATGGTGAGTAGTACTATCCAATATAAATATAACCATAACATTTTGTGACTGTACAAAACGAACAATAGTTTCAGAGAAACTGAGCTAAATGCAGAAAACCTGTGTAATTACTGGAGCATAAGTAGGTCATTGTCACCTATTTTTGCCCCATGGTATGTAGTGTGTTCTTGGAAATGTGTCAGATACAGCTGCTATAAATGGAAAATAAGATAAGCACATGGTGGTCTAGGATGGACAAATGTACTCTTACATTATTCTTTATGCAGCAGTTCTTTTTTATATAGAATATTCTCAAATTTGTAATATGTGTAGGATTAAATAATGACAAAATACAAATAAAAACTAAGAACTGTTTATTGCTTTGTTTATTAATATTTTTAATGAACCAAAAGATCACATACCATAGACAGACTAGAGTAAGACTTACTTAGGTGAAGAGAGCATAGTGGTTGGCATGTATGTATAATGCACCCAATCTAAAGCAAACCTTGCCTTAATCACAGTACAGTTTTGACTCATCCGAACAGTGTTATACAGAGAAACAGCAGTATGTAGTAATTAAAGCATACATGTGACACTACCAACTGTAGACATAAAATACCGTTGAAAGTTGGTCTACCACACATACCATTTTATAGTTGAAATCTACTGCTTTTCAAAATAAAAGAATTTAAAAAAGAAAGATATAAAATACCCCAAATATGTTCTATTTACATGTTCTATCAACACAGTTGAGAAAATAGCCAGAACCAGTATATGGGGACTGGAAATGTTGTTGTTGTAGGGTTTAATGCCATTTTTCAGCATGAGATAGGCTATACATGTCGGCCAGTATTAATGGTGGAGGAAGAACCCGGTAAAACCCCGGAAAAAAAACACTGACCCACGAGAAGCTACTGGCAAGCTTTCTCACATACCCACACTGGCTGAATCCGAGACTCGAACCCATGCAGACAAGGTGAGATGGCAGTAATCGGTAACGGAGAGCGCTTTAGACCACTCAGCCACTCGGGGCCCCCGGACTGGAAATGATTCATCAGTACAATGACCAGTGCAATGATGTACGGCAGAGCAATAGGATTAAAATTGTTAAATAATGGTTGACAAATGTACACAACATGCTGTTAATTGATATTCTTATGATAATTTGGGGAGTTTAAGGCCAAATGTGGGATGTTTTTTGAGGAGATACAAGCAATAAAGAAGTAAAAGGTAATGATGTCTTGTGATCCTTTGATGAAAATCAGCAGACCTTTGGTGGAGGGGATTTAAGAGGGAGACCAATAAGAATAAAAGATTTTGGCAGACAATATAGTAAGCAATTTCTGTTGTCATGTATAATAATTATTGCATTGTTCAAGATGTTTTATGAGAAATATTTAAGGACAGCTCTTACATATTTTGTTCAGTTTATGGCAAAATGCCAAAACACGTGCTTTCAACCAATGCTAAGAAATATTATAAGTTTAAGAATTCTTGAATATCAGAATTTAAGCATGTGCAGGTGAGTATTAAAGACCCTGAGTTTCCATTATGTTTCAGAGGTCTTTTGTATTTCATAAATTTTCTGAATTCATCATGCACTTAAGTTCAAACACTAGATAAAATATATGAATTAACAGTGGATTACAAGACATTTGAGATGAAATTATTCCTAAAATCAGATACGTAATTTGTCACTGTTTATTTTAAGTCTAAATCAATCTTCTTTTCTTTATATATTTACAGCAGTGGAACAAGCGAGCAGAATTCTGGATCTGAGCCATGAAGTGAAAGAAGCCCTTGAGGATAAGACTCCAGAATACATCTCAAGTCCAAGTCAGGAAATTCCACTCTGGGGTGAACATAATGTGGACGAGCATTAGGGAGAAGTCAGCAACCTTATAAACCCAGTAACAGGAAAATTGAAGCTAGAACCTTTTTTCAGGACGAGCATAGTTGTCTGGCCATTAAATATTTTAATGCTGATAGAGAGGACATTCTCCATTTACACAAAATACAAAAAGATTCAGCAGGAAATATGGATAAAAACAATATTGAGAACCTGTTAAGTGTGAAATTTAATAACCACAGTAGATGTCATCAGTGGTCACCACACTGTGATCTTGTAAAGAAAACTAAAATTGCTAATGGATGTTACTGAAAAATCTTTACAATGAACTACATTATAAAGAAATCTTCCTTTTTCATCAATCAACTATATACTGATACCTATTAATCATTACTGTCACATTTTCCATCAGAATCTGTTTCATGTTTTGGGACCCAGAGTGGCAGAGTGGTCTAAAGTGCTCTCCGTTACGGAGCACTGCCATCTCACCTCTGTTCGCGTGGGTTCGAGTCTCAGATTCGACTAATATGGGAATGTGAGAAAGCTTGCCAGTAGCTTCTCGTGGGTTGGTGGTTCTTTCTGTAGGTTTTACGGGTTCTTCCTCCACCATTAATACTGGCCGCCATTTATAGCCTATTCATGTTCAAAATTGGCTTTTTCAAGTGAATACAAACGGCAAAAATATGCAGCTGTTTTGTGTGTAATTCTCATGATGAATATAAAATTTATGCCAATAAAAAAAATTGAATGGCTTAGAAGTAAATCTATTGATCAAATCTTGCAAATCTACTGGTTAGAAATACTGGTTCTGTCATATGGATGAAAAACTAACTAACATAATACCACCATTGTATCAGTGTCGCGAGTACTGAACACTGTCATAATACAACTGGCCACAGTTCCCCCCACCCCACATTTGCCACATGAGAAAAGTTGAAACTTACCCCATATCCTAACCGTGCCATCTTCTGAGGCAGAAGCACATTCATTGTCACTTTTCTTGGTAATTGCATGTACATAGTCTGTATGACCCTGCAGACAGTGCTGTAATAAAAAATGGAAATGTTAGTTTTACTGGAGGTCATACAGGTATATGAGAACTGTGGGTTGTTGTTCATCTTTTTTAAAGTATTTAACTAGTATGTTGATTGACTTCTGAGGAGAACCCATTAACCACTCAACTATAAGTGAATACAAAACAAAAATAAAACAAATTTGGTACTGTAAACGTGGCCAGAGCTGCAGCATGGCATGTGTGTATTTTAAACTTGTTACATCATGACTGTACAAATTGTTCTAACCACTTATATAAAAAAACAAGCAACATATTAACTTCAAGGTGAATGAGAATCCAGAGGAAAATACCAACCTTTAATGTTAAGCATTAACCTTTGTTTGTGTGAGTTTAAGGAATCAAACTCAGGTCTGCAGAGTTGCAATTCAAGTGTGCTACTATTGTGATATCTGATTCTAGCCTTGTAACTGATAAAAAAAGTAATATAGCAATGCTGAATTGTCTTTCAATAAATAATTCACTTTTCATTCCCAACTTTTTGTATCACTTTTCTTTTATATGGAATGGTTTGCCAACTTGTCAGTTAATCTGTTTTGCTTAACGGAGTTTGTTTTGCATAAATCACTTTAAAAGAAATTGCCAATTAATTAGTTTCTGTGCTTGATGTCAGTCAATATCAAGTTCAATGCTATTCCTGCCTTAACCTACATGAAAATCATCTGGACAAATTAATCCACCATTAATTAATTAAACAGTACACACAAAGACTATTGACCAATTTCCACTCATGCTGTATAGTATGCACTGAACAGCTCCAGGAGAAATTGCCATGTTAAGAGGTAGAGTTAGCCCTGTGTTACATTGAGCTGTAGTGTAAATGACATAGCTGATTTTCAACCCATTACATCACTACGTGCAGTAAGACCTAACGGTAGATAATGGTAATTTACAACATGACACATAGAATCCACTTACAAATTTTGATCAGAAGACTGACTTCTAAACCAGTAGATTTGTTATCAGCATAAATTTTATGTTCATTATGGGGACTGAAAACAAAACAAGTAAAAAATATATCTGGTGAATGAAGTACAGTTAGAGACAGGAGATTTTGCAGGCAAAGTTTACTGAACTACACTCAGTGGCACCCTCTACCAGCTTATATAGAAATATGGTCAATATATTATGTGCATACTGTACATTGGTAAACTGAAACTGAGGACTGATCATCAAATTTCAACAAATTTCAAACTTTAATTTTCAAACACTGCATCTTACAATCGATTTATCTAACATAAATTTTTTTCTTTCACTTGTTACATTTTTCCAAATTTCTGATTTGCAAACAATTTCTTTATGTACCTTTCAAGATTAAAAAGTTGTTATGTCCCTGCTGTATCAAAGGAGGGACCACATAATGAAACCCATGTCTACTTATTACATAACAGGGTTTACTGCCACATTGGTAAATCTGTATGTTTGTATGTATGTATGTATGTTAAAAAATTTCATTGCCTTGTAACATGTGACAATTTAAAATGAAATCAGGGCAACCATGCGACTTGATGACAAAGGAATTGCCACGATGTAAAGAAAAACATGGCTTGTCTACATGAAATGAATGATGTGAACATAAATTTTCACTCCTTTTCAGTTCTCATTGGTTAATTCACAGAACGATGTTCTTTACACTAAGAGTTCAATGTAACACAGAATACAATGCAGTAGGACTAATTTCACAAAATTTTTAAACAATTCTTTTCTTTTTTGCTATAACAGAACAGTTTCTAAAACAACTTGTAAGTTGATAATTGTAACTATGGACCGTTCCATTAAAACATACATGGTACCCAGGAAAGGCAGTTTTTTTAAACTATATGCCAGGGTACTTTGATTCACAGAGTTCATAGTAAATTAATAAGAAAATTCTAAATTGCATCTATGGGTGAGTATCCTACTTTAAAAGTGCCTTCCCATGTATGTTTTAATGGAACAGCCCAATGCCACATAGTAATTGTAATGTAAAAGTAGTTAGAACCCAGCAATACTTTACCAGAATTTGTAATCAATTATAATTACTAATGACCTTTTTGGCTAGGAACTGATTACAATTATAATTTTATTTCAAGTACTTAATTACTTTAATAATTCTTTACTGTACAACACTGGCTATAAGGACCCATCAACCTTTGTACATCAAGTGTCTGTCCCCAAGTTTTGTTAGTACATTCACACCTTGTACTGACTTCAAACATGTACAGCGCAAAACAATTGGTGTATTGTATTTACAGTACTACAAGCGTCACTAGCATGTACTTATTTATACTGACCACTTCCTGTCCTGTCTCTATGTCCCAGACATAAATGTTGTTGTCTCCACACCCTGCAAACAAATGGCTGGCCATATCTGCCTGCAAAACAGAAATTTTGATTTAACTACCACAAATCACCATTTCTGAACAATAAAGAAATTAGATTGAACTATCTACTGGTCAATCCGTTCATTCTTTAAGTGAATGAATTAAAACCTACAATAACAAATTTTTAAGATCAAAGTTCATAACCCCAAATATAATTAGAATAATAAAAAAAATGGAAAAATACATAGACACAAGTGTAACCTTGGTCTTACTGGTCAAAACAAAAACACTTAAGAACAATTATGCAACATTTGTATCTCTAATTAAGATCATTTTGCACAGCATGTAGTGCTTATTAAAGAAGCAGCCTTGATTCCAAATGGTTCCCTGGGGTCCTGATCCCAAACCATTCATGAAACTAATTTTTTCGAGAGAAATATGTTTCATCTAGCAAAACCAGCCCTCCCGGATAACTTTTATCTAAAAAGATCTGTAAGTTATCTGTCCTCCTAGGTGGCAGTTGGGCAGAGTGATCTCCCCATGATATCGGGATTAGCAGCACTACCCATAAATATCTCAACTACTACTAAAGCATAAGAGATGCTCTCTATATGGATGAAACTTGAAGGGGGGTGGGAAGATGGGAGGGTATATGTGTATTATGATTGGGTAAGTATTTGCGAAAAAACATATTTTACTAAACAGTTAGTGTCTTCTTTAAATATGCTACCTAATCAGAATACCTTAGGTAAGAGGTGGAGGCAGGTACGTTCCCTTACCCTGCAGATGTCATCTCCAGTCCCCATAACAGAGACAAGCTTGACTGTAAATATTTACCTGTGAGTTGATGTAGATGGAGTTCACCTCTGGAGTGAAGAAAGGCTGTCTAAATGAAAAAGAATAATTCAGGCAAATAATTTAAAAAAATACTACAATCATCTTGTACAGGCCTGCTACAAAACTAAAGGGTCTTCTTTTGTCAAGTTTTAGGTCTCAAAATTTTTCTCAAATCTGAACAGGGTTTCTGTTGTTCAAATTATAGGGTTGAAGACCAGTTCTGTGTCCTGTAATAGTGTGTGTATGTGTGTGTGTATGTGCTTGCAGGCCTGGTTGGTGTTCTGCAATTGGGTGTGTATGTAAGGACCTGTCATGTGTCCTGTAATTGGGTGTGTTTGTCCAGAAATGTAAATGCAACACTCAGTTAATGCATTCCATCAATGGTTATTAATGCATGATGTACACTCAAGTAGAATTGCATGGTCTGTATACATTGGCCATAAGTTGTCAGTTGACCTGTTGCAATCTTATAGCACTCTCATTCATGCATATGAGAATACTAACATATTTTAGCAAAGACACCTGGTGGTAATTTATCTAGTCAGAATGCAACAAAACTTTGAAGTCATATAATAATAATAATAATAATATGCAATTACCAGCTTTGACTTCAGTTCATAAATTGATTTATCAATCACAATTAAAATCAATATTCAAAGAGGGCCAAGGATGTGAAAGTCTTTTGCCTTAATGATAGTAAATCAGCACATGCTAAATCTAAAATAATTAGGAACATCCCCAACACAAAACTCATGAAAAAGTGCAACAAAAGATGTCCTTTTCTCTGCACTAGGTAAAATACTGATATAAATGGTATTTTTCCCTGCAACAGTATTCTTTATAATTTCATTTAAAGAGAAATTATGGACAGAAGAAAGGAGAGAATGTGGAAGGTAAATCTACAAACAGACTGATGGAAAATTCAACCATTAAAGATTAGTAATATATATATATATATATATATATATATATATATATATATATATATATATATATAAAAATCTGATTTACCTTTTAGGTATTGTTATTGTCCAGAGCACTTTACCAGCCTGAAATAGGGACCAAAATCAGCATGGCATGCAAGTGATGAATAGCATTTATTCTATGCCAGTCCATAAATTATTTAATTTTCAAATAGAAATATTTCTGATAATGAATTATCAATAATTTTCACTCCAGACAACAGGCATCAAAAACATTATGATGAAAGAATTTCATCCACATTGTTGTTGATTACTTGGTCTTGTGTGCATGTTTTGGAATTTTAACATAGCTTTAAAAAAAATTAAGTCATATCACTACAATGTCTGTAATGTGGCAGTTTATAGTGATGTCTAGCAATGTGGCATCATGCTGCAGACATGTAGCATCATGTCCCACCCAGATACATTATCCTGACGCCAGGCTGACCAGTTCTAACACTAACCTCCTAATGCTGAGTGCTTAGCGAGGCAACTGTTAGTAAAATGTTTGTAAGTCTATGGTATGACTCGACCAGGGTTCAAACCCATGACTTCCCATATCCGAGGCGGATGATCTAACCACGAGGCCACTAGCATAACAACCTGTCATGCAGAACCAGGTTTCAATCGCACAATATACTCATACTTTCTTTGTGAATATAATCAAAACACAGTGGAACATAAGCGATAAACAGCTGACATTACAATAGGAAATCTGCTGTGTGATTACTTTAAATAAAACAAGGTGTGATACTTGAATGTTTAAATTATTCTAAGTTTTATCAAGCTTGTCTGAACAGTAATGTCATAATATAGAAAAGAAAATTCAGATCTACCCGCATCTTACCTAACTGTCTATCTATCCTCCAATGCATCTTACCTACCTGTCTATCTATCCCTCAATGCATCTTACCTACCTGTCTATCTATCCACCAATGCATCTAACCCACCTGTCTATCTATCCACCAATGCATCTAACCTACCTGTCTATCTATCCACCAATGCATCTTACCTACCTGTTTATCCACCGATGCATCTTATCTACCATTATATCTATCCACCAATGGTATGCATGCCAATGTTTTATTACTTAGTGTACTAACAAATGGTGCTAAATGGAATTTTCTGCTCTTAATTTAGTGTTAGTTTTCACCCAATATCCTTTGGTTTTTTTCTGTAAAATAATCCCTTTTTCTCCCAAAATTAAATATAAATGAAACAAACAAAATAATTAACATTTTTATTTTATGCTAAACTGTACATTTAGCACTTGCTTTTATTAGAAATCAAGTCTCTTTTAACATCAGTGTAAGCTAATAAAAGCATTGCACAAGTGGTTGACAATAATTTTGCATGAACAGAAACCAACTTTTGGGGAATAAAATGTTTCTTTGACAATACTTACTGGATAATAATATGTTAGAAGTACATCAGCCACCAAATCAATCCAGCCCTTTCAGGCCTGTTTTGGAAAAATAAGTACTACAAGGTCATTTGAAGCATGTTGTCAGGATTAGAGGTCATTCCAGTTCCACTGCTTCTCGTAAGACTTTGGGTAACAGAAGGGTTATGTTAGTGTACTAACATAAAGATATTTTGGTACACTATTTATGAGAATGCCCAATGCTCTTTTCCGGACAGTTTCTACTGTGATGATTGAATGGTGTGTACCATGGCCCTGATCTCCAAGAGATTAATGTAATAAGCGATCCTGAATAGGCAAACCCCACTAAGATGGAAGGATTTGGGCACCTTAGCTGTCATGCTGGCATTTGTGCAGATCATGATTTCCAGCAGCTGCAATGAGATGGCTACTATAAACTATGTAAGGTCATCCCATTTGCTGTGATGGGACCTCATAAAGCTTGAAACTTGATCATTTGGTCAAAATCAGCCAATATCGGGATAGAATATATGCATAGGTCTCATGAACAAGACATCCAAGACATTAGGACATGTCACTTTCAGAAGACCAATACACTAATGAATGGTACATGACATCAAGATGATTTCAAGAGCTGTTTCTGACAAAAGTTGACATAGTCCAAAGGGTTCTGAACTCCATATCCAAATTAATAAAATGCTTGGATAGGATGAGGTCAAATTTGCCTTTGTTGACAAGGAATGCAAAACTAAGCAGCAGCGCCACCAATATTTCAATATTTTCATGTCTTGGTACAAAAGAGGATGATCTTGTTCTTTTGAGGAATGTCAATCAGGTAGACTGATCTCACAAAAGTTAAGATGGTTTAGTCTCTGCCCACAGTTCTCATGATGCCCCAGTAGTGCATGCATATGGGGTTGGACTATCCAGATTGCCATCTGTAACTTGCCCCAAAAAATCAACCCTGAATCATGTGAAAAAATTACACATATATCCATTTAGTGAATATTGCATATGTGAAGATAAATACACAAAATATATGCATTACAATGTTTCACAATGTATTTTCTAGTTTAACGACATTTTCTTGAAATAAAAATGTCAAGGTGCTAATTAGCTGACTCACAGTTGTAATAAAATGCTCTAAAAAAATCATTTAATAAAATAATGCAAAAGACATTTGAGAGACTATCTGTACATTGAATGGATTTCAAATGCAAGTTTGTTATTCATCCCAGGCCAACCCCTGACAAAGAATAATGAAAAATGGCCTTGAATTTTTTAAAAAATTAATGAAATAATTTTATGTCAGTCTTTACTTTGCTACTGTATATAACACAAACTTGAATTGCAAGTTAATATAACTTGTTAAATAACAATATTAGACAACATAGTGGTTTACCCTGCTCAGTACATCTGACCACTTCCAAGCACTTATGGTTCCATTTGAGGCACTGAAATTATATAAAAAAATAAAGAAAAAACAAGATTAAGTTAAGTAAATTTTGTTACAAGTGCTGTTGTACATTTTTAAGATCATGGAAGACAACAATGATCTAAGTGAATGCCGATCCAATACTGTCATACACTGACAATAAATTCAAGTACAATGGTTTAATTTTGGTCATACAATCCATAATGGTACTGAATTCTATCTGGAATAGTGTCACAATGTAGATGGTTTACAATGATGGTGAGCTGTACCAGTATGTATTCATATTATACTACAACATAAAAATAATGAAACTATAACTATTGAATGGTAACTTTACAATAATGCAACATTCTCTCAACAGCTCAGACTTTGCTATAATGTTGCCTGCAGTCTGTAATGTGGAGGGAATTTTAAAAATAAGTGAAAAAAATTAGTGACCTGGAATGGTTGCCTACATACCCTTGTGCATGTTGGAATTGAGAACTCAAACCCTGAACTGCCAAAATGTTTCAAGTGATTATTGCTGTGCTATGCCCTTTCATGAATATGGATGCTCCAGCTATCTATTTAATTCTACATAATACCCACTCATGCCTTAATAAGTGTACACCCAATCTCTGTGTCAATACTTGAAAAACATCCCTTCCTGGGAATGTTGCTTGACTGGGACATGCCCTAGGAGCTGCTAAAACCTATTTTGAACATAATGATTTTACTTATCATAACCCATTACTGAGGTCCTGTTAATATAGAATTTAAAATCAGTTTTGAAAGAGGATCTTACATATACTTTGCTCTACAGAACTTCTGCGAGGGTTACATGTGTAAGGTTGTTGCTGCTGTTGGTGTAGGGTTTAATGCCATTTTTCAGCACAAGATAAGCTATAGATGGCAGCCAGTATAAATGGTGGAGGAAGAACCCAAGAAAACCCTGGAAAGAACCACTAATCCATCAGAAGCTACTGGCAAGCTGTCTCACACACCCACATTGGCCAAACCTGAGACTCATGCAGGCAGAGGTGAGATTGCAGTGATCTATAATGGTAAGCACTTTAGATCACTCGGCCACTCAGGGCCCCCACATGTGTAAGGTAAGTTGTTTGCATTTGCACCATGCACAATGGACATAATGTTGCACTTTCAAAGAAGGTGCCCAAGTAGCCAAGTGGTCTCACCTCTGTCTGTGTGGGTTCGAGTCTTGGATTCAGCCAATGTGGGTATGTGAGAAAGCTTGCCAGTAGCTTCTCACAGGTCGGTGGTTCTTTCCGGGGTTTTCCCAGGTTCTTCCTCCACCATTAATACTGGCTGCCATGTATAAATGGTGGAGGAAGAACCCAAGAAAACCCTGGAAAGAACCATGTGGGTATGTGAGAAAGCTTGCCAGTAGCTTCTCACGGGTCGGTGGTTCTTTCCGGGGTTTTCCCAGGTTCTTCCTCCACCATTAATACTGGCTGCCATGTATAAATGGTGGAGGAAGAACCCAAGAAAACCCTGGAAAGAACCACTAACCCATCAGAAGCTACTGGCAAGCTGTCTCACACACCCACATTGGCCAAACCTGAGACTCAAACCCATGCAGGCAGAGATGAGATTGCAGTGATCTATAATGGTAAGCACTTTAGATCACTCGGCCACTCAGGGCCCCCACATGTGTAAGGTGAAGTTGTTTGCATTTGCACCATGCACAATGGACATAATGTTGCTACCTCTATTTTTCATGTACTGTGGCTGAAATGTCTTTGGATATTGCAATTATAGAAACTGTACCTGATCTAAGCACACAGCTAATTAAAATGACTGCTCCCATGTGCTAGAAAAATCAGTCTCAATTAGTCAAAAGTACACTATCTTTAGCAGGTATTAAAACAGGGAAAATGAATTTTATCAGACTAGACAATACCAGCTTCTGAAAGAGCAATGAATGTAATACCAAAAATATAAAATGTAAAAAAGTTATCAGCACCCTAGATACATCAATGCAGTACAACCAGTAAGGAAAACCTGGGAAATTCTGGCTTTTCTTTTCCAAATCTAACCCTGTGCCAAATACAAAACAAATACAACCATACAGAGACTATGCACTTTCAAAGAAGGTGCCCGAGTAGCCGAGTGGTCTCACCTCTGTCTGTGTGGGTTCGAGTCTTGGATTCAGCCAATGTGGGTATGTGAGAAAGCTTGCCAGTAGCTTCTGATGGGTCGGTGGTTCTTTCTGGGGTTTTCCCGGGTTCTTCCTCCACCATTAATACTGGCTGCCATGTATAACCTATCATGTGCTGAAAAATGGTGTTAAACCCTACAGCAGCAACAACAACAGCACTTCCAAAGAAAAGAACTCTCAATACAAAGGGAGATAACTCTTTTAGTCAATTGTCAGCTATAAAGATGAACCTAAAACTTCACAAAACCAATTCAGATAGCAGTTTCTAAAGTGCATAGTGCACCAATAAATTATTCAAGCATCAAATGACCTAGTGCTATATATATTGATGATACTACCAAACTAAATTAACTTTCTTGGGATGAATCCAGATTTAATCATGCAATATCTGCATCAAATTATTGAGACTTTATTGTATACATATAAAGTCCACCACAATAGCACTGCAGTTTTATGACAATCATGCTAAAGAAACTTTAAAAAATAGACTCTTTCCTTTAAACTAAACTTTACCTTATTACTATAACCACCTGGTAATAAGATGCCTTTTCTCAAATCCTTTGGGTGGTCTTATTAGTGGGATAGTATAGTATTGTTTAATCTGGCACGAATAAAATAATGACAATGAAACTGCATCTTCTAATGAAAACTAGTAAATACATTTTTGAAAGAGATAAATTAAATTTAATACATGGGGTCTTTACCTGATTATGAGAGTGTCTGTGGAAATGAGGCAATAAATGGAACCATTTTCAGAGGCTGAAAGTATGTGGGAGAATACATGCTATAGTGAATATCGATACATAATCAAAAGTAAAATGACTGCTGGATATATTAAACAGAAACTGGATTAGAGATTACACTAAATCAATTGGTTTAACATCTACTCTTATTTACCTAACCTCTCTTTATTTTCCCCGATTATCATCTCTAAGTAGGAATGTGCAAAAGGTCTTGAGTAAATCATGTGACAAACTAAAGTGAGGCAAACAAATTTGCTTTATCAGTCAAACAACAAACATTTCAACTATAGTCCACATATACAATTTATTATGACTACATTGTAAGAATTACAAGCACCCACAAAATGTGCTGGTTAGCTGTAAGCATCTGGATGAAGGCATGACACCTCAAATCATGTCATATCAGGGCACAAACTTTAGGCATATACAGTTGTTTTACAAATTTTCATGGGGTTCCAATCGACATTGATTTTGTTGTCGCCCTAAACCATGAATTTAAAGCACCACCCAAAAATTAGCCACATGATGAACACATCCTCCTTTTCTGATTGTGTTTCATTTTTATAGATCCACAAGACTACTTGACAAATCAACTTCATTTCTGTAATATGGTAATAAAATATTAGTTTTTGCATGTGTCTGTTTATTAAACCTTTAAAAAAAAGAATGATAAAGCATTTTATATTGCTTAAATGCACACATCTCTACATGGTACCAGGGAGCAAAAGATACTCAATCACTTGCAATAGAGAAAATGAAAGAAATAAATTAAAAAAATGATACTAGTATATGAAATTAGACGTAATACTTATTCAAACCGATTCTTCATTCAAGTGAAACTGTCGTCAAAATAATTTAAATGCATAATTTGGACAAAAAAGGTGTAATCTGTTACATGCCATAATGACAGCACAATGTATAAAACAGATATGTTTATGTTTGCTACTAACCTGGTTCTGCAGGGCAAAATCCATGCGGATTAGGAACAGATTACAAAAACAGAATAAACTGACAAATTATTTATGTTCATCACTCACTCTGATTAGTCGACATGCTGAATGATCATGAACTTAAGTTGTGAATTCTGCAATGAGCATGACGATGATGTGGTCAATCTGAGTGCTTTGTTATATTACTTTTATATTATCCTTTCAAAGTTTGTAAATTGGTATTGATTTGTCATTTTTTCTGATGTGACATGTTAAGCTTGAAAAGGTCCATCTGGTCTAACATTTTCAATCATATTATATCCACAAGTCACACCATACAGCTTGTTTCACTTAAAGTCTGGCACCATGTTCTTTAAAAGTATAGAAAGGTCCACCACTTAACTACCTTTTCAATATAAAGAATCTGTGAAGCAAATTTTTGAACGTTATTAATGTGGGAAACTTTGCCATCACTGTGGACTTAGACAGTGCATACCTTCATGTCTTTTATTAACAAGCTTCACAGGACATTCCTGCTATTCGCCTACAATGCTGGTCCCTGGGTCTTCACCTGTCTGATGAATCGAGTAATGTCTGGCAACATCAAGTCACCTGGGCGACACCCTGCAGCAATATTAGTGAGTAAGCTCTGACAAGATATGATAACCCATTTCCAATCTGGACTTCTTATCAACAAGGAAAAGTCTGACCTAGTACCATCTCAACAATTTGTAAAACATACAGGCAACATATTTGGTCACCGTCAGGATTGGGCATTGAAACAACCCATGGTAGCCCATTACTTTTGAGGAAATTCTATCTACACAGGAATCCCTTTGCCTACTAGGTTTGCTCAATGTGGCAGCGGACCTCATGGACCTAGGTCGCCTTCTACAGCATTGCTACTGTTTCCTCTGCATGAATGGAGTTCTCAAGTTTGCCCACTGGATCATCCTCCCACTGCTGACACCCAGCTGAGGCACCATCTGCAGAACTGGGAGCAACCTAACTTGGCTCATGGCTGGTAAACATCTACATGTCCACCCGCTCAAGATCAGTCCATACTGATGCAAGTATGGAAGGCTGGGGAGCCAGTCTACTACCATCCTTTTGGGAAACCAGTGGTGCATGCACTCCCCCAGGAATGACATCTTTATATCAATAATTCTTCAGAGGACAGCCACTGTGCAAGTCCTTTACCCATGGCAGGAATATTTGCTTGGCATGGGAGTTCTCCTGTCTGACATCTCTACAGTAGTGACTTATCTCAAACAAAATGAAGGAACTGAATCCTACAATGGCAATTAATCTCCAACAACAAGGAAGACCCCAGTCCCCAGACCTTTGTGTCATGGTATGAGACTTTCTGAAGTGGTTTGTCATCAACAAAGCTACATGCATGTTTGCCATATCCTGGGATGCTTCAATGTACTGGCCTGCTCTTTGTCATGGAACAATCAACTAGTACAGAAGAAATGGTTTCTTCATCCTTCGGTTCTCACTCAGATATGTACCCAATGGGATTCACCATTGGTGGCATGTCTGTGACAAGATGGAATGCCAAACTCCCAGCCTTTGTCTTTCCTGTCTCAGACCCAACAGCTTGGGCAGTCAACACCCTACCATGAGATTGGAACAACCTCAATGCATACACCTACCCTCCTACACATCTGATTCCGTAAGTGATCAAGAAAGAAAGCGAATCAGCGACTTCATCAATCTTACATCGGAAACCCAGCAGATAATTTGCGTTTTCCTTCATCTACTCAAATAACTATGATGACAGTTGTTTCATCATTGTTCAGAGCTCCTGAACCTGCATGTCCGGCCCTCAAAATTAAATGATGTTTGCAACCAGTCATGGAGAGAATCACTCAGGTGCGACAGCTCTCCACACTGAAGCATATGAAATCAAATGGCAGTTTCATCCAATGGTGTGCAAATGAACATATCTTGCCTCCCCAGGCAATACCTTAATTAATGCAAATAGCTAATTTCCTCCTCTGGCTCTTTGAAGAGAGTAAGTTAGCAACGAGTACGATCAAAGGTTAACGATCCATGATTGCCGACACCTTTCATCATCATGAAACAGAGGAAATACTTTGTGTAGACACAGCCAAAAAAGTTAACCCTATGCTCATTGAAATTATTATGCACTTTGGCTCAAGAGGTTCGAGCAGTTGCCACCAACCTGGCATCAGACCAGAACTGTTTGCTAACTGACATCATTCAGGCTGTAGGATAGAGATTGGAGTCCACATTCTCTAGCTTTTATGTCTGAAATCTGTCATCCAAGAGGTTTCCATTTGATCTGGTAGGACCTATATTAACGGCTCAATAGGTCACCCTTTCAGATCGATCAACAGCTTCAGAAGACAAGACTTCCGCTGGATTTGCAGTGGTACATTTTTCCATTTTGAAGCCGATTGATGGAATCCCCACCAGTCAGGTTACAAAATGCTGTCTCAGATACCTTAGGGAACCAGAGATGGTATCTCCAGGGTAAGGGGATGTACCTCCCTCCATCTCTTACATATTCTCCAAAGGAATGATGATTGGGTATAGTATCTGAAGAAGAAACCAATTTTTCCTAGTAAAATATTTCTTTGAGAATACTTACCCAATCATAATATACATACACTGTCCCAGCCTTGCCCAGGAGATCATGCCTTCCACTCCAGTAGTAAGTGATGTATTCTTAGACTTTGCCACTAAGTCTTATATATAAGGGGAGATCACTCTTCTCAACCACCACTTAGGTTGGCAGACAACTTTTAGCTCCTTTAGCCAAAGTAGTAGCTGGGAGGGCTTGATTTGCGAGGTAGTAGTTGTTCTCCTAAGGTATTATGATTGGGTAAGCATTCTTAGAGAAACATTTACAAGGAAAAATTGTATTGTTATCCAAACCATTGGAGATCTAAGTTGGATTTTAAAACTCACAAGTCACTGTATTAATGTTTTCGTCATCAGAACGTTTTTATGGTGCAGCTTCATGGACAGTGTTTTAAGGAAGAGATCATTAACATGTGTTTAAATAATAAATTAGCTTAGTGTTGCTGACTGTTGCTTCCCTCTGATGTTGACTGAAAGTGATTATCTTGACAGGTGTCTGATTTGTGCTGATACAGGTGGCAGTGTTGTAACCATTGAAGTGACTGCCATTGTTGTTGGCACAGTTTTGTTCTTTTGTATTCTTTATTTTGGGGATTTGTAGTGGTCAATCCATGAAATTATGCACCCACAAATGATGCAAAATTTGACAAGCAAAACTAAAAATTTAAGTAATATTCAAAATTTCTTATTTTTTAAAACAAAACCATGAAAACTGAGACCCACAGAAATAATTGATATCACTGTAGTTATATTTTTACTATTGTTTAAACTGAATAACTGAAGAATATAATTGACTTTCAAAAACCTTAATATTAAAACCTCAACACTTGATAATGCCACTGCCGCTGCCAGGAAAGTGGTGTGGTTTTCCATATTTCAGTCACATTTCTCTCACCTACAGAGCTCGATGAGACAAAGGTATCACTTTCCTAGTAGTGTTTGATTTTGGTTTATTGTCTTACTGCACTTAAACACAAGTAAGTTATTTAGCAATGAAGTAACTGGAGGAAATCACCTTGCCCAAGCATACACCATTGTAGCCAAGCTGTGCTGATCATATGGTAGGATTTGAATCTTCTAACCAACGAAACTAGAGCTACTCTGGAAAGAATACCTGAGACAAAATTAAAGATCTACAACTATCAATTTATATCATCCAGTAAAATATGGTATAATCTAATAATGCAACATGCCAACCTTTAAATGTGTAGATGGGATTCTTTGAAATATCTGTGGCCGCAGGAGCCAAAGCTGCTTCGAGGCTGTAAAGTATTAAAATGAATTTAGAAAGCAGACAGATAAGTTAATAAACAGATCAGCTGAAAGTTTTAGGGAGACTGGATATGTCTGTATACAAAAGAAGCTTATCATTTCCTATTGCTATAATAAAAAATATTAATCATTAAGCGTCAAAGATAAAAAATATAAGCAGATGACAGACACATCAAACATCATTTTGGTTTTCACAACAATAATTTTATAAAAACTATGTCACCATATCATGTTGCAAAAAAGACATTTTATTTCTTGTGGTACACTAGAGCATTATTATCACAATATGAACTTTCTCATAACAAGGTGTTCAAAAACATGCTGTATCTCACCAGAGAAGTGAGCTGTGATGTTATGTATGTTGGTGAGGCAGATATAACATTATCATCATGGTGGCTTCAAAACTACAGAATATTAAGCCCATCACAGGGATGGTCCTGGCTTTTAAAAAGCTGTCGCCAAAAAAATCGCCAACCTCAATATTTTGTCGCTAATTTTCAAAAAGTGTCGCCAGAACAAGTAGTGTACATTTTTTGAAGTGTTAATTTAGTCTATTAATGTAAAAGGCAATGAAAATTACAAAAGATGGGTTAGTTAATACTCTAATTACAATAAGCATTAACAAAATGTTACAAAGTGTTATATGAAGATCCGTCACAATTTTAGGGCTGCCAACTTGTTGAATGCAGTTTCAAAGTCTAATTTTTCACATCTGTACATGCTGATTCTCATTAAATTCTCGAGAGATGAGATGCAGAGTTTATTTCTGATGTCAGTTTTTATGAGGTTCATCTTACTGAATCCACATTCACAGTCTACAGTGCTGACAGGTGACACCAGTAGTCTCTCAGCAGCCCCCCCCCCCCTTATGGCTAGCTTCACAAAGCTTGTAGTGAATTGCTTCCTAAATCCCAAGAATGATCACTGAATGCTGTAAAAATTTTCTCGACAAGCAAACTAGGATCTCCATTCCCACGAATGAAACTTACACGAGTCAACACCTGGCAATATTGGACCGTATATATAAGCATAAATTCACACCCAATTTAGGGATTCTTCACTCCTGTATTTTGAGAAATAAATAATTATTGTTAATTATGCAAAACTGTTTTTTTTTTTTTTTTTGCTATTTCTTGTTGCAGAGTTTAAGTCTCTGCAGCCATAACACGGATTGATGGCAAAAGAAAAAGATCAATGAGTAAAATGCTGCACTGGCGACAGATATAATTGTGATTGAGATTTTTTCCATTTGCTTTGTATTTATACTCAATAGTCGGTACTTCAAAGGTTATCAGTTTTCTATGAAGGTTCAGCAAAACTATTGTATTGGTATATGTAAAAAAAAACAAAAAAAAAAAACAACAACAGAAGGATTAGCCATTCAATTAATTGTATCTGTTCTATTTGCGTCTTCAGAAGTCGGTCAGTTGTAGGTATAGTTCAGTAGCATGATTGACTGTATCACAGTATACAGTACTCAGCCCAGATGTCAGCATAAGCAGATTATGATGTAACAATGCACTTTAAAGATGGGGTTGTCAATACGAACTAAGGATCGTTTGTGTAACAGATTGCATTGCTTAGTCAAGTTTGTGGCTTCCTTTCATTCTCCCTTTTAATTTATCCAGTCAAAATCCATGATTGTATGTACAAATTAAATAACCAAAAAGTCTGTCGCCAAAAAAATCGCCAGATGGGATATTTTTGTCGCCAAAAAGGAAAAAAAATCGCAATTTGCGACATTGGCGAAGCCCAGGACGATCCCTGCCACCATGATACAGACTTCAAGACTGTATCAATCTTATGCCCATCATGATACAGACTTCAAGATGGAATCAATCTTATGCCAATCATGATACAGACTTCAAGACAGAATCGATCTTATGCCTATCATGGTACAGACTTCAAGACTACATCAATCTTATGCCAATCATGATACAGACTTCAAGATGGAATCAACTGTATGCATATCATGGTACAGACTTCAAGACTACATCAATCTTATGCCCATCACGATACAGACTTCAAGACTATATCAATCTTATGCCAATCATGATACAGACTTCCAGACAGAATCAATCTTATGTCAATCATGATACAGACTTCCAGACGGAATCAATCTTATGCCCATCATGATACAGACTTCAAGATGGAATCAATCTTATGCCTATCATGGTATAGACTTGAAGACTACATCAGTCTTATGCCAATCATGATACAGACTTCAAGACTACACCAATCTTATGCCAGTCATGATACAGACTTCAAGATGGAATCGATCTTATGAAAATCATGACACAGACTTCAAGACTACATCAATCTTATGCCCATCATGATACAGACTTCAAGACAGAATCGATCTTATGCCAATAATGATACAGACTTCAAGATGGAATCGATCTTATGAAAATCATGACACAGACTTCAAGACTACATCAATCTTATGCCAATCATGATACAGACTTCAAGACTACATCAATCTTATGTCCACCATGATACAGACTTCAAGACTGCATCAATCTTATGCCCATCATGATACAGACTTCAAGACTACATCAATCTTATGCCCACCATGATACAGACTTCAAGACTACATCAATCTTATGCCCACCATGATACAGACTTCAAGACTACATCAATCTTATGCCCACCATGATACAGACTTCAAGACTACATCAATCTTATGTCCACCATGATACAGACTTCAAGACTGCATCAATCTTATGCCCATCATGATACAGACTTCAAGATGGAATCAATCTTATGCCCATCAAGATACAGACTTCAAGACTACATCAATCTTATGCCCATCATGATACAGACTTCAAGACTACATCAATCTTATGCCCACCATGATACAGACTTCAAGACTACATCAATCTTATGTCCACCATGATACAGACTTCAAGACTGCATCAATCTTATGCCCATCATGATACAGACTTCAAGACTACATCAATCTTATGCCCATCATGATACAGACTTCAAGACTACATCAATCTTATGCCCATCATGATACAGACTTCAAGACTACATCAATCTTATGCCCACCATGATACAGACTTCAAGACTACATCAATCTTATGCCCACCATGATACAGACTTCAAGACTACATCAATCTTATGTCCACCATGATACAGACTTCAAGACTGCATCAATCTTATGCCCATCATGATACAGACTTCAAGATGGAATCAATCTTATGCCCATCAAGATACAGACTTCAAGACTACATCAATCTTATGCCCATCATGATACAGACTTCAAGACTACATCAATCTTATGCCCACCATGATACAGACTTCAAGACTACATCAATCTTATGTCCACCATGATACAGACTTCAAGACTGCATCAATCTTATGCCCATCATGATACAGACTTCAAGACTACATCAATCTTATGCCCATCATGATACAGACTTCAAGACTACATCAATCTTATGCCCATCATGATACAGACTTCAAGACTACATCAATCTTATGCCCACCATGATACAGACTTCAAGACTACATCAATCTTATGCCCACCATGATACAGACTTCAAGACTACATCAATCTTATGCCCATCATGATACAGACTTCCAGATGGAATCGTTCTTATGCAAATCATGACACAGACTTCAAGATGGAATCAATCTTATGTCCACCATGATACAGACTTCAAGACTACATCAATCAGCAGCAGGGGGGGCGAATCGGACATTTTGTCCAATCGTTATTTTGCTTAATTATTACTTTCTGCACTCAACGATCTAGTGTCGTCAGCGCCTGGTAAAAAAAAAACGACGAAGTCGTTGGGGGATCGTCGCGTCGTCATTTGGTTTAATTAACACCTTCTGCGCGCTGATCCCCAGCGTCGTCAGCGTCCGGTAAGCACATCGACGACCGCGTCGATGTCATTGCCCCCCCCTGCTGCTAAGTGGTTATTTACAATGAAAATTATTTACAACTAACCGAATATTTGGTCAAGTCCGATACGATATCGTGTCCGAGGATCATGTAAATTTATCGTTACGAATCCATGTGGGGTCGACTGAGCATGACTAAAAAAGTTTCGAAAAACATTAAAGTCCATGTCACCGCCGCACCATGTCTGCCAAATATTTCGTAGCGTGTGTGTATCAACGCCGTTGAACACAGCAAGAATATTACAGTTATCTCTGATTACTTTTGGAATCTGAGTGTATCGTTGAGTGACATATATCACGTCAGTGTTTTTATGCCTGCCTCTGGAAAATATCCTAGCTGGGTTTTTTTGATTGTCTAACATAACATCATCGTACACGACTAGATTGTTAACGTCGCCATCAATATCATCGATACCTGGTGCATCATTGATATCTGTAATAAACTCAATAACATTTTTTTCAGCGATCGCTGATGCATTCTCGTTGAAATCTTTCAACACCTCGTAGCATCGTTGATCATCTACGCTAGGGGCGATTAAATACAACTTATCCCACTTCATCCATCTCATTATTAAATTGAGTAACAATTGCGTCTTGCCGGATCCAGATGGTCCGATGATAATCATCCGGATCGAGTTTGGTAACGCTGCAACATGCTTAACTGGTTCTCTTGTTTTAGTCGCCGAAAAATCAATTATATTCATATCTCTATACATAAATTATGGATCTATATTGTGTGAAGTGTAGAGTGCGTACTGGCACAAATGATATGACAACCGTTACAACAAGAAATAATAGATCGGCACTTACTGGTAAGTGTGTACAATGCGGTATAAAGAAATTTAGATTTATTTCTATCAAACCCGGGGATGTTTTAAAAAAAAGCGAGGAGGTGATATTGCAGCCAAGTTATCAAAACTCCCCGGAACACCGTGGGCAAAGTATCCAGGAGAAAAGCACCTCCCAGGATATAGCTACTGTGGCCCCGGAACACGATTAGATATTAGACTCGATGATCAAAATCAGCCCAAACCCGGTGAGTATCCAATAAACGCTATCGATAAGGCGTGTCATGCTCATGATGTTGCTTACAAAAGTAGCGATCTGCAACAGCGTCATATCGCGGATGTAAAATTAATTCACGCATTAAATGCTATTCCCGATAAATCCGTCAAAGAAAAATTGGCCTCATGGTTGGTAAAATCGGCTATGAAAGGTAAATTAATGATTGGAAGCGGAGCTTCTGGCGCTGGTAATTGAAAACGATAGCGTTTATAATAACAACATGGAATCCATCTATTATTCTCCGAGAGGATACTGGAAGGGGAAGGCCGCAATTGGTAAGCTTGCAAGCGCTGCAAAGGTAACAAAGGCCACTGCGGCTAATTGGTTATCCAAACAGGCTATATGGCAAATCTATCTACCACCGCCTAAACAAATCAACTTCTCGCGCTTTGATGTCAGCGTACCTAATGAAGTTCATCAGGCTGATATACTATTTTTGCCGCATGACAACGGTTACAAATACGCGCTAACCGTAGTTGATGTTGCGAGTCGATACAAACAAGCGGAGCCGTTAAAAACAAAGTCGGCAACTGAAGTAGCCGCTGCGTTTGAAAGAATTTATCGAAGAGGCCCTCTGCGCTGGCCAAATCTATTACAAGTTGATCCCGGTAGTGAATTTCGCGGCGCTGTTTTATCAACGCTGAAACATCATAGCGTCGCGATACGACGAGGTCATACTGCGCTACATCGTGATCAGGCAATTGTTGAACGATTCAATCGGACTCTCGCTGAACGGTTATTTGGATATCAATACGCGAAGGAATTCATCCAAGAAAAACGATCTCGTGAATGGGTCAAAAGGTTGCCAGGCGTAATTGTAGCGTTAAATAACGAGATTACCCGAGTAATCAACATGAAGCCCAGCGACGCGATTAAATACGAGTATATACCCGGAAAATCACAAATAAATAGCGTTTCCAAGCCGATTCTTGGCGATGTCACTGTTAGATATCTATATGAACCAGGAGAGCTTGAAGGCGGTAAAAAAAGAGCTACTGATCCTATTTGGAGTGTTACCACACATAACATATCAACGATAACACGATCAACTGGTAGACCACCGATCTATAGACTGGATTCAACTGCTCCTCAGCGCGGATTTACACGCGAGCAACTACAAGTGATACCTAACGATACTCAATTGCCCCCACGTGGTCTTAACTAGCGCCGTTGCGTCTATTGCACTCAAGACAGGTCAACCTCACATTGTTTTTGACATGACCGAGACTGTTATCGATCCTATCCACGGTAAATTGGCGAGTGTCTTTATCCGAATAACGCCAACTCATTATACAATTGCAACTCGCGCAGTGATTATTCTGTTGTTGTCGTAGCGAGATTATTAATTCGGCATCAATATCAAAACGCCGCTGTTTTTTTTTATCCTGTTGGCGGTAACCCGAGAGTTTTCTATCAATGACGCTTGCATCGATGGTGACTTTGTCGTTGGTGACTCCGTCACTGACCTCGTCAACAACAATTCTTCGAAGCTGATTTATCCTTCGTACTCTGGACACTGCAAGATAGACTAGATTCGACCATTCGATGCGATTATCAACTATCCAAACAATTGTGTCCGTGATGGTTAGTCCCTGCGAGGAATGTATTGTTGTTGCGTATCCTAGCGTCCACGGGGATTTATCAGCACGTAGCGCGTCCTCGACGACGCTGATATCAACGAGCACGATATCATTCAGCACGAGAATTTGTTTTTTTGTCCCCGACGCTGTCGGGGCTGGAATTTCAACTTCAATGTTCTGCCGCCGTGTGTCCGCGGGTCTATAACATAACGGCACTGGACGCGTTGGAAACTTTTCCTTATGCAACGTAAACAACTTCCGCTGAAGTGTGTCTCTGACTATCTTTCTACTCGCTACAATCAAATCGTTTGGTCTCCATGTTTCCCAGAATTCATTCAACGGCGTTTCCGGAATCACCTCGCGGATTATTTCACACTGAACTCTATCCGGCTGTAATCTGATTAGTTTTTTAACCTCGCGCAGTTGTTCATCAAGTGCTCGGTAATCAGTATCGGTTTCTTCATAATAGTCCACAAAACCCCTTAACCAATCATGTGGACCCTCGCCGACAAATGGTGGTGGTTGGCCATGGTCCCCACACATGATTACCGCTGTATTCGCGCGCAGCAACCACTCAAGAAACATTTGTAAAGTATCTAACGAAACAGTACATATCTCATCCCAGATGATAACTTCAGGAATAAATTTTTCACCCATTCGATCAGGAGTCCACTCACCGCCGCTGTATCGAAAAAAGCTGTGATAAGTAACGGCGTCAACATTTCGTTGTTTTATCTCTCGCGCTAGTCTATGGGTCGGTGTAAGCACGATTATACTTGCCCGCGTTCGAAATAATTCAATTGCCCGAGTCGTCTTTCCTGACCCGCCACAGCCGCTTAAATAAACCGTCTTGTGTCTACAAATTGGATCAGAACACGATGGTGCATTAGACCATTCTGACAATTTATCACCGCGTAAGTAGTTGTTCTCAACGGTGACATCTGCTGACGGGGAATAATCGCGTCGTATTTCATTTTTAATTCTCCATGTACCCCAACTCTCGTCCGGACTAGTAAACTCGGCTACGTTTCCCTTATACGCTACGTCAATATAAAACGAATCAACTGCTACTCTAACCGCGGTATCGGGGAATCTATTTATCATCGAGAATAAATTGATAGCGGCATAACCCAGCATAGACGCCCTCAAATGCGGGTATGCTGGGCTGTCTCCATCGCTGTAGGTAACAACTGTACCCAACCTCGTTCCATTGGACAAGAAAGCTGTTTTGCAGTTCACGTATCTATTTTTTGCCACTGCGTCCTTGATTACGAAATCATATTCTGCGTCATCTATAATCAGCCGTGAGCAATATCGTTTGTAGTCGCAGTTTTTTCCACCTTGTGTGAACTTACCGATTATTCTTCTACCGAGATCTTTTGCCTCGCGGTTTCGTTGGTTAAATATCCTCCTGGACCATTCGATGATATATTCCTCGTCGGCATCAATGTTTTTTCTGGACTCGTCAATTATGCTATCTAGACGCTCCGGTTCTGGTAACCAGACTTCAGTCTGTGCCCGGTATGATATAATCGCGTCACTGACAATCAACGAAACTAGCATGCTACAATCAATCATATACCGTAGCAGCACTATTGGCAGCCACTTCTTTTCAGCCATGTGTCTACCGATCCAAATATAGCAACAGCGATGGAGTCCTGCCGCGAATTCAAATGATACTATGCGAGCGAATCCGGTTAAATCAAAATCAGGCAGTGGTCCATTAATAGCAACACGAGTCATTTCATGACTGGGGTGTCCAAATCGTCTAAAGTACTCGGCGGCGGATCCATACCCGAGAAAACTCGCTGGATAACAGGCAACCATATCAACCGAGATCATAGCGTCGCGGTTGTATTCAGTGTTCCATAATCCACCGTGATAATACTCCAAACAACTGGATTGTACATCCGGCAGAAATTCCTTGCACGTTGGTCTCCACGCATTTTTCCTTGCTGCAACATGAGCCGCAACCGATGGAATCGTAAAACAATTTGTTAGCAGTTGTTCATCATGCTCCTCAAATTCTATGGCGGTTTTTTTCATCCTGTTGTGAAATGCTTCAGTGCGGTATAATTCACCGTTTGGTCTTACAAACTGATCAAAGGTATCCGCATCGTTTTCAGCGCTGCGAAGTAACCACACTGATACGGGGTCGTTTTTACACAAACAAGCAATAGCATCAAATAGTTTCCTCTCCGCGAGAAAACCGTCCTTGGAGAATTGTTCTCCCAGGATTTCTTCGGGTATATACTTTACTGTTCTATTCCGTGGAAATATTGTGATCACGGGCGTCCATGCGTGTTCGTTATGATCGATAATTTTGATTGGGGCTCCCTTTGATTTGTACTTTGATTCGTGTAATACTTCACCGGTTATCGTTGTAACGGTTATTGGAAATCTCAGCGATGTTTCTAATCTCGCTATGTCGCTGATGGTCGCTCCACGCTCTTTTACGGTTAGTTCCCACTGGTTGATTTTGCTACGTCGTAAATCAGTCAATTTGTTTCCTCGACATGCATTTGTAAAATGCTCTATTATTCGTTCTGCTACACAATTTATCCCCGTTGACTGTTTCATTGGTTTCAGTTTTCCGATATCAGGTTTCTTATTTAACGGGTATATTCCATAAACAACTGCTGTTTCAGGATACGCTCGTTCATAGTATGGTCTGTCAATTCCGGTTAACAGCCCCGGCTTGGAGTCGCGGCTAACAATGACTGTTTTCATGTCGCTGAGAACTGGTTCAAATTTATCACGTATGATCCAATCGCCTGATTCCACCCGGACAATGAATTTTACTCTGAAGAAATACTTTTTACCGTCAAGTTGTGATATTATCGTTGCTGCGCGGTTGTCGTTCATGGTAGCATCAACAACACCATCAATTCGAAATGTTGACCAACTATGAGATGCACCATCACGTTTGAATTCATTGATACAATCGCGTATTTTATTCAACAGGGTTCTATCGTTTATTAACGCTTTTGGTGCGTCCTTGAGGACTCTATCGAGATTGAACTTAATATTTTTCCAGGGCTTAATTGCTGCTAATCTCTCGAACTCATCCATATAATTAAAACAAGTATTTAAATGAAAGAATATAGTATAATGAATCACTGCAAATGGTTGATGATTGGGTCGATAACCCCGTGCAATAAATCATGTAGAGGTGAATTCTGCGGGTATCATTTACAAAGCGTTCGTAATGGTTCTCTTGGCCCCCTCCCGTGCTTGGTTTGCCACGTTGGTGTAAGAGGAAAATCGCAGTTGTGTATCAATTGTGGCGGAAAGCGATACAGGGAACTAAAACGCTATTATGACAAGCGAATTAAAAACGCCGTCATTGACCCCACCGCCGACTTCGTCATCAAAACCCCCCAAGACTACGTTGAAAGATTTATAATTAAACCAAATACTAAATTAGACAAATAGTATTATTATACAAATGGACCAAGAATTTCAGCCGCATCCTGTGCTCGTCAATTACGAGGCATCTCGCGACGGTATTGTTAGAAACCGCAGACTGAAGAAGCCGGTTGGATGGAAAAATAATCACGGATACTTGATGTTTGGTGCCGGAAAGAAGAAGTATTATGTTCATAGGGTGGTATTTGAAGCATTTAACGGATTAATCGAGAATGGGCTTGTTATTGATCATATTAATAATAATAAGACTGATAATTCTCTTACAAACTTGCAAGCCATCTCTCAGAGTGAAAATAGTAAAAAAGGCCAAACTGGTAAATGCTCAAAAAAAGCAAAAAGCGTAAAATCATTTGATACAACAACTCACGAGGAAAAAATATTTCAGTCGATGAATGAGGCAGGAAAATATTTCGATATTTGTAGAGCCTCAATACAATTTGTTGCAGAACGAGTATATCAAACAGCGATCTCAAAAAAGACCGGGCATAGAATTCGATTTTCATATATAACAGAAATTAGCGAGTGACGAAGTCACCGTGACAAGGCCACCATGACAGTGTGAAACGTTATTGTCTGCTCCGGAAGAAAACAAAGTATGAACACCTCGGAATTGATACACGGGGTTTTCATTTTTTTTTATTTAAAAACAAGATGTTTTATAAGAATAATGAATATCAAAGACATCAATAATATATTAGCCGAGATTTCAAAATTAAAAAATCAAGGAATTGAATTATCTGATGGTCTCGACAGTGAAAAAATATTATCCGATTATGAGATTATTAACGAACAGTCGAAACGGGGACGTTTTACCCTGGCCCGCGAGTACTTTTTTATAAAACGATTACAACATACGATCAATGAAAACTTGTACCACAATGACGCAAATGCATTCATTGGACTATTCACTGCCGTTGAAATAATACGAAAAAAACTCGGACGTGTTTATGAACGACGCCGGGAGATTTCTAGTAAAATCAAAAACATTAGAAGGATTATAGACGGAGCCTCCGGCGAGAAATTAGAAATTGCTTCGCAATTGCAATAATGGTAGGCGAATCACTTACTACTCGGCTAGCCAGAGAGCGGCTAGCAGCGCTTAAAAAGTTCATACCGTTACGAGACAGGGTCCGAGAACAACTTCAAACGCGGCAGCAAATGCAAACTGATTTTGCTGTTGGAAGCGAACAACTCTTTGCCCCGGTAACTAAAGCGACCAAAGATGTTACGGCGGCAACTGTGCCCGTCCTCGATGCGCTTGAAAAGATAGCGGCAGAGACAAAACAAACAAAAAAGTCTTTAGAAACACTCCCTGCGAAAATAGCGGCTGCTACAACACGGAGGCCACCACCACTCGCTATAACCGAACCACAAGAACCTTATGTTACAATGGCCGATGAAGAAGAACTAGGCGCCACCGCAAGAGAACCAGAAGAAGAAATACCAGAAGAAGAAATACCGGAAGAAGAAATACCGGAAGAAGAAATACCGGAAGAAAAAAAGGGAAATATACCCCGTATTGTGCTCAAGAAGAGCACAATAGATCAAATTAGAGGCTTCAGCAACAGGGAAGAATTAATTAATTTTGCTGCCAACAATTTTGCTAAGAGCATACGAGATAAGAAGCATATCAATAGCGGTTATGAGAAAAATATAAAGTCGTTAAAGGACTGGGCAAGAATAGTGTATTTAGCAAGTAAACATAAAGATGCATTACCACATCGTAGTAAATCCGATTACGACGCATTCCACAAGGAAGTTAAGAGTATAACACCAAAAAAAGGAAAAGGATACTCTGTTGGTAAAGAATCCTACGGCGTTACCTGTCCTGGTAGTGTTCTCAGTGATATATCACGGCTAGAGGTACTAATCGGAGGAAAACGAGCCGGAAATAACTCTCCGGAAATAATCAATGAGGCCGCTGATATTTGCAAGCGGTTATTTGCAGGCGGTATTATGGACATTAATGCATATCGAACGCTCATAGACGAACTCGTGGATGATTAATTGGAAAACTGGTGTTTTTAATAAGGATGATCATACACTACAACCATGATAAACCAGTACTCGTCTACGTGGTAAACTCGCGATTGCCTATTTACCGCGCGTACTATGGAGATGGTCTCGGTAGCACCATTGCGGGGTTATTTACAAGAATGGCTCCAAAAGTAGCGCCGTTAGCCAAACAATTAGGAATGAAGGCTATTGATGTTATTCGTGATAAGGGTATTAGTGCTATTGGAGACGTTGCCGGAAAGGCGCTTTCAGCCGCGCGGGACAAACTAATGTCGTTGGTGAAATCTAGGGGATTTTCAAGAAAAAAACAAAAACCACCGGTGATGCCATCAACGACAGTGATGCCTGCAAATGTCAGTAAAGTAATAAATAACGCCGTGGAAGAAAAACTAGAGTCGTTGGCGACGACTCAGTCGTTGGCGACTTCGCCATCCGCCGATGCGGCAACCAACGCGCTCATGAACGCGATAGCGGGGAGTGGTTTAAATTCAAAGAATTTACGACGAAAACGACGTTGATGGATTTCAATTGAAAACATCAACATGATAAATAATAGAATGTTTGCGCGAACCGCTGATCCCGCGTTTGATATGGACGCCCCAGTGCGCAGGGATGATTCTGTCCGTGATTATCAATTTTATTCTTATTATGCAGCGCAACCCGACCTACGATCGCGAATTGAACTTCAAGTCCAAGATACCAGTAAATATTTTTTGCCGTGTGAAGCGTTTATCGAAATCGAGGGAGAACTCGTGACAAATGCCGCCGATAATGCACCATACGCAGATGACCATCGTGTTCGAGTTGGCTTCGTCAACAACGGTATCATGGCGTTATTTGAGAGCGCCAGATATCTTATTGACGGGCGAGAAATTGAATCAATAGAACGCGAGGTTGATGTTGCAACAACGATAATTGGGTTGGCGAGATACTCGGATGATTATACAAGATCGGCGGGCCCATCTATGATGTTTTCGAAGGACACCACCAATAACGCTGACCATCTTCAGTACGTTAACGTGCTGGCGGAAAGAGATACCGCAGTTGACCCACAGGCTGAAGCAGCCAATCCAGACCGCAGAGCAAGACCAGGCGCTAATTTCAATATTATAAAAAGCACCAACAATGATTACAATCTAGGATTCGCAGCACGAGTAGGAATGTTGCAAGGACCACGCCGACAGTTTTCATGCGCGATTCCACTCCATCACATATTTGGATTCTGCAGAAATGTCAGAAAAGTTGTCTATGGGGCTAAGCATACAATCGCGCTGACGCGAAGGGGCGATGATAACAATGCAATATGGCGTGCTGCTGGCGTCGCTGCCGGTAAAGTCGTTTTAACTAAAATGGCATTGTGGATGCCGGTGCTGACTCCATCAGTTACCACGGAAGCACGATTGTTAGCATTTATGGAACAGGGAGGGAAATCGTTGTTGAGTTGGCTAGCGGTAACAACTGATGCTAAAGAGGATAACGTCGCCGATACGTTTACATGGCACCTGGCGTCAAAACAGGGTGTTTCAGCCCCGCGTCATATATTCATAGCGCTGCAGAATAGGGAACGATTGGGTAGTCAAGAACGCAGCCATATGATATTTGATCAATTAGGAGTCAGGGATGTTTCGCTGAGAATAAACGGACAACAGGAACCATCCGAGGATATACAGCTTAATTACGGCGACAACCATATCGCACGTGTGTATCATCGATTGCTGTCGTATATGGGTCGTGATCAAAACGTCGACACTGGTTTGCAAATATCACAACTTGATTTTAAAAACCTGTATCCGATTTATTATTTTTCGCTGGAACATCTTGATTTAACGAGACAATCCGTCGTTGATATACACTTCCGAGCTCGTATAGCCCCGGGTGGTGTTAATTATAGAGCGGTTGCTGTCATTCTCAGCGATAAATCAATGCTGCTAGAAGGCGTTGGTGGACGAATGAGAATCGTTGATGCGCCAGTGGAAAACATGTAATTGAAAGCACAAAACGCATTTACAATAAATGTCGTATAGTGTCGTCAGTGTAGAGTTGACTGATGGTCAAGTCAAGAAATTACGATCAAAGTCGGCTAAACAATGCGGAACCACAATAACGCTGAAGCCGTCACAGATGGCAGGTGGTAATCATAAGATATCGTTGACGGTGCGTCAAATAAAACATTTCAATGATGCGATGAAGAATAAAAAGGGTGTTCAAATAGATTTTTCAGCCGCAGCAATTAAAAACATGGAAAGGACCGGTGGGATATTTCCACTGTTAGCTGCGATTCCAGCGTTGATTGCCGCGGCCGCACCAGCAGTGGCTAAGGCGGCGGCGTTAGGAGCCGTTGGTACCGCGGCGGGGATGGCATTGAAGAAGGCAACCGGGAAAGGCTACAAAAAAAAACGACCCGTAGCCGGAAAGGGTCTAAGACTACCGGGAACCCCGTATTCATGGTACTCGGGAAAGGGTCTAAGACTACCAGGAACCGTTTATTGACTCGGGAGTCAATGACTCCTGAGTCAATGACTCCCATGTCTAATTTTGATTTAATAGGCGCCGCAAACGCGCTAGCGATAAAAAACTTCAGAGGTGTTTTTATGAGGGATCAATTACCGGCGGCCCCAAGGAATACTGAAACAGGCATAATTAACCTCGATGGGTCCTCCGGAGCGGGAACTCATTGGGTTGCGTACGCGATTGATCCGCGTGCAATCGTCTATTTTGATTCATACGGGTTAGCCCCGCCGAAAGAGTTCATGCGGTATGTCCGGGCGTGTTCAGCCCGGGCGTGTTCAGCCCGGGCGTGTTCAGCCCGGGTTTTTTATTCCACGCTGCCAACACAGCGATTAAGTGACCCACCGATATGTGGCCGTGAGGTATTGAACGTACTCGCGGCGATTTCATCATCGCGGAAACCACCTCATGTGGTTGTAAACGAATACACTAGTGGGGTTGTAGAAGCTCAACGGATTTTAGAGAATAACATTTACAATAATAATGATTGATATCTGGGGGCGACCGGTTTCGGCGCTGAAACAATCCGCGGAAACGACCGCCGCCGACATAAAAAAACTAATTGAGGATGAAATCGCTGATATGTTGAATCTAACAAGTGTTGACCCGGGCGAAATAGTTGTATTTCAAGACCGCCAGGGTAAATTGAAATCCGGTAATATGTCACTGAATGACGTTTTAATACGACAGCGTGATGCCGCCGAGAACGCTATCGCGCTGTATACCAGCGACGGACGACTCAGACCAGGTAAACATATAGTGGAGATAGAGAGAATAATAGAATTAATCCGAGACGGTACTATAAGGTTGAATGAATCCGTGATCGAACTTGACGCGCATGTGAAAAAATCTGCCACCGAGGTGAAAAAATCTGTCACCGATATACAACTCACTACCGCTAGTTTTTTTGGAACCCCGACGGTAACCGAACCGAATCTTGCAACAATAAAAAATACTATTTTGGAGTTTACGACGCTGTCGGGCCAATTTACCTCGTTACGAAAAAATGTTAACAGGATCGATGACAACTTTGATAAATTCCTTGGTAAAAAAAATGCCAAACCGGATGAAATCACAATAACTATAAATGATATCACTGCGTATGGACAGGAAATAGAAACAATCAAAACTGATGTTACAACGATCATAAATAATATGGACACGCATGAACGGGAAATAGAAATAATCGGCGCTAATGTTGCAACGATCATAAATAATGTAGACTCGCATGGACGGAAAATAGAAACAATCAAAACTGATGTTACAACGATCATAAATAATATGGACACGCATACACAGGAAATAGGAACAATCAAAACTGATATTGAAGCGAACAAAAAAAATGTAGACGCATATTGGCGGGGAATAGGATTAATTAAAACTGATGTTGCAGCGAACAAAAAAGGCATAGACGTGCATACATATGAAATAGAAACAATCAAACTTGATGTTGCAGCGAACAAAAAAAGTATAACCGAGAATACACGGGAAATAGAAACAATCAAAACTAATGTTGCAGCGAACAAAAAAGATGTGGACACGCATATACAGGAAATAGGAACGATTAAAACTGATGTTGAAGCGATTAAAGACGGACTACCGAGAGTAGCAGAGCAATTCGAAAAAATAAAAATCCCTCATGAGAACATCATCAACACAGTATACACAATTCGGCATGGATCATTCGATTGGACTCCTACACAGAATACAGTAAATATCACCGCAACTGTTAAGGGCATTTATCGATTGACACTGGTTTCAATGATGCAGTTTAATATATTATCGTCGAGTTCATCCGGGTTTAACAATACAATATCAACAATTATAGACAAGAACGCAACTGAACAGTTTACAATTTATGCCGTTGATAGAAATCTAGCCCGGGCAAACATTACATGGTATGTGGAATTTGCAGCGAATCTAAGTAATTAAAAACACTAGCTCTTTTAAAATAAAAATGACCACCAAGGAAGTTGAATCAGAGGTATCACCGACGTCACATCAATATCGATTCGATACCGCAAAAGAATTTTCCGCGAACTTGAAAACGCTTTCCGAACAATACCGTGTAAAAATAAAAAAATACCGTCGTAAAATAACCGCCATCGACGCGGTCGTGTACTCGGTGTCGGGTATAGTAGCTGGCGCCGGTGTTATTTTATCCACGGTGACCACGATAACCCCGATCGCTGTTCCAATCGCTGTCTCCGCAATGACAACAGTTGCTGGAGTTGCCAACGCAATCACTAGGAAGATATCATCGTGTTTTCAGAAAAAACTCAACGAGTATACAGTAAAACATCAAATAGTATCCGACGCATACTCGAAATTATCCGGGTTGATCTCGTTATCGATTGATAATTTGTTCGTATCCGATGTTGAATTCTCCACGATGGTCCAGTTATATAGCTCCGCGATGTCAAAAATCGAGGATTTTCAACTGGAAGCCGAAACCACCTGGTTGTTAAAATTAGACACTAAAAACAACGAATAATAATAATGTCGCTGAACCCCGAAGGGTCTCAATTACTTCAGCGGATTGCGGAGAACACCACTCCGGTACAAACAAGTATGATATCGATAACATCAACGAAACCCGAATTCAGTGTGAACTTCCCATCACCGGTTCCAGTAAAGGAAATAGCGCTGGCAAAATTGCGAGTATATCACAGTTGGCCTAATATCCGAGCGGACGCATTTAACGGACAACAACCTAATAACTCGCTGGTTTTTGCACGGACAAATAAACCCGATGGGACCCCAAACTGGGAGGAGGTTACAATACCAACTGGGTCATACCAAATAGAGCAAATCAATAAAGAATTTCAACGCAGGATAAAATCGATCACAGGAAAGGAATCAAAAATCGCTATTACGGTTCATGAACCGACGTTATCGTCGACGATTGAAATAAGCACACCGGGGTATATGGTTGATATTTATAACAGTTCAATAAGAACCATACTAGGATGGCCTGAGAATCCACCCGCGGACACCCCCCCATCAACTATCCTCAGACACGATAACGGAGATGGTGGTAGGCATATTGCTCCATACAACGTAAATATCGCATCAGTGATAGCGATCAATCTAGTGTGTGATGTTATCGAAGGGAGTTATCAGGTGGATACCAAGCAATCAAATCAAGCTCAACAGGGGTATATCCTTTATTCGTTTTCACCAACAGCCCCTCCGGGATTTTTGATCATTGAGAGTCCGATTAATCCGGTCTATATGCGATGCCATGATCGGTTTTTAACGAGAATTAATTTCAGACTTACCGATCAGTCAAATAACCTAATTGATCTGCAAGAGGAGGAGTTAGTGATCACTCTGTTTGTAAGATCATAGCAGCAGAGGGGGCAATGACATCGACGCGGTCGTCGATGTGCTTACCGGACGCTGACGACGCTGGGGATCAGCGCGCAGAAGGTGTTAATTAAACCAAATGACGACGCGACGATCCCCCAACGACTTCGTCGTTTTTTTTTTACCAGGCGCTGACTACACCGGATCCGCTGAGTGCAGAAGTAATAATTAAGCAAAATAACGATTGGACAAAATGTCCGATTCGCCCCCCCTGCTGCTCAATCTTATTCCCATCATGATACAGACTTCAAGATGGAATCAATCTTATGCCTATCATGGTACAGACTTCCAGATGGAATCGTTCTTATGAAAATCATGACACAGACTTCAAGATGGAATCAATCTTATGTCCACCATGATACAGACTTCAAGACTGCATCAATCTTATTCCCATCATGATACAGACTTCAAGATGGAATCAATCTTATGCCCACTATGATACAGACTTCAAGACTACATCAATCTTATGCCCATCATGATACAGACTTCAAGACTATATCAATCTTATGCCCATCATGATACAGACTTCAAGACTATATCAATCTTATGCCCACCATGATACAGACTTCAAGACTACATCAATCTTATGCCCATCATGATACAGACTTCAAGATGGAATCAATCTTATGCCCACCATGATACAGACTTCAAGACTACATCAATCTTATGTCCACCATGATACAGACTTCAAGACTGCATCAATCTTATGCCCATCATGATACAGACTTCAAGATGGAATCAATCTTATGCCCATCATGATACAGACTTCAAGACTACATCAATCTTATGCCCATCATGAGACAGACTTCAAGACTACATCAATCTTATGCCCACCATGATACAGACTTCAAGACTACATCAATCTTATGTCCATCATGATACAGACTTCAAGACTGCATCAATCTTATGCCCATCATGATACAGACTTCAAGACTACATCAATCTTATGCCCATCATGATACAGACTTCAAGACTACATCAATCTTATGCCCATCATGATACAGACTTCAAGACTACATCAATCTTATGCCCACCATGATACAGACTTCAAGACTACATCAATCTTATGCCCATCATGATACAGACTTCCAGATGTAATCGTTCTTATGCAAATCATGACACAGACTTCAAGATGGAATCAATCTTATGTCCACCATGATACAGACTTCAAGACTGCATCAATCTTATTCCCATCATGATACAGACTTCAAGATGGAATCAATCTTATGCCTATCATGGTACAGACTTCCAGATGGAATCGTTCTTATGAAAATCATGACACAGACTTCAAGATGGAATCAATCTTATGTCCACCATGATACAGACTTCAAGACTGCATCAATCTTATTCCCATCATGATACAGACTTCAAGATGGAATCAATCTTATGCCCACTATGATACAGACTTCAAGACTACATCAATCTTATGCCCATCATGATACAGACTTCAAGACTATATCAATCTTATGCCCATCATGATACAGACTTCAAGACTACATCAATCTTATGCCCATCATGATACAGACTTCAAGACTGCATCAATCTTATGCCCATCATGATACAGACTTCAAGATGGAATCAATCTTATGCCCACTATGATACAGACTTCAAGACTACATCAATCTTATGCCCATCATGATACAGACTTCAAGATGGAATCAATCTTATGCCCATCATGATACAGACTTCAAGACTACATCAATCTTATGCCCATCATGATACAGACTTCAAGACTACATCAATCTGATGCCAATCATGATAAAGATGACAAGTAATTTTATGTCATTCATTATATAGACTTCAAGACTATAGCAACAATGTTTATCATGATAAAGACTTCAAGACTATAATAAAATTGTGCCCTTCATGATACAGACTTCAAGACTACAGTAACATGACTATACAAGCTAGATATTTTTGCTTTTAATTCTAAAAACTCAACCTGATCAATCAACTAAAAGCATGAAAACTGCACATAGTATTTTAAAACTTAAACAGAGCTAAACAACTAGGATAGCTTGATGCACCTCTAAATCAACATAGGACATCTCTTTTACTCTTAGTGAGTTGCTCTTTGGTTTGACAAAAGGAAGTCTTATTTAATTTGAAACCTTGAGCATGCTGACAAAATAAAACAATTCCATTTTTTAAGTTTACATACCGGTACATTTATTTATTAATATTCACTCCCCTGCTGGGGATCAATTTGTAAGTTCCCATCTTATTTATAGTGTCTGCTTAATTGCATCCACAATCATACAATATGTGTACAAAGCAAATCATGTAACTGATAAATGCGATATAGTACTGTATCTGTTATTTGTATATCATTGATTACACAGTGATCAAAGAAATTTTTTTAATCACTGGCCCTGGGATGGTGACTTAAATAAACTCACAAGCCCTGACTAAAATTCCACAAGCCTGGACTTCAATTTCCACATGCCCAAAATTTCCCCTTTTTTAATACTGTCACCATATATTGCAATAACTAGGGTTCAAAGAGGTTTGAAGGTAAAGCAAGTATCAATAGTGTTCATCGTTACACTGGCCTGCTTCACTAAGTAAAACTCCATCAACCAAATTTATTTTTGTTGGGCTTTGCTGATAAGTAATTGCTTACATCAGTTTAAAAAATGAATTACACCTGCACCCTATTCCAACAACTGAACTGATCATGATTTGAATTCTATATATGCAGTAAAATTGTATTTCAAAGAAACGTTGCTGTTCACAAACTTGTCAAAAATATAATACATATGGCTTAAGCATTCTCATTCAAGGCAATAATATGAAATAACTTTTGTTCTTGTATATGTATCTAGCAGCTCTTTTGATTTACCTATAATGGGTTGTTCCACTTCCTGATCCTACCTATGCAAATTAGCACAATGGGCTCACCCACTGCAACTATTTGAACTGCCCAAGTGATAGTTTTACATCAGCTTTAATCATGACTGTTTTCTGTTTATATGTGATACATGTAATAGGCATATACTGAAAGTGGTGTTTTTTTATACATATATATTGTTATTGTTGAAGATTACTGAACATTGTGCTTTCTGGAAACATGACCGTGTCAGGAGTACAAAAATGTATTTTTGGCATGACATGCCATTCTTCAAATTGATTAGAATCAGATCTAAATTTCATGTTGGGCATTGGTGATCTGATTTAGATTGTGTCGTGTTATGGCAGGTATGTCAACATTTTGCAAATACATTTACACATTTCATGAACGCAATCACAATTTCCTAAGGCAAATTAAAACTAAATTTTTTTTGACAAGCCCGATGGGTACCTCACTTAGAATACAGGACGGGCTTGATCTAAACTTCGAGGAGCCCCAGGCGTTGGGCTATCATATATTTTAAGCACGGTTACCTACAATTACCCATCACTTGTCATGTATGAATAAGAATTAGCTATTCCTTGCTCATGCTGACTTTTTCACCCTAAAATATCCAAGACAACGACAACGTAGTTTAATCTGTCTAGTTCAAAGATCTGGTAAGTGCTGGTTCTATGGAAACATGGCATATATTTTGACAGTTTAAAGCTTTTAATGTTTTTTTTTAATTTACAGTAAATCAGTTTTAGCACAGCATCAAAATATTAGTTAAAAAGTAATGACCCTACTGGGCAAGTGGATTTTGTGTCAGGATAAGTGATTTGTTTTAAAAAGCTACTTGGCCTATGTCTGAAAACATTCTTTTACCATTACCCTTTTTTCATTTTTCATGAAATCCCTTGTGTATAAAGAAATTTCACATGTTTTTCAAATGGAGGCAAGAATTCACCTTTCTTGTTGTCTGTTATAGATTAGACCATACACAAATTCATAACACACAATTGAGGATATTGGCATTTAGTTATTTAACTTCTGTTTCAAATATCTGCATTCCCCCCACCACCAATTGTACATTACTTAAATGTACTAAGCACTTTCTGGCAACATTGTCTGAATAAGGGACCTGCAGAAATGCATAATTTCTTAAAGCTATTTTTAGCTACCCAAGAATCCCCATCTCTAAATTCACAGATCAATTACTGAGATAAGCACAATGCCACTGTAAATGTACTATCTATGTGTCAACTCTCACTGCAGATTAAACTAATGAACTGTACTAATCAAAACCTGAACACAGCAATGTAACCAAAATTGTTGGCTGCAGCCAAAAATTTTCCACATGGTGAAAAGCACTGTGCAAACACTGTTGTGTGAAGTAATTTCCTTGCCGCAAGTCCTCTTTCCTGAAAAGCAGAAAACAAAGTACATTATTTACACTCACTGCCAGAATGTACACTAAAAATATGCAAATTAAGTTCAGAGCTCTCTGTAGCTCTTGAACTCCACAAGTGTACTATCACTTATTGTAGAAATTTGCCCATTCAGTGGTCCGTCAGTGAAAACCTGGAATCTGGGTGAGTAAAGACTCAGAAGTGGGTTAAAAATATTATATTCAAAACCGAGTTTACAAAAATAAACTTAACACCGCACAAATGAGAAAATACGGGTTGTAATAACCAAGGTATCTATATATAAAGAGTAGGTTCCCTTTACTTGAAGTGTAGTGACAGAAAATGTCAGCAACCTGATCAATTAAAATGTTTCATTCCATAATAGTTTGTTATAATAAGGAGATTGTACAGGACCACTGTTTAATTGTGTAAATATCAAATAAAATGACCACTGTGACTTAATACAGCATTTTGGGCCTTTAACATAATAATCACATTAAAACTAGAGAGGGGTTGTGGGTATTCAGACAGTTGTGTGGAACCAGACACTTTCTAACTTATTATCATACAAATATATCATGCCAAGATACCATAAAAGTAAAAGAGACTATGTCTTTTGACATCCGGTACTATTTCAATGATTTATCTCATTATATGGTTGAATGTAAAACATGTAATGCATATACTTTTGTAACATAATCCCTAGATGGAGAGTGGGAGTTATCAATAGTGTTCCTTTTTTAACTGATAGTAATTTATGTGATTGCAAAGTAAGTTTTAGATCTCTGAAAGTATAAATTAGCTAATCTTATTATCAAATGTTTAAATAATACTACATATGTCGCATGAGACCTGAAAACTTGTCCGAATTAATCTAAAATTGTCTGATCAGACACAATCAAGTATCAATCCAGCATGTGTGTGTGTGTGTGATTTGGATTTTTAATGTAGCTTTAATAATTTTTCAGTGATATCACTAAGATGTCTGCAGTGTGGCAGTTTATGGTGATAGCACTGGGGCATCATGCCAAGACATGTAGCATGATGTCCCACCCAGTCACATTATCCTGACACCAGGCCGGCCAGCCCTAACACTAACCTCTTAATGCTGAGCACCAAGTGAGGTAGCTGTTAGTACCATTTTTGTAAGTCTTTGGTATGACTTGGCCAGGTATCGAACTCACGACCTCCATCTGGGGCAGACGCTCTAGCCACATGACTACCAGAGCCGTTAGTATCAATCCAGTGGAATGAAATATCATGTGCTAAATGGTCTATATATATATCACAACAACTTCCAATTAGGAAAAAAAATGATGTGTGTTTCAGCAAACCATTCCTGTATTTTGTTGCCCACCCTAGCACTTTTCTTCCCCTTTGAAAAAAATACTAATTATTATAATATGCATAAATATTACAAAACAACAATACACCTCCCTACTGTAATTTTAAAATCAGTGCAATAGGAAACACAGTTTTGTTTCTCCATATGTAAATGAGATACTAACAAAACGCAAGAACACAACAATACAAAGAAATGAAAGGTACGTAAAGAAATACCATAACTTCATCTTTAATGATGGCAAAGAGCTCATTATTAGAGCTTATGCTGATTTGTTTTAAATTATGCTGACATTAAATATATCTTAAGTGTCAGAATATCCCCAACTTTGTCCTACAACCATGATATGTTCTTATTGCCTAAATAATGGCATTATGTAGCGTGTTCCAGGATCAACTGACAGGGGAACAAGAGGTCAAATTTAAAGGAATATTTCGCAAACTTGGCAGCCCGTATTAATGCTTTTCTACAAATTAAAGTCATATTACTATAGATGGATTTTACTTACTCTCTTTTTTCTAATCCATTAATCTTGAACGGACCCCCTGACCAGCGGCCAAACTGCTTCTTACGGCCAGAATCCCTTGGCACCAATGAGTTTGTGTTCAAAAGTACCCCTCAAGAACAGACACCCCTCTAACATGACCAGCAGCCAGCATATTAGTACAAAAATGTAAAATGTTCCCCTCACAAGTGGCCACTTTTTATTTCAAATGTATTTAGAACCAATAATAAGATATCATACCATGAAGTAAGGTAAGTAATCAGATTATCTCTATTGTCGATACATGTCTCCCAATGTCAATTCCGTGTTTCTGAGAGAAGCATTGACTAAAGTACATGTAACACTAAGATTAATATTAAAACATTGTCTATCAAAGCCACCGTTTACAGGAAATGGGCTCAACAATGTTAGGATCGAATTTTGGGCTTTACACATCTGTCGAGTTCTTCTCTTTGATGATTACAACCGGATGTAACTGTCAAGATCATAACAAGGTCAGCATAGGCTACAAATAGATTTGTGCAATAACTCACACACAAAGAAACTGAATAAACAGGGTACCAGACAAAGACCGAAAAATCATGTAACACATTTATTGCTTCCATTATGAAGGCATTTCGTCCACTCTACAAAAGTTTTGTCTACATAATTAAATCACATAAAGTTAGCAACATCTGAATAAATCATTGCCAAACATTAAAATGTCATCACGTAAATGGAGATGTATTAATATAGAAGAAAGTCAATTATTCTACTTGACATTGAGTGAGGTCATGAGGGGGGACTTGCCGAACAATTTTATGTAGAAAAGACTTGAATAAAGCAATTTTGTGTTGAAAAGACTCGAATAAACAACGTCATAACTGATAAGGAGGTTATTCAGCAGCAGTGGGAAAATGGAGCAAATGTTAAGAGAATTATGTAGGTACCAAGATTTGAATGATGTTTTTGAATGGATTTGCAATGTGCATGACAATAATACCTGCTCGCATATTACACTTACACCAAGAATAAGAATGAATAATGTATTTTCAGTTGAAATAAGTCTATTATTATAACAAAAAGAACCTTTTAATGTTACTTTTAAATGAAGACATTAAATGAAAATATTAAATGCTTTGAAGTATGTAGCGTTCTTACTATGTACATTACACATACTTCTCACCAAAAATTAAGTCCCCCTCTGGAAAGGCCACCCATCTTATAAGGCCAATTTACCGGTGCAGAAGGGGTGGCCGTACAAGAGGGGGGCCCACTGTAAATTAAAATTCTGACAGAAGCAAATGGACTTATTGTCAAGTTCCGTTGACTGACATTTTAGTTGGCTGGAATGCATTGGAAACTGGGAATGCCAAAATCAGGTTGTTGTTGTTGTTGTTGTTATAGAGTTCAATGCCATTTTTCAGCACTTGATAGGCTATACATTGTGGCCTGCAAAAATGGTGGAGGAAGAACTGGGAAAACCCCAGAAAGCCAAAATCAGGTAAAAGGATGAGAGGTACATGTATATTGAAGAAAGAAAAAAAAGCTGTCACAACATTTTCTTTGTATACCTATATTATTTTCATTAAAGAAAAATACTTCAACTTAGTCAATTTGGCTTCTAATTCCCGTCAGTTGACCAGGGAACATGCTATACAATGTTATTATTTAGTCAGTAAGACGGCGATTCCCAAACATAAATATCAGGGTTAATGGCTTAAACTGTAGGACTAACCCCCTCCCCATGCTGTTGTGGGAAACAAATCATTAACATATTATAAAGAGGCTCAAAACTTTGTATTACCCTTCCGTCTTTAAAAATTAAAATCGATTAAAAACGAAAGCGTTTCTGAAAACAACTCATTACTACCTTGAACATAAAATATGGTTTATATCAGTCCTACAATGTAATACCTCGACCCCCAAAACATAAATATCAAGGTCCAGACATCTCGGAAATGGTTACTCATGCGTATTTCAATGCCAATTTTTTATGTGAGACACAGAAAATCACTGAGACAGGAGTCCTCTGTATGCATGTAATTGGTGTGCGGCAAAATTCAAAGACTTGCCAGTCCTGCTTCAGCCACCTGCTTTGTGGGAAAATGTGTTGATCAATTAGCTGTGCTGATATTTGCAATGACAGAAATCAGTGGCTGAAAGACTCCTTGATGTACATGTTGCCATTATAAGAGTACATCAAAAGAGCATGATGCAATAGCTGGGTGGCAAGTTTACAGTGATTGAATTCAGAGGCAGAAAGACCCAGAGATGAACATGTGGTCATTTATAAGAGTACATCAAATAAACAACTTTAGCTTTCATTATTGTATTTATTGCCGAATATGGCGGAATAAGTAGTGCATGTGACCTAAGAATCAAGACATGTTGAGACTTAGACAAAATGCCATTAGCAAATTTGGATAAGTATTTTGGGGTTAAACGGCAAACTTATGAAGATTGTAACGAGATTCATAAGAGTTCTAAAGCTGTTAGAATTGATAGTTCGGATGGGACAGTAGCTAACTGTAAGAAATTGTGTGATGCCTGGCTTAGTGTTTGGAATAAGTTCTTACTTGGATTGACAAAATTCAGTCTCACTCTGATGGACAAACAAGGGCTATGTCTGCATTATAAAGACTGTAGAAATTAAACTCAATGGCAACCAATTGTTCTTCTAATTTTCATAGTTTATTTGAGGGCCAGGGGTCACACTACCAGGAGAAATGGGCGATTAAGTCGCCTAAAAAATGTAAACTTTACCTTCTTCTGTTAGGAAAGTGAAAACGACTTTGCCCTGTGATTTTTTTAAGAGGTACATTGACTGACCATACTTTTTGAGATGCCCCCTTGCCTTAGCCCGGTTAGTTCTATTGTTGTAGCGAAATGTATTCATCAAGACATCAGTAGCTAGGTCTAGTTTTGATATCAACTACGTTGGCAAACAAACTCTTGCCCATTCACAAGCATATATTTTAATAGCTGATTGACCATTAACCCTTTTCCGAGTAAGGTAGCAACTATCACTGCCCAATTTCCGTATGCTATCCTTTGATGATAAAAACATACAAACTTGTGTTTCGAAACTTTAACAATAGTGTGTAAATAGCAATTTGTGTTTTAAGATCAGAATCGGTGATCTGGATATATATTAACTGCATCTTGTACACTATTTCGTCATAAAATTAATTTGAAACTGTAAGTGAACAAGTAGGCCTAACAGGAAACAATGGCGGACATTGCTAAGCCTGGGATGCACCAGTTTTTTAGATTGTCTGTTTTTGTAAATCACTGGGCAAATATATTCAGAAAAATATACAATTCATTAGAAGCAAAGGCTAGGTATTATTTTATTAAAGACGTAACTTTAAAATGCAAATTATGTAGGTCAGAAACGTGTGGGACAATGCTATGTTGTGGAATTCACGAGATGCTTTGTAAGGTGTAAGTTGTTTTCTGACATGACACATATTTGTGAAAATATGGAAAAAAGCAGAAAAGCAGATACTATTTAACCATTGCCTAAAATTACTACAAGTATTTAGACAAATACAAAAACCATACATTTGCAATCCTGTCAATGAACTATTATAATAAAGCTATACTAAAGTGAGCGATTACATTATGAAAACATCTTCTAAAAATAGATGCACTCATGTCTGTGCACAGGGGCTCATATCATTGCTTATGACTGACCTGTCATACAATTAGAAATCTTTAAAAGTGCCATTATTGTGAACTTTTAGAAAGTATAAATAAATAAAAGATATTTAAAAAATTGATTAAGGTTAGTCCATTAAGCATTTTTACTAACTTGAAATTACAGTAATATAATCTGGTTACTCGGTTTAAATTTGTTACAATGTAGTTTCTGTTATTCTCTTTTAGAGTCACATGGCCAAAATAATGTCTACTTGAAAAAAAAAGTATTGCTTAAATCCAAAGTTAAATGCAAATATGAATACTGGAGAATAATTCAACTAAGAACATATACGCGAAACGTGTATATATATATATAATTTCTTGTTTCGCGTCCACTTCTCGCTGTTGAGGTCTTGTTTCTCCGTGTTCTGTCCAAAAGAAGTCACTTATCCCTAAAATTTAAGTCTAGCTTGACCCCTGGAGGGTTCTGTAACTTTTGCTGGTGGGACTCCTATTTTTACCAAAATAGGAGTCAGGGACTTCTAGTTTCAAAATCTTATCGAGACCACTGAAGGTCGATTTCTTACACTGTAGGAATAGGTTTATACATACAGATTTTTTCCCCAAATAATTTTTGTAGCATTACACCTAGTCCTACAATGTAAGACATATCACGTGTTGTTTTTGTTTTAGAGCTTAACGCCCACAACATAAATATCAGCGTCGAGGTCTTACATGTCGGACTAGCATTACGCCGAGATTCATATATACCACTGATTAGATTTATAAGACAAATCAACGACTCTAATTTCTATTACAGAAAAAAACCACAGAAATGGAATTTAAGTAACTGCATAACATCGTCTGAGAGGCCATATTTTTTTTTTTTGTTACAAGGTCTTAGCGTAGATCACTATGGATGATTGATTCTTCCCATCGAAATTAGGGTACTCGTTGGAGACGGCCCTACACAAGTACATGATATTTAATTAATAGATGCTGTTTTGATCATGCAAACAATACACGTATTACTATAAATGCTACAAAATATTCGAGTGCGAATGCGTACCCTAGATTCTTTCATATTTCGTTATCGATAATTTTGAACTCCCGCGATAGGCCAACTCGGTTCTTACTCAATTTTTGTACTCTTTAAAAACATCGCTAGATATGAATGCTATTTTGTCTACTTGCAGACGCATTATAAATGGAATGTCGTTAATCAGGCATTGAAATGTTTATTTAATTGAAATTGTTAAAAGAAAGTTTTCTAAAATTTCTCAAAGTGCGAAATTATAAATGAATATTGTTCATTTGTGATAACATTTTACTTTGTCACCGCATTATTGCAGAGTTATATCCCATTTGTTTTGTAGCTGAGTGTAAGAGTGCATAACCGTCCTTACATTGTCGGCAAAATATTCGTAATGACATAATGGATCCAGAACTCAGTGACAGTGACTCTGATGAAGACAGGAAGACATATATAAAGGACATATCAGAACTAAGCAAATGTGGATGGGGTGGTATGATTTTAGAAGAATATCTTATTTGTTAAAAATTGTCTCAACCTTAATTCTGCTCAGTAGTAGCCTACAGCTTAGAACCTGGTTCTACTATAATAAAATAATATAGGCTAAAGACCGCAAGACATCCGAAGACTACCCGAAATAACCGCAAGAATACCCCAAAATACCTGTAGCTACCTATGATACACGAATACAATAAAATAAAATACCCCCAACCCCATTAGTTTTTCGAGACAAAATTCGTAAAATTCTGCTCTGTAATTATCGAGTAAGTTCGGTAGTTTTATTTTCCCCGATTACTAGAAATTCCGAAATACGCTAAAAAACCGAAATACTCGGTTGAATTTGTTTTTATTCAATTGGACAAGTATGATAAATCGTGAATCGGTCAGAACTTAAAATATAAGAGTGATAATATGATTGTGAGAATACAGAATGTGTACTTACATACTTTGGTGGAAATATCATATACTTATGTGTTTTAAAGTAAGTAAAGGCATAACAGAAATTCAAAATGAGGTTAAAGCTGTCCAATCAAGTATGACCAAGTGATTTCATTACACGAATGGAGCAATACATAGAAAATTGTAAATAGTTCCTATAAAACTCACAAAAATCACATTTTATATTTCTTTTATATCATTATTCAAACAGATACAAATCATGCTACAGTTATCTTCATGAGAATTATGGTAAAAAATATGCTAATTTTAGTTTTTGAGTGTATTTCCCTGTTTCTAGTAACCCATTTTTCTCTTGTCGGTAATTGCCATTGGAAAGAAGTCTTCTTTTCTAAATACAGACCTAGCAAGAGACATGAAAAATGTAATGCTTTAAATTTTTTAAAATATAAATACAATTAATGTTCATGTCTCATGTCTGATAAATTTATGATAATGAAATGTTCAAGTTTTGCAGAGTTCTTTCTCTTTCTCTCTTGGATGGAAAATAATGACACTAGCATTCTAGAAAATTAAGACTAAACAAAGTGTCAACCATATAGTATGTATGTATGTATGTATGTATGTATGTATGTATGTATGTGTCTGTGTGTATGTATGTGTTTGTGTAATAAAAAAGGAAGAAAAATAGAGAAAAGAAGACACAAGAAAGAACGTAAATAAAAATGGTAATATAAAGACCACCTCCTCATGGATTCATATGGATAAATGAAAAAAGTATTTATTCTTTTAGTACTAATATTAGTACCCTTACTCGTACCTTGTGGACAGGGTACTAACATGAGCATATATGTGTTAATGGAGCAAGCCGGGTGTGATTCACACCCGGTGCTCTTTTAGCCTAAAAATAACACTTTAAACAAATTCCTTACATAGAATCCCATCAATTGAGTAGTCCTCTTATTTAATACTGGAAGTATCGAAAATCATTGTAGAAATAGTTGTAAAATCTCGTTTACCTTTTTTAGCCGATATTTTTGTTTAGTTTATCTGCCATATTATTTCAAATAATGATTACTTCCGTTCTCAGCCTTGTTTGTTTGTGTGACATATAAGGACATTGACGCTTTATTTGGAAATGTAAACAAATCGTAGTAAAAATTAGGCGCCGATTGCGTCATAAATTCTGAGCATTAAAAGTAAATATGGTTTATCGGCAACTTTGAAATTCCACCAAGAAGCGATTATTCGCACTTGATTGATAATAATATAGCGTAGAATATCCAAAATATGGTCTGGCAAACCTTACATAGAAAAGGGGGCACGGCGAGAGTCTCGTGTTATCTGTCATGGTGGACAGGATAAGGTTAGAGTAACCATGCCAATTTATTTTATCGTGTAAGGACTTAATAAATTCAAAATAAGCCAAACTTCTTTCACAACATGATTATACTTATGTAGTTGATTTCTACACGGTTTGTTTTCTGACTTTAGTGATGATTTTTTTTGCTCCATTACATGATATGGGATCAGTTCTTAGCCTCAACCACAACAAATCAAGTTGAGGCTACGAACTCGTAGCTATTTATTCTTTATACTTTGCAGCGCATTTAGTATTCATTTATCCATATGATACAGAACACTCTTTTATCCAGTACTTACTGTGAGATGCACAAACAATAACTCTTTCTTCACTGTGTGGGACTGTCACTATGTAGTCAGCTTAAAAATGCTTACTGGATTTTTAAGTTTCTATATTTGGGTATTTAAGATTAAATTAAATGATTTATGCTCAATTGAGAAAAAGAATTTCAATAGTATAACATAATTTGAGGTGTCTGGGTGTTTTAAAGAAACTTGAGGTGTCTTGGGGTAATTAGTCGCTCTAATATAGGCCCTGCAGTTTAGAAATAATGTTTTCTAATTAGAATTAAATGCCAATGCTATTCACTTGAAATATATATTATTAAGTACCATAAATTAAACCAAGAGATTAAGAAAGATGTAATTTGTAATTTGGGATGAATGACCTGATGTTGTTGTTGTTGTTGTTGTTGTTGTGGGGTTTAACGCCATTTTTCAGCACGATAGGCTATACATGGCGGCCAGTAATAATGGTGGAGGAAGAACCCGGAAAACCCGGAAAGAACCACCGACCCACGAGAAGCTACTGGCAAGCTTTCTCACATGCCCACATTGGCTGAATCTTAGACTCGAACCGCCGCAGACAGAGGTGAGATGGCAGTGATCCGTAACGAAGAGCGCTTTAGACCACTCGGCCACTCGGGGCCCCATGACCTGATGTTCCTGTCTGCAGAACTACTGAGGTTTAGTGAAGAACCCAGCTGTCATAGTAGAAGTACTCCATTAAAAAGGAAGAAAGAGATGAATATAAAGAAATGAAGATCAAAAATGCTTGTCAGATATATGTGTACTGATTGACATGGTATGTGAGGACTTATGCATCACCTTATAGCTTGTCGACATTTCTAACCTTTATGAAGTGGGATTTTTTAAAGTTTCTTTTTAAATTGAGGCAGACTATTGATAAAAATTTTGATGAGATTAGATAACATTTAAATATTTTTAGAATTGAGAAGTTTTAGTGAAAACAGTTAGTCTTTGGCTTGGTTTAATTTTATTGTTCTGCAGTTCAGCTGAAATACTTCTCTGCAGTTATAATAAATCATGAAAATCTGGTACGGGAAAGAAATACAGATATTTAAGTTGGTCTTTTGGAGATTTTACATGTTGTCATAAGAGCTAAAATTGTGCCAAAGCACCACTTTGTGTTGCACTCACTTTAAACTTAAAACCTCTTTTGAATATAAGAATGTAAAATCTTATCTTTTCTGTCTTTCTCTTTGTTTTCCCAATGTATGCAAGTTCTTGAACTGTACTTATTTGTTTTAAAAAGCAAAATGAAACCAATGATGTTGAGAGAAGTTCATATGTTGTCAATAACTTCAAAGCACATTATATTTTTGCTTAAGGTTTAAGCTTGCGGACATATCAGTTAGCTGGCACTAACTGGTTGATCAGCTGTTATTATCAAGAGCATGGTTGTATTCTGGGAGATGAGATGGGACTTGGGAAAACATGCCAGGTATGTATATCTTCAAAGCATATGAGAAAATATGATCAAAACATACATAATTTTCAACATTATTTAACTTTAGTTTTATGGTTCCATCTGCCCATGGTTGAAATTCAAACCTAAAATAGCTCCATCTCCTTAGACAGAAGTCTTTATATCACTCTCAAGGTCACATCATATTAACCCCATGTTCCCATTATATATACTGTCAAGTTACAGTTGTACAGATCACTTTGTTAATGGATCACCTTCTTGAAAGACCTGAATCTCAGTGTATTCATTAATTGATTACATGACAGCTGGTTGATTGATTAATAATGCCCCAGGAGGAGGATTGCAAAAAAATGGTCTCGAAATCAGTTGTTCTTTTTTCTATGTGAAAATTAGGTAACCTACATGAAAAATGTCATCAGAGCTATATGACATACAAAATTATTTGTCCCAAAAATGTAAGGTTTAAATAAATTTAACTGTACTAAAATTGCTAAAATTAAATGTATGGCAAGGACCGTGATCTGCCATTCATTTTACAATTATGGTATTTTATCTTTCAGACCATTGCTTTAATTGTTTACCTCCATCACCATGAGAAATCTAGCAAGCCCAGTCTGGTGGTGTGCCCTCGCTCAGTGTTGGAAAACTGGGAACAGGAGTTCAGAAGGTGTGTTGTCCACTTAAACCATTCTATAAATAACAATGAAGGGACCACAAAATTGTGTCCTTTATGGACAAGTGTCAGTGATAAAAAGTTAAACATGTAAATAAACTTTAGACATTTTGTTAATTTTTACTTGATAAGAACGCATCCTATAAATGGAAATGTTCACTCTGGAATGGTTTACTAAAATGTGATTATATTTTAGGTCTTTCTTTGTATGAAAGTCTTGGTACATTCTGTTGTTATTTGACTAATTATACTCTGCACTAATGCAGCAAGGAATTATTATTGTGTCATTGTATATTCATATAGAGTATTTACCATAGAGACAATGGTATCCCTAAAAAAATTGTAATGCTTTAACATAGTTCTTTTTTGTTAATTGAAAACTTAAAATGACATATTCAGTGTGTTATAACATTGTCAGTGTGACATCACTTTTAAACTAGTTGGCATAATAAAATAAAGTCTGGGAGAGATTAGATGCAAGTTACAACTTTTGTCTCTTATTCAATAAGAAAAAGATAAATTCTTTTACAGTCGTTGTATCTGTAATAGCAGTTTGGTGAACAAAATGTCATGGCCAATGAATAGTGTTTGAGACTGCTGGAAATCTTTAGTGATTTATCACTTGCTATAAATCAACCATGTGTTTTTTGTTGCAGAAAACTTGTGTGATGAGTAATTGTGTCATTCTGAATTTTAGGAAAAAAATCACTAATATTCCCTTTTCTTTATGTATTTGGTTATAGATATTCAACTTATAAAACATTTTTTACCGTGTAAAATACTCAATCTAGATACACCACTCCCTCGATAACTCGTGCCCTGATAAATTGTGCACCTGCGTATAATATGGGGTCCGGAATGGATCCCATTTTTTAAAACCCCAAAATACCCCAAAAGTGATCTCTCTTTGTTTGAACTTGAAGAAAATTGCGATCAAATATGGTAATGGAAACTTCATTGTATCGCTCGTTTTGACATTGAAAACGGTAGATAGTACCCAGAAATTGTAATCAACACTATGAAATATCAAATATAAAAATAGGTTTTACAATGTTTTACATTTTCTTTCCAAAAGACATTCCTAGTACACTGCAATTAGCGATATGTAAGGAAATTTCAATCAATGAAAATGTCACTTATGCAGAGTGGAGGCAGTACTTTAATAAATAAATACAAATTGATTATTTTTGTTATCAATTGAATCACGTGTACTGTTTCTATCATTTTGTTCCTTTTAAGTGCAATTGTCATAAATGCAATTTGTCTTCTTGTAATTAAACATAAAATGCGTCAATCTACTGTAACAGCTATGGCCGCAAGTGTTTCTCTGAGAGCCTAATTAAGTGCCAACTTCTGGAAGTATTTATTGTATTGTGTCTTTTGAATCAAATAAAGGAGGTGGAATATAAGGAAAGTTAAAGAGCATAAAACTACATCAAACTTAAAATCTAGCAGCCCTGGTCGTATGTCAGGTGAACTCACTTCATTTGATCAATCGAACGCTTATAAATGTTGTTGTGTATGTAACATAAACTATCTTAAATTAACCGACTGTTTCATAAATGATCAAAGATAAAAAGGCAGCCAAGCGAAATGAATACTTTGTAAAATAAAGAGCTTGATTTCACAGATATGGACCATTGTGGGCAAGCGAGTTTCAGAAAATTATTGAACCGGAACTTAGAGATATCATCAACGATGATAAGAAGTTTCATTATTACTTTCAATGAAATCATGACATCAGTATTGTACTAATTGAACAATACAAAAATTGAGTTTCGACATAGATGATTTTCTAACGAAATAAATGTCGCTTATTTTTTTAATTAAAAAAATGAATCTTGTTTGGTGCAGTATCAATAGTTAGTCTAGTTCCCTGCTCTGTGGACTCCCGATTTGGCAGGATGCTATTAAACACCACTACGGGAACCATACTCATCAAGAAAACAAAAAAAGCAGTGACGTAATACACAGATTTTGTTGTTTATAAGTGATAGTTGTTGAAACCAGTTTGAACAATATTTTCTTTGTTGGATCTTTTGAAAATATTGTTTAAAAAGAGTAACAAACAACTTCATTAGAAAAAGCACGTTATTAAAAATTATTATCGACATGATTGTAAAATGAGAATTCAGTCAATAAACAGCCCAGATCCCCCATGCTTTTCTTGATGTCAAAACACCTTTCTTTTCAATTTTTTGAGGTCCCTCAATAACTCGCACCTTGCTTATAGTGCAGTCTATGTTTGTGGACCCCTCTGCACGAGTTATCGAGGTGCATTTAGTAATGTCAGGCACTTTTCTCATATTTGTAATTGCTACATGTCTGCGGCATGATGCCCAGTGCTAGACGTCACTATAAACTGTCACATTGCAGACATCGTAGTGATATGACTAATTTTTTTTTTAAAGCTATGTTAAAAATACAACTCACAACCACAACAACTCATATTTGTAATAACCCTTTCTAAGAGTAGCACAAAAAAGAGCATGGTAGCCTACAGATTCTTTAGTGATTTTAGATTGCTTGATTCATTTTCTTAGTTAAATACTGTAGAGTTTCACAATTAATCATCCTCAAGTTTTCACTATTGTACAGGTTTTTCTAATTTGGCTTATTCATAATGTAATATCAGTCTGATTGATACTTATGTCAGCAATTTTCATGCAAGTATAACAACACCAGAGCTTCTGAGATCAAAGCCCAGTGCAGCCTTGTGCCATATTGGTCTGTGGATAACTCTGGATTGGCTAGTTGCATGCTTCGTTACTTTGATAGCCAGGCCTGACCTCAAACTAGTACAAGCCACAGTGACTGGTTTTAATAAACTATCTTTAATTTCTCGTTTCAGATTTGCTCCTGGTCTGAAGGTTAAGTGCTACATTGGAGATAAAGACAAAAGGACAGAAATTGCTATGGGCATCAAGGCAGACAGATCTAAAGGAATCAAACCATTTGAAGTTCTTCTCACAACATATGAGGTCTAAACTTATCACATTGTATCAAGCCTATAATTATGAAACTATTTTTCCCACCTTTGTAATGCAAGGTCTTAACTTATGTCAATGTATCCAGTCAGTAGTTATGAAACTATTTGTCCCCTGGGGCCTTGATTGGTCAAGTGGTCAAAAGCACTCACCGTTACAGATCACTGCCATCTCTCCTCTGTCAGCGTGGTTCAAGTCTTGGGTTCGGCCTATGTTGGTATGTGAGAAAACTTGCCAGTAGCTTTTCGTGGGTCGGTGGTTCTTTCCTGGGTTTTCCTGGGTTCTTCCTCCGCCATTAATACTGGCCGCCATGTATAGCCTATCTTGTGCTGAAAAATGGTGTTACCCCCCCCCCCCCAACAACAACAACTATTTGTCCCATCTGTGAAGGGCAAGTTATGAACTTATCCTGTTAATGAAGTTCATAATTATGAAACTGTTTATCTCACCTGTGAATGGCAAGTTCTGAACTTGTCCCAATGTATCACGCCCATAATTATGAAACTATCTGTCTCATGTGGATGGCTCAATGTCGGTATAATTTTTTATGGCATTAATAATGATGTGATTATTTCTGTATTTAAAATTTTGGGAATCATATATTTTCCACATCAGTTGCTGTATATAACTGAAACTTTTGTATAATATTACTATATTTCAGTGGTTCAAAACTGACAACCCTTGGGACTAAATTAAACTTTAGTTTTGAGAGGATTTAAGATTACCAAGTTAAAGGATAAGGGGACATAGGGATAAGGAAACTATTTCAGTTTAAAGGGGATTTTGGTTTCCTGACATTTCAGTCTTGAAGGGGCATCAGTGTATATAATGAACATTTGCACCCAGACAAAGTAGGTTTTCCTGATTAACCTGCAACAGCAGCTTTGATGGTGTCAACATTAAGATTCCTTGTTAAAGTTTTTGAAAGTCATATGGCCGCTACAACAGTTGCTGTATCTATTTATAGCATCTAATATTACTGCATGAGAACACTGCAATAACAGTTTATAAAAATTGATACGCTGCCTTTGATGATTATACCTTTTTAATATCATTTATATTTTGTGTGGATTAGAAATGCTATGAATGCCTTGAAATTGTATTGGCTACATTTAAGATTAAGTGAAGGTTTTAAAATAAAAATTATGAATTTGAGGATTAAGGTATACCCCTACAATCATTTTACTAGCAACCCCAGTCAAAATTAGAAAGTCTTCATATTTGCATTTTAATGATTGATTCTTATGGAGCTCATTCAGACCTTTTCAGAACAGTTTTAGCTTCTGAAATATTTTGATTAGTTCAGAAGTTATGACTATTTGAATCTTGGCAAAAATTGTCTTGTCAGTGAATTTTTGCCTTCTTTAAATGCATGTTTCATTCATTTAAGTCGCGGACCCAACACGTTTAATACGATAAGTATTTACATCATAACTTTTGATCTAAAAAAGATATCTCCATGAAACGTGTCAGACTTATTGCATTGTTCCTGTAGAATTCAAATATTTACAATAAATTATACCTATGTCCACTAGATTTCAATGTAGGGAAAAAAATAAGGGGTTAAAAAAATTTTTTTTTCTTCATCCAGACAATTCAGATACTATAAAACATATTTCTTAACAAGTCATTTAATTACGAAGAAAACATTGGCATACATTGTAAACAGTTCATCAATATTTCTATGATCTGAAAATGCCCACTGACGTCCAGAATTTAGACAAATCGCTATGACAAATTTAGGCTTAACTTCCTGAACATTGTCTCTGCTGGGCCATTTAAAAACTCCAGCTTTCCTACATGGTGCCATGAATTTAACTATTAAATTTTTATTATTGTTGCTTTTAATTTCATGAACACATCCAGGGTACCAAGCATCCTGGTATGCAACGATAACATAATCATTTTCCTTAAGCTGGTCTAGAACAGGCAGCTGTTGACATACTGTATTGAGTTCATCTATTTCACTTTCATAAAGTTCATCATTGCCATTCAGATTTCGTTTTCCCTTCTTTGGTGGCGGTTCATTCATTTGGTCCAATATTTCACTGTACACACGTTTCTGGTGTTCTTTATGTTTAAGATGCAAGTCTTTTCCACCATGGCGTGCACTCTTCCACAATGACTCTTTTTCTGTGGGAGTCGTACTCTCATTCCACTCTTTCATTCTGATACGGTTTCTCTTGAGTAGTTGAATGGAGGAGTGGTGGTGCAAGGAGGCATTTGGTCTATGCTTCTGACTGTTATCAAGGTCTCCAAAGTGGTGTTCACAGCCAAGATTGGTCACTTGCGTGAACTGTGTCCTCATCATTGTCTTTGGATCTGCTGCTTCACTGAACTGCCCACCAGGCAAGAAATCAGAGAGTTGTTTTTCAATAGTTACTACCACTGACTTACACATAGAAGTAATAACTTGATTCAGTAATTTTCTGTCAATCTTTATAGATTTTATGACTTCATAGAAGCGTTGCTCAATTGCAATGTCATAAACCTCGCCCAACCAATGTTCATCACTTTCAGTCAGTTTGGGTTTCTCCACACAATCTTTTAAATACTTCTGCAAGTTTTGAATGTATACATACAATTCTAAGTATAGCACTTTCCCCGATGTAATGAGTTCCCAGTATGGGCCAGTCACTTTAACATACACAAACCCTAGAGCTAGCAACATAGTCACAATATGGTCAGAGTTTAAATCTGCATCGACAGGTAGAATTTTTTTGTTTGGTACATGTACAATTCTGATGAATGTCCGGAAATCCAGGTGATGTACTAGAATCTCAGCTGCTGTTTGGAATAAACCATTAAACCTATTGTCGCGATAGTTCCCAACTGTCGACTTGATTTCTGGAATAAAATATTTGTATCTTTAAATAAAACATGAACTGAAGTAAAAAAATAAAAGATTTAAAAGCAGTTATACCGATTATTCCCAGCATGTCAATTTTCGATGTTGCATTTCCACAAAAGTTGCAAAATATATAATAATCACCATTCAAATGACTGAATTAAAAGAAAAAAGTTAAAATGCACTGCAACTCCAAGGTTTTGGTACGTTTAAGCATAATATGGTCACAGTGGTCTGTGGATTATAGCTTAAAATGAAAAATTCTCTCCAACTCCGATCAGTAAACAATATACCTTTTTCAGTACAGTAGGCTTCCCATCGATCGCGCAGTCCAAGGTGGTCGCCGGCCGGCCCAAAAGTGTCTGATGTCGTATGGACAACTTGCTCAATGATGATACCTGCCTTGGACCAGAATTTAAAGATTGGCGGGCTGTCTCATCCTATTGGGCCATACTGGTCTACCAAAGATTTTTCCAGTACTTTAATGTCATTACATATATATCCATGAAAACCCAACAAGACATGGGCCGTACAATGAAAGTTTTTTAACAGACTGTTTGTCAAAGTCATTCTCACAACTTTTTAACATTTCATCCCTCCACTCATTTATAAGTTTGTCAGCCAGCTTCTCATTACTAGCACGATCACTCATTGTGAATGCAAGCTTAGCAACGGAATTAACAATAAAATCCTCATTAGGTTGTTTTCTGAATGATTTGCTTCTTATGTCGGCTATTTCAGTGAGGTGATTTTTTGTAACATCTGTAATGATTTTGGCGGTTTCTCTTGAAACGTGGGTAAATCCCAGACTGGCAATCTCACCATTGTCTAGTGTTACCACTGTGTCAATTATTTTCTGTTTACGCCTGGTAGTCCCATCCCGATTAAGACCCCAATTTTTACAATTGTCTATTTTTTTAGCAATTTATGCCTTCGCAATGAAATGTCCTTCGTCTATAACTGTTTGTACTGTTGTGCTATTTAGTAACTCATTTTTGTCAAGCTTTTTTTCAAAAGTATTTCTGATACAACTTCAGTGACAGGTGTCACTTTCTCCGTGGCAACTTCCAGACCTGCCAGCTGGATTACACACAACCTTAGTTTATGACTGTAAGTTCCATCTGTTTGGTTTGTTTTGATTTGATTTTCTTTCATTTCCTGTAAGTCTTCAATTTTATCCTGTAACTCGCACACCATTAGGTCTTTTTCTGATAACTTATGAGTCAATGTAGCTAGTTTCAAATTGGTGTCTCTTTTTGTTGATGTCATAGTTTTCATTGTGTTGTCATATTTCATTTTAGATATAGACTATTTCAGTAGAGACACTTTGCTTCTGAGCTTACTGTTTGATTTTTGAGCAGTTACTTTTCTTGACTTTTCAGTGACGATTTTTTGGGTGAGCAGTTGATGCTGCTCTTGAAGTTCCTCATGGTCTCTTCTTAACAATTCCAATTCCTCAATGTGTTTGCGACAGGCACCTTCTGCTTTGTGAAGCTTTGATGTTGTTTTTTTGTTAAGCTGCTGAAGTTCATGAAAACAATGATTATTGATTTTTTATGTGCAATCTCTTTTGTTGACATTTTTTACAGAATAGTGACCGATTCGAATATTAATTGAGTCTAATTTTTGTCTGTATTGAGCTTCCTGGTTTTTTAATACATGCAGTTTTTTTGATTGTTTGCTGCACAAATACTTTTTCATGTTTCACTGTTTTGTGAAGTTGTTTTCTGTTTCATTTTCAGTTTGCATGCCAATATTTTTAGAGCTGTAAGTAATATCTGGCAACTGAACTTCATTGCTTTGACACGCTGTGTCTGACTCTTTTTCATTGCAGCAACTGTTTTCTGTCACATGATATGAATTTTTTATTGGCACTGATGTCAGTAGCAACAATTTTGCCATTGGTTATTTTGCATTAAAATCAAAAAAAAATCTCCAAAATTTGTTTAAACAGGAATAACATCATTTTTGTATCCTGTATAAGTATTGTGGTTGTAAATGAGGCACCTGGATATTATTTCAGTAAATTTCTCCTGAAACTGAGATTTTAAATTTATATATCTTGTTTGCTAGACTTAAGACAGTGTGATTATTTCTTTACAAAGGCAGAGATCATAGTGGAAAAGGTGAAAAACTATGAGATTTTAGATTGGCACAGCTAGAAGTTCTTTTATTGTTTAGAACATATTTGATGAATTCCTCAAGTTTGAAGAAATCCTTAGGTGCTCCTGAGAAATATAATAAAACTATTGTAAAAGAAAGATAAATTTATTAACTAAAAACTGTTTTAAAAATCAATTTAATTCTTGATGACTGCTGAATCATCAGTCAATAAAACTATAAACTACTATTGCCTACCAAGTAGTAAGTAAGAGAGGGCAGAAACTCAACTGAAGTTTTTTAGCTGTGAATTGAAACTGACACTCTGAAAGGAATGACTTCTAATATTTCAGTTTGTGTGATACACTTTGAAAAAGATAAATCATGCAGAAAATTATGAGAAAAATAAAATGTCTTGCATTCAGAAATTAAACTTTTAAGTGGTTTTAATCTTAAATTGACATAAAATGGATATAATAAAGCCAATCACATGCTTACTTAAACAATCTGACTAAAATCAGATCTCCATGTGGAGATCAGACAGACACTGATAATATTTAAAGTTTTGGTGTCCTTTGGAATTGCCAGTGTTTCTTTGTGCAAATTGCATACACCAGTTACACCACATAATGTTTCTTTCCTCATCATAATTCAGCCCTTCCCCATCTTTTGTCCATTTCTTCTGAAACTTTCCATTATACTTTTCCCTATCATAAGAATTATTCTTCATCATTTTCATTCAACTTTTGCTTTTTTTCCGGTGGCTGAACACCTTCTATCAAATGCCACATGTCTTACAAGGAGGGAATTGTGCCTTGTTTTGAAATATGAGATGTTATAGTATAGCTGATGTGAATTATTTAAAGCAAGAAAAGGAATGGCACAGTGTCCTTGATATAAGAAAGTCAGAGCAAGAAACACTTTTCAAAACAAGTGTCTTTGCCCCAGCCCACAGTTAAATGGCCTCTCCCTAACAAAGACTTAACTTCAGCTATGTTCTCCTTGATCAAAGCAGTGGCTATTGTAAACACTGTTATAAAAATTAGTATCAGAAGATAGTGTTAGTTTCAGCTTGGAAAAGGTGTGTTCCCATCAAATGAAGCCATCTGACACTCGGCACATTGTATTTAAAAGCTCCAATTAAGTTTGGTAATTGTTCCTAATTAATCGAACCTCAGTGTATTGTTGAAATTAATAATAAGGCAGAAAATTTTTAAATCTTAGATGTCCATGCTCAGAAATTTTAATTCCCAACAAATGTACGGCATTTTAATTCCCAACAAATGTACGGCATTCTGCTTGGATATCTCCATGTTTATTCAATTATTTGTTCATTTTTGTAAGGGAAAAATATATAAAATATTCTAATCATCATAGAAAAAGTAATTGTATGGAAAGGATGTGTCAGTAATGTAATCATAATAAATTGATCTAATTCTTATAATTATTTCGATGGAAATGTAAAATATGGTTTCCTGTTTGTGACTGTTGGAGCGTTTGGGTAGCGAGCAAAAAAGAACAACCTTAAATAAAAAAAAGTGTGAAAGTGGGAACTAATTTCTTTGAATAGTTTTTGTCGTGTTCTTTTGTGTTGTATACCGCTTAATAGTTTGTTACTGTGGTCGAGTGAATAAAGTGTGATACCACATCATTTTTTCATTTAATTCGTTATCAGATTAAATAGGATCAATTACCAAACTTCTGTTGTTAATGACGGGACCATAATTTGCGCTGTTAAGTGAAATGCACAAAATCAGATGGATTCTTGTTACAGAAGCGCACCTTCCCGAGGCAGAAATTGACTTCATCTTCTCATGCTAATATTTTATGACTGTGTTTACAATGGCCACTGCTTTGATTCTACAGAACATCTGCTAAGTCAAGTCATTATTAGGGAATGGCGTAAACAAACACTGACTATTGATAACCGAAACTTACTAGACCATCGGACTATTAACATTATGAAAGTTACTAGTCTGACAGGAAATCTGCTAGCCTTGGGCTAGCGGACTACCGCTAATTTCGAGCCTTGTAATGAACTAATGTGTAAATGTGTTAAAAGTTGTAATAATACACAGTCTCTCTAATAATGTGTTTGCAGTCTTGTTTTATAGGGTGTATCCATCTGGCCACATCAGTATGTCAGTATTAGGTTTCATGATATATTTATGCAGCAGTGTGTTATACTTTTCCATGCCGTTCCCATGACAAATGACTCTACATTCCTCATTTTGTGTTGGCTGAAAACACGCAGTTCAGTTACATTGTCCAGTCATACAGTAGCAAAAGATCTTCTGAGTAGAGAAATAAGATGTGTTGTCTTGCCCTGATGCAGCTTGCTCCCTCTGAGCAGTATAAATAATAATATACAGTAAGGGGATTTTCATTTCATCTGCTCAACAGTAAGTGGTATATATTCATACTTGCATATTAAATATGGTAAATATTCTGTGTAATTGCCTGTATTTACCTACCAAATATCTGGTAGTTGCTTTATGCCTCAGAAATGACAGAATATTATACTGAACAATGCACCAAAGTGGTTATTTCTCAGTAGATCTTTGAAATTGGCTTTCTTGCAAAATACTCATGTACATGTACCTTTTTATCAGTCAGTCAGAAGCACTTGCCACCCCAAAGAAGGATAAAGAGAAAAATGATTAAGTAAAACCAATGTACCTGATAGTGCCATCACTAGTGGAACTTAAATTTCTTTTATGTAAAATAGTAATCATACATATTGTATCTGGTATTAACATTTACCAATTTTTGAGTGGTTGTTGTCTGGTTCAGCACACTCTTATTTGGTGAGCATTGATACCAGTAAAAGAGTATAGTTCCTATATTGATAGTTAAATTTTTTTCCATTAGAAGTTGTACTTTTGCTGCTGAGAATTACTACATAATTTTTTTTTCTTCATTTTTTCCCCTCTCTTTTGTAGATTTGTCTCAAAGATTACCTGTTCCTGGGCAAAATTCCATGGCATGTTTTGGCAGTAGATGAAGCTCACAGACTTAAAAACCAGGATTCTCAGCTATTCCAGGCCCTGAGTTTGGTAATTATTGTACAGATTAATATGAGAGGGTTCACACATAGTTTATGCAGCGAAATGTTTGCTGGAACTTGAGGCAAGAGTTTTTAAATACAAAATCAGAGCCTTCTGGTTCTGAGTCTTTCCTAAGTGCTCTAAAGTTGAATCATATGTTTTCAAATTTTCTGATATGTTTGATCACTTTTGATTTGCATATACCATAACCATTAATCTCAAAATAGCATAGTCTATACTTTGCCCGATTTGATTAATGGAAGTAAAAAAAGCACAGACACCACCGAAACTTGCATTTCTTGCTTTAATGACAATGTTGTTTTTAACTCATTGTTAGTAAGGTCACCTGAGCTTATAGTATTGTAATTCATCTATCATTTGTTATCTGTCCTATGTTCACAGTTGTGATTGACAAATATCTGGTGAAATACTACTTGACCAATTTACGCATGATTTGACAAAGCATTCTGGCAGCATTTGAAAAATGTTTTGGAACTTCTTTTCAGGTAGCACTGGACAGAATTTGTCCACTTTGACAGAAAGCATCCTGTCTTAAAGTCCTTTTAGATTTGTGCAAATGATGCTGATGAGCCACTAAATATGGCAACTGTTACTAACAATGGCCTATGTGGGATTGTGAGAAAGCTTGCTAGTAGCTTCTCGTGGGTCGGTGGTTCTTTCCGAGGTTCTTCCTCCACCATTAATACTGGTCACCATGCATAGCCTATCGTGTGCTGAAAAATGGTGTTAAACCCCACAACAACAACAACTAACAATGGAAAAACCTATAAACAATTTTTGTCTTAAAAATAGCTGAACAGAATTTGACAGAAAGCATTCAGGATGAAGGGGTTTCAGTTTTATTAAAATGATGCCAATTGGCAATTAAATATGGCCACAATTACAAAAAATAAAAAAAAAACTATTAAATGACTTCTCAGAAACTGTTAAGTAGAATTTGACCAAATTTATCAATAAAAAGCTTTCTGGAACAAATGACTTTAAAAGTTTTGGAATCCATACTGATCTGCACCATTACCAAAAGCAGAACATCTTCAAATGACCCAATAGTATTCTAAAAACCACTCAACATAATTTGAACTAACTTGATAGTAGGCATTCTGGTTTGGAGAGCTTTTAATTTTATAGAAATGCAATCTATCATCAAATATTATAAACATTATTAATAATAGAAAACCTGGCATCAAGGTCTTTCAAATTTAATAATAAAAAACTTGAAATGACTTCTTCAAAACTGCTGAACAGAATTAGATTACACTTAAAAGAAACCAGGTATGCAAGTCTTTCAGATTTGTGTAAATTAGTAAGATTCACCATAAAATATGATTATCATTACTAAGGAGAGAATTTTTTTTTGAAAGACTTATGAGAAAATGAACATTAACACTTTACCAGATTTAAGAAAAACAGAAAAAAATTGACATGATTTTTTTTTCTTTCAAAAACTGTTTAGCAGATTGTGAAACAAATTTGACAGAAAGTATTCTGGTTTTGAAATTTTTACAGATGATTCCAATTCATCAGACATGGCTGTCATTGCTAAAAATAGAGAATCCTTTTAAACTTCTCATAAAGCACTTAACATATTTGTCCAAGTCTGAAAGCATTCTAGAACTTTTAAGTTTGTACAAATGAAACCAATTGGTGGCCAAATATGGTTGCTGTTAGTAAAACAGAAAACTTCTTATAGTCTCTTTAAAAAGACAGTTAACAGAATTTTGACCATATTTGAAAAGAAAAGACTTAGCTTGAAGGTCTTTAAAATTTATACACATGATGCTTTTCTACCTTGATATGCCATTAAAAAGGAATGTAGATATGAAAACAAGAGTAACACTGAAATAAATGTTGTCATAATGTATGCAATCAACAGTGTTGAACACAATTTCCATATAAGATTCATACTGACCCTCATTTCTTGGCCAACTGCTCTTACATTGGCTGTTGGGCATAAGTCTACATTGTGAGTGATATCAGGTCCACCTTGGCCTTTTGTTTATCTTATTTACACTTGAATTAATTTCAGAAAAGTTGATTGAACACATTTTGTTTGGACAGATCACGTAGTTATGGGGGACAAATTTTGTTTGGAAAGATCACGTATTTATGGGGGACAAATTTTGTTTGGACAGATCATGTAGTTATGGGGGACACATTTTGTTTGGACAGATCACGTAGTTGTGGGGGACAAATTTTGTTTGGACAGATCATGTAGTTATGGGGGACACATTTTGTTTCAAGAGTATGGACTAAGTAAAGCATTTGTTTGTCTTTTTCAGGCATCATTTACATATGAGTCATGAAACTTAGTAAAGGCATTTACCTCTATCCATTTCAGACGATAACTTTGGAGTGTGACCTACATTTCAAGTTCTGTACTTGATATCTCAGTCATTATACACTGTTCACGGTGGGGTATAGAACTTGATGAAGTTTCATCAAATTAGGTCATCACGTTAATACCTGATTGACTAACCTGTTTAGTGAATCTTTTAAGTTAGTTTCTGAGTCACCCTGATAATGATGTTGGCCCTAGCATTGGCATCCCACGTAGTTCAAGTTTTGGGGCAAGTTTTGATGCTTGCTGTATCTCAATCATTTCATGACCGATTGCTTATCTATCATATTTACCTTATTATTGTCATTTGAAGGCACAAGAACAGCAGTTGCATCAGGTGCTTGTTTTGCAAATGTTTTTCATTTATGTAATTTTCTTAAACCCTCCATAGATGTTCATCATACTTGGCATGAATCATTCTGTAGCTATGCCATGTGCATTTACCCCTTTTACCTTGTGGTCAAGTTCTTAGAAAATTTGCATTATGGTTTTGGTTAAAGTATTTTCATTTGCTAATATTTCTTAAAATCCCTCATAGATTCTCATCACACTTGGCATTAATCATTATGAAGTGAGGACAATTCATACAGTCATACTCTTGCTTGCTTCTGTGGCCCTTGGATTGAGGTCACAGTAAAATAAAATTACATTAAGGTTTCGATCAAACTTATTTCTTTTGCTTATATTTCATAAATCCTTGATGAATTTTATTATACTTGTGCTTAATCATCAAAAAGTAGAGATAAAGTTGTATGATGAGAAGCATGCTTGGCCCATTGTCTTTGAGACAAGGTTATGGTTTAGAAATTTACTTTTTAAGGTTTGGGTTCAAGTTATTCAGTTTTTTTATATTTGCTTAACCCCATGATGAATGTTGTTCATTCATCAGATGAATCATTATGTAGGTAATAAATTTACTACATGACATGCTGGTTCTGCTTTTTGACAGTAAAGGTCAATGTTTCATATTTTGCAGCAATGTTTAGATAATGGGCTCAGCATGCAGGCCGGGCCATTTTGTTATCCTAAAGAGCTGAGATCCATGAGTAGTGTATTCATTTAAGGAATATGAAGAAATATTTTCTGACAAACCACTCAGATAATGATCTGGGAAGTTTTCTGTCAAAAGCTTAAACTAAGTTAGCTGTTTAGCTGTCTTAGAGTTTCTCTGGCATTGTTTTTGGTAGAGTCAAGAAACTTGGTTAAGGTATTAATTTTATATATTGCATATAAAAAATTTTGAACGTATACCTGACTAAATTTGATAAATCACTGACTATTGTTCATTTTTGCATGTATGTTTAATTTCTCAGATACTACACATGGTAGGGTCATAAACTTAACGAAGGGATGCATGTGTAGGATTACAGCACAGATGTATGAAAAAAGTTAACTGTTTTCTACATCAAGAATCTTGGGGTGACTGGTTCATTATTTTCTTTCATTAATTTCTCATCAATTATGTTGGTTTTGTCATTAGTTCGAGTGTCCCATTTTTATTCTATTTGTCCTCTACTGGAACAGTGCAAACCATTTTATACAGATATTGTACAAGGCAGACTGGTTGGCTCCATGATAGCATGTATTTTTCTTTTTAAATTTCCAGTGGAAGTTCAGAGAACCAGTTTTGCTGACTGGTACTCCAGTCCAGAACAATTTAGATGAACTTTATTCCCTTTTGAGTTTTGTCCATTCTGAAAAATTTCCTGCCTGGAAGAGGGAGAAGTTCTTAAATAAATACAGCAATGTTGATGAAGAGGAAGGTAAATTACTAAATTTGTGCCCCTTTGTAGTTTTCCCATCTGTATCTTAAAATTAATAACATTACTTAAAATGTTATAAATGAGTCACTTGCTTTAAATAATGATTTTAAGTTGACATTATTATGTTATTTCAATAAGATTTTTATTATACATGTAAATATGTGTTTAATTAGAAGTAGTTTTTTTCCAAATAGACTGTTTTTGTGACATTTTTATGGGTTATAGCTTCTACATTTAAAAATGATAACAAGGTTTCATTTGATATAGCAAGAGGAGTATACTGGTGAAACTGTTTGTGTTGGAACTATTTATGGTGTCTATTGATGACGACATTTAGCAGGTGATGATCATATGCAAGATATTTATGTAGCAAAATATTATGGGGATTTAGTAAATGCTGCCATGCCGACCTTTATACCTAGGTGAGAGCTTACATAAATGTAACGATAACTACAAGAGTTGTACCATCTTTTGTTCACTAAGGCTGTAGTAATAGATATATGGATATCATGTACAATGAAACCTGACTATAAAGGACACCCACGGTATCACATCTTTCTGTGTAAGTAAACTTAACAGTTTCATAATTGTGTTGTTCTTAATGAGCATTTATCCTTTAAATGGATGTGTCCATTAGGACGGGTTTTATTTGTTTCTTTGTAATATTAGTATGCTATTCTTACTATGTGTTGGGAGCAAAACATGCTGGGGTTTTTTCTCACAATAAATCCTAAAAGCTAGAGACATTATAATGACAGCTTTGATTTTGAATTGTTCTATAATCCTAGTTACTAATGCTAACTACCATAATTTCAGCCTACATTTCCAGCAGCTTGTACCCCCCCCATGCCATTTTTAAAAATAAAAAGAATCAAGGATAAAACAGATTGCTCAGAAATTACTGATTTATTTCACTGATTTTTAATTTATAACTTGATTGGCACCAAGTGGCCCCTTACACTGTCACCTCTTTTGCTTTTCTGACCTAAAAAAACTTCAACACCAACACCGCTTCCATATTTACATATTCCTGTTCACACAACAGGAGTGATGTAGTTTATAAGGTTCTGTCAGCTCGAGATAATTCCATTAATTTATGTGATGTTGAGATTTATGGATGCAGATGACAAACGTTTTGCCTACTATATGTGTAGGCCTTGTATCTGCCCCATTACTGAAAATGGTCTCTTTCAGAAATCAGAAAATGAGTGGGCAGGTTCCTTGTTAACATTGAAAACTTTTGTTGGGTTTGAAACACAAAGATGCCGGCAGTGTTTGGGACCACTTATTGATATTCAAGTTCAAAATTATAATTCAGTGAAATAAATGATGTAAGTTTTGAAAATATATATCCTTAAGGCATTTCATTTTCAAAAATTGGCAGGATGGTAGGCTGCACCTAAATCTTTTTCTGTGATGTTAAGCCCATACTTGATGGTAAGCTTATCACAAACCATTGTAAAATTACCTTGTTGTTTTTATTAGAAAGCTTTGTCCAATGATAATTCCATTGCCAAGTTTTACCACATTTTTAACGCGTGGACCCTGGGACTATCATGAGAGAAATATTATTACCCTATGACAAACTGTCCATTGTTCCCTTGGAGGAATTTAAATTCTTTCTTTTTTATGGCATAATATTCATTTTCTTTTATTTTACAAAATATATGTTTGTGTTACTAATAACAGTTACAAACTGTAGGGTTTTACTAAAGTGTAGGGGGCCCCGAGTGGCCAAGTGGTCTAAAGCGCTCTCCACCATGGATCACTGCCATCTCACCTGTCTGCGTGGGTTTGAGTCTCAGGCTTGGCCAGTGTGGTTATTTGAGAAAGCTTGCTGGTGGCTTCTTGTGGGATGGTGGTTCTTTCCAGGGTTTTCCCGGGTTCTTCCTCCACCATTAATACTGGCCGCCATGTATAGCCTATCTTGTGCTGGAAAATGTTGTTAAACCTATAATAATAATAACAACAACAACAACTAAAGTGTAGATCCACTGTCATTTATATGTCAAGGAAGGCAACTCATATTTGAGTAAATGATTAGACCTAGTAATTTTCCCCCTTTGATATTGTCCACTGCTGAAAATTGAAACCGTAGTAGAAAATGCTTTTAAAGGTAAATTACCACAATAATTGCTTGAATGACTTTTATAATGTTGATATAGACTCTTTAATCACATATTAGGAAAATAAAATTTTGAAGATTATTATAACATTATTTAGAGAGTCTGTTTATAGGGGTAAAAAAGACCATCACTAGAAATATCTCAGGTGTTGTGTTGTTCCATCTGATCTTATATAAATAAATATCACTTCAACCCTTCAAGTGAGTATTTTCAGTACTTTGATTTTTGTGTTACATTTGTTCAGTTTCAGCTGAAGAGGTTACATGTTAATTATTCTGACATGATTTAAATGATGCAAGAACTAATTACATATTTAACCTTTATTGACAGATGTGTCAAAATTACATAAGCTGCTAAAGCCATACTTACTAAGAAGGACCAAGTCAGCTGTACTGAAGGATTTGCCAAAGAAATCAGAAATTGTGATATATCATGGAATAACAAAGCTACAAAGAGACCTCTACAAAGCTATCCTCACAAAAGACATTGGTAGGCAAAATCTTCCTTTCTTTTTATTTTCTTGTTTATATTTGATTTTGGATATAGTTTGTTATGTCAAGAATACTAATGACCATTTTTAGCCCACATAATAACTGATTTTCTTTCAACAGTCAAATGACTTCATTTTGTACAAGTTTTAACCTCTCTCCTGACATTTAAAATGGGTGCTAAAAATGCATGTTTGGTCAGACCTGTGATGCTCTGAATATTTGTAACAGGTATTTTAATTAAGAACTAACTTGATTTTTCAATCTGATTTGTATCATGTCTGTATGTTCAATATGATTTGTATCATGTCTGTATGTTCAATATGATTTGTATCATGTCTGGATGTTCAATATGATTTGTATCATGTCTGTATATTCAATATGATTTGTATCATATCTGTATATTCAATATGATTTGTATCATGTCTGTATATTCAATATGATTTGTATCATGTCTGTATATTCAATATGATTTGTATCATGTCTGTATATTCAATATGGTTTGTATCATGTCTGTATATTCAATATGATTTGTATCATGTCTATATGTTCAGTATGATTTATATCATGTCTATGTGTTCAGTATGATTTGTATCATGTCTATATTCAGTATGATTTGTATCATGTCTGTATGTTCAGTATGATTTGTGTCATGTCTGTATGTTCAGTATGATTTGTATCATGTCTTTATATTCAGTATGATTTGTATCATGTCTTTATATTCAGTATGATTTGTATCATGTCTATATGTTCAATATATATCCAATAATCTTTATGTTCTAGATTATGTTCTATGTGTATCCAATAATCGTTATGTTCTAGATGGAATGATTTATCAAAATAGAACAAGTTGTATTTTTTGAATATAGATAATATAGATAAGCAGCATAATGTTTATATGTTGGCTTGAAAATTCCTTGTGTTCTGGTTCATTTACATAACTTTCAGTCTTCCCTTGTTGATTTACATCACATTCATTCTTCTCTTTTTTTTATTCACATCAGTTTCATTCTTACCTTGGTTATTTACATTGCTTTCAATTTTCCTTTGTTGATTTACATCAATTTCATTCTTCCCATTTTGATTTACATCACTTTCTTTACTTCTTCTTCAAATATGTTACTCAATCATAATACCTTTGGAAAACTACCATTATCTTGCAAGTCCAGCCCTCCTAGATACTACTTTTAGCTAAAGGAAGTTAAAAGTTGTCTGCCAACCTATTTAGTGGTTTAGTAGAATGATCTCCCCTTACATATAAGTCTTGGTGGCACAGTGTAAGAATATCCCAGATATTACTTCCGCTTGTGCCAAGAAGCACATTCTATTCACCACAAGACCTTGCAAAAGCCAGAAGCTACGTGGAAGGTGTGCAATTACAAGTTGGAGGAGTTTTTCACTTCTAAGAAAAGTATACTCCATCTACATTTCCAACTTTTTTCTCTCTATCACAACAAAGTTTTGCCTTTACAAGTTGGCACACTTTGTCGTCGTCACAAACTTGCACATCTGGGTCATCTCAAACAAGCCCTCAAAATTCAACAATTTAGCAACCAGGCATGGAAAGAATCGCTCAGGTGCAACAGACCTCCACTACATGAGCATATGTTGTTGTTGTTGTTGTAGGGTTTAACGCCATTTTTCAGCACACGATAGGCTATACATGGCGGCCAGTATTAATTGTGGAGGAAGAACCTGGGAAATCCCCGGAAAGAACCACTGACCCTCGAGAAGCTACTGGCAAGCTTTCTCACATAACCACATTGGTCGAATCCGAGACTCGAACCCACGCAGACAGAGGTGAGATGGCAGTGATCCGTAACGGAGAGCGCTTTAGACCACTCGGCCACTCCGGGCCCCCATGAGCATATGAAGTCAATGGCACAGTTTCAGATGGACAGATAGAGTCAGTTCCAGTTTCGTTACATAGAAGCTGTCTCAATACCTTAGCAGACTGGATGTGGTATCTCTGGAGTAAGGGGATATGCCTCCCTCCACCTCTTACCTATTCTCCTAAGGTATTATGATTGGGTAACATATTCAAAGAAGAAACCAATTTTTTCTAGTAAAAAAAGTTTCTTCAAAAATTCTTACCCAATCATAATAGACATACACTCTCCTAGCCTCCCTGCAGTTATGTCCATAGAGAGCATGCTCTCTGCTCCAGTAATAATTGGGATATTCTCAGCCCAACCGCAAAATAGGTAGGCAGACAACTTTTAGCTCCCTTTAGCTAAAATAGTATCTGGGAATGCTAGATTTGTGAGGCAGTGGTAGTTCTCCAAAGATATTATGACTGGGTAATTGGGTAAGTATTTTTAAAGAAACATATTTTACTAGGAAAAATTGGTTTAAATTCCTTGTTGATTTACATTACTTACATTCTTCTTTTGTTCATTAACATCACTTTCATTCTTTCCTTCTTCATTTGCATCATTCTTCCCTTTTCTTCTTTATACTGTATGAGATTGCATTTATTTGTGGATGATGATTATTATCTGGTGAATAAAACTTGAACTGACTTTTTAAAGACCTTTTAGTGTCCTCAGTTACAGAGTATTGAATAGAATTTGTACAGTCAGTGAAAGGTCACTGTACATCAGAAATTATTAGTAAGAATACAGTTTTATCCAATTAGTGAGTGAACTAATTTTTCTCAAAAATTTCAAGGGATGATAATGTATTTGTTGTAAATGCCAAATAGAGGCCAGATAGACAAACAGTACCAGAACAAAGGAAACATTTTAATAACCACTATCTTGTAAGTCCTTTATGATACAAAGGAACAATATCAGACTGTGTCAATGGATGGGTGGATTGTAGTTTTAAAAAATGTTTGATATATTATTTTAGAACTTTCCTTACTGTCAGCAACACTTCATGTTACTTGCAGTTTTATAATCCTGTGGTGTTGGAATAAGCAATCACATTTTGTGTGAGTTTACATATCATAACATGCAAGTAGACATCGTATCTCTTTTCATAATATTAAACCATTGCCACTAGAAATTTACATTTTTGCACATTGGTAATTAGCTAAAATTTACTGTCAAGTAATATGTTGAAATCAAAGATTTGCTAAAGTTATATGTCACTGATTTTACAATGTTTTTATGCAAAGTGACTGTAATTGACTCCTTTAACCATTACAAGAAGCCTTTCTCCATAAACAAATCATTTAACTTCTGAATGATCATGATATTTGTATAAACAATTTTGTAAGCCATATTTTACTCTGATTATTAAATATGTATGGGTTTAAATCTTCATTGTAGATGCGTTTGATAGCGGCAGCAGTAGCTATTCAGGTGGTACCAGAAGTCTGATGAACATTTTGATGCAGCTGCGGAAATGTGTCAACCATCCTTACCTCTTTGATGGTGTGTAAAATATACTGCAGTTGAAATTTATGTCAGCTGTTTGATAAATCATGTTTTTTTCTTCAGTGACTATTAGAGTCTTTTACTAAGCAATGAACCTTTTTCAAATAATTAAGGTTTGACTTGATGGGCACAGATCAGAATACTTCTCAATTTGAAACCGGAAAGAAGATTGATGCTGCACACATATTGAATCCATCTTCCCAATGGTAGTGGTTATGTATGTGTTCAGTAGGCAACACAATCTTTTAGTATAGATATGGTCACAGATTGTTGTCTCCTTCACTTTTTTTCTGCACAATAGCTCTGTGGGGATGCAGCTTTGTGATCATGGCATCTTAGGTTAACATGATTTTTCACAAGTGTCACCTTGCAATGTATTTGACAACTCTACACACCACATCTTCCAGAGAAAAGTGGGGAGTATCAGTTCCTGGAATCTGTCTGCTTTATGTCTGAATGAAGGACTTTTCCAATAATAATTATGAAATGTGTGGAAATATTTGATTCTCGTTACTGTGATTGTAATAAAAAGTGGTATTTAATGTTTGTTCATGGTAACACTTATCTGTCAGCTGCTATTCATAATCTGTTGGTAATGACTTTTCTGACTTAATTCAGTTCTGTTTATTTTTTGGGCCTATGTTGGTTTCAATCTAATGTCATAAACACCACACAAATAATGTCATTGGGTTTTAGTTCAATTTGGAGTTACTTTTTATCTCATGTGATTGATGCAGTTTTTGTTCCATGATTAGCCCAAGGAATCTGCTTCATACTTTTTTGAGAATTTGGTAAATAGTATTATAAAAAAATCCCCCTCCATCTGCCTCTCCCCTCCCCAAAAACAAATTGTAAATTCTTTTTAAGTGGGGGTAGGCTTATCATTCTGTGGGGATTTGTAATGGGAAAGGTTTTGATATCAAACAATTCTGTATCATTATCAGAATATTTTAGAGTTATCATAGCCCTGCTTGTTTGAGTTAAGTTTTGACAGAAAATGATCTTCACTTATGTTCATTTTTTGTGGTTTATTTGTGCTGAGATGTTAATGCATCAATAAGGAGTTAGTCTGATAAATCAGCCCCCCAACGTGTTTGCATGTTGGTGATTTGGGATCTGATTTCACACATTAATAAAACGTGCAAATTATTTCAGACAGATTTTCCTTCTGAACAAATGGTTTTTATCTCGTATAGATTAATTTTATAATGTAACCCAAATTTCTTAGGGTACTGTCATTTAATCCATTCATTTTCTAATCTGGCATGTTGTTGAACCATGATAATGGTCACATGACAAATCAGCAGACACTTTTAGTAACCTGACAAAAATGACCATTTTGAATAAGAAAAGTTGCTTTGGATTAGTTGTTTGATATATAAACAGGAGGTAAGGTATTGTGATTCATTGAGTATTTACAAGTTGTCATGGAAATATTCTGTTCAGATCACTGACCATAACTCAAGACCTTCATGAATTACTAATACCAAAAACAATGTGTGAACTTATCAGTTGTGGAAAATTCTGTCAGCAATAATTGCAGTGTTTTTTGAATAGGTGAGATCAGATCCCAACCACCACAATAAAATACAAGTTTGGATGCTCATTAATTGGACTAATATAGATTATAAACATTTGTACTCAATCTGAGAATTAACTCAACTGGAGTAAAACATAGTACAAACAGATATCATTAGTTATTGGCTAGTTCATAATGGATCTAGATAATTGATGAATTATAATACGTACATTTTGGTAGGAATATAGCAAATTGCCGTAACAACAAAGTCGTTTTCCAGAAGGGTTCATTAAAAATACGTTTTAGTGTACTCCATGCCCATGGTGTAATGGAAAATCCCATGTGATCTTTGTGTATTATAGTTTATGGTCTGAGGAATGACAGTTAATACTAATATACAGTGCATGATTAAGGCCTTCCAGTGCCCTAAGCACTGAAAATATTATGCCCCCCCTCCCCCCGCTACAAAATGTGAAACTGAAAAAGATAATATTAATTGCTAAAATGGTTGGGAAAATACCAGTGTTGCCTTCATTCCAAACCAAAATACTTGTACATGCAGATTGAAATGGTCATATGTAATTCATTCAATTTTATCAACAAGTAATTTGAATTTTTTCTGGTGTCCTAAGCATGTGCTTAATGTGTTTAATCTGACACTGCTGATACAGTTAATTTCTCTGTTTATATGTTTAATCAAATCTCTTATAACCAATTTAGGTGTTGAGCCTGAGCCATTTGAACTTGGAGAACATCTGGTGGAAAGTAGTGGGAAACTGATACTCATTGACTGTCTCCTGAAATACCTAAAGTCCACTGGCCACAAGGTCCTGATGTTCTCACAGATGACACACATGCTTGATGTTCTTCAAGATTATATGGGATACAGAGGTAATGCCTTGGGTATTTATTTGAGTTGTCTTCCTTTTTTAGCATTTAAGATGCCTACACTCTGTTGAAACCTTTTTCTCTTTCTATCAGTGTATCCTCACTGCCATGACTATATGGAATATAAAGACAGAGTAGCAAGCGACTGGAGTTACTTTGCTGCATCCGTTCATGTATGAGTTGCCCATTTTTGAATCAGCTATATTTTGGCTGTGACTAAGTGCAGTTGTGTTTAGCTTTTTACAGGGTATAAGGTCTTCAGATTCTGTTTAAAAATCTGTTCTTTTTGAATGTTTAAGAAATTGCAGACAAAAGTATATGTTTTGGCAAAATTGTGGTAAATGTTCGCACCTTTCGAATTTATGAGTACACAATTAAAAAAGGTTTTGTTTAATTTCTTTTTGGAAAATCTATGTATTTTTCAGTCCTTCGATTGGTCATTTCTGAATAAAAATCATTATATTACAGAATGACCACATTATAAATCCTAAGCTATATTATTATTTTGATCCTCCAGAAATTATTTTCTTGACTTTAATGGTAAATTTTTTAAGTGAAACCATTGCTATAAGATTTATTGCAGAAAGCTACCTCTTATGTCGAGTAGCTTTTGTTACCTTAAAGTACCCCACCCTCTGCCTAGTTGAGCCAGTAACTTATTGTTTCAAATTCCCCATGAAAGTTTTCATTTTTGTAATGTAACCCTGGTTCTGTTGCTATACCCTCACTTCATTTTCAAGACAGAATTTCATGCTTTCATTTATCTATCTGTGATAGAAGAATGTATGAATATCCAAACATGATCACTGTATTTAAGATTTTAACTTCAGTGTTACATTCCTTAGGAGACACTGCCATATAGGAGATGCCTGTTCATAATGGACACTTTAGGGGCTCCTATGAAAATCCTTCAGTATTTGTCCTTAATACAACAGACACTGTTTGTTGTCAGCAAAGTTTCCCATAACTAACAGTGTGAACTAATATATGCATGGACTTGCCTTCCTAGCAGCTCACAACATGTGATATCAAATGTACACATATTTGGGAAGTCCAGCTTATTTTGACAGTTAAATACTCAGTGGACAAAGGCTCATTCAGGCCGAAGAGGGTAGATCATGGTGATGGGTACCCTACTTATGAACAAAATGGCAGAAGGATAGAAACTAGGTCTTGATAAAGTATAATAATGACAGTGCTCTCAGTTAAAATTCTTACATGTCAATGTATGACATGTTCTCAATTAAATCTTATATGTCAAGGTATGAAATATGATGCTAACTGAAGTATTAATGATAATGTTGATGGTGTTCTCAGTTAAAATACTTACATGTCAGTGATATATAATACTGACTTTAGTGTTCATTATAATGTTGATAGTGTTTTCAGTTAAAATACTTACATGTCAGTGATATATAATACTGACTTTAGTGTTCATTATAATGTTGATAGTGTTTTCAGTTAAAATACTTACATGTCAGTGATATATAATACTGACTTTAGTGTTCATTATAATGTTGATTGTTCTCTCAGTTAAACTACTTACATGTCAGTGATATATGATACTGACTTTAGTGTTCATTATAATATTGATTGTGCTTTCAGTTAAAATAGTTACATGTCAGTGATATATAATACTGACTTTAGTGTTCATAATAATGTTGATTGTTCTCTCAGTTAAAATACTTACATGTCATTGATATATAATACTGACTTTAGTGTTCATAATAATGTTGATTGTGCTCTAAGTTAAAATACTTACATGTCAGTGATATATAATACTGACTTTAGTGTTCATTATAATGTTGATTGTTCTCTCAGTTAAACTACTTACATGTCAGTGATATATGATACTGACTTTAGTGTTCATTATAATGTTGATAGTTTCTCAGTTACAATACTTACATGTCAAGGTATAATATATATAATGCTGATTTTTGTGGAGAAAATTGATTTAATGGTCAGTAACACACTTATCTACTCATAATGATTGACATTACAAGGTTCATATTTTTCTTGTGATCATGAAGCTGTTGCTTTAAAAATAATGTGGGTTACAAAAAAAGAACAGACAATATAATTTATGACAATTTTCTAAAATCACTGTTTGTGATACTTCCATGTGTTAGAATCAAGTAATATCATGTGGTTCTTTAAAAAAAAATCCTAATTTTAATTAAAAAATTATTTTTTGATGATCAGGATTAAAAGTCAGAGTTAATCCAGTAACATTTTGTTGCATTGCATTTTTTGGTTTTGCTTCTTCTGGATTTTGACATTTTCAGTGCTTGATTTCATTATTGAATGCTATGGTGCATTACACTGTTTAGGAGAAGTTTGTTAATCCACAAGAATTTCTATTTTGTTCACATTTTATTCAGCACTTAGTCATAACTGTAAAACACATGGAGAGTACTGCCCCTGTACATAAAAGACACCTGTGTATAAGAACAATTTTGTCATGTCATGGACTGTCCATAATATACAGGTTTTTGCAGTATTATGATACTTGTGATACAACTGTAACACATTACCTCATGAAGAAATCAGTCCTGTTATAATAATCCATATTACTGTATATACTTGCATGTAAGTTTAGTCAACTACAGACAACTTTGATCCTGACCTGCATTTGCATAATGTGCTGGCAGATCAGGGTTTGTCTTGCTTGTTCTGCTGTTTACTCCTAAAGAATGCTCACCCACCAGACCTCATAGCACATTATGATCTGGGTCTTGGCAGGTTGCAGTTGGATTCAACTTAGATGCAAGTCATTTCTGATAAAACTCATTGTAGGCTACACCTATGAGAGACTGGACGGTTCAGTCAGAGGAGAGGAGAGATTTCTGGCTGTTCAGAATTTTAACCAGAATGAGGAAACTTTTGTTTTCCTACTGAGCACAAAAGCAGGTAGGGTGTTTAAAAATATTATGCAGAATAAGACATTCTTAATAGTATTATTGGTCATGTAAAAGCTATTGAGAGGATTGAGTCATTTAATTAATATAATCATTCATTGGAATTGCAGTGCTTTAAGATTCATTTAAACACTATTTTGATATAGAATAGCTGTTCAGAATTACTGTCAATTCATTCAAAGACATTTGGATTAATAGCTGAATTGGAATTACTATGTATTCATTTAAAGACATTTTGGGATTATATCAGTGATTTCTTCTGTACTGTTGACAATTCAGAACCTTAGTGATATCATTTGAAATGCCATTGGAACTTTTTATTTGGATTACTCAGAACTATTGGAATTGATAGAAATTTTATGATTTTAGGAATTCATACACAATAAGTTATTTTTAATTCTTTCACTTTGTATTTTAGTGAAATAAATTAATAGTTTTCAGTTTTATTAAACATGTTGGTTTTACTTTTTCTTGTTATCTAGTTTAAGACCCTAGAATAATAACATAGGACATCTGCTATCTCCTAAAATGTAGATTTTCTGAAACATTTTTTTGTGCTGTCACCCTTAGCAAATTTAAAACTGTTCATAGTAGCCCATTTTTTTTTTTGTTATTGACAGACACTCATTTAAATTCTAATTTTAGGAGGACAGGGTCTTAACTTGACAGGAGCTGACACTGTAATATTTGTAGACAGTGATTTCAACCCACAGAATGATCTACAGGCTGCAGCTAGAGCCCATAGGATAGGTCAGACAAGGTCAGGGGAGTCTTCTTTATTCTTATCTGCTTGAGTTTACACATACAGAATTTTTTTAATTGACTCAAAATGATTAATTTGTTTCAGAATTTAAAACTCCAGACCATTGTTTCAGCATAAGTCATAATACTATTATCTCAAAACCATTCTCCAAGTGAATACTAAAGTGTAATGCTAAATCTGAGCTGAAACTTTTTGACAATTTAACAGATCTTTTCTGATTGATCTGGTTTATTGAATACCATAGCATACATCTGTTAAACACTTTCAGATGATCTGTTCTAAGACCACCTTTCTATTTATTAATCTCTTCATAAAATAGACCCCATTATCTTTCAGGAGAGATTACTCTTATAACATTATGATCAGGGCAGACAGTGATTGGTGCTAAGCGATTGGAAGCCAGGATAGAATTACAAGTGTACATAATATTATCATGTTTAATCTACTGCCATTTTACTTCTGAAGTAACAAGACCGATTGTTTACTCTTGTTTAGGTACTTTGCTTTTGTAAAATCAGCACACATGACAGAAAGTTTACTCCTGTTTAGGTATTCTGATTTCATAAAATCAGCACAGGTTGAAATGAAATGATTATTACGTTATGGACATCATCAGTACAATGTCATACCTTACCTAGAAGTATCGCAGCACTTGGAACCTAAGGATAGATTGGGCCTAAATTAGCTTCACTGAAACTTCTGTTTCTTTTTTAAGAATGCAGAAGACAAATTTGTATACAATTATAATTTTTTCCAAAACATTCCTGTGGAAGAAATGATAAAATGGAGGCCTTTGAAAATTGTTAGCAAGATATGACTTGTCATAAATCAGCCATACCGGCTTTCTGTTGTAGAAAATCTGATGTGATGTAATTAATTGTGTCATACTGAAAATATTAAATCCCAATCATCTCCTTTTTCCTGCATTTAATAATAGGAATCTATGATCTTAACCTGTGTAAATTTTATGAAGTTTTAAATGTTTATTTAGCTATTATTTTACAGACAGTTGGTCACAGTGTACTTAATACTGATACTATTATTGTACAGACACTTGTTCACAGCAGTGTATTTGTTCTCATACTATTATTGTAAAGACAACTGGCCACAGCTTACATTTTCTCATACTATTATTGTAAAGACACTTCATCAAAGTTTACTTTTTTCTCATACTATTATCATAAGGACATTTGGTCACAGTGTACTTTTTCTCATACTATTATCATGCGGACATCTGGTCACAGTATACTTTTTCTCACACTATTATCATACGCACATCTGGTCACAGTATAACCTTTCTCATACTATTATCATACAGATATTTGGTCACAGTGTACTTTTCCTCATTCTGTTATCGTAAGGACATGTGATCACAGTGTACTTTTTCATATACTATTATCCTAAGGACATTTGGTCACAGTGTAATTTTTTCATACTGTTGTTGTATGGACAGTTGGTCACAGTGTATTGTTTCTCATACTATTACTGCACAGACAGTTATACTGTTATTGTGTGGACACTTGGTCACAGTGTACTTTTTCTCCTACCATTCAATGTAGTGACCCTTATTTGGGGATAGATTATCAGCTTAGAATTGCCAAGGAAAATGCACACAACCTATAAATGTTTAAGTGATTTTGAAATGCTTCAATCTGTAGCTATGTAAATATTTAAAGTATTGAACCAGTAAAGTGCTTAAACGTTCCACAAGCAGTGATCCTTAACGGTGTTATCACCATAATTTTTGTCTTGCCTCATAAGTAAATGGTAAGACAGAAGTCTTATTTTTCTGTTGATGATGGTGTTACTGTCAGTAATGTTGGTAATGGGCACAACGTAATGAAATTTTAGTACTGATGGTGGCATTGTCAGTACTGTTAGCAAATAACATGACATAGGTATCTTTTTTGGTAGTGATGGTGGCAGTGGCAGAAATGTTAGTGGAAAGACAGTAACTTTTTTGGTGGTGATGGTGTCAGTGTCAGTAATGTTAGTGGCAGAATATAGGCAACACTTTTTTCATGGTGATGGTATCAGTGCCAATAATGTTAGGAAGTGGCAAATCATAGGTAACACTTTTCTGATAGTGTTGGTGGCAATGTCAGTAACATTAGTACATGGGAATACATAGGTAACACTTTTCAGGTGGTGATGGTAGCAGTGCCAGTAATGATAGTAAATGGTGATACATTGGCATTACTTTTCTAAACTGAAGCAGCTGTAAGGAAGAATCTTTTGTGTGATTCTTACACTTTCACCCTTTACTTCTTTCTGAATTGATGATAGTGCAAGTTGACAACCAAAATTTCCGTAATCATTGCATCTCAGTAAAATCTTGAAGTCATATTTGGACCAAAAGGCTGTCTGTGTGGTCATTTCTACTCATTCATTTAAGTTTCTGATTGATGGTCAATCATTTGAAAATCCAAGTGAAAGTTTGGTCAGAATTGTCCTGTTTTATCATCATAGGTCCCAAACTCTTATTGTATAAGGACTGAACCAAAAAGAAACACTGAATTTTAAAATGCATTCACTCCTGTTGTGCATCTGCTCTTTTTGTCAAATATGGCCACAATTCTTCTGTTTGGTTGTCCTTCGAATCCGATGATGATGCTAGTTGTGCAGCCCATGGTGACTATGCATGTGGCTCCTGAGTCCACAGTTGGATCTGAGTCCACAGTTGGATGCACACAGGATATTACGGGTTAGGCATGGGAAGTCTGCAAAGTTGATGGTCTGGGATGCTGTGATGTGCCATTTTTTTTTTGCTCATGTCTGTGAGACATTTTCAGTGATCATCCTCCACTCGTTCAACAGCCTTTGTGATGAGCACATGCCAGGTAGACTGATCCATGGCCGAGGACTCATTGGGTTGGATTCCATACCATTTCAGGTTACACTTACTTTTGTTTTTGTACCTTTTCCTGGGTAGCTCTCGTTTCTGCTTTCCCTGCTTGAGCTCACCATAGAAGAGCTGTCTTGGTATTCTGATCTCCTCCATCTGAACAACATGGCCAGACCATCTGAGCTGGGCTTTCAGCAGTAGTGCCTCAATGCCCTGTTGAGGACTTATAAGTTGGACACCCTGTTTTGCCATGAGATTTGTATGATTCGTTGTAGTAAGCACACATGGAATTGCTTGAGCTGTTTACATGCCTGTGGTATACAGTCCAGGTTTCACAGCCATAGATCACAGAGGTACTGATGACAGCTTTATAGACCTTGATGATGGTGGTCATCCAGATGTCTTTTTGCTGCAGCCCTTTAACAGATAGTCTTCCTTGGACTTGGCTTGCTTTCCAGATTCTGGCTGTAATTTCATTTGTCTAGTGACCCATCTGAAGACATTGGGCTTCCCAGGTATGTAAAGCTCACCACATTCTTCAACTCGACCTTGATGGTGGGTTGTGGTGGGTTTTGTGTAAGGAGCTGGCTGAAGGAGTACCTCAGTTTTATCTGGGTTTATTATCAAACCAAACAGCTTGGATGCCTCAGAGAACTTATTCACAATGGCCTGTAGGGGTTTTCCTTGTGTACCTTAAGTGCACAGTCATCTGCAAACAGAGCTTCAAGAAGTAGTCTGTCCAGTATCTTTGTTCTTGCGGAGAGCTGATGCAAGTCTAACAGTTAAAAATAAAAAAACCTGTAAATGACGTTTTCTCAAAGACTACTCAAACAAATGCATAGAATGCATAGCTATAGCAAGGGCTTTTAGGTTTTGTACACAATGATGCCTATGTGTAATCAAATATGGCTGCAATTAAAATCATGTGCCTTATTGGGCCTCTTGCTTGTTTGAGAAACTTTTTACTGGTGCTTGAAAAATGTTAGTCAAAACATGTGTTCATTTTATAGTATGTTTATTGGAACCAAAATTGCTAATTTTATGATGCAGATAACTAGGGAAGAAATGTTCATCCCATGCATTACATCCATATGGTTTGGGCTTCTGTGGTTTTGAATCAAGATACTGTACAGTTTTTGATGCAGATTGCAAGGATATGTGAAATTCATGAAAACAATACTATTTTGCTCATTATTAAAGCTGAACTGTTCTAATTTCATGCTTTGTAGACATCTCATATGTTGATATTTTAAAAACTTGTTTTCTTTGAAAAATTTATTTACAATGAAAATTATTTGTGTAACAATGGTTACATCTTTACTTTAAAGGCCTGTGAAGATCATCCGTCTAATTGGCCAGAATACTGTTGAAGAGATCATATTGAAGAGGGCAGAGATGAAGCTCAAACTGTCAGAGAAGGTGATTGAAGAAGGGGAGTTCTCACTGGGCATGTCCAAACAGGGCAGGCAGGAGCTGATAACTGATGATAAAGTTAAGGTTAGTTGCAAAGTTCAGTCATGATAAGTAACCAGTTGTATTGAATGTCAAGGTCACTGTAGGCAGGGTATTTCTTACAGCACTAAACCAAATATTAATAATAATACTAATAATGATAATAGTGATAATAATAATAATAAATAATAACAATGATAATAATAATAATAATGACATCAATTCATATTTGCAGCTGCAAGATATTCTGAAGTTTGGAGTGAATGAGTTGCTGAATGAAGAGAGTTCATGCAGTGCAGACGTAGACTTTGTGAAGATTTTAGGTCCATCTGTTGATGGAGAGTGGCAGCTCAGTGAGGCAACAGTTGCAGAGCCAAGCACATCAGAGGTATTGTTTATTAAGAATTACAGTGGTAATTTTCCGTAATGAATGATTAAATATCTCTACAAGGTGTTTGTAATGGTAAGGCATTCATAATTTTTATATACTGTTGAATGGTACCATTCATTATTTTTACATACTGTTGAATCTAACCAGTTTTCTTGTCATGATGAAGTGTTTGTTATTTTGACCTACTGTTGAAAGGTACCATTCATTATTTTGACATACTTTTGAATGGTATCATTCATTATTTTGATATACTGTTGAATGGTATTATTCGCTCTTTTGACCTACTGTTGAATCATACCAGTTTTCTTGTAGTGATGAAGTGTTCATTATTTTGAATGACTTCATTTTTCATGGATATAGTGATTGCTACATGCCACAAATTAGACTCAACAAAGAAATGATCTGGCTGTATAGACAGTTATCTCCCTTTCCATACATGAATTTATGTACCTATAAAAACTGAATTTTTTAGATGCTGACAAAAAAGAATGTGTACAAATGTAGATTAATTCATGTTATTCTGTCATTAGATTCTTTTAGAATCTTGAGTGGGTGTTTGCTACATTGACAGTGTCAAAGATTTGTGTAATGGCTGTTACAGTAAAACATATCCCCCCAGGGATGGCACTTCAGAAAAACTTCTGTAAGAGGTTGTGTTTCAAACTATTTTGATTCTGTAAGTGGAAGGAGGGTTAGGAAAATCACTTCTGTTGTGGGTTGTGTTAACAAAATGAGAAATTACAGGTGGGGTTGTCAGAAAATAAAACGAATATATATTTAAAATTGCATCTAACCCCCTCCTAGTGGTCTAACGTGAATAAAACATTGGGTCAGAAAATGATGCCAGTATGCGTAATTTGTATGAATTCACTTACTTTTAAAGCAGTGATACGTGTTCCAGAAAAATACATCAATGGCTCAGATATAAAACATGCTTTGCACCGTATGCGATTTTTATTAAACTTTTAACTTTAAAAGTACATTTCGCGACATAATTCGTGCTGCCAGTAGTGGTCTCGCAGTGCTTGATGTGACATACAGATAGCTATATACTTCAGTTTGACATGAATGGCTCTTAAACTATATTTGATTGGTTCATTGGGCCCTGGAACAAGCATTTTATGGTAGTTTTAACCTTATTTTCGTCATGGAAGTTTTACAAATATGTGTTTCGAATAAGGGCCACACAGAAAACCAATATGGCTGAATCACAACAGGATTTGTCTTCAGATGAACTTTTCAGTCAGCAAATACTGGCTGGTGATAGCTATGATGAAAATGAATTTCATGTATATTGGTCTGTTGGATACTGGGAAAATGTCACTGAAAATACCATTTTGTGATTTTGAGCCCACAATTGAAGTATGTGTTGGATGGACAAAATGCCAATTATATTTATTCAAGATACCCATGTCTGAACAAGCAGACTATGGGAATGTTGGACTTTAAACCCTAATGCAGCGTTATGGAAGAGAGAAAATCTGGCATAAGAGGCAGCAAAGGGCAGATTCAAGGAAGTGAATCTTTGGCAGAGTTCATGTTAGTGAAAACTCAGAAGTCTCAGAAATGCTTAATCACACGTATTTGGATGCCAATTTTTTATTGGGGACGCAGAAAATCACTTAGGCAAGAGTCCTTCATACACATGTAATATGTGGGTGGCAAAATTCAAAGACTTGCAGGTCATGCTTCAGCCACCTGCTTAGTGGGAAAATGTGTTGATCAGTTAGTTGTGCTGATATTTACAATTACAGAATTTAGTGGCTGAAAGCCTCCCCCCATACAGTTCACCATTATAAGAGTACATCAAAAGAACATGCTGCAATAACTGGGCAGCAAGATCAAAGGCTTTGACTGGCAGCTGGGTGGGAAAATCGACTGATATTTACAGTGTTTGAATTCAGAGGCAGAAAGACCCAGAGATGTACATGTGGTCATTTATAACAGTACAGTAGTCCCCCTCTTATAAGACCACCCCTATTGCAGCAGGAAAGTGGCCTTATAATGAGGGTGGCCTTTCTAGAGGGGGATGACAATGCGAATAGTAAATACATATGAAGAAAGTCACAAGTACATTTAATTCTAAAACATTTAATATTTTCATTAAAAAATCACATGCATGTTGTGAAATAAATGTAAAACAAACTGTTTCATCATTTTCAAAAGAATGTTATGAATAATCATTGATATAGTTTTAAAACTGTCTTTATAATTATGTTAAAGATCACATCATCTGTCACTTTGTTGGTAACAGTCTAAAAAACAAACCAGTCTCATCACAATTAAAAATATCCTTGCTGTCATATCTTTTGCATATATTGTTTAGTCTTTTGTTCCAATCTTCAACAATTACATTATTAACATCAGCTGATTCTCCACTAAGGACAGAATACTTAATATTGTGTCGCACTTGAAATCTGTGCAACCATCCGTTACTTGCGGTAAAGTCGTCATATCCCAATTCAACTGACAAAATTGTTGCTTTTTCTTGTCATTTAGATCAGAATACAAACATCTCCTGGCTCAAACAATCTTCCTTTCTCCATCCATTTCGCCTTCCCACTTCTGCAGAATTGTTTTTCTCTTTCATGATATTGTTTATATGCATCTTTCCGACATTAGTTTTCTGCAAGGATCCTTGACCCCCCCCCCCACCTCTCGGTTAGTTTAATTACTTTCACTTTCTCTTCTACACTGAGAATTTTTCTTTTCCTCGATGACATGTTGATCTTTTTGCAGTAAGTTATTCATGTTGCCAATTACAATACTGATAAAACAATTTTTTATGCATGTAAACAAATTGCCGTGTTTTTAAAGGAAGTGATCTTGTCATGTGATTCGTTAGTCGCAGTCTGGTACCCTATTGTTTTTATACATTTCTTTACAGTAAGTGGGAGAAGCCAAAACGCATTCGATATGTACCATTAAAATCATGCAGATTTGACCTCGCGGCCGTTAGGATTTGTAATTTTGACAATTATTGTCAGTAGTAATAGCCACTAATTATCAAAGTGAACAAGCTCAACATCTTACTAAGGGAAGCCATAAAGGCTATCAATCCATTTTCCTGCTGACTTGTGTATTGTACATCGATGCTGCCACTTCTAAGCTGTTTCACATTGATATGCATATTCACAGTTAATTAGTATAGTAGTAGGAAAAGTAAGTGACAAATTTAGATACATATTATGACAAGACAGACAGTATGTAGAGGGACAAGATCATAAGAACAGACTGGAATGGAGAAGTATAATAAAAACAATAATAGTAGAAGTGTGCCTCTTTTTTATGTGTGCAACATTATTTTCTCAGCTTCAGTAAGAAATTACTTCATAAGGAAGACAAAGGGTGTACAGTTAACTAAATCAATGTGAATTTAGCTACTTAAAAGATGTGTCAAATTGATTTTAACCTTCTGGTTATATCTGTTCTGGTCTGTTTCTATCCATTCTGGTGATTATGTCCACTGAATCAGTATGGTTGGAAAAAGGTTTGGCAAATTTGGTAGATTATGATTGCCAGTATACACTGTACTTCTGCCTGAGAGATGCGAATAATTTTATTTCTTGGTTTGTTGATTCTGGTTGTTGCTCAATTCAAATGCATCATTGAAAAACATTGATGCATTCTCATACTTTGTTACAAATATTTATTACAGATGCATATTTCCAGATATCGGTGAATATAGCTTGAATAAGTTATAACAGTTCTAGTTGGAACAATGGACATTGTTAGAGAAACTTTAAGTGAGCTAAAATGTAAACTTTTTGGCAGCATGTGATGCAGGATTACTTAAGACTTCTTCATCTCATATGCTCACCATTAGAAATCCATTTGTACCAACTGATGATGACTTTTTGGTAGCTGTCAGAAAGGCATAATTGACGATATTCAAAGGTCTACAAAAATTACTAGAGTCAAAATGTATAAACTCAGACAGCTGTGGCAAAAATGATGGACTAGTACCTCTGCTGTTGTTGCCACAGTTGATTAGTTGGTTGATTTAGTTTGTTTTGGTTTTTTGGTTGTTTTTTTTAACAATATACAGTGGAACCCCGCTATAACGCGATGGTCGGGGTCCATAAAATCGGATCGCGTTAAAAGCGGGGTCGCGTTAATGCGGGGTTTTACAATATTTAACTTTTTTTCTGAGAACATATACGTGTATACATGTACAATGATCAAAAGTCGGCTTATCATCAGATGAATATTAACTGGAATGCATTAATTAAGATATATTCAAAATAATCGAAGGCTAATATATTTATAGGTTATTACTGTGCATTAAAAACATTTACTAATTTTTATTTGTTTGAACGATAATACAGATTGACCGATAATACCAGACTATCGCTATATCATGAAAAGTGTATCAACACCGTATGCTACCGTGCCGTCGTGGCATGCAGTTCATCCATAATGGATGTAATTTCATTGAAAATCGTACAGATTTAAAATATTCAATAATTTTGTAATAGTCTGAATTCGTCGTGTAAAATATAGGATGAACAAAATATTGAAACCATTTACTTGCCGTCTGATATCGTACGGTCATTGCATGCAGCTATTCCCGGGTCTACATACGGTGTCTGTACAAATTTCATACCGCTAAAATTTTATCATATGCGAAAACTGCAAGAATAATTAACAATCAACGCATGATTTCAGCGTGCAAATAACTTTTATTTCAGATTTTGTGAACATCAAAAGAAACATGTGAAAACTGCTAAATTAATACTTCTTTTAAGTTGAGTAATGCCAATGATGTGTCGACGGATGCGTTATTATCTGCTACCATTCCCTTTATCATTTCACGGCGATAATTTTGTTTAAATACGGAAATTATGCCTTGGTCAAGTGGCTGGATTTCTGACGTAGTGTTTTTCGGGAGGTACGAAACTTTGATCTTGCCATCACTGCTGACAAGATTTACCGCTGGGGGGTGGGCAGGGCAATTATCCAGCAGGAGGAGAGCTTTTTCCTCCAGCTTGAGTTTTCGTAAATGAGCCCGAACATCTGGAACGAATGTTTTGTGAAACCAGTCGTCAAATATGGAGCTATTCATCCAAGCATTCTTGCTGTTAGTGTACTGAAATGGAAGTGCCTTCATATTTACATGATGAAAACATCTGGGAGCTTTCGATTTTCCAATCATCAGAGGTCTGACTTTGTGGCTGCCAGACTTGTTAACACAAAATAAGAGAGTCACTCTGTCCTTCCTCTTCTTGAAACCTTCTCGTTTGTGACTGTCAGTCTTGGTTGCAAGGGTGCGATCGGGTAACATTTTATAACATAAACCAGTCTCATCGCAGTTGTAAACTTGGTCGGCTGTGTAGCAACTGTCCTCCAGCAACTTTTTAAGCCCAATCGGGTAGGAATTGGCAGCCTCTTTGTCAGCGGAGCGGATTTCCCCAGACACAAGAACTTGGCTGATAGCGTGCCTTTTCTTGAATCTGTCTAGCCAGCCATTATTCGCCTTAAATTTGGAATCATCTCCATTGATACGGCGATCAAATTTCTCTGCTTGGGCTTTCAGAATTGGGCCAGAAATTGGAACACCTTCTGAGCGAGCTTGTACAAACCATTGGTACAAAGCTGAATCTAGGACATTGTCATTAGCTAACTTAACCCTTTTACGCTGTAAACCAGTTTCCTCTTCAAGAATGTTGGGTAGACTACGGAGCTTTCCTTCATCTGTTTTCCACCCTCGCAAAGTGGACTTGCTGATTCCTAGATCTCTGGCAAGCTGAGTTTGTTGTTTGCCCTTCTTTAGTTGATCTAGGGCATACAGTTTCTCTTTAGCAGAAAACGACTTGCGTTTTTGAACTTGCTTTTCCATAACAGTAAAATATTTTTTTATATAAGCAAACAACGTACACAGATAAAGCTCAATAACTAAGTAATGAAGGCCTGCAATGGTTACGAATCACTTTTTATATAAAACAAAATTAAGCTGAACGGATGTACAATTTCATACCCTTTTAATTTACAGATAATAAAGTGGATATTATTTACTTTCAACTGTTTGTTGTTTGATCACACCGCCAAGCACAGCATACATGTTGGCGGCTTTCGTCCTTTGATGTTTATTAAATTGTGCGACTCTTGTATCAACCACAACTTTGTCTGCTGCTTGGCTGTGATTGCAGTTAAATAAGAAGCCCATGTCGGCTATTGTTTGAGCAACGACTGTATACAGAATTCATGGAAGACAATCACAAAGACGATTTACTGGCTTTACTCATGGATCCGTAATAAGTAACACTTCCGATAATGTTTACTTCAGCTTAACAATTCAAAAACCTAATGAAACCAGTTTTCTCTTCTAGAGTAGAATACGGAACTTCACCACAACCTGTTCAAATTGATAAATTTCAGAAGCCAAGCGTTGTACACACTATTTCTCGTACGTTATATATATCGTATTATTTTAGAATTCATACACGATCACTTCTCCAAAGTCACTTAAAGAACCAGGATAAATTGTTAAGTTCCGATCGTTTATTATTAAAAGTCGTACGCGAATTCTTCCACCAAATTATAATAAACGTTTTACACACTATTTATCGTACGTTAAACAAATATTTTCACGGTCCGATAAAAGTACACGTAAATGAATTTCAAATTTCAGGAACCATGCCACGATCATATTATTTTAAAAGTCACAACTAATCTCATGCCCAAAATGAAGTTAATTTCTTGTTTTTTTTTTTTTTTTTTTGCTTTTCTCCAAATTTTTTTTCTCCATGTGTGAATGAATATACGAAATTTCGGGAGCCATGCTACGACCGCGTTATATCCGAATTCGCGTTATGGCAGGGCGCGTTATAGCGGGGTTCCACTGTATTAGGTGCATGAAGAACCACGAAAGTCCACTAACCCAAATTGGTTGATCTGTGACAAAAACTCACACTGTGAGATATTTAAGTGATGTAAAAGCAAGCACCTTAGTACACTTAGGAACATGAAGCCTCTGTTGATTTGATGTTTATCTCCAACAGCTGAAGTCATTTAGACATAAGATCTCGGGTTTTGGTAGATCATTATGGCCTTTACACCATTTTCAGATGAAGAGAATCTATATCTGGCAACCAGTTTTACTGCTGAAGAAAATCCAAGTACTTTTGAGACACCAAACACCACTTATATAGAACCACTGATCTTCCAAAAGTAACTGACAACATTGTCATTTACACATTGGAGGCAAGTAATCACATGACAAGCATCTTGTACCACTGCCATGGAAGCCCCTCAGATCTGTATCACAAGACAAGCATCTTATACCACTCTGCCATGAAAGCTCCTCAGGCCATAGGTATAAGTCTCATATGAAAGACTAGAAGTGGGAGATAGAACCTGTGACAACTGGATTGAAAGTGCAGAATGTTACTGCTAGGTCATCAGTGATGATGATGATGCTGTTGACAATACAGTTAACTGCAATGACATTGATTTTATGAGAGCTCTGGGGAAAATGATTCCTTGACATTCATCCATTTTTTAAAATCTAACTTATGATATAAAAATGTTTGACTTGCTATATTTCTTTTGTTTTTTTAAACTTTATATTAGTCTTGCAACAAGCATAAAAATAAGACATCGGTAACTGAAATATGTTGTTACAAGAAATGATATAGTGTAAAAATAGGCAGAAGTAATGCAACATCACTTCCACAGGCATTATTGGTTTTTTCTTCTTCTGACAAATCATGTATTGTAAGTTTACCAAAACATTTATTGAAAAATCATGTATTCTAAGTTTACCAAAACATTTATTGAAAAAAATAATAACAAGGAATTATAGTGACTGACCACACATTTAAAGTAATACAAGATTTTACTATTGTTCTAATCAAAATCAGCATGCCTGAGAACATAGAAAAATAGCAAGACATAGTGATCCCTTTTTATAAACACAGTTTAATAAGGATACAAATTCATTTCTGTATTTGAATAGAAATCCCTATTATAAAATCTGTATACATGGACGTTAAATTAGTAGGTATTAAGGGACTGATCAATAACATATACTTTAAATTAGTAGGTATTAAGGGACTGATCAATGACATCTACAATAAATTTGTAGGTATTTAAGGGTCTCATCAATATCTGCTATAAATTAATAGGTATTAAGGGACTGATCAATGATGTATACCAATAATAAGCCACCATGAAAATTTGTGATTTCACAATATCAGAGACTTACATGGCTGACAGACAAACAACCAAAAGGACAAAAGATTGATTATAATGAATAAATACAAATAAAAATATGCAGTAGATTATGTGTTCTATAAGAATTCAGTAGATTACCTCCAGCCAGCTGTCATTTAAATCGCTTCTGCACCCAACCCAATATTAAAATAGCTTCTGCTGCCCAAAACCCATAGCCAGAAATTATGTTTAAAAAAATATGCTTCTGTAGTGGGCAGTGTTTATTTGATTAAAACATATCTGACAGTGGATCATAATATTTTTTTAATTGCTTCTGTTGTGGGTTGGGTGAATTTGAAAGTGCCTTCCCCCGGGGGGTATATGTTTTACTGGAACAGCCCTAACAAGACACCACTGCAATCCTCTCACTTGTAAAACTGATCAGTTAACATTTTTCACTAGCTGCGTGTGGACTCTGTACATACGGTCCTTAATTAAAAATGTTTTAAAGAGACTAATTCAAATAATTGACTGATACAAAAAGACACACACTGTGTGTTACCTTGGTTATGCTGTGGAAATAGGCAGGGGTAAGGGCAATGTAGAGATCATGAGGATTCATCAGAGGCAGGGGTAAGGGCAATTTAGAGGTTGTCAGGAGGATTCATCAGGAGCAGGGGTAAGGGCAATGTAGAGGTTGTCATGAGGATTCATCAGAGGCATGGGTAAGGGCAATGTAGAGGTTGTCAGGGGGATTCATCAGAGGCAGGGGTAAGGGCAATGTAGAGGTTGTCAGGAGGATCCATCAGAGGCAGAGGGTATTAGCAGCAATGATATATGTAGAATCTAGATGACCTCTCTTTAGTGGAGTGTTCTAAAGCAGTACTCTAATACTCTAATTTCAGCTGATGGATAAGGAGGAAAAGGATGAAGATGAGGAGGAGGGGGAAATTGAACCACCTCATAGTATGTATGTGTTTGAAGGCACAGATTACTCTAAGGAGCCCACAGCTGCAGATATCAGGGCATTTGAGGAGCTTGTAGCAGGTTAGTGGTACATATTTGTATAGGAATATAGTTGTGTAAAATAAATGAGGCGTTTAGTTGTGTAAAATAAATGAGGCGTATTTTGGAACCAGAAAATAAGATTTACCCTTAATCTTGCTCTATGTCTTTTTGACCACAAGTCCATTTTTTCTCATCATAGCCAAGGTCTCTAATACATCAGAACAATATTAGAGGTGAAACAACACTTTTCTGGCTACAACAACCATAGCTTAAAAGATGGGAGAATATAATGTTCTGAATAAATTCCAAGTCTTCGGTGTGCTGATGTACCAATATCCTTGAATGTGCTGATATATCAATGGCCTACAGTGTGATTGAATGCCAAGAGTCTTGTTGTATAACAGTGGCATTGGAACATATTTTAAATGAATTCTTTATAATTCCAAAATAATGTTTAGTCCAAGCAGTCTTATGTGCACTTGTAATTCCAATAAATAATTTAAATAAATTATTCATCTCAAACTTAAGCACAACAGTATATACTTCTGCAGACTGAAAATAAAATAGAACAGGAATAGGAATAACAATGAATAATTGTTCATATCTTCCTCTTTATATAAATCGCCACAACTCTATTGCGACTCTATATCGTATTACATTCATCTTGCTCTATATCACAGTACTCATGTATTACATTCATCTTGCTCTATATCACAGTACTCATGTATTACATTCATCTTGCTCTATATCACAGTACTCATGTCATACCTCATATTACAAACAGATCCATTATCAAGGCTGTATTTAGAACTAAAATCCACCCTAAGTTCTTGCTGAAATATTTCTACAGATCAACAAAGCTGTTTGATAAATCCACTTCAGTAGTCTGGTATTAAAATATAAGCTAATGTGTATATATATATATATATATATATATATATATATATATAGAATGTGTTAATTGCTTTGATTATAGATTGTAAGAAGCATTTAGTAAAAAGCATATTAAATAGCTAAATTTGTCCATTATTGGTTTGTACCTCAGGATGAGGCAATATCATTTGGTAAACATGTTTACTTGGGAATTCTATTGTTGCCTTGAATTCTGATTGATTGGATGCTGGAATTTCAGTGAATGACTTGACCTTGTTTATGAATTAGAATGACCTGCAACTGAACGTTTGATATTCTTTCTGTTTTTGAAATTGTGTCTTAGATTTTCTTATAAGGGATGTTTTCATGGGAATTGATTATACCTTTATTAAACATCAGTCTTAGTAGAATCAACTTTAATTTTGTTCAGTTATGATTGAGAGGATCTATTTATTGGAATTTCAAGGTGCTCATAAACTTTAGGACTTAGTAATTATTTTGGAATTACTGTAATGTCATTTAAAGACATTTTGGATTAAATCATTGTGATACATCAAGACTGTTAGGACATTAGAATATTCCAGACTTGGCATATCAGCACAATAGGTTGAACTTCATTTGGAACACCACTGGAACTCATTTGGAATACGTGATACTTTTGGACTTGTGATATTTAGGTTTTCATTTGCTGTACTGTGTTAAGAGTCATAATATGTATGCATGTGTTTGTTTTATTTTAACCCTTCAACAAATGATTATAAAACATTTTCTATTGTTTGATTGCATATGAATGTTTTATGATATCTGCTAGCTGTAGCTTCTGGTTACTACCTGTAGTCAATTTTTTGTGTGGTAAGTAAAAAGCATATTAAATAGCCAAATTTGTCAGAAGAAATAAAGAAATAAAAAACAGAAAGTATTCATGCAATTGAGAATGAAAGAAAGAATAATGATACTAGTATACGGAATTTAGATTTAATACTTATTCAGATCTTGGGTTTTGACCTCGAGTTTGAGCTTGAGCTTTAAGAATAACGGTTGCAAACAGCTTAACTTTTGTATCATTTTTTTTATATTGGCAGATGGTAAAATTCAAATTCAGACTTCAGACTAGAATGAGATCATTGAGACCTACTTATAATGGGCTTATTTCACATAGCTTGAGAATCATGTCTGTGGTATAATGCAGCACACTGTCACTATAAGGCCCTTCTTATAAAACATAAAGCAGGGACAGTCATGATCTCATTTCATTAGGTAAAATTATATATATCATGTACTTCATTATAGGTATTAGACAGTGGACTCAGTGATTCCCATGGATTGCATTATAATGAGGAAATACTGTACAAATGTATCTTTCACCTTTTAAAACCAAACTTGCGGCATGGCTTCTCCTTGAAATGAAGGCATGTTTGCACTTGAATTGAGACACAACTCTTTACTCTTTAACCTTGATTTAAAAAAAATCCTATTACAGGAGTTGTGTCAGTGTTATTTACTTTATTGCTAAAAAATAATGTCACAGGCTCCAGTTACAATATCAGTCAAATTTAACCCATTTAGGCAAACTGCCTTTTTGTGCTTATTTTCAGCTGAGTTGGAATGTTGTTGCATCTTCTATTAAATATATGTCAAGCATCAAAATTAGCTCATTGTAATCTGTTTCTAGGATCTATTCACTGTTGCTTTGAAAAATCATTGACATATTCCACAGAAGTGAGTGTATCTTTTTCACTGACAAGTCTGGTTTTGCAGCTGAAAGGGCAGCCTTAGAATTAAAAGCCACTGCAGAAAAAGGCCTTAGGAAAAGGCAGACTACAGTGTTGATGGGACCACTTCCAGAAATTATTAGAAAACCCAGGAAAAAGTTGACAGCAGAAGAACTTGAGGAAAGAAGAAAGAAGGTTAGTTGATTTATTTTTTCAGATCAGATACAGTGCATCATAATTATCTTGTCAATTGTTAATATTCCTCATATATTTATCATCATGAAGTAATTTGCTCTGAAGATATTTAAGGTTAATTTAAATTAGAATTTGTATCTTCTGACAAGAATGTATTTTCTTTGTGTTGTTTATAATAATTAACAATAATAATAATAATAATAATAATAATAGAAATAATAGTAGTAATAATAATAATAAATTAATAATAATAATAATAATATTAGTACAGAAAATAATATTTCTGGTGACTCAGATATTTTACTTATGTACCAAGTTTACAGTAATTTAAAATGCTGCAAGGAAAGAAAAAAAAAAGAATTTATACTAAAAAGAAATATTGTTGATGCATGAAAATTGACTCAGATAGAATAATAGATAAAACATAATTCCAATGAATGATTGAATTAAATAAATGAATCCCCCAAGCAAACACAACTCATTATTCAAAGATTGATAATAACACTACAAATGAATATTTCTCCAGTGAACATCTCATACGTATACAAAACTAAGACATATTCTTTCTAGAATGATCAGAAATAGGAAACAAATATCAGATGTTAACCAATCAGAAATTAGGTCAGCCTGACCTTTCAGAACTCATGTCCTGATATCAGATCACATGAAGTTTACCTGGATTAATAGTACAACTAAACCATGGAACTTTAAGAATGACTTATCTTTTCAGTGTAACTTTACAACCAATAAGAAAATTAGTATTTAAAATTTTATTAACTAAATGATCCTTACAACCTATGATTATTAAAAAATATACATAACACAGATGTGCATAACAGTTTGGCCTTGAAGTTCATATATATATAAGGATCGGCGTTGGTATTGTTACGCCGGTACATCTGGCTCAGGTCACAACGTCATCTTTAGTATGTTTACAGCATAGCACTTCCTGTTCATGGCACCATTGTAACTTGTATTCTGTTCATGAAGTGAGCTGTTTCATACAGCTATGAATGACCCTATTAGTTATATGTAATTGTTACTATTAAAATGTCCCAGATTTAATTCACAGATATGTAGACTTATTTTGGCAGATGTGATTTGAGCAGAGCACATGTTGTTTTATTACTGTTACACTGTGTTGTTGATAGATGCTGTAAGAGACATATTTGTAACTGATCTGATCTGCTTGATTTTGATTGGTCTGTAATTCTTTCTTGCCCGATGATCGCAAGTGCTAACTTCTGATTGGTCAATAATAATAGTATAAAAAGAGGTCAGCGTTCATGACCTTTGTCACTTTCCAGCCTTTGTCGAATGTGCGAAGTCCAAAATCTTGCACTAATGTCTCTATACATTACTGTCTCTATACACTACTGTCTCTATACACTACTGTCTCGATATGCTATGGCTCAACCAACCTTAAAGTCAGATGTGGCTATGGTAAAAACGCTAAAGTTATCTAACTATTTCCATTGCATAAAATAACACTAGAAGAGTGTTATTTTGTGACCATAGTAAAATTATATACTTTTGGACTTCTTTCTTTTGGGAATCTAAATATAATGGGAATAGCCTACATCTGCATCTAACAACTCTATTTATATTCAGTGCACCTATAATTTGTTATTCTAAATTCACTATAGTTTTATTGATACTTTATTCCTTTATTGGAATCCACACTTTTTGTTGAAATTCATATAAAACAACTTTGTCTTGTGTTTGTGACCAAACCATTGCACCAAGATGGGTAAATCATAGAGGCAGTGAACCAGACATGTATGGTGCACTCTTGCACCCAAATCTTAAACTGAACCAGAATCATAGGCATTATAAGAACCTTAAGCACCAAAGACTATGGTGCACCAGCAATAGTTAGCCTTGAACCCAGACTAGGTTCTTTAATTTTTTTTATCTGCCTCCCCTTTTATGAATGAATATAGAGTAAATGAAAACATGCTGAAGATTAATAGCTTATATGACGCAGTACTAACCTTATCAACCCTGTATATAAGAAATAACAGGATATACATGAGTATTTTAGTCTTTATTGTGTGTTAGTTGCTTGACACACTGCATTCTCATGAAATTGAATGCTTCAGCTTTGTACATCTGTATTTAAAAGTACTTTTCATTTATAAAGCATATGTAATTCCTTGCTGTTTTTCAGTTGGTCATAACTTTTGTTAACAAGCTTTATAAATGAATTTTTGTGCTACTAACTGATTCAGCTTAAACTATCAATGCTTTGGATGATAATGTACAGTATTGCATTTCATAATGCGAACTACACATTAGTCATGCTGTCATTTCATGAACATTTCATGTAAGTCACTTGATTTGTTTGGCTCACCTTTTCTGTTATTGAATACTGTTACCTTTATCGGACACTTCATATATAAGGATCAGTGTTGGTATGGCCTTGAAATTCATATATACGGATCAGGTTGGTACAGCCTTGAAATAAATGTATAAGGATCAGTGTTGGTACGGCCTTGAAATTCATATATAAGGATCAGCGTTGGTACGGCCTTGAAATTCATATATAGGGAGCATTGCTGGAATGGCCATGAAATAAATATCAGGATCAGTATTGGTATGGCCTTGAAATAAATGTATAAGGATCAGTGTTGGTATGACCTTGAAATTAATATATAAGGATCAATGTTGGTACGGCCTTGAAATTCATATATAGGGAGCATTGCTGGAATGGCCATGAAATAAATATCAGGATCAGTATTGGTATGGTCTTGAAATAAATGTATAAGGATCAGTGTTGGTATGACCTTGAAATTGATATATAAGGATCAGTGTTGGTATGACCTTGAAATTCATATATAAGGATCAGTGTTGGTATGGCCTTGAAATTCATCATTTGTTGCAAGTACTAAATCTATGACAATGGATACCATTCCATATGGAGAATTTACAGTTGACATATTGGACAAGCTCAATCCAACCTCATTTCACATACCTGTTGTATCTCCAGTATTTTCAAGGGTCCCCTGCATTTTCAACCTATATCCAGCACTCCTGTATAAAAAAAGCCATTATTGTTATATTTGTAAAGAGATTACTTTGGATTACATTTGTTTTCACTTCATTGGATCAGCATGGAGATTTTATCTAATGTCAGAAATGCCATATGCCAGACCTATCTAGAAGCAAGTACGTGGATTTTTAGGCTTGTACTTTATTGTTGTGCTATAACTTTTCATTTATTTTTTCTCATTGTTTACAGTCTTTGAAGATATTATATAAATAAAGGTAATACTAATCCATGTCCCTTTTCTGAGGGCAAAAGTGTTCAACATTTTCAGTCATGTATCGATATCATTGATTGTATTGACCTATGAGATTTTGATTCCTAGGTCCTAACAGCAATGTTCTTGTATCTTAACAGAGACAAGAAAATGCAGAAAGGAGAGCTAAAGAGGAAGAAGATATAGAAAGGAAGAGAAAGTAAGATTTTTTGACAGTTTGTGATGAAGCCTGTGGTAGAAGGTTGTGAGGCATATTGGTATCAGTTTTCTGTTGTGATGATGATGATGATGATGATGATGATGATGAATACAATGATGATGATGATGGCAAAGGCATCAGTATTATTATGTTCGTCCTATGTTAAGTTTTGCATTAAATGAAAATGAACTGCTTGTGGTAAACTAGTTTATTAAATGTAAAATAGTAGAAAAACTGCTATTTACCAAGTTTAATATCATTATAAGAGATAATTTCTAGTTCATATTTCTATAATCAGTGTTGCATAGACTGTTGCCATATTTGTAAACACTTCTTCTGTTAAAGTAGTAATAGTCTGTACTGAGACATTACTTGATCCATTCCAGTTATGCAGTAACTTAAAACTTGATAGCTGTTAGTAAGTTTGAATTTAATTTTGTTGTAATTTGGTTTATTATTTTTCTTAAAGTGTACAGCTTAGTGGCATCTTGGGTTATTTTGATAAAATTTGGAGTTTATATAAAGAGTCAGTAAGTTATCTTGCCATATTGTAGGTTCTTTAGTATGTTGCACAGATGATGTCCTTATATATTGGCATATCTCCTTAACCTGAATTCATCTTTATTTTTTGCTATGTTGTTTAGCATCATTGTTCTTTGTGATATTTGTTGTCAAAAGTTACACAATTTCCTTCTTTTCAATGACCGATCAATCCACCAATATACGGGCAATAGGCCAGATGTTATCATGACTATATCCTTCATGGCAGTTCAAAGCCTGGACTATCATTGTGAAATTAATTGGCCCTATCTTTTGAACTGCAGAGTTGATTTCAGTCTGTTTTCCTTTAGAGTGTTTGTATGTCATTTAGAGTGTTTGCTTGTCATTTGGAGTGGTCCCAGCTTAGATATTGGATTCTTGTTCCTGTCAGAGTGTTTTGAATATTCTATTATATTTAATGAGCTATTTCTATGATGGCAGTATGGCAGTTCACTTTGGAAACCACTGGTGATTCTAGTATTCTTTTTTAAATATGCCTCTTTTGTTTGGTCTCTTTAGTTTTCTTACATGGGAACTATATAACAGCTATATTTTGTCTATTTCATAAGAATTCACACTTTATTTGCGTGACTTTATCTTATGTTATACATGTCACTATCACAGTATCATTTTAATTTACTGTCCAAGAGTCTATAGTACTTCAGCATATCTCAGTACTTGATCTGGTGTATGAAAATTTTGTCTGGTATTTATCTTGTATTAGGTTAAATGTATTTATATATATATGTATATATATATATACACACACACACACACACACACACACACACACACACACATAGGGCTGTAAGCTTTGTTAGGGGAGGTCTCAATGCTTTAATTGATTGCCAGTGATTAGTATGGATTCCTTATTTTTGAGGTATTATTGTTTTTGTAGCTAGAAGAGAAAAAAGCATACACAAGAGTCATGAAAATAGGAATCACATGAATATATGTGAATTCACTGGATAATTTGACTGATATTCACAAATATTAGTGGGTTTTTAGGTACTTGGACAAAAACTTTTCAAGACATGCAATCACGTGATAGGAAGGTTTCTTTAAAAAAATTATCACTTTTGGATTGCTTTTTTACTCATTATTTTGAATTTTTATATGCTCACCATATGACATATCCATCCATTCATCTGTTACCAATTTTTTTCGGCAAAATAATTTATGTTGTGTTGTCCACCATCTACAGTAACCAAATTTTATGGATGGCTTACAATTGGGGTACGGAAGAACTTTGCGATTTCAGCTCACACAGGTCAAGGTCAATATGACTGAAAGAAGGAAATGGTTCCAGCACAATAACTCATTGCATTGGATAGTGGAAAGATTACAGTCCTCACCCTCCTTGATTTGTCTGCAGCATTTGACACAATAGACCATGATATATTACTTCTCCGTCTCCAGCATGTATTTGGCATTCATGATACAGCCTTACTGTGGTTCAAGTCCTACTTGGTCAACAGGACACAAATTCTATCTGCAAATGAAATACACTCCAGCCCAGTTGATCTATGTTGTGGTGTTCCACAGGGGTCTGTTCTTGGACCTGTTCTCTTCATTCTGTACACTCAGTCGCTCTCAAGTGTCATAGATCATCATCCAGTGTCTCACCAGTTGTGAGGCCCCGAGTGGCCGAGTGGTCTAAAGCGCTCTCCGTTACGGATCACTGCCATCTCATCTCTGTCTGCGTGGGTTCAAGTCTAGGATTTGGCCAATGTGGGTATGTGAGAAAGCTTGCCAGTAGCTTCTTGTGGGTCGGTGGTTTTTCTTGGGGTTTTCCTGGGTTCTTCCTCCACCATTAATACTGGCTGCCATGCATAGCATATCGTGTGCTGAAAAATGGCGTTAAACCCCACAACAACAACAACAACAACTCACCAATTGTACACTGATGACACCAAATATACACATCTAGCCACCCAGCTGAAGATGATGCTACCATCCAAGGTGTAGAGAGGTGCATTTCTGATGTGAAATCATGCATGACATGTAACAAGCTGCAGATGAATGATGATAAAACTGAGGCCATTCTGATCACAACACAAAGACTTTCTCATTCACATCCTTTACCTCAAACAATAAATATCAGCAGCACCAACATTAAATCACACAATCAGTACGAAACCTAGGTGTTACTCTGGACAGTACTCTCACATTGCACCAACATGTCATGAACATATGCAAGGCTGCATATCTTGAGCTGAGACACATCAGCTCAATTTGCAAATATCTTTCAGTTGATGCCACTAAAACTCTTGTGTGTTCATTAGTACTTTCAAGACTGGGCTATTGTAACTCAATTCAGTCTGGTTCATCTCAATATCTACTCCAGAAACTTCAAAAGGTTCAAAACACAGCTGCTCGGATCATACTTAGAGTACCACGATCAGAGCACACCTCCCCGTTGCTCTGTACCCTACACTGGCTATCCATTTGATCCAGAATCAAACACAGAATTTGTTCTCTGTTCTACGTTTCACTGTCGGACTCTAGTCCAACATACCTATCCGACCTCACACATGTGTACACACCAGCAAGATACTTACGCTCCTCTTCTGACAATCGTATACTCATTATTCCAACTATGAAAACAAAGTCATATGGACAGCGTTCTTTTGCATGCTAGGGCCCAGCAACGTGGAATGAATTGCCCACTGAACTTAGACACAAAGACACAGTGATCACATTCAAGAGGGCTCTCAAAACTCACGTATTTCGACTGCAAGAACAAACTTAAAGACCTAATAATGTTTCCTACCTTAAATATTCTCAGCATGTTTTTTAATGTTTTCTAATTTCATGGTGTTGGTTTTTGTAATTATATCATTAATTGTTTTTTTATCTTATAGGTGTTGTCTAATGTTGTAAAGCACTTAGAGCTTGTAAAGATTAGGCGCTATACAAAGTCCTCATTATTATTATTATTGTTATTATTTTATCCACCATATACATTTACTAAACTTTGTAGATGGATTGCACATGTAATATGGAAGAACCCATTCAGTTTTGGTTGTGAAAAGGTCAAAAGTCAAGGTCACTCTCATGGAAAGAATAAGAGAAATGTTTTCTTGACAGTTACATTAGTTTGACATGATATACCTTGACCAGACTTTGTGGATGGCTTGAGCTTGGGATAAGGAGGGGGATGATTTTAAGATCAAAGATCAGAGGTCAGAGTCAGTGACTTAAAGAAGTAAAATGGTTTCCACACAATAACATTAGTTCTAAATCACAGGCCTGGCCCAAACCTTGTAGATGGCTTGAACTTAAGGCAAGGGAGGAATCTATTTATTTCAGATCCAAAATGTCACACTGACTGAAGTAAGAGAAATGTCCTCTGTACAAAAGGTTTAGTTAATTATAATAGATGACTATTACATAGAGTGTACAAATAACGTGTCATTCACATTATGTTTCATGTTGTTTATGAAAAGAATGGAGCACATTCTTGATGTTTGACCTTTCCAGAGAGGAACTGTGGCGTGCTAATAGCTACACTTCTTGCAATATAAGCATTGAGAGTGATGGAGATGAGGAGGAAGAGGAAGAGGAGGAGGTGAAGGAGAAGGAAAGAAATGAGGAGGAGGAGGAGGCATCTATTCAACCAAGGAAGAGAGATATTCATTATGTCATTGGGGATGTTACCCATCCTCAGGATACTGGGTCTGACATCAATATCATTGTTCATTGTGCAGGTGGGTATCATGGATTGATGGATAGGTGAATGGATGGGTGGATGGATGGATGGATGGGTGGGTGGGAGAGCAGATGGATGGATGGATGGATCTTTTGAGGTATTTATATTCCTGGCTTTGATCTGAGGTTTTATGATTAGGCACCACTATCAATAGTCTTCTCTGCTGAGTACATACTCAACTCCAAATTTTTCTCCCTCAGTCTATAAAATTTATATGGTCTAATATTTAAGGACAGTAATCTAAATGTTAAGCCCAGAGATAACAACTTCTTTCAAAAGATAGGTTTAATGATTTTTTTACAGCTTTGTTCACAGATAAATAGCTGAGTTTTTATGCAATGTTGAGATATTTTATGAAAGCATAATCAAACCACTAAATTAGGTATGAAATACTTTTGTTGGATATGTTTAAGTTTTATGATGCTTCTGAATGTGGTAAGTTGTGTCTTTATTATTAACTGGAATATCAGAGAGAGAGAGAAAGAGAGAGAGAGAGAGACAGACAGACAGAGACAGAGAGAGAGAGAACTTATAGCGGGGATGGAAAAATCCATTCTCCAAATGCCCAAGGTAGGTTGCAAAGCAAGGTAGTTAAAAAGTTTTTGTCGCTTGCCAAGAATTTTACACAGGCAGGAATTTAAAAAATCATGATTTTTTTTTGTGCTTTATGAAAATCTGATTCCAGTCATGTTGACCACTGTAGATTGTGTTTACAAATGCATTGAGACAGATGCAGATTGATCTTTATATGTTTATTAATGGGTGTAAAGGGATGAATGTATTTCACATAAACATTTGTTTTTCTAAATTACAGGAACAAACTAGATTCATATTTTGATGTGTATTTTCTCATTTTCCGAATCAGATGATTCAGGAAGATGGGGTAGAGGTGGCCTTTTTACAGCAATAAGTGCCAGATCAGATTTACCTCAGCAAAAATATGATCTTGCTGGATGGATGAAAGGTAACCATAAATTAAAATACTGGTTGAAAATATTGTCAAATCTTTCCTGGAAAGTTTCCAACAATAATATTTTCTCTGGAAACAGGTGTTTGACCCATTGTTCTGTCATTTTCCCACTTGTTCGTTTAGCTTATGGTATGGCCCTGTGTTCATTTATTGTTTGTCATGCATCACACATCATTTATCATTTGTCAAGATGCAATCTTTTACTTCTTCTCAAAAGTCCCAATTTGTTTTGAGCTTGGTGGGAATTTGTCAAAATTTGATCAAGGTTAGCTTGCCTAGCTCTGGTGTGGCTTCCTTGGCAAGCATATGACAAACCTCTTCTCCATAATAGAGCTGATCCAATGCTTTATAAAACTTTTGCATTGTGTGGCTTTCATGTCAATGGAAGCAGAAGAGGGTTAGGTAGACCCAGTGTTTATGTGATAGTTAATTGGATCCGAGTACCAGGCTTACAAACAAGGTGTTTCAGTCTGTATTTAAAATGTTATGAATACCCCAATTATTCATGCAATAAAAGATGAAATTAACTAATTGGGGTTGTAAGTATTAAGTTATGCATATCAAAAAAGTTAAAAGATCAAATGGCTGTTTTAAGAAGTTAAAGTAATGTTTTAGGGAAGGTATAGTCAACTCCAAAAATAGATTTTGCCAATGTTGTCTTGATAATATGTAATAGGTTATATTTTCAGCTTAGAATGCTTCTGAGGACGAAGTAAAAATGGATGACTTAGCTCTTTTGATTTTTTTAATGGTTTACTGGATCAGTACATGATCATCCATCTAAAAATTTGCATACTTTTTTATATCAAAAGAAGGGACACTTAGAAGATAGTAAAATGTTAATGCACATAAAATATACCTATTGTAGGTTGTTTCTCAATTAAACCATAATGTATTAAGAGGTCTGTATTTCTGTATTTTAATGTATTCCAGATTTGGAACTTGGTGATTGTCACTTATTCCCTATGGATGACAAAGAAGTAGATATGGTAAGTACTACAGCACTGTGACAGTATGCTTATGCCAGCATATTGTTTTTTTTCTTCTCATCTCTTTGAAATATATGTCCACTTCCCCAAAGGAAGGAGACATATTGTTTTGTGCTGTCCATTGGTATACATATAGATCTTACCATGTAAATAAGATATTTCAGACCATACCAGACCAATGTTTGTATTTAGAAACCTTGAGACCATATCAGGACGTAATTATGTTCTGATTATTGTGACCTTCAATTTCCAGTTTTCATTCATTTCTATAATTTTCTGGGCTTGGACTTTTTTCTTTAAAGACTGTTTACAATCTACCCTGAAAGCATAATATCCAAAAGCTATTGAGCCAGAGCATTTTAATTCAGTTTATATATCTTGATTGGGTAGGTTCTGATTGTCATGTTGTCTTTCAATTGTGTGTATATGTGTGTGTTTGTGTGTGTGATTTGGATTTTAATGTAGCTTTAAAACTTTTCAGTCACATCACTACGATATCTGCATTGTGACAGTTTATTGTGCTGTCTAGCACTGTGGCATCATGCCGCAGACATTTAGCATCATATCCCACCCAGACACATTAACCTGAAACCAAGCTGACCAGTCCTACCATTAACCTCTTATTGCTGAGTGCCTAGTGAGGCAGCTGTTAGTACCATTTTTATAAATCTTTGGTATACTCAGCTGAGGTTCGAACCTACAACCTCCCGCATCCTCGGTGGATGCTCTAACCACTTGACCACCGGAGTGGTCTTTCATTGAATTGTACACCTTTTAGACTTTAATCGACAAAATACTCATAATAATTATCAATAAAAAAATCACTTGAGGTATCAAGTTTTCAGGCATGTTTATATTATATCCTTCCATCATGAAGCTCAATGGAATAAGCGGATACATATTCGTGGGAAGGTCCACTTCATAACATTGAGGTACAACATAGTATAACCATAATAGTAACTATGAACTTAACAACAGGTGGAAGATAATCAATGCTCTCTACTGGTCATTAGTGACAAGGTGGAATGCCAGTAGCTCCAATCTTTGTCACACCAATCCTGGGCCCAAAAGGCCTGCCTAATTGCTGCTTACTATACAATGGAATGGCCAAATGTAGACACATCTAAACAACTTTTATTCTAAATGTGATACAGGAACCAAAAATATCTAAGTGTCTCTTCAACTAAAATAGGGAAAACAGGGCCAACTGGGTCAAGATAGGAAGGCAATGGAATATATTCTCATTGGTTCACACAAGAGTACTTTATTTCAATGGAGACATTCATAACAAAGTAGCTAACTTTCTAGGCTCTTCAATGAAAAAACAGCACCCATCACAGTTAAACTTATCATTCCGAGATCTCTAGCTGTCACAAGATGATGCCAGGTTGGGACTGGATTAGGGAAGACACTCAAAGCAACTGTGTTAATAAGATATTTATTTATAAATGCAAATTAAATATTAACAAAATCTGACACCATTATAAAAAAATAGAGAAGGAAAATTATAAGGTTCCTAACATGAAACTATCAACAGCAAGTAACTCAACGAAAAAAAACTCGAACATGAATTTAACAAATGGAATTTCAAACAAACCTGAATTAAATCCTATCACCGATCAACAAAATAAAAGTATATGATCTACACCCCAATATAAACAAAGTCTTCATATAACGATATTGAAATGCATGTAAATTTGAATGTATCATTCATATAATGATATTGAAATGCATGTAAATTTGCTCAGCTAGCAATGGCAATAGTGAAAATAACAACATGGAACACATAATATATATAACTATCATGGTGCCCATTTGACGTCCAAGATGTAACTCCAGTTCCACTCAGTCTAGTCAATGGTCAGAGAAGCACCCGCACACGGTCCGCTCCTCTCAGTCTGTTGAAGGATCCCTCAAGAACCCTCACATTTAACACAGACCCAATGGTCGTGAAGCCTTGGTCCCTCGCATCGAGAGCATCAGTACACTCTTCTGAACCAATGTCACCATACACAGCGTATACCTCAAAAAAATCCACACAGAGTTCTGTGACTCCACATCAAACCATGTATAAGGCAGCTAAAATCATAACAGCTAAACCATGTAGTACATATGACACAGTTAAGTACTTCTGCACTGATATATATTGCACATATACACACTTGAATTCGTTACCCATTACATTAATTGTTTAATGTATGCAGCGTATAATTAAATTCAATTTGTCTGTTCAGTTGCAACAAATAGCTAACTCGAGCCAGACTATAGTATTTCTAATATGGCGTTGTATAACCTAGGTATTGACTTTCTGTAGAATTTAGAATAAATTCTAAAACATCTAAAGTATGAAACAATTCTGTCCTATAAAACGAATAGTAATAAAGAATACTTAAATTTCATTACCTCTATGGCTGGAGATTTGCTCCCGTAAAGGGGTAAGCTTCCTGACAAGATTCGTCATAATGTAATTCGATTATAGAGAATTTGCTCTATATGTATACTAGCTGTGACATATGCACAGCTAGGTACTTAGGTTTCTCTGCTGCAGGCAATTTGCACATGTAGCATGGTTTGAGTTTCACTCAGTATTTTGAAATAACTAGAGCCGAAAAAATATACCACCCTCGGGTGACGCTGTATGCGGCAACGAAACCCAAGTACATTTTTGACAACGTATACATATTGATATAACTCATACACAGTTCTGTGACACTAGCACACTGTACTATCATATAAATAAAGTTATCTTATGAATGAAAGACCTCTATGATCTTTTTATTCATTTAGATTTCATCTGGCCCAAGACACTGGACCCTTGCCCAAGTTGGCTTTTCATGGTAGCTTAATTAGTTCATCAATCATACAAGTCCTGATTGAACATTTTGAATAAGTGATGAGTACGTCGGAAGATTCTGACCTCGAATTTTAAAGCTTTACCTTTCTATGTTGCCTTGATCCATGTTTTCTATGCCTATTTTCAGAGATTTGCCTTTTTCCTTGTTTTCTATGCCTAGTTTCAGAGCTTTGCCTTTATCCTTGTATTTTATGCCTAGTTCTGGAGTTTTGCCTTTATCCTTGTTTTCTATGCCTAGTTTTGGAGTTTTGCCTTTATCCTTGTATTTTGTGCCTAGTTTTTCAGTTTTGCCTTTATCCTTGTTTTCCATGCCTATTGGTAGTTCTGCCTTTATCCTTGTATTTTATGCCGAGTTTTGGTGTTTTCCCCTGATCCTTGTTTTCTATGCCTATTTTCAGAGTTTTGCCTTTTTCCTTGTTTTCTATGCCTAGTTTCAGAGCTTTGCCTTTATCATTGTTTTCTATGCCTATTTTGGAAGTTCTGCCTTTATCTTTGTATTTTATGCCTAGTTTTTGAGTTTTGCCTTTATCCTTGTTTTCTATACCTACTTTGGGAGTTCTGCCTTTAACTTATGCCTATTTTCAGAGTTTTGCCATTATCCTTTTATTTTTCCTATTTTCAGCATTTTGACTTTATCCTTGTTTTCTATGCCTATTTTTGGAGTTTGGATGTTTGCTTTCATCCTTGTATTTTATGCCTATTTTTGGAGTTTTTCCTTCACCATTGTATTTTATGCCTATTTTTGGAGTTTGGAGGTTTGCCTTCATCCTTGTATTTTATGCCTATTTTTGGAGTTTTTCCTTCACCATTTTATTTTATGCCTATTTTTGGAGTTTTGCAACATTTTTACCTTTAATCTTAAGTGTCATGATGCAAATGTTCTTTCAGTTGGAAGGGCTTTGTCTTCTGTGAGATTTTGGCATGGTTAGCATATTTTGCTACATATATTTTACTCAGGACTACATATATAACCAGGATTGAGCTGGTGTGCTGTCAAACCTTATACTTATAAACATATATACTCATTTATAAGCCATCCCTCCCTCCCCCAAGCATTTTAGGAGTACATAAAGTCAATTTCTCTTTGATCTTCCTCAATACTTTGGCAGTCAGCAGGCAAAATCAGCAATACCTTTCTTGGTGTATCCATCTACTTACAGTTCCATCATGATTGATCATTGATGCTCATGAAGCCACACACTTGCAAAGGCATCATTGACTCACTTTCTTATGAGACCTGCTTTCTCATTTGCATTAGTGATGGCAGGTAGAATCAGCAAAATACATTCCTTAACAGTAGTCACAAATATCGTACAGTTCCAACAAGATAGATCAGTTTCAATCATAACAATACCCTCATTCATTGCCAGGAACAGGGTCCTGTCCAAGGGTAACCAGACTTTTGTAATGAAATCACTGTCTACTCTGGAGGGAGCTTCGAACGACCGAGTGGTCTAAAGTGCACACTGTTATGGATCATTGCCATCTCACCTCTGTCTGCGTGGGTTCAAGTCTCAGATTCAGCCAGCGTGGGTATGTGAGAAAGCTTGCCGGTAGCTTCTTGTGGGTCGGTGGTACTTTCCTGTGTTCTTCCTCCACCATTTATACTGGCCACAATGTATAGCTTATCTTGTGCTAAAAAATGGCATTAGACCCTACAGTAGCTGTCTACTCTGGACGCTTCCGCTCAAGACCACCTACAAGACCCATCAAAATTTTTGAAGTGCTTTCTAAAACTTACAGAGCTGTTATTTCAAGAGAGATCATGCTTATTTTTACATCTCAAAACAGGAACTGGATGATATCTCAGCACATATACTTTTGTCCTGGATTAAAGGGGTATTTCACTCTGGATATTAAGAAATAACCCCGGCTCCAATGAATTTGTTAAACATTCTGGCACACAAGGTTTGAGCAGTTGCCACAAGCATATCATTTGACTGGAACTTTTCTCGGACATTATCCAGGCTGTGGGATGAAGATCTGAATAGACAATTTCCAGTGTTTAAGTAAGAGATCTATTATCCGAAAGGCTCAACTCAGTTTGGTGGGACTAATAACTATGGTGCAAGAAGTCACATTTTCCAGGTCATTAAATAGCTTCATAAGATACAGCTTCATGACTTTTGCTGGATTTGCAGGAGGGAAAATTTTTCCCTTTCTGAAGCTGCTACCTGACAGATGGAGTCTTCTCCTGTCACATTATCTAGAAGCTGTCTTACATACCTTAGGGGACCAGAGTTGGTTTCACTGGGGTAATGGGATGTATCTCTCTCCACCTCTCACCTATTTTCCTAAGGTATTATCAGGGTCCATAGGGGACCTTGACAAGCCTTGAAAAGTGAATTGTTCCTTCAAGGCCATGAAAACACCTTGAAAATTCAAAATATTGTCTGGGTACCTTGAAAAGCCTTGATTTTCATGAAACCAAAAGGAATTAATACATAGTTTCATTTTACAGACTTAAAAGAAAAGGGGAAAAGAAAAAAACAAAAAACAATCTTTGTGCCAGAACGGAAGAAAAATATAAATTTTGGATTTTGAGATCTTTCTCAGACAGCTTTGCAAAATGCAAATTATGCCAGAAGGATATTGATTTGCATGCAATGGGAGATAGTGCTCCATGGTCACATGCAGCTGGAAGAAAACCCACTGAGCTCTTGTAATGGCTCTTACACAGGCAAAACAAGAAGCCTTAAGCATGAAATCATTTTTGATGAAAGAAGTATGTCTGTGAACACAGAAATTCAAGTTTTAAAATAGAAACTGTATGTAGTCTTAATTATGTAATTAGTTCAATCCGGTTCTGTTTTGGGATTGAATGGCAATAGTACAGACGATAATTGCAATGTACATGATAATCTAAAAATATAGAAAACAGCTAAGCTGAGAGAAATATTAATATATCTAATATGAAATAATTTAAAATATCCATACACTGTTTTTAAATAAGCAATAATATAAAAAGATATCTTTACTTTTTTTTGTTTATGGGGATGAAGAAGAAAGGAAGTACTGAACAAGACATCGAAACAATGACAGCTGCTGCTGATTACTGTGCATTGAAAGCAAAGATCCATAGGACAATTTCATTTATCATTACATCAAAATAATTTGAGGAAAAGTGAAAAGGACAAAATCACTGAATTTGGAGCTCTTGAAAAACAGCTTGTTGACAAGCTACAAGAACTGATAAATTCTCTCTAAAATATTTTGGACTTTTTAAATAGTGTAGTGTAGACATTGTAAAATGAACATTGTTCAATGACTGTACATTATTCTAATGCCCTCATAGGATATTTAGTATTTAATGGGAATGATATCAGTGATCATACTCTTGACTTTGTGTTTTATTTTGTTTTTATAAAAAATTGCAAGAAATGTTCCTCACATGGAGTAATAGTAAGTATTAACTTGTGTCTACATACAGTTTCATTTATGTATCCTTTAAAATTAATACAATACTGCACCTTGAAAAACACGATTTTGAACTTTGAAAAACTTTGAAAAAAACCTTGAAAATTTTGAATGAAATATGCTACTAACCCTGTATTATGATTTGGTAATGCATTCAAAGAAGAAACTAATTTTTTCAAGTAAAATATGTTTCATCGTGAATACTTACCCAGTCATAATACACATACACCCTCCCAGTCTCCTAGCAGTTACATCCATGTAGAGAGTGTGCCTTACATTCCACTAGTAACAGAGATATTCATGTGATTTGGTGCAAATTCCTGTACCAAGGGGAGACCACTCTGCTCAACTGGCACCTAGGTGGGCAGATAGCTTTTAGCTTTTTAGCTAAAAGTCCTGGGAGGGCTGGATTTGTAGGTAGTAATAGTTCTCCTAAGGTATAATGATTGGGTAAGTATTATCAAAGAAACATATTTTACTATAAAAAATTAGCTTCATTCACCTTGCTTGATTTTTCTTTCAAGTACCATTGTCACAGAATGACATTCAGTATCACATTGGGAAGGTTGATATATATTTTCTTTAAAAAATAATTCCCTTCTCATGGCTTATTGGTAAAGGGACATAGACATATGGATCACATTGTTTTCGCCATGGTAAAGTTGGATCACATTGTTTTCACCATGGTAAAGTTGTGTTTTAGATAGGCATCACTTTGTCTGCATCATTACATTTACATCAGGTTAAACTTAGCCTTTTATGTAGTGACTATTTAATAAAGTCTTGGATATTTTGGCCTGAATTTGAATGAGAATATAAAGAAGAAAGTCAGATTTTTGTTGTGCCATTGGATGTGGACAAGTACAGACCCTGAAATCTATCATTTTAAAAGTGAAACAAAATCAGAATTCAAAATGAAGCAAGTGAAATGCAGAATAAATTAATTGATGGATGCATTTTGAAGAAAACATAAATACAAAATGTAGAATGATGAATAATATGCACATTATAAAATGAAATATGAAAAATGCATGGATTTGAAAGCTATTATTTTTAAAGCTGCAAAATTTCCATACTCAAAAGCCTTCTCATAATAATCTAGGGTCAAATTCCGTATTATTTGTATGTGTCATAAATTGAACTGTATTTTATGCTTTTACTATTTCATTTAAACACAGTTGTGATAAGACAAGAGACAATAACTATAGTTCCCTCCTTTTAACACTGACTTCAGTAAATGCATTTTGATTTCATTCCAAACAAGTTAACATGAAAACAGATTTTGGATGGAAGAGATAAATGCATAATATGAATGCATTTTTGAGACCATACATAATACAATGATAGGATGATAGATGAAATGCCAACATGAATGGAATGCAAACTGAATGCAAATGAAAAGCAGATTTGGTAAGATTATCAGAGCCTGTTGAGCACTTAAAGATTTTTCCAGCCCTTCTTACCTGCCAGAGCAACTTACAGTCATGCTGTTTCAATTTTCACATATCATAACCTATATGTCTTATATATATATATATATATATATATATATATGTATGTATGTATGTATGTATGTATGTATGTATGTGTATATATATATATATATATATATATATATATATATATATATATATATATATATATATATATATATATGTATATTTTGTCATTTTTCTTTTGCCAAACAGCTTGGGCTTATCATTGCCCAACACAGGGACAGAAAGAATAATCTCTCAGGAATCCATTTATCTGCCCTTAGCCAAGGTCTCAAGAGGATTTATCATGTTGCCAAATCCAGAAAAGGTATCATTATTGTACCTTTGATTAACTTCACAAGATGTTGAATTTGCTAGTCTTTATGCAAACCTGTAGTCTACTTAAGAAATTAGCACTTAAAATACAAGCAATAGAAATTACCACACAAAACTTTCGAGTTTGATTTTTAATGGGAGTGTAGTGCTTGCTTTCTGATTTATCTTTCAAATTGCCATCAATAAATATATGAAGATGCATAATAACTGCAAAACTAAATAGCTGAAGATAAAACATCAAGCACCTTTTACAATGGATATATAGAGCATTCCAGCACTGAAGAATTTTTAGGATGGGATTTTTAGTTCTACTTCTCATAAGCCATAATAGTTTATGGGATGGCCTGTTGTCCATTGTCCATTCATCCATTAGTGCAAGTTTGTTAACAACAAAAAATGGTGCCAATCTGACGTAAAATCAGGTGGCCATCTTGTGATTTTGATTATCATTACTTCCATTTAATTTACATGGTATTTTCACAAAGATACTTCTTATTTCTTCTTCTTAATGAAATGAAAGTGGTGCAGGTTTGACATACAATATGTATAACTTATTAGCCATCATGAAAATCTTATTGTTTATACTCTTCCTGTGCAGAGATCGACATAGGTAATAGATTTATAGTGGGTCCTAAAATAAATGGTTCAGATAATTGTTGGCTGTTTTGAAAATCATACCACTTCTCTTAATGGGATGGTTATATCAACATAGGGTTTTCACTGAAACACTTCTCACTATATGTAGTGTGTCCTAATTGAAATTGATGCCAGTGTGACCTCCTAAAATTTTAAAAATCTCGTAACAGCTACCTCTCAATCAGATAGCTGTACTAACATCTAAAATATGCAATTCTTGCATGATTGATGACATTGACATGGGGTTTTCATTAAATCACCTACTGTAATTTATTTAATTGGTTCTGAATGAAAATGGTGCAGATCTGACAACTATCATATCCACACTTTTGTCACAGTGATGGAGTTTTAATTAACCAAATCTATTTGACCTTGGAATCAAATCAAAGGTCATTACTTGTATCTTTCGGTACTTTACACAGTTTATGAACATAGTGACTACATATACAAGTGAATTTGGACTTCACTTTTATTTAGTCGCATTCTGATGAAATGAACAAGATGATATTGATCGTCCTGTCATTGATTTTAAGGTTAATGACCTAGACCAGTGCTGTCCAACCCATGGCCCATGGGCCGCATGTGGTCCGCAGGCTGGTTTTAAATGGCCCGCCAGAGCTCAAGCAGCTGTATAGTCATTGCTTTTCAGTTTTCTGCTGTAGCCTTCGGCTTCAAGAAAAACATTTTTAAGTGGCCCATGGTGTCAAAAAGGTTGAAAGCACTGACCTAGACAAACACGTATGAAAGGATTTTATCAGATCCAGATTGTAAATATGTCTGATGAATACACAGCATGATGTTACTTAAATAACTGGAGGTTTTCATATAAATTAAACACTAATTATAGATTTAACTAGACTTAGCAAATGGCTCCCCTAAATAACTGGTTAAAATTTTTATAAAAAGTTTTTCTTTCTGCCAAAGTTCAGATAATTCCACGAATAAGACTGATTGCTCAGAATTTCAGTGAAGAAAAGGAATGATGAAGATGAGGACCTTTAGATGTTCAGATTTGTTTGGTAAAATTCAATATATAAACACAATGGTTTTAGAAATCTTAACATATTGTCAGACTTTGTCTGATTTGTTTAAATGAGATGCTTTCTTTGAAATATATCCACTGATATTGATGAGATATTCTTGCATCTGATTGGCTGACCTTGTTTCCATCCTGGAGGCTAGATTTCTAATTTGATTTTGATTGAATTTAGAATATATGTTTATATTATCAAGGTCTCTGATGGTTTATAATAATAAGTGAGATTTTCACATACTAATCAAGTGATCTTGTATCTCATTGGCTGAGCTTTTTCCCAATCAAGAGGTCATATATCTAATCAGCTTTTGATCAAACATGGAACACATCCTTATATCATCAAGATCTTGTACAACTTTAATAATGAATGAGATGCATGCATATTAATAAGTTGATCTTGTATCTGATTGGTTGAGCTTGTTACTTCTCTGGAAGCCACATTTCTGACCCAGTTTTATTCATACTTAAAATACTATTTTCACCATCGATGGTTTTGAAAATGAGCAAGATTTAAGATATTAATGATGTAATCTTCGATCTGGCTTGTGAGCTTGTTACCGTTCTGGAAGCCATATTAGTTATCTGATTTGGATCAAATGTGGAATATATGCTGCTGTCATCATAATCTAGGACTGTTTTAGTAATGAGTGAGATATGTGATAAAGGTAACCTTGCACCAAATGGGCTTGTTACAATATCTTTAAACCAGATGGATTAAACACATAGATATACAGATGGCCAGATAAATGGTTATACATCATTAAAGCAATTGGATAATGAAAGACACATTGAGAGTTTACAGGCAAATATTTGAACATGACTGTATGATACCTTGACTTGGAATTTATGATTTCATGTTTTCACTTACAAAAATATGTGGAAAATATTTGAATTCTCTAAGTTTATTTGCTTTCATTTCAGGCAGTGTACATTTGCCACGAATTGGTCATGATACCCCAGGATTTAACTGGTATGGTACAGAGAGACTGATCAAGAAACATCTAGCTTCAAGAGGAATACCAACATATATGTATCATTTGCTCAGAGAGAAATAATAATACTTTTTATTTCATGAAATAAGAATAGATACCTTTCTGTAGCAAACAAATTCATGACTTTTTAGCTTTTGACCCTATCACAAGGTCTTTATCAGAGGTATGAAGTATAGATTGGAGTCACATGATGACCAATATGTTGATCACATGATACAATTTTTCTGTAGACTGGCAGAAGTTCCAATCCAGAATCATGGTTTAAAACTGGCTAAAGCTCCATGATTTCAATAACTTCCTTTATTTTCCTTCTCAGGTTATTGTTCTCTTTACCAGGTACTCTGATGTTTTCCCAAGAAATAGTCTGCTAGATTCTTTGCAGTGTTTACCAGTTGCTGTCAAGGATTCTCTGTGTTGATGTATAAATGTTCTTTAACTCTTGTTTCACGGCTTCTGTTAGCTTCCCTACTGTAGTCTTTTTCACAATTATCACACTGTAATTTATAGATGACCACGCACTTCTTACTCAAAGGTGTTTGATCTTTGGTATGTACCAGAATTGAACAGATGGTGTTAAAGGTATTTTGGATCACATTAGCTCCATGTTATCAAAAGATTTTTTTGTGATCACTCAGAGAGTCCACCAATATATGCTAAAGGAATAGTTACGTTTTTTTCTCCTTTTTTTCTTCAGATGTTCATCCCATCCTCATTCATTTTCAGGAAACACAAACATCCAGTCTTTATAACCACTGGCCTTTAAAGATTTCTTAAAATGGTTAAGTACTGTCACATGGTGTCCATCAACACTGCTGTTTACCTGATGTAATAGACTTCTAACCACTGACCTCATACATTCAAGATGGTGGTTGGAATTAAAGTTCTGATATTGGTCCACATGGGTCGGCTTGAAATAAATCAATGTTTGTACACCAATCAATTAGATAGTGAACACAAGTGTATTAAAATGGCAACTCATCCACGTCGAATGTGAACTGGATATTTTCATGAAAAGAATTAAGATCCTCTGTGAATTTTTCAATATTATATTTATGCATTGTGAATTTATAGAGTATCCCAATTCCATTGTTGAAAATATTTTACGTTTTATGATGAAGATAAGCCTTGTAGGAGTTTACGATAATGTTACAATTGTATAACCTGGATAACACCAGTATCAGCTGACAATCATATTACAGTTATACGATAGGTACAAGACCTGTAGACATTGACAATAATATTACAGTTTTGTGACAAGATAATATCAGTAGCAGTTGAATTCCATAACAGTTTCCAGTTACTATTTTCCACGTAAAAAGCAACAGCAGTTGAAGAGGAAATCGGAGGATAATGAAGAAACTCACAAAGGTACACAAACTATACTTTTATTCATTTATGTTGTTTTCATCTTGTTTGTCACTGATGGAATTTCAGTATAATATCTTGACATTTACAATAAATTTGGCAAATTAGTTACCACTCCGGTGGCCTAGTGGTTAGAGCGTCTGCTTCGGATGCGAGAGGTCGCAGGTTCGATCCCTGGCCGAGTCATACCAAAGACTTATAACAATGGTACTTACAGCTGCCTCGTTTGGTGCTCAGCATTAAGAAGTTAGTGTTAGAACTGGTCAGCCTGGTATCAGGATAATGTGACTGGGTGGGACATCATGCTACATTTCTGCGGCATGGTGCCCCAGTGATAGACATCACTATTAACTGCCACGTGACAGACATCATAGTGATATGACTGAAAAATTGTTAAAGCTATGTTAAAAATCCATATCACACACACACACACAAACACATACAAATTAGTTTTAAAAGTGATTGTATATCTAAAGTTTGTCATGCATGAGAACATATGTCTTCTGACTTGTATGTGAAACTTTTTGTTCTTGTTTCTTTGTATTAACCCATGTAAGAGTTGCCAGTCCTGTATGAGAGCAACTGGTGACAGTTTATGAGCCGAAATTCTTGTAACTTGATGTTAGAATGATACAGTTTTCTGTTAGAACAGTACAGACTTGTGTTAGAAAGATACAATTTTGTGGCATGTAAAGAAAAAAGTCATATTTACAGTGATGCAGTGAAACACTGTGACAGAGAATTTTGTATGTTCTTCAAAAACCTGAAAATTTTCTGTGTTTCTGCATCTAAAAAGTCCTCCAAAATTACTAACACAGTGAACAGAAGAATATTTGTTTTGAGAGTGAACAAAATCTTTTTAAAACATTTAACACTTATGCAGTTTTCATGTGTGTTTTCATTTTTGTTTATCCCTTACAAAAAACAAAATGAAGGCAAACTTTTCTTTGCTCACATCCATCAACATATGTACCTAGAAAGCCTACTTCATAGTGTCAGAAAAATAAAATATACTGTTTTTTCCTTTTCTTTCAACAAAACTGACATACAGATAGGGACAGCCAGTTGTTATGAAGGATTATATTTTTGTCTGATCACTGCAAATCATAATTAATCTGAAAATTGGGATGATAAGGCTAAAAATTGAAGAGGTACATGAAGGAAATCAAGCCACAAGAACAAGCAGCCTGTGTTGTAACTTTATTAATGATAACCTTGTTTTCAAGCTCTTTGCACTAAACACAAATGAGGGAACATTATTTCCTAAATAAAAATGAGAGAAAATAAAAATGAGAGAAAAAGAATGAACAATATGAATCAGAAATCTAACCTTAAGGTTGGAATTTTTGGTCATGAACTTATCAAAGCATTGTTTCTGAGTATAATTTCTGATTGCTCGATAGAGATCTTCAGTATCACATTCTTCTGTATATGATTGATATCTGTTACTTTTTCACAGGTAAAGGAAAACAATACAAGATGAGTCTCTCCAATGAAGGTGAATCCAAAAGTTGTGTAAATGATGGAGATAAAGATTCAAGCAGACAGATATCCAACTCTCATTCTGCCACTTCCTTGCCCTCTATATTCCAGGGTGTATCGGCCTATCTCCATGGTGACAGCATTCCAGCCAATGAAATCAAGAATCTCAAAAGATACATTGTCACATATCCTTTATAAGGCTGATCATATTGGCCTATTTTGTTTCTGAGTAAAGTTTATACTCAGATTGGTGCATATGATGCTAATATGCAGTCTTTGTACATGTATGATGTAGGGCTCTGTAATAAGACTGACTAGTGCATATCATTGTAATATGCAGCCTTTGTACATGTATACTGTTGGGCTCTGTAATGATACTGATTAGTACATATTGTAATATGCAGCCTTTGTACATGTATACTGTGGGACTGTGTAATAAGACTGATTAGTACATATTGTAATATGCAGTCTTTGTACATGTATACTGTGGTGCTGTGTAATAAGACTTATTAGTCATTGTAATGTGCAGCTTCCAAATTGGTGTGCTTTGGAGCAGTGGAATGAATGTAATTATTGTATATGACGTTAATATACAGCCTCTATACATATATGTTGTATGGTTGTGGAATAAGCCTGATTAGTGCATATTATTCTGATATGCAACCTTTGTACATGTATACTGTGGGCCTGATGCATCCTCCAGCATGTCGTAAAAGGCAACTAATCAAGGCAGGAATCCTAGTGGTTCAGTGGTTAGTTTGCCCAGCTCACACTCTAAAGGATGCATGCTAGAATCCTACCATGAGAATATATTGGACCATTTTACTTTTGTCAGGACACTTCAATCCAGTTACCTTGACTTGAAAGGGTGAGTGCAGGTTTAGACTAGTTTTTGTAACTTGAATCAAACAGTCCTCCCTCTGGGCAGGTTTGAACATGGGTAAGGTCAGAAGGTGAGAATTGTGATAATCATTATAGTAAAGAGACCTGTTTGGTTCAATGTAACTTACAGTTTAATACCAGTAATACAATACCTATCACTAATGCATTGCTTCCTTTTCCTGGATGGAAATTACCCTCATCTATATAAGCATATTCCATCCTTCCCTGAGGTGGAAAGTTCTATATGTCGAGAACTAGAATAGAACGGGTCCAGTCTGTCCCCATGTCATAGGCCCATCACCATTTGGTCCTGTTTCTTTTGAATGCCATTTGTATTTGGTTGAATTAAGTCATACTGTCAGAAAAATGTGTCTTTTCTCATGTCTAAGACATGTTCTGGCATTAAAATCTCTTTTTCTATATCTGCATGCACAGTCATTTGTTATTGCCATCAGATATGCTCTCTTGTGAGCTTTGAGGCATTTTTATACCATTCTTTTTCAGAGTGCCCCATTATGTATATATCCTTATCCTTTGGCAAGTGGGTTGGATATAACTGTTTCTATTTTTAATCATTAATCTAATTATTTTGGATGCTTGCAGTGTAGGTTTCATCTTGCCAGTGTGAACTTCAGATTTTGTCTATATTTTTTTAATAAACCTGATGTGCTGGTACATTAAATAATGCTGCATAATCAATCTTATGTACTCTTAGGGGATCTCACACCATCTTCAAACAGTGTGTGTAGGAGGTCTCACACCAGTCATTATCATCAATAATGAGTTTGACACCACTTATTATTGTCCATTATTATAAATAGCGTGTTTTGGTGGTCTCATATGACTCGTTATCGTTAATACCATATTGACAGGTAATGTATTACTGGTGTTTTCTTGTGTTCAGTGGAGGTCTCATGCCATTATCATTATGAATATTTCTGATTCATTGTTTCAGAAACTTTTGATTTTGCAGGAATGTGCACCAGTTGTGAACATAAGGAAGGTTGTCTGTTCTTATGTTTATGGTCAGATGCAGTATAAGACCACACTAAAGTAGCTACATATAAGTGGAGGAAGAAAGGGCCTTCTTCCTCTTGGTCTCAGAGAATATGGGATCCTTCTCTCTTCTCTAAGTTCCATGAAATTCAGAAGGAGAAACTAGTTCCTTGATCATTCTCAGGGCTCTTATGAGCTCTTAAGAAGAATAGCTCTTTGTTGTTAGGAGCACTTCAAGATCCCAGGAGGACATGGGTTTTCTTCCCTTAGGAGTCCAGAATATTAACTCTTTGGTGGAGAAAACATCTCAATCCTAGGAGGATGTGGGATAATATTTTTGCAATTTGGGCTGGTTTACAGCTGCCCCTCCAAAGGGAGACAATACAAGCTGGAAAGGTGGAGAGTGAGCTACACCTTCCCCACATGAGGGTGGAGTAGTATCCTCTCCATTGTCAATGCCTGATGGTGGCAATGAGCAGATTGAGTCACCCACTAAAGGGAGAGCAATGATTTCACTATATAGGCTTGGAGGAGGGCTTCTCCTGTTCAGAGATGCCTGACTGGTTATTGGATTGACACCAGGCATGAGTCATCAGGTACTGGGCACTGGGCAGCAAGTAAAATTCATCACTCATTAGGACCCTTTTGATTTACAGACATTAATCAGGTAGACCATCCCTCTCTTTTGTCATGCTACTGACCATCCCTGTTGGAGATGGGGAATATGAGAACTACTGATAGACTAGGAAAGGCATTTGGATCGGCATCCCCCTTCCCTGTTTCATCTTAATTCCAACAGACTCTGGGGACATCCATTTTAGGGAATTGAATTGACCTGATAGTGATGCTGGAGTTGTGAGTAACAAACCCATATCACTTGCTTGTTTGGAGTCAAGATGATGGAGGAGTTGGGGCTGATCAAGGATGGTCAAAAGCATTATTGTCCTCTTACCAAGTCTGCTACTTGGACAGTCTCATCGATCTGCATGCAGAGCTATGATACATATATACCCCTATCCCCAGAAGGACATGGGGTTGTGAAGTCCTAGCTCACAGGGGCTGGAGCAGGATGAAGATAACTTGTCAGTCTTAGTGGACTCTAGCAATTTTGATGAAGAATAAGCTGAGATGGTGCCTTCTTTCTTTGGTTCACCTGCCTTCTTCCACCCATCACCTCAGCCAGCAGGGGATGATGAGGTCTGGTCTATTGATAAAGCATAAATCAAAATTTACCATCTTCTTCCCCTGGATATGTGTCCAAAGCACACTCGCACAGAGGACTAAAGTCGTATTGCTCATCACCATATCCTCACATGTCAGCAATTTTTGGCAGTCTCCATCAGATTTCTGTAGGAGGAATCACTGTCTCCTGCTGAACTACAGCACATGCTGGAAGCAGTTTCCGAAACCTCAAATCATTATCTTGTCAGTTTCTATGGTGCTTTCAATGAAGCTACTCCATCTTTGCAGGGTAATTGCCCTGGGCACTTCTAAAGTCTTACTGAATCATGGTAAGATACATCTTAACTTTGGAGGATGAGACCCTCAGCATTAATAGGTTGGTGTTAGGACTGGTTGGCCTGGTGTCAGGATAGTGTGACTGGATGGGACATCATGCTACATGTCTCTGGCATGATGCCCCAGTGCTAGACATTACTATAAACTGCCACATTGCAGACTCGTAGAGATATGACTGAAAAATTGTTAAAGCTACGTTAAAAATTAAAAACACACACTCATCTTAGAATTAGTTAAATTAGTCAGGGAACCAGACTAACTTTACAACAGCACCCCAGACGCTTTAAACTGCACCTATTTGTTCATGCCAAGTGTCTGCATCATCAAACTGTTGATTATAGAATTTTTAAAAATGGCGTCCAGAAAGCGATGCAAGTTTAAGACAATAAATAAATAATAAGACGGAAAATAAGCTTCTAGAAAAGTTCTATGTCTTGTGAATTGGAAACTGCACAGGTATTTCATGACATCTGAGATCAGAATTTCATCACCACTTGAGCGAGTGGACTGACTGGGACTGGTTTCTCACGAGAGTCTTCATGCAGATCCCAGAAACCCCCACTTCTTTCTATCTGTGGTCATGTTTGATTCTAAGTGGGGCACTCGCTCATTTGGAAGGACTAGTTCTTCTTGGTTCATGGTCTCCAGAAGAAACTGTCCTGTGCATAAACTACTTGCAGAGGAGGGTTTTATTTTTGGCCCTTCATGGGCATGTCAACCGTGTAAGGAGTTGTGTGATGTTCTCTCCACTAACACGATAGTGGTGGCATAGATCAGACAAGAAGGGAGCACATACGCTCATTCTCTTTGCATGGACGTTTGGAACTTACTTTGCTGGGCAAACTAAGAAGGGATTACCCTCTGAGTAATATTCAAGGCATGAAGAATATTGTGGCAGACAGTCTGTCCAGGAGAAGCAAGCTAGTATTCCTCTTGCGATGGTCAGACTGTAAGAAGGATGGTTTACAGCTTCTTTTGGATGTTCCACTCCCATTTGAGTTCCCCGGTCATAGTCATACCTGCACTTATGATGATCAAGATAGAATCTTATGCCTAGTTTTGACTTTGCATCTGTCCACTTCAATAAGGTGAATAATGGGTAGGAAGCATATTTTCCTTCATCTTAAGAACTGTGCTGAGGTTTTGGCATCCACCATTTTGGAATGGATTGTCATCACAATCAAGAAGATCTTTTCCTCCCTTACTGAGAGAGACCTTTGCCTTCAATAGGTTTTAAGCCTATGAAGTTTCGGCTTTTGCAACCTTATGGGTCTGTCTAACTTGTTTTTTCATTGGAGGATGTTATGTGAGTCACATTTTGGTGGTCACGCACTACCTTATCCTTTGACCTCCAGGCTTTGATGCACCAGAGTGAAGGCATATTTTCTTGGTGCCAATAGTTGTTGCACAAAAATATGGACCAGGCTGATGCCAGCTACAGCAGCAGACGCAGACACTCATACAGCTAGGGTGAGTATATATATTTTAATTCAGATTTGGGATCATTAGCCTATCACTGCAAAGGCAAACTGAGCAGTGCTGTAGTAACAGATAATGTATTTCTAATATTGAAATGTGCTTTTTACGGGGGTAGGTAACTAATTTTAATGACGTAATACCTGCCATCAGTAAGAATGACATCATTAAAATTAGTTTTGAGCTGCGCTTTGGAGCACAAAAATTAAATAATCATCTGAATCTGGCATATTTCAATTATGGACTGTCATCTTCACCATGCATATCATCAAAATTCCTTTGTAAGAGGATCAGTGACTTCCAAATCAACATCAGCCGAGGGACAATCTGCCCATGGACCTCTTGTAATTTCATGACCTTAACTCTGGATAGATATGATGGTGATGTGGAAGCAACCGTGAGCAATTCCACCACACATGTAGTGGCAGCAGCTGACTGTGCCGAGAAGGTGAGACCTAATGTGATATTGGTTCTTTACACTTCAGCCAAACAGTAACTATATCATGTATGTGTGTTTGTGTGTGTGTGTGTGTGTGTGTGTGTGTGTTTGGGTTGAAAAATCACGTTCAGGTCAGAATGCTTCTTTTTGATCAGATCAGTGTGCCAATCAGACAAGAAACTCACATGAAGTAGGGGTCATGGTAATATACAGTGTATTGTAACATTTTTAATAAATGTTACACTGTAAGAAAAGAAATAAACATCATCAGCCTTTTATGAATAATTTATTCTCTATGTTTACTTGTATTGATCGTTTAGACTTTCTTTGCAAGCATTACTTTGTAAAACAACTGCAGTATTTTTAAGCCCTGAAATGAAAGAAACATAGACTGGTATACTGTATTTATTAATTTTTAACAGCTTTTTAAAATTAACAAGTGACCAGTCTAAATTTCCAATTTTACTTCTATGCACATCCAGCAATTACATTTCTGACATTAGCATCAGTCATTCTGCAGAAATAAATGATCTTACTTGATGTTATGTGATTCTAGAAAGCACAAATGCCTGTCAAAGGTTTGTCATGTTTATTTTTTTATTATTTCATCCAATGTGTGTTTCAGTTCTAAACATGCTCTAGGTCTACAACAGCCGTTTATGTAACACAATAAATAAAATAATGCACAGTAATATAAACAATATACAGTAAATATAATTCGTTTGTCCAACATGAAGGGGCTAGAAACTACTTTAGTACAAAGAAGCAAATATAATACCATGTGTACCAATTCATAATACACATTCAACTGCAAGCAACATGGACCCACACCTGCCAGTGTTGCTTTGTCAGAATCATTGTTAGATCAAGAGAATGGACATGACTCTGCCACTGTTGTTTTCTCGACCAGTTCTACCATTGTTGTCTACTCAGAATGATAGATCTAGCGAGATGCATTGGTAAGACATATGTTTCTTTAAGAATACAACTTATCTTGCAAAATTATTAAAACAACCTTTTATTTCTTCTCTTAAGCTTCGCAGTACTGCAAGAAATTGTGAAATTATTGAAAAATTTCAAGGTCCATGCCACAACCATGCTATATTTGAATTTGTGTTATGACTTATGTTGGGGTTTCACTGTAGCAGCTAGAAGTCCATTCAGTATGTAGAGCATGTTAGAGCATTACAAAAGCATGAATGTACAGAAATTGTTCATTTGTGAAATGTAGTCTAGATCATGCTTACATTTTCAGTATTCAGAATTATACATAAATGTCAGAGAAATAAAATTTCAGCAGGATATTTGACAGCATAGTACAGGTGAATAATTTGATTTTATTTTAGCTAATTAAATCGATATGTTCTTATAGGAATTGAATCCTTTAATAAACTCATTACTTAAAAGTCCTTCTTAGTAGATATATCCTAAAACAAGTAAAAGTGTTAAAAAAGTTATGTTTTCAAATTTCTTCTTGGAAAGAGATTTTTTTCTGTATAACAGTCATCATTATCATCATCACCATCATCTTTTCCTGCCTTCTCCTCCTTTGTCTCCTCTTTTGTTATATCTTCCATGTTATTGTAATTTTTAATATTGAACTATTTTAATATTAAAGTTACCCATATTTGATGTTTTACAAAATTTATAATTTCATTTACTATAAATCTCTGTCATCATTCTACCAATAACTTTGCATCTCATTTATTTTTGTGTTGTTGATTTAATGCTGTTTTTCAGCACATGATAGGTTATAAATGTCATTTGTAAAGGCAAGTGCCTTAGACCACTCAGACACCCAGGGCCTCATTTCATTTATATCAGAAATAATTCCTTATCAAAAGTCAGGAAAATGTTTTTCTGTATTTTTTAATGATATATGCTTGCGACTGCTGAATCACATAGCAAAAACTTTATGAAAAGTGTACTGTAAGGTGTCTGATTCTGCATCTGAAAGTATATACATCAGTTAAACATTTAACTCTTATGATTACTCTTATTCATCGTTCTTCTTTTAATTTTGCTAAAAAATGTTTGAATATCATTTTCAGAGTCTTCATTAAGCATATAAATACTTGTGTAGGTAAAAGTAGTTCTCTGCACAATTTATATATATATTAATGCAGCTCATCCTGATTACTAGGTTACATTCTGACCAATAGAAATCCTTGTTACATTTACTAACTAATGGAGTTGCAGTTGGCATATATTATTGGGTTAATGATGACAGACTTGCACTAAATTTCATATTTCCACCTTCAGGACCTTTCTATGTACAAGGAGACGTATCCAGACATAAAGATGGTCACTTCCAGCTGGATTCTTGACAGTCTAAAGAAGAAAAAGTGTCTGCCAGAAAAACATTATAACATTCTTCAATAAGGATACTTACTTTTTCCCAATGTGTTATGTGTATCCAATAGACAGTTTCAGAAATACCAACAGTTGTATCCCCTATTTGACTTTTATGTTTACTTTGGTTACAAAAAAGTAGACAGCAAAGTACAATGAGTGCTATTCACTTGAAAAGTTATTTGGAATACAAACTGTTGTTAGCTAGTTTTAAGGAATGCATTCATTTGAAAAGTGAATACAGATGTTGATACCTAAATTGAAGGAATGCATTCACTTGAAAACTCATTTGGAATACAAACTGTTAATAGCTAGATTTAAGGAATTCATTCACTTGAAAAGTCATTTGGAATACAAACTGTTGTGACTAGTTTTAAGGAATGTGTTCACTTAAAAAGTCAGTAGGAGTACGGACTGTTGTTGGCGGGGTTTCAGAAATGCAATCACTTGAAAAGTGATTAGGAGTACAGACTCTTGTTGGCAAGGTTTGAGACTTATGTTTGAAGTAGAAAATACATCATTTTTTAATTAATTTTTTAATGCCAGCATGAGGCATATAAATCCTGATTAATATTGTAATAAAGATTTTATTTTTAAATATTACATTTAATGCTGTTTGTAGTGTAAATTAGCTATGCTTAGTGCCCATCTGAGTTGATAATCACATGACCAGAATATTAAGTTGTTTACCCAGTACATTTTAAGAAGTCACTCAGTGTATATTTTTCGCTATAGGATGGGGACAGAACACCTCCAGATTCACTTCACCTCTCACAGTTTTCTCAGTCTTATAGCCAAACCCATGTTATTTGTAAGGACGACTGTTAAATAAGATATTACTTCTAATCATACAATAAATATGATATTGGAATTCTTTTCAGTGAAAATGTGAACATTTATAATAAAACTCAATGATGATATTTTTAAAATCTAAACCTTCTTATATGCATTTCTGCCATTTAAATGCATTCATGATAACCCAAACCTCCATCTTAATTACTCTCTTGTTTTTGTTGTGGAGGAGATTAAAAGTTTCAAAACTTACTTATTATCATAAACTAACTTTTCTTCTAAATATTAGATTTCTCAGGGTCAGATGTTATAAAAGCCCTTGACTTAATATGTTTGCAAACACAAGGGACAGACAACAAGATCTTGCATAACAGAGCCTTTGTAAAGAATGTCTTACAGTATATTAGAGAGCTATACATTTGACTGTGGCTTGAGTTTTTATCGATCATCTTGCAAATTTTACCTCTATATTTTTGGTCCAATGCACAAACAGGGACCTAGACTTTATCTGGGCAAATCTTACCTGTAGATTGTTGGTACAATATACATTAAGGGACCTAGACTTTATCTGGGCAAATCTTACCTGTAGATTGTTGGTACAATATACATTAAGGGACCTAGACTTCATCTGGGCAAATCTTACCTGTAGATTGTTGGTACAATATACATTAAGGGACCTAGACTTCATCTGGGCAAATCTTACCTGTAGATTGTTGGTACAATATACATTAAGGGACCTAGACTTCATCTGGGCAAATCTTACCTGTAGATTGTTGGTACAATATACATTAAGGGACCTAGACTTCATCTGGGCAAATCTTACCTGTAGATTGTTGGTACAATATACAGTAAGGGACATAGACTTCATCTGGGCAAATCTTACCTGTAGATTGTTGGTACAATATACATTAAGGGACCTAGACTTCATCTGGGCAAATCTTACCTGTAGATTGTTGGTACAATATACATTAAGGAACCTAGACTTCATCAGGGCAAATCTTACCTGTAGATTGTTGGTACAATATACATTAAGGGACCTAGACTTCATCTGGGCAAATCTTACCTGTAGATTGTTGGTACAATATACATTAAGGGACCTAGACTTCATCAGGGCAAATCTTACCTGTAGATTGTTGGTACAATATACATTCAGGGACCTAGACTTCATCTTGCAAATTTTACCTGTAGATTGTTGGTACAATATACATTAAGGGACCTAGACTTCATCTGGGGAAATCTTACCTGTAGATTGTTGGTACAATATACATTAAGGGACCTAGACTTCATCTGGGCAAATCTTACCTGTAGATTGTTGGTACAATATACATTAAGGGACCTAGACTTCATCAGGGCAAATCTTACCTGTAGATTGTTGGTACAATATACAGTAAGGGACCTAGACTTCATCTGGGCAAATCTTACCTGTAGATTGTTGGTACAATATACAGTAAGGGACCTAGACTTCATCTGGGCAAATCTTACCTGTAGATTGTTGGTACAATATACAGTAAGGGACCTAGACTTCATCTGGGCAAATCTTACCTGTAGATTGTTGGTACAATATACAGTAAGGGACCTAGACTTCATCTGGGCAAATCTTACCTGTAGATTGTTGGTACAATATACAGTAAGGGACCTAGACTTCATCTGGGCAAATCTTACCTGTAGATTGTTGGTACAATATACACTAAGGGACCTAGACTTCATCTGGGCAAATCTTACCTGTAGATTGTTGGTACAATATACAGTAAGGGACCTAGACTTCATCTGGGCAAATCTTACCTGTAGATTGTTGGTACAATATACAGTAAGGGACCTAAACTTCATCTGGGCAAATCTTACCTGTAGATTGTTGGTACAATATACAGTAAGGGACCTAGACTTCATCTGGGCAAATCTTACCTGTAGATTGTTGGTACAATATACACTAAGGGACCTAGACTTCATCTGGGCAAATCTTACCTGTAGATTGTTGGTACAATATACATTCAGGGACCTAGACTTCATCTGGGCAAATCTTACCTGTAGATTGTTGGTACAATATACATTAAGGGACCTAGACTTCATCTGGGCAAATCTTACCTGTAGATTGTTGGTACAATATACATTAAGGGACCTAGACTTCATCTGGGCAAATCTTACCTGTAGATTGTTGGTACAATATACATTAAGGGACCTAGACTTCATCTGGGCAAATCTTACCTGTAGATTGTTGGTACAATATACACTAAGGGACCTAGACTTCATCTGGGCAAATCTTACCTGTAGATTGTTGGTACAATATACACTAAGGGACCTAGACTTCATCTGGGCAAATTTTACCTGTATATTGTTGGTACAATATACACTAAGGGACCTAGACTTCATCTGGGCAAATCTTACCTGTAGATTGTTGGTACAATATACAGTAAGGGACCTAGACTTCATCTGGGCAAATCTTACCTGTAGATTGTTGGTACAATATACAGTAAGGGACCTAGACTTCATCTGGGCAAATTTTACCTGTAGATTGTTGGTACAATATACACTAAGGGACCTAGACTTCATCTGGGCAAATCTTACCTGTAGATTGTAGGTACAATATACACTAAGGGACCTAGACTTCATCTGGGCAAATCTTACCTGTAGATTGTTGGTACAATATACAGTAAGGGACCTAGACTTCATCTGGATACATGTAGAACTTGTGTTTTAGAAAGACTGTATGTTGAGGCAAGTGACTCGTGACCCAAGACAAATTGAATTGGCTGTTCAATATACTACCATATTATCCTCAAAGTCATCTAATTCCACATATGATTGTTTAATTACCAAACCTTGCATGCCCAGAAACCAAATTTCATTCCACCTTTATTATGAATGCATTCTCATATATATGAAACAAAATCAATCTATCCAGTACTGCAAAATTCTGTGCTAACAAATGACTTCCTTGGGTATGAAAACTCAACTGAGTAATATTTGGTCTAAGACAATTCAAAAGTTCCACAACCAATCCTCTATTTATCGGAATAATTTCAGTGAAATCAGAGCTTCCTATTGTGGCCATATGTACCTGTATACAGGCAGTTTGAACCATGGGGACAAGTTTGTATCTGCCTTTCCAGCAGATTACAGCATTATCTTGACCCAGTTCTGGATAATGCCCCAATTTTTTACTGTAGTTTTGATCAAATGTTTGAACTTCATTGAAACCTCTCAAATATGAATGTCATCATTATTTTGGATTTCCATTAATCATACAACGTGAGTCGTCCTTAAATTAGAGGGGTCTACTCGAATTTGAAAAGTAGTTATTTTCATTGAAAGGTCATAGAATTTTTTAGGACTTTGTTTAGTGGAAAGAGAATGTTTAAATAATATTTGACTTTGTACGTTCAGAACTTAGACTGTCTTTCAGAAAATAAAAAAGAAATAAAATAGGATAAAAATTGGTGAATTAAGTGATATTGACATAGGTAATTTTCATTTGCAATGGCATCACTTGCTCCCGTGGCACACTAATTAGTTAAGCATTTTTGTTCCTTTCTTTTGTTTTAGTTTCTATCAATTCATCCTATGATCAGTCAAGTAACTGAGACTGTTCAGTTTCCATAAGAAAAAAAATACACTTTTGAAAACATTGGAAATCCTGACAAACTCCTTGAAAAACAATTCACTATTTCTGTACTAACCAGGGTTATTTTTCCACACTATAAACCATACAAAACACAAATATAATAACCCATTAATATCCCAGGTCATACAGAAGAAACATGATTTGCTCGTGCAGTCATGTAAAAGTATTCTGTTGACTGTTAAGTCATACTGGTAAAATAAAACCTTCTTGAGGGACCTGTGCTATGAGTGACCACTCATCATTTGCAACCAAAATCATTATGCAGGGGTCAATTTTATTTTGCATGTGATGCAGGAAGCCGTCATTTGCTACAACCCAATAATCAAACTAAAGTACATGTCTCTACCACCATTGTAGTGCCAAAATCCTGTAAATCTCCAACATGATTCACCATTGTTTATTTAAAAGGAGCTTTCATATACCGTTATTATTCATTGTATCTCTTCATGTCATAAGTGAATTAGGTGTTTTGGTTTTTTCTTTAAATAAGTTTATTTATATCTAGATGGGTTAATTATGTCTTTTGATTTCATTCATTGGTATATATGCATTGCATAGTATATAAAGTCTGATGAAAGCTGTTAATTCATATACAGGATGAATAAATTTATAGGTGTTATCATAGCTAGGTCTTATGGTACCATTGAAATTAATAGGTGTTATCATAGCTAGGTTTTATGGTACCATTGAAATTAATAAATGTTATCATAGCTAGGTCTTATGGTACCATTGAAATTAATAGGTGTTATCATAGCTAGGTCTTATGGTACCATTGAAATTAATAAGTTATCATAGCTAGGTCTTATGGTACCATTGAAATTGATAAGTGTTATCATAGCTAGGTCTTATGGTACCATTGAAATTAATAAGTGTTATCATAGCTAGGTCTTATGGTACCATTGAAATTAATAAGTGTTATCATAGCAAGGTCTTATGGTACCATTGAAATTAATAGGTGTTATCATAGCTAGGCCTTACGGTACCATTGAAATTAATTGGTGTTATCATAGCTGGGTCTTATGGTACAATTGAAATTAATAGGTGTTATCATAGCTAGGTCTTATGGTACCATTGAAATTAATTGGTGTTATCATAGCTAGGTCTTATGGTACCATTGAAATTAATAAGTGTTATCATAGCTAGGTCTTATGGTACCATTGAAGTGAGCCTGAAATGTATGGACATGTCAAGTTAATTTCAGGACAGGATAAATAAATACTACTTTATTCATTTTGAAAGGCACATGCTAACATTATATACATATGATATTTAAATATCATCATAATGTTTTGTGATAGATGTGTAACGATATTGCTTTTAAAATTACTTTGAACAGGTTTGATTGCAATATTTTGACAAAAACTTTGAAAAATGATTAAAATGCATGTTCAGCAATTTTGGATATTTTCCCTTCTTAAACATGCTGCATTTTTACCTTGACAAATGATAATCTTACACAAACCTGTTATGAGATACCACTTGTCTTGAGAGACCACTCTTTATTGGCAGAATCCATTGGGTGGTCTCACAAGATAGGTTTTACTGTATGAAGAGTACTGAAATGCAGGTAAAGCAGCCAAAGCTTCCCAGTAGTTTTCTGAATGGAAGATTCCACATTTAAATATTATGAATGGCATGTTCTAATTGCTTGGCAAAATGTGTAGAATGAAAACAACACAGTTAGCTTCAAAACATCAAACCCATTGTTGGAGAGTGACATCCCTTCTGTTGAACAAATGATGAGATGGTATTATGTTGTTCAAACAGAGGACATATACGTGAATTGTGCATACCATGCCAGTAACCTCTGACAGTGGAACACTTTTGTGATAAATATTGACTTCCACTCAGTGAGACAGTGGAAAACATTGCTGGTCAGACAGATTTTCTTTATATGAATTCAGTTAAGAAGCTTTATGTTGTTTTCCTACTAGAGAAAATCTTGTTTTCCTACCAGAGAAAATCATGGACTTTTAAAAGAATCCAGTTTATGCAACAAATTTTGACACTATATTGTAAGGATTTTATTTTTCTACTTTTGTTTTTATTTTATAAGACTTTTAAAGAATTTAAACATCTTTACCTCTCTTTTATATTATAGAACTACACATTTAGGTTTATTTTGAAGGGTTTTTATTCCTAATTTTTTTCTCCCTTCAGATTGTTTATATTTATATCACAGAACTTAACTTTTAATTGGTACTTTATATCCTGTATTGTGATGACATGCCATTAAACCCTAGACATTCAGACACACACACACACACACACATGCATTCATACATACATACATACATACATACATACATACATACATACCCACTGCAATGGCCTAGTGATTAGAGCATCAGCCTTGGATGCAGATGGCCACGGGTTCAAACCCTGGCCGAGTCATACCAAATATGTACAAAAATGGTACTAATAGCTGCTTCTCTAGGCACTCATCATTAAGAGGTTAGTGTTAGGACTGCTCAGCCTGGTGTCAGAATAATGTGACTGGGTGGGACATGATGCTACATGTCTGCAGCATTATACCCCAGTGCTAGACATCACTATAAACTGTCACACTTCAGACATCATAGTGATATGACTAAAAAAATTGTTGAAGCTATGTTAAAAATCCAAATCACACACACACACACACAGTTACACACATATATACCAGCATACATTCACACCTGCATACATGCGTACATACATACATACATGCATGCATACATATTAATCTATTGATTTCATTGAAATGATGAGAAACTGGCATGTGTGATTACCCTATTGTAATGCTGGCAAAGGTATGTAGAATTATTGTAACTGTGATACTAAAGTCTTAGAGGTTATTCCCCTCCATCCTTATTCCTTTTTTGGGGTGACTGATCCATCCATAAACAACTACAAGCACTTTAGCACCATGCATTATTCATTACCTGAATTTGTATCTTTATATGCTAGAATTGTTCTTTTTTGCCTGATTAAACAGAATGCTCAGACATCATTATGCCATTCACAGACAAACACTGCATCCTACCAAGCCTTTGTTAAACACTAAATGTAAAATATATACACAATGTTTAAAATGTACAAGACAAGTTTGTGTCATCTTCATCATGAAAGTAAAAATCCTGCAAGGAAGCAAGTATCCATTCATCCGGCAGTTTATAGTTCCTGTTTGTAATGTAACTGTGGCTAGATCATAGTGTTTCAATCATTCTGGAATATTAGTTAAAGGAGACTAGAAATCAAAATTTTCCTTCTACGTATGTAATTCTCTACAGATTTTAATTCGACTGGCATGTTTATAAATTAAATATCGTAAGCGGGTAGTGATTTTATTGCATGGAAGATACCACGATTCCGTAAATTGCCGAGTTTTTCCGAGTTTTAATGAGACGACAGATCACGTGGTACCGTGACGCAATACTAGCCAGTCCTCGAATACAAACATAAACATTGGCGAGCGAGGCAGACGGAAGGAGACCACATTTGGGTTGCACATTCAAAACTTGAATCTGCAGTCTGATATAATAGTTTATGTACTGTACTGGTCAGTGTTAAAAGAATTTGTTTAGGCACAGACCCCGGGCAGGTGACTTAAATAAACTCAAGCCCTGACTGAAATTCCACAAGCCCGGACAGTTCATACCTGTCAACCCTCAAGCCGGGAGAAAAACCTCCTGATTTTGGGGGTATTTCCTCATCTACATCTCGATCTCGTAATATCTCTAAATTTTTCGCAGCGAAGTCCCGATAATTACATTATGTCTGTCAATTTTCATTTGTCAGAAGAAGAAAAAACCAACCCCAAACCGTTTATAAATAGATATAACGTATGCAATCCACAGTCTAAGCTGCCACACTGCAGACATCGTTGTGATATGACTGAAAAATTGTTAAAGCTACGTTAAAAATTCAAATCACACGCACACACGTCTAAATCCGGCACTGGACGAAATAATTAATATCACACAACATTTTTTTTCTTTTTTTTCTTCTTCAGTAAATAGAACGTGAAAATTAAACATTATTCAAGTAAATTTCAGATGTTTTTAAACAGCTACAACAGTACTATAGTATAACAAAATTAAAAGAATACAATTGTCACCAATTAGCTTAAATGAATGATCACTGTGAAATTTTCTCTGCAAACAAAAATCGCATCTCCATTTCCGCCAAAGAAACTCGGCCAGTTAACACATGACATTCCTCGACCGTATATGTAAAGTTTAATTACCATAATTAAATTAAAATGAATAAAACAAAATATACCATGCAGTATATGTGGCCCTAAAGAACTAATTCTGAATAAATATTTTGTTCAGCAAACAGTGTTACATGCATTAAGACTTAAACCTGAAGTCCATGGCATCGTAAGTAACAACAAAATAGGCATCGTTTATTTTGGCAATCAATTGCTGGTGCTTACACACACACACACACTGTCGAACAGGGTTTCTTTGAAGTATGTCCGAAGGGCAGTCCTTTTCACAAGATCAATGCAAGGATGGAATATGTTCATCAGTCACATCGGCTTTATTGTGATGTGATGTGATTTTGATTTTTAACGTAGCTTTAACAATTTTTCAGTCATATCGCTATGATGTCTGCAATGTGGCAGTTTATAGTGATGTCTAGCACTGGGGCATCATGCCGCAGACATGTAGCATGATGTCCCACCCAGTCACATTATCCTGACACCAGGCCGACCAGTCCTAACACTAACCTCTTAATGCTGAACGCCAAGCGAGGCAGCTGTTAGTACCATTTTAAAAGTCTTTCGTATGACTCGGCCGGGGATCGAACCCACGACCTCCCGCATCCGAGGCGGACGCTCTAACCACTAGGCCACCGGAACAGTCACATCGGCTTTATTGTTTGCGTACTTAAATCAAAACTTTAGCTATTTTGCAATTTAGCCAGAGCTGACCAGAATATGCAAAATGGGCTTGTCCTGGGGGAATAATAAGGCGTATCACATGGAGAAAAGGTACGTCCCATGGGCGCTCGCACATTGGGGCAAGGGGTTGGGTCAATAGCCCGCCCCCCCCCCCCCCCCGTTTCTATTGTCAGCCATTTAATGTGAAACTTTGACCTCTTTTCTTTTAATCGCTGTTATTTAAACTGCCCAAGGAATAATTTTATATCAGTTCCAATCATTACAGATTACCGTTTATGCATACTACATGTATACAATGATTTTTGTTAAAATTTGTAATTTTTATAAGATTACTGAAAATTGTGTTTTCTCGAAACACGACAGGTTTAGAATATTATTTTTGGCAAAGCCTCCATTTGATTAAAATCAAATCTAAATTTCACCTTGGACAGTATTGATTTGATTTAGATTGTGCCATGTTAAGGCATGCATGTCAACATCTTGAAAATACATTTACTAATTTCACCAGCGCGATCAAAGTTTCCTCAGGCAAACAATTTTTGTTTCGACAAGCCTGACGGGCACCTCATTTTGAATACAGGATGGGCCGGAACTAAAACCAGAGGGACCCAGGGTGTCGGGCTATCCGATTTATTTTTAGCACTGCTGGTGTAGATAAAAGATCTGTGAATTGATTGTTGCATTTTGTGGTCACTTACTCGGCCTTCTGCCTATTTTCGTAACTCGCACTTTCAACACTTTTCCCAGGATTTAAAATATTCAACGTTATGTCTGGAACAGAGCCAACTTTTTGTCTAAGCCTAGCATTTGCGTATCCTTGAGCTGCCATTTTTTCAGAATCCCTGTCGTAACAGTTCTTTGAGAAATGTAACGAGCACATAGGGCTGTATGGTGTTGCTTTGAAATCGACTCGTCTGTAATAATGTATCCATTCTTTCAGTATGCCTTTATCTTTCGGAAAAGAAAAAAAATGTTGTCCACTGGCTTTTCTTAATGTTTTATTACACCCGTAAGCAACGCAAAACGGTATTGTCTTTTACTCTGGCAACTCCCACTTGGGCTGCTGGAGTCGCTACTATGACGTCACATCCCGAAAGTAACCGAATAGGCGCGGAAATTTTGCATACGAGGTCACGGAAATTCAGCTCCTAGAAGATAGGCCAATATTTTAATATTGGCATTTCGGTCGCAGATGATACTTCAGAATAAGGTTTACTGCTATAGTACCTTTATTATTATCCAATATTTCCATTGGTTTCTGGTCTCCTTTAACCTGTAAATTACACAATTTTTCACTTTCTTTGATCAATGTTTAGTGGTTTCAATCAACCCTAAATTTTTAATTTTTTCGCTGTGACTGTAATAGAGAGTAGTCATAATCTCAAGGTACGAGTAAAGTTGAGAGAATGTGTTCCCTTGAAATGTGATTTCTTATACATCTGTCATCTCTATGTGTATAATTTGTGTTTATGTTAATGTTTGTGTAATTAACCTTGTGTTGCATCTGTGCATTGTGTAAATAGACATTAAAGACTTTCATTCAACTATGTTAGTAACACCCCAAGAAATTTTTCTTTTACTGTCATATTAGTACTAATATTAATCAGTGTTATGTATATCTCTTATTACTTTTCAGCTTTGTTTTCGTCTTAATTTTTGTTATAGTTTCCTAGACATGTAACCTTGTAAGCAATATTCTTTCTCCCTCAGACCACATCCTCTTTGCATTAATGTGGAGGTGTACAGTCCCTATGCCTGTGACTACAATCTCACAGAATTTTGGAACAATCTTATAGTTTCAGGTCTTTAGTTCACTTTCTTTCTGAATAATACATTAATTACACTTAGATTTTCCTGTTAAATTTTGGGGGGAAATTATTTTTATTTATGGCATTGTTTTGTGAAAATATTTAAGTACCAGAATAGCATACCATGCAAGTGTTTTCATAATTAAAATCAGTTTGAGTAAACCTGAAGTTGGACTGTGATAGCATTAATAATGTCATTACTGCATTCCATCTTTATAATGCCGTCCAGTTAGAGGCATGGAGTGTACAACCTTATGTATTTTTGTACTATTACATAATGAGATGAGATTTATTACCATGGATACCATATAAAATGGTCTATTTTCAGTGAAGGGTACAGTAAGGTGGGAATAATGTACTGTATATTTCATGCAATCTACTTGGTTTCAACCATGACAACTCTTTGTAATTTTACATTAGTAACATGTTAACCTCAGGAAATATTCAGATCTCAGAGAATTTACTTTACTGAATATTTTGTTAAATCTCACATTTTGGCACTATCATCCTCCTATATCTACAGTTTGAATATGTTTGTTGATTTATCCTCATGAAAATATATTGGTTTTTTTAAACAAAAGCTTCTTTTTATTTTAATGACATAATGTTCATTTATTTTAACAATAGTATATTGGTTTATTTTAATGACAGCATCTTGGTTTATCTTCATGAATGTATGTTGTTTATAATAATGATAATTATGTTTATCTTAATGATAGGGTAAATTATAATGATGGTATGTTGGTTGATCTTAGTGATATTATGTTGGATGGTCTTAATGATAGTATGTTGGTTGATCTTAATGATGGTATGTTGGTTGATCTTAATGATAGTATGTTGGTTGATCTTAATGATGGTATGTTGGTTGATCTTAATGATATCATGTTGGATGGTCTTAATGATAGTATGTTGGTTGATCTTAATGATGGTATGTTGGTTGATCTTAATGATGGCATGTTGGATAGTCTTATTGATAGTATGTTGGTTGATCTTAATGATATCATGTTGGATGGTCTTAATGATAGTATGTTGGTTGATCTTAATGATAGCATGTTGGATGGTCTTAATGATGGAATGTTGGATAGTCTTATTGATAGTATGTTGGTTGATCTTAATGATATCATGTTGGATGGTCTTAATGATAGTATGTTGGTTGATCTTAGTGATGGCATGTTGGTCGATCTTATTAATAGTATGTTGGTTGATCTTAGTGATATTATGTTGGATGGTCTTAATGATAGTATGTTGGTTGATCTTAATGATGGTATGTTGGTTGATCTTAATGATGGCATGTTGGATGGTCTTATTGATAGTATGTTGGTTGATCTTAATGATATCATGTTGGATGGTCTTAATGATAGTATGTTGGTTGATCTTAATGATAGCATGTTGGATGGTCTTAATGATGGAATGTTGGATAGTCTTAATGATGGCATGTTGGTTGATCTTAGTGATATTATGTTGGATGGTCTTAATGATAGTATGTTGGTTGATCTTAATGATGGTATGTTGGTTGATCTTAATGATGGCAGGTTGGATGGTCTTAATGATGGAATGTTGGATGGTCTTGTTGATAGTATGTTGGTTGATCTTAATGATATCATGTTGGGTGGTCTTAATGATAGTATGTTGGTTGATCTTAGTGATGGCATGTTGGATGGTCTTAATGATGGCATGTTGGATGGTCTTATTGATAGTATGTTGGTTGATCTTAATGATATCATGTTGGATGGTCTTAATGATAGTATGTTGGTTGATCTTAGTGATGGCATGTTGGTCGATCTTATTAATAGTATGTTGGTTGATCTTAGTGATATTATGTTGGATGGTCTTAATGATAGTATGTTGGTTGATCCTAATGATGGTATGTTGGTTGATCTTAATGATATTATGTTGGTTGATCTGAGTAATAGTATTTTGGTTGATCTTAGTGATATTATGTTGGATGATCTTAATGATAGTATGTTGGTTGATCCTAATGATGGTATGTTGGTTGATCTTAATGATATGTTGATCTTAGTGACATTATGTTGGATGGTCTTAATGATAGTATGTTGGTTGATCTTAATGATATTATGTTGGTTGATCTTAATGATAGTTTGTTGGTTGATCTTAATGATAGTATGTTGGTTGATCTTAATGATATTATATTGGTTGATCTTAATGATAGTACGTTGGTTGATCATAATGATGGTATGATGGTTGATCTTAATGATAGTTTGTTGGTTGATATTAATGATATTATATTGGTTGATCTTAATGATAGTATGTTGGTTGATCTTAGTGATGGCATGTTGGTTGGTCTCAATGATAGTATGTTGGTTGATCTCAATGATATTAGAGATGAAGTACAAGACAGTAATGGAAACATATGGTGGACAAAAGTTGAAAGCTTTGATAGCAAAAGAATGTTGTGTAGCAGAGTATGATATCTGCCTGGCCAATAAAACAAAACAGATAAAAAAATGGTGTTTGAAATTTAGACAGAAAGAACATGTGCTTATATGTTGTCCTGTCATATTAATTGATCTGTATCTTTTGTAACTGTATCTTTTACATCCCAGCTTCCTTTCCCTGTGCTTTTCCATTTCATTCTTTTTTTTTTTAGTTTGTACACCCCTCAAGACAGAAAACCCATGAAACCCATCAAAATTTTAGTTTTTGCTTCAGTTTAGTGAAATTTTTACAAATTTGAATTTTTTTGTTGTTTTCTAAGTGCTTATGTGATGAGAGAGAGAGCAAGAGAGAATATTATTATCAGAGAACATCATTGTCAGTGTGTGTAAGACTACATACAAAAATATATCTTATTTTGTTTGTTTTTTAAGTACATGTATGTAATAATGAATTAATGGAACAATCTGACACATGAATAAATAGTTGTTTCTAGTCCTAGTTACAAGAAATGTTTGTTGAATCAGATGTTTTTGTAACTGTACATTAAGTTCATTAGAATTATAATCAATAATGTTTAAACACTGCATTTAATTCATAATGTTCAGTGTAAAGAGCCATTTGAGTGAATATGACTTTTAGAACACTGATTTCTCTGTCTCCATTGGCAATGCATCAAAAATGAGACCGCATACCTGATTAATAAAGCCCTGATATTTAATTAATAAAACAAACAAAAATGTTCTGATAATGTATACCAATCAAAGAGTCAGTCACAATTAGATAATAGCATATAAAAATAATCTTTTTTATATAGCTTACCGCCAAAAATTTAGTTATTAATTATTTGGCTTATTAGATGGTTCTTTTTAATGGTGTAAAGACTTCATATTTAGCCTTTTAGCCAGCCCTTATCAGTGTCAGTGCATGTCAAATATTGTTTAAACCTTGCTTGCCCATGAGGCATTTTCCAGGTCTTTGTCTTACTATGAAGCATACTAAAGTACTTGCTTACTGTAATCAACCTGTTGCAGTATGTGTCCAGAATTTTGCAGCTAAGAGAATCAATTGAATTTCAGCTGTATGATTTTTTTTCATGGGGACTTCCAGAAATTTTGCTCTTGAGGGAATTCCTGTATATTGAGGGGTTGACATTCATGAGTTTCAGTGTGTATATATATATATATATATATATATATATATATATATATATACCACAATGCAAGAAAACACCTCTTTGGACAATATAATATCATCGTGGAAGACATAAATATAAATTAAATATTACAGATATAATTGTAACATAACATTTTATTACACATTCAAACTATTATTATTAATATGCCAAAAATTTGCATGAAATAGCATAAATTATACATTGAAAAGATTCCATTCTTCTAAAAACACTAAGTCTCAAAATGTGAGTTTTAAGCCTAAAAGGATTTTTATCATCTTATGGCTTATACATCTATATACATAAATTATATGCTTTGAAAGATTTTATTTAAAACTTTGTACAGAATTTGTGTGTTTATATATATATATATATATATATATATATATATATATATATATATATATATATATATATATATATATGCACCTGGTATTGTAATGAAATTGGCAGTTTTGAAATCATCTAGCTAGAGAATGGTAGCTAAAACGATATAAAATCAGTGTGAAGAAACACAAATTAGACAGTAAGGTAACTTGAGATTGTAATGTTTCAAAGGAGACCTAGACTTTTATAGCATGAATAGGAGAAACATTCTGTCTAAATTGATCTTTTTGTTTTCTCCCAAATATTTGTGTACCAGTCCATGTTGAAGAGATTGGACATGCAGTTAGTCAGCAAATTATACAGGTATGGTAACTGTTCATTGAACATCCATTTATATCAGTCCGTGTTATCATGAATAAAATGATAAATCAGGAAGTTTTACCATTAGTTCAGAAGTGTCATTATGCAGGTACATGTACCAGTCAGTAAACCTTTGTGAAATCTTCCTTGCTCAATAACCGTTGCTTCCAGGTGATCACTAATTTTACTAACAGCATCATACAAATGGTCGGAATTTGTTTTCTTGTCGGGAAATGTGTTTATATTATTCGGCCCGAACTATAGCAGTAACGACAGTAATTTGCAACTTTGATTGTTAAGACTTGAATATAATAATAACATGAATTGCACTCAAAACTTGTTCGTACTAACTTTATTTAATCTTCTTTAGTAGTCATCTTTCAGCGTGATTACAACACTCGTGTTGTGTGAAAACTGCAAAGGTGAAACTTTGTTGGGTGTTGGGGATGCAAAGAGATATCTTTCAAATCGTTTGGTAAGGTTTTGGAAATATTTTCACCAACATACCTTTAATTCTCAAAAATATATCGTTGACACAAAATGCCTTTCCGGCTCAACTCTGCAATAGGAAAGAAAAAGACCACCCCCACCCCCCGCAAGAATTTCGCACTTGGTAAAAAAAATACCGCCGTGCAGTCAGCTTTTTGTCATGCCTTTCTATGTAATGAATGTGTCATATCATCAGAGATGAAGCTTGGTATGCGATAGGAAGGTCGTTAGCGTTGTCAGTCGTCAACAAGAAATTACAACCAAGATCATTAATTGGCAATACTTTTGATGTACGCGTGTAGTACAACATTTGGAATCACTGACACCTTTAAAATCTGAGCTATGTAAGCTAACCATTATTCTACCAGGTAAAACCTTTTGAATTTCTATTGTAACATATTGTTATTACCTAACCTTAATATCCTTTTCGACTTTATAAACACGTCGTTATTACATTCGCTACATCTTCCACAGACATTTGTTAGGTTAGTATACTGAATATTGTTACTTTTAATTCTTATACTCGTAAATTTGGTCAGGAATTTTAGCCTTTTAGTATTCATCGGATTCACACGTTTTTGTTGTCTCTGTTTTTGTTGAAAAACAGAATAACATGCCCCCCCCCCCCTAACTAAAATCTATCTATAATGTCCATGAACATCCCTTTTCTGGCCTCTTCGGAAATAGTAGGTCCTTAAAAGACAATCTTTGATCCGGAGGCAAACCTTCCATTTGGCTATGTTGTTCCCAAAGTTTAGGAAGTATGAAGAAATGCATTAAATCACAGTTCTCTTTGGTCACGTTGAACTCCGCATTAAACTTTGACTCAGGAATTATAATTACATCTGTTGACAATTTTATACGCTTTTCACCGAAACAGAAGCTCTCAACTGTTGCTTCGATAGCTTTGAAATGTTTAACTTCTTCGATAAAGTCTGGACCCTGCGCAGCCACTTTTCTCCAAAACGTTTTGTTGAAATATTCATATAACATGTAATCTGCGCGTGACCAGTTTCTGTGTATTTCTTGCTGTTGTTTAGTTGGTTGATAGGATCTGTATGAATAGTTCCCAGTATTTGTTTTCTGATACAAAATATCCTTTAGGGACCAACACGTGAGCCTTTTTAATAGGACCAACGATTCATCAAAATACTCTACTAACAACACTAACTTGAAGTTTTTGTCTATAAATTGGATATATTCCATAATGGCCGTTTCGTTGTTCATAATGTCATCCCGTCCGTTTGGAAAACCGAGCGGCATTCCAAGACAATGAGACATCATACTTCGTGTCGGAGAAAAATAATCTGGTGTACACCAACGTAGAAAGTTCTTCTTTGGACTTGAGTAGATTTTTTCATATTTCTCAATATTTGAAAGGAACTCGGACAGTTGGTCAGACACTTTTGGCAATTCGCCGATTGATGCCATCCTGAAATAGCTAAAAGTCGACTTAAAATGGTTCCACGGTTCCCGTATGATGGAAATGTAAACGGTGTCATTTGGCATGAGCGCATCCATAAATGTTTTGTTATAGATCGCATGTTCTGTTAGAATCTCAAAAGGTCTCTTAGAGGGTCTGTAGTCCACTTTTTCCATCGGTCCCGGCCAACCAAGATAAAGATTTCTTTTTCTTGGGAGAACAAAATTCAATTTTCGAATATATCCAAAGCGCCGAAGTATTGTTTCCATAGTTTCCGTAGCACATTTCATACACTTGATGAAAACGATATGTCGTATTTCTTCCGTGCATACAAGTGTCTTGTTTATGTTAGTCCCACTGTCGCCTAAAGACAAAATTCGTAAAGAAATGAAATAAACGGTAAACAGGCACATACAAAGTAATGAATATTTGAATAGTCTCATTATTTTTCTAGGGAACATGCCTTTCTCTCACTAAATAAAGATCTTATCTTCGTTTCGCTATGTTTTATTATTCAGTTGTGGAAAATTTCATTAGAGATATGAAAACCTAGGCGGAAGTAAAGGAATAAATTAAATTAATGTTCGTACTGTAAAATTCGCAAAGTCAATCACAGGACATTTGCCTAGGGGTATATATATATATATATATATATATATATATATATATATATATATACATATATATATATATATATATATCGAACTGTCCATCTGTCCACCCTTTCCTCTATCTATATATCGAACCGTCTATCAAACCGTCCTTCTCTCCATCCATACATCTATCTATATATCGAACCGTCCGTTTCTCCATCCAAATGTATATATGTTTATTAAACCGTCTGTCTCTCCATTCATATATACATCTGTATATCAACCCGTCCGTCTCTCCATTCATACATATATCTAAATATCAAACCGTCCGTCTCTCCAGTCATACATCTATCATATATCGAACAGTCTGTGACACCAAGTTGATTTCGTGGTTATTGCTACACTAAAATTTAAAGATTGAACAAAATGTTATTGACCCTTCGCATCACTAGTTTTATTAACAAATCTAGTCACCGTCACTGAGAAAAATTATTTTGTTTTGATTAACTTGTGTTTGTACAGCTACTTTACATTTTTGTATATTCATATAAAGCAGATTTGAACTTTCTTTCTGATATCGGGCTGTTAAACAGTACATCATAAAGCACACGAAGCTTGTCTGCTTTAATTCTTTTCAAAGAGCGTGTCATTGTTCTGTTGCTTCGTACACATCAGTTTGCAAAATGATATGACCCGTTCTGACATGACCTTGTCTATCATACTATAGACAAGGTAAGTATCTTCCATTAACTTTTGTACCACGCTTGACCCTCGATTTCCTAATTCTGTTTCCGTCTTCAATAATCTGCAGCTTGTTTTGCTCCCGAGATATTTTTCTATTCATCAAACCGTCAAGAGTTTTCTGAGTTGCCCCAAACTGTAGTTACGGCCTCCGAAACGTACTAATTGAGCGAATGTTGCCGGCCCGGACAAAGTTTCGCTCCTGTGCAACGTAATATGATTGGCTCCAAAGGTAACACCATGAACCAGATTCATGGGTGTTATTTAAATATTACCCTTCGATCCAATTATATTTTGCCGTTAACGTGTGCAACAAAGTTTAGATATTTTGAAAATGAGTGTAACGTGTATTCGATTTGTCTGAGCTTAAGATAATTCTTCTATAGAACAGGTTTCCTAAAGTTGAATCGAGTTAATGGTAAGTAGGAACTGCCGTTCGCATCTGCCACTATTATCAGATGTATCTCGGGAAGGAATGTATCGTAGATTTGCAAACACCGTAAAAAGCCCGTTGCACAGGAGCACAACATTGAATATGGTCGTGTGCCTTCAAAGACGGAAATAGCAGAAGGAAATCGCTTTTCAAGCGTGGAACAAAGTTTATGGAAGTTATTTATCTTGTATCTTTTATCGTATCATAGACAGGGTCATATATCAGAACAGGTCAGCAATACGAGATAATTTTGTTACTTGGTATGATTTTGTTCCTTCAAATTATTGCTTTCCTTCAATATCAAGTTCGCGTGGAACACCTGTGGGTTTTCCCTGCGATTTATATTTCCTTAATTACACCCATGTTCATTTATGCAGACGAATTACTCTTGTTTGGTCTTGGTTCAGTTGTAATTCCACACTTACTCAGACCGACATGTATTTTTGTATAACTATCGTAGCTACCTATCCAAAACGGCAAATTCACTGTGTTTTCTTATATCATAATCAATATGAAAATGGAACGCTAGGAAAATATATAGGATGATAGATCGGTCGAACCTGCTGGCACTGTCTGATATTGTAAAACGGCATCGTAGGCTGGATATGCTCCGGGAATAGGCCTCGCGAAGTCGGCAAGCTGTCTTTCAGACCAATGGTACTGTCCTTTCCTCTAACAATACAGTTTATGGCGAAGTTTTAGGTAATTTGTATTGCAAGATTTTCTTTCGAGCAACGGTTTTTGTACTATCTACTAGTTCAGTTGTGGGTTGTTTTTGGGTTTTTTTGCCACTTCTTCAGTTGCAACGGATGTGTGTATGTTTTGTATAAAGCGGTCTGTTTTCCATTTTTCATGGTTGTATATTTATCGTCTTCATACACGATGAGCTTTAGCTATTTCTTGGAGATGGCATAGTCGAGTAGCGCCTTGGAAATGTGGTCTGGGATTCTATTGGGCTTTGTTCCGGCCAAGAAGCGGATTTCATTGTGGTTCGTGGCTTTTAGGCATATACACCGGCTGAGACAATTTCCAACTTGACAAATCAGACCAAACATTTAAGTTGTGATCTTATGGGCAATTTAATTGAAGAAAAAAAAAACAGTTATTGTTAATAATATTCCAGTCTAAGCCAAGTGTGGTTTCAAAACCATTCACTGCCTTTACTACTTACTTGTAATTTTTGGACCCGTAATAATGTTTCAGCTTATTATACCATTTGTTTATGAGCATCTATTAAATCCTAGATTTTTGGGCATAGCAACATTATAATTCCTGTATAAGCCGCGCGATATGCAAGTTTTATTGATATGGAAGTGAGAGGGAAAATTGTGTTTGCACCCCTGCGGACACGCACCTTTAATTTGTCGCTGTGGCTTACTGGCAAGACGGGGTGATATAGAAGAAGCCAGTGTGCTCGATATTACTAGATCTGAAAATAACAAGGTCTTCAACACGCCCTCAAAAACACTCAGGGTGAGTCACAAATATCATTCCCTTTGATACAAGTGATAGAGGGACCTACATACCATGATGGAAAGGTTATCTCGGATGAGGTTTTGCTAAGTTGCACCTTGTCATTGTAGTACCAGTTGTGCCATAAAGTTCTCGGGCATAGTACTGATGTCTCTTGTTTCGACAAAGAAATCTTAGTTAACTCGGGCTGCTCACGGGTTTGGCGTATAATTTACTGCATAACCGCAGTGTTCGATGTCCCTTGCTTTGCATCCTCATTCCACCTGTTATGTATATTTAATTTTGTATTATGTGCATGACCTTATGTGCGATTGAAAGGTAGATGTTTGGTCTACCTGGCTTTTGTTATTTTGTAAGGATATTTACTTCAAATTTAGTTCAAGGCCTAAACATGTTTACGAGTTTGGTATGTTCGAGAAAGCGAACTTGTTGACAATATTATGGAAATTTCTATTGGAAATCCACATCCATCGCATTTTGTTGTGTTAAATGCCAGGTGACAGTTTGCCCTAAAGGACTAAGTAAACAAGTGTTTTCACTTTTAGCTGTGTTCAGACATAATTTAAGAGGAATCGTTTATTTAAAGTATTCGTTGGGAGTACTAAGAGCTCGTTGACACTTTTGGACTAAAACACTGCTTTGGGATTATTGTGGACTCATTCAAACACATTCTGTATTATATTATTGTGGTACATCAGTACTATTTTTTGAAATTAATTTTGTAACCCCGTAATAGGTTGACCACTGGGTCGGGGAACCATCCCAAGATGACCTTGCAATCAAACAATTCTGGTTATCAGATAATCTAGGGAAAAATAAATATAATCTACAGAGAAAGAAAAAACACACACACGCATACACACATGCATATGGCACACACTCTAGGTGACATGGACTTTGTGATATTACAGTATTTTGTTCATGTTTACCATCAAGTCAGATACAAGTTACATGTTCCTTATTGATGTCCATTTTTGAAGTAATTGGTCCTTTTTTGTATTTACCTTAGAAGTGTATTTTTTCAATGTTCTTATGCATTGCACTATTTGCTTAAAAGCAAAAAAAGAAGAATTGTTCATATTGAATCTGCAAGTATAAATATGATATTTTGCCAAAATAAGCAGGAAATTACACAAATTGCCCAGTTGTTCACTTTCTAAGCATGTTTCTTTTTTGGACAAATGTACAATATTTCAGCAAAGAGGTGCAAAAATTTCAATAACACGGTACCAAAACTGTGATGTAATACTGTAGTCATAAAAGAGATGCTCAATACTTTCAATTTCACTCTTACAAAAAATACATCTGTTGTCATCTAATATGTTAATTCTTTTCAGAACATCATTAGTACCGATTATTCTATGGAGTAATTTAAAGTTAAAAGAGATCAACTATGTATCATTGGTTCAGCATTTCGCCCGGCTATAAATCTCAGACCACCCCTCACTATTTATATTTTTTTATTAAATACTTGCATCCAACTTTCTTGATTCGCAGTGTGTTACCGTTTAGCTTTTTTTAAAAGATCTTTGTAAACAAACTTGAGTGAATTTTGTTTTTGCAAGTTCATTATTTTATCCTTCTGCTTATCAAAATTATTGTGTTAAATTTTTTTTTTTATGGCGTCTTTCCATGCTATTGGAATTTTGGATATTAATGAGAAGTATTTCAAGAAATCTTCGCTTCTATGTTCTTGTTTTATTATTTTAGAAGGTATTACATTACCGTGATCATCTACTAGATCATTCACTATTTCAGAACCAGCTTCTGTCCAGGATTTGTATTGATAGAACATTTTAAGGAGGACAAAATTTAAAATACTCATGGATAGATACTCGTTAGGACTTTGAGGTTCCTCTTTCAAATTAGATACTGCCAAAACTACATCTCTCCAAAAACTTTTTAATGAACTTACTAAATTCTTCTAATTTCCTTCTCCCTAAATTCCAAATATACTTTTTATTTCTGAGTATAGTTTTATTGACTAAGTTCTGCCACGTTCCATTTTCATTTTCCATCAATCTTTTAACCCATCTTATCCTAATATACCTACATAATAGTTATTTACAGTGTCAGTTATACACTTTTTGACCAAATCCGTATACTCAATGTTCCTTAACAATTGAGCATTAAATTTCCAATATCTGATTCCCCTTGGACACGTTGAAAAAGCCACACTCAGAACAATAGCTGACTGATCAGCCTTATACCCTGGTAAGATATAACCAGCAGCTGTATTCATATCATTGTCATCCGATACTAGAAAAAAATCTAATCAACTTGTTTCAAGGGAGATTTTTGCCTCCAGGATTACATCTTTAAGTCTTGATTGGAATTTCGCCAGGGATCAATTAATTCCCATTCGTTTTTCAGGCCTTGAATCGCTGCCCTAGAATGTTCATATTTGTCATGTAAAATATTATAGATATCCAAATATGTCTTGTACAATGTTCCAGTCTTCGCACATTATTAATTAGTGAGTTCTCAAAAAATAAGATCGCCTCCTTTAACTTTCTAAAAAAAAAAAGACAATCGTTGACAATAAAGATGGCAGAAAAGGGATATGCCTACTTTGTCATGCAATGAGAGCGGTATCTTTTTGAAGCGGAACGACCATAGAAGGATTTGAAATATGAACCTCTTCAAAACTAGTTTCTTATGAAATCGCACTGGAAGTCAGACGCCAGTTTAAATAATTAAGTAAAGTTGGTTTTGGGGCAAAAGGGAATTCAACTACATGATTTCAAATAATTGTAAGAGCAAGGCATTTTTCGTCGTCTTCGAATTTTGTTTACAAACCTGTGGAAATCTGGACAATGCCAGGGTAGTTCTGCCAGGTTGACCCATTATTTCAGATTGTATATGTGAAGCTTCTACGTATTGCCAAATGAACAGAGTTTAATTTAAATTCTTTGGCTACGAAACCATTTTCATATGTTAAGGATTCAAAGTTTTCTGGGGGAAAAAAATACCAATTAACATCCTAATAATGTTCATGCTTTGACTTCTCGTAAAAAAGGTGATGCTGGATAATTCGGATCCAACTCGACCAGATGGTGAAATTTTTAATCTAATGAAAACGTTAGTTTTATTGAACAAATGTATCTCCAGGAAAACGTTGCAGCTTTGCGGAAGAAGTTTATATATATATATATATATATATATATATATATATATATATATATATATATATATATATATATATATCTTATGCCAAGATCTATGTAACCGAAAGGGGAAAAATAAATATATGCCAAAGTCCAAAAACTTTCCATTTATTCATGTCTATTGATGTTTTCTTCATTTGGACCCATTAAGAAGAACTAAACAAATGTATTAAACGGATGAATAACCAACATTCAGCAGTTACACTAAAGCTAAAATAAGTACATAAATACAATTGGAATACCATGTAAAGGGAGATAATCTGAATGCTAAGGAATATTCTAAAGAAAATGACACTCATCAATTGCTGCATCAAAATAGTTTTTATCCAAGGCATAAGTAAAGGGGCATTGTTACACTACAAATAATGAGGTTGCGCCGGCTTTGCAACAATGAGCAAACCTTTCTTGATGTTTGTTCATTGCTCTTCTTATCAAAGGACTACGAGAGCGAGGTTTTACATTCGGAGGCTTAGGAAAATGAAAGGCATTACGAATAATACATATTTGCAGCAAGGGACAAGAAATAATCCCAGTCATTGCTCATTTCAATAGAAGTTAAGGCCCTGATTGCATGCTAGACAATAGTTTAGTGATTTGCAACAAATGTTGCCTTAAACATTTGGTGCATGCACTTTGGTTACAGGTTAGAAACGAAATAAGGACACGGGAATTTTTTTGTGAGATACAATCTACGGAATATCTAAAAGTCTGGTTTTGAGTGTTTATTGAATAATTGTAAGCAGTGATTTTCAGAATAAACTCGGATATAGTTCAAATCTTACACCGGTAAGCATTTTAAAATTAAACAACAGATTTCATGTGATACAAAAATATAAGTTTTGGTGTATTGTTTAAGCTACATAAAAGCAGTATGTAGTGAAACAAAAAGAAAAGAAATCTACGTTTGTATTTAGTGCCATATTTGGACAAAATTTACATCTTAAAATCCGATATAAGAAAAAGAAAACTAGTCTGGAGTAATCGTTTAGCAGCTGAAATTGATGTTGAAATGTAATGGTCGGTCTAACCTCGATTACAGTCTTGTGCACTGTAATTTTATTGTTTTCATTTCTTTTTTAAAACCTTTATTTGTTTATGTTTTCTTCCTTTCTTATACTCAATATTCTGCGAGATCGTTTAGAAACAAATTCTATATATTTTGTGCATTCAGTTGTACATATGGCTGTAGAGACAATCTTTTCAGATTATTTCAAATATATCAAATCAACACGCGTTTGTCTTGAAATAAAAAAAAATTGAAATAGAGTAAAGATTTAGATTAATCAGGTTGTGCCGTCTTTGTTATCTCTACGGCAAATTGGTGTGCTTTTGTATGTTTATTTTCAAATGTGATTTGTCTTTGAGGATTCTGAACGATCCATGGAAACAAAATACAATTTCTTGTAAATAAATAAGAAGTAAACACTTTAAAATTTGTTTAGCACACAGGATAAATACCAGTTTCTTCAACAATGGGGCGATTAAATACAGTGGACTATATACCATTCTCCAGGCAAATTTCGAAAGAAAAGTTTTCAGAAAGGATACAAATCTGGTATATGACATTGAGATAACAATCTTCATAGACAGTTATATCAGTTCTCTTCCGCTATTTGAATTAAAACGTACTTGGGGTTATATCAATAGTGGGAAGTAGCCGCTGGCAATTAATTTAAGCCATTAATCATCTTGTCAGCATTAGATGTGTTAGATGCATCAAGTTTGAATTTAATGTGGTGCTAAGAAGAAAAACTAAAGCTTTAAAAGTCATTAAAAGTGGTATCGAATGCTTAAACTATAGGATTCTAAATGATTGCGATATATATAACCCGGTCAGAATCATTCTTAAATATGAAATATAGTGGGAATATAAGATACAACACATTTGTGCTACCGACGGCGGTCTGGGTAAAACACATGAAACAATAGCTTCAGAGGAGCTATTTTACCAACATGAATGTACACCCTTGAATAATAAAACGGCGACTGGTGCACGGGAGCTTTGTTTGTTATAGCCATATATAAGACAATGTCAGCACGTCACAAACTTTCTGGAAATTTAAAAAAGAAGAAAAAGGAAAGCAAATCGCACGTTGTACTCCTCAAGGCAAAATTATTTCATTGCGACTATCAGAATATTTTAGGAAGACGGCATTAATACATCTTAACGTGGCGATATTGACCTCACGTTTTCATTATAAGCTGTGTTTTACACCATAAACAATATATATAGATTATGCATCACTTAGTTAAATTGGTATTATGATCATTTGACAGGTAAATTATATAGATTATACATCACTTTGTTAAATTTGTATTAGGTTAATTTGACAGGTAAATTATATAGATTACACATTTTATTAGGGTAATTTGACAGGTAAATTATAAAGATTATACATCACTTAGTTACATTTGTTTTATGGTCATTTGATGGGTAAATTATATAGATTATACATCACTTTGTTAAATTTGTATTACGGTCATTTGACAGGTAAATTATATAGACAACACATCACTTGGTTAAATTTGTTTTACGGTTATTTGACGAGTAAATTATATAGATTATACATCACTTAGTTAAATTTTATTAGGGTAAATTGATATGTAAATTATAAAGATTATACATCACTTAGTTAAATTTTATTAGGGTAAATTGATATGTAAATTATAAAGATTATACATCACTTAGTTAAATTTTAATAGGGTAAATTGACAGGTAAATTATAAAGATTATACATCACTTAGTTAAATTTTTATTAGGGTAAATTGATATGTAAATTATATAGATTGCACATCACTTAGCTAAATTTATATTAGGGTATTTAACGTATTATCACACCATTTCCGGTCACTAATACCAAGTCATTTCTTTGACCAAGAGCAGTACACTTTATCACAATGGGAAAAGCGATTAATATGGTAAAGGAAAAACTACACACTTATTAGTGTATATGCTACATAAAGCCGGACCAGACGCAGTTAACGTATGACTGGTTTTGTTTATTAAAAAGACCTAGCTGTCCTATTGAAACATATCTTAAATTTAGTACATTTTCTATTACTAATCTGTAACCATTACTTTGATTAAAGAACACAAAACAACGAACTTCGTCAAGATTACCTCTGATAATTAAAAAATTTATTAAATTCTGTTTTCACGTGAGACATAATACACGTAAGCTGGATTGAGGAATGTCAGACGTATATGGCTTCCTTATGTATTTAATCATTCCTGTTCATCAAATCGCAGTACGTGGTTGTCTAAGAACTTATACCGTAACGAAACTAATAAATTATTCAGCCGAAAAAAAACTAATCTGTATGCGTCTGTAATGCTTTCGAAGTGTTTCATCTATATATTCCTACATTTCTTCTCATCGGGAAAAAGTCCAGTGTGTTTCCAGATATCACCCATTCCCATTGATAGGCAGATACTGTACACAGTCACCGTTTGAGCTCTAAGGTAAACCTAAAGCTGGGCTGAATTTTCCCTTGGGGTAAACCTAAAACTGGGCTGAATTTTCCCTTGGGTTTTAACTTAGCTGAGCATACCTAGGTAACGGCAAAGTCAGCCAGTACACAAATGTATTTTGTTTGAAAGAAAACATTTATTGGACATGTCCTATTAAGATTTGATGTGTTGCTAATAGCCGTCCCAAAACCTTGTCCTCACATTCGCATATTTTTGATAGTGACAAAGATAAAACCAATAAAAATATATCATTCGGCTGTTATTTATGTAACATTGATTTTCAATTTTAAAAAAATAACAGAGGTCAAATGAAATAAATTACTGAGTTAATATTAGTAGCAATGCATTTATTCTATGTACTGAGGTATATACATGTAAAATATATCCAAACATCATGGACAACAATAATTGTAATGCGTGATTCATGCCGACTCTTTTCACAAGGCCAGAAAACATCACATTTTCGTTTTTCATTTATCAACATCCTACCCAAAACAAAATTTGTTTTTCTACGTATAGTCCAGGCGAAGCCACGAACCATCTTATGTTACTTTTTCAAAAACTATCTCTAACCACCCCAACTCTCACGAGACAAACTTCAATTAATAGAAGTATGAATACAGTCTATTACCAAATCATTTTTATTTGTAAAAGCCACGGATCAAACGGGAAAATTGTGTCTATGCATCATAACTCATCCCGCAATATTCCACAACACTTTTAACATTAGCAATAAACCTTACATCTACAATTACTACTATTACTACTACCTAGAATAAATCCTCGGACATCGCCATTAGCTCTTCACTTTAGATATTCTTCAGGTTTTAACAATGCTGCTTGACGGAAATTGCAAAAGCGTCATCAAAAATTTACTTTTTTATTTTTGTCAGAATTGCTATTTGTTACGTATTGAGTTGATAATATAATTTTGCACTAAAAGGTTATTAGTTCATTATAAGGTTCACGAAGACTGTCATTTCACGTCCAGGAATTTTTAGACGAAAAAGTTACTTTTGTCATGGAAAAATTGGAATTCTTCTTTAAGAAAGTCAGCTTCTTCTTCTTTTATTTCTTAAAAAAATACAAACGAGTGATATTTGTCCTTAAAAAGAAGCCAAACTCGCCAATGAGAAAGTGTAATTTTTTATGAAGACTGTCACGTTTTAAACACGAAAAACCAGCCTTTCTTCATCGAGTCAAGTCTTTACGAAGTGTCATGAAAATTTTTAATTTTACACGAGGAGAGTAACCATACTCGTCATATTTTGTGATTACATGTTTCCTGAAGAAAAACCGTTTTATTTTTTACATGTTCGGCCACAATACAGGCTGTGGACGTGAAACATTATCACTTTTTATGAAGATGATTATACAATATTGGTTAGATAAATCTTTCAGTGAAACGATACACGTAATTAAGAATTCGAATAAATGTTTGGCATTTGCTTTGTGCAACTGTTTTCCAGGCTATGGTTTACAGTAATACAAAGATTGCCACAGTTTGTGATTCTTACTGTAGTACAACAGAGATGGTCTGGTCAACGTGGAGACTTGGTTGTTTTGTTTCCTTATTCTTAAGAATAAATAATTATTACATATAGAATGCCAAGTTTTATTCCTAAGCATCTCCCAGAAATATTAGGAGAAACTGTACTATTGCCGCATTTGAAAATTGTAGGAACAAGTCAATAAGTCATAGTAAGCCGTATATTTTTACATACCTGAAACACGATTGCTAAAATATATTGAACGAGAAGATGAAATGTTATTCTATTCAGGTTATGAAATATTTCAAAATTTAATATTTTGTTTAATAATTCCCATCCAGCGTTAATTTTACATAATTGTCATAATTTGCCACAGCAATTTTCTTGTATATATATATATATATATATATATATATATATATATATATATATATATATATATATATATATATATATATTATTTATTGATTTATATGGATGGGTGGGTGAAAGAGAGAGTTGCACTCACAACTGCTTCAAATGAGCTATAATGAGTCTTTTAATTTGCGATATATATCTGCCTTTGGGGAAAACCAGGCAGTTGAATCCTCGTTGGGGGGGGGGGGAAGTGGGGCAAAGATATATCATTCAATGTGGTTTAGAAACATTTTCGATTGATTTTCTGTATGTTTTCATGAACATAACTTGAGATCTCGAACTATATCATTTACTGTGCACGAAAACAAAACGTTTACTAATTAAAAAACTTGCCGATGAAAAAAGACAATGTTTCTTTGAGAGCTGTGAAACTCAAAATCTTGTCACGTCATTGCTTCCTGTTGAAAAATCACAGCAATGCATTAACCGTCTCATGTCTCAAGAACACACACACACACACACACACACAAAAACCACCCTAAAAATTTGTACTTGGTTGAAAAAAAATTCCAGATGTAGTTAGCTTATTTCACCAACCGTTAAAAAATGTTTTACTCACTACAGCTACAATTAATTGATAAGAATTTCCGAAAGTACATTTGTAATGATTTTCCACATTCATAGTCCAAGCTAATTATCATCCCACCAAGGACAAACTTTAGAATTTCCATTGTAATGCATTGGATTCATTAACATACTTCAAAATCCTTTAAGATTTGTTAAGCACTTCATTACAAGATTCTTTACATCTTCCATAGATAAGTGTGGGGTAAATATATTTGTTTTAAATTTATGCTAGTGAATTTATTCAGTAATTTTAGTCTCTAGAATTCAAACGTTTCCTTGTATTTTTGTCGAGAAAGAAATGAAAATGTACCTAGTATAACAGTGAGCATCCCTTTTCTGGCCTCTTTTGAAATATCAGATCCATAAAAGAAGATTTAGGTTCCGGAAGCAAACCTTCCATCTGGCTATATTGCTCCCAAAGTTTAGGAAGAATGAAGAAATGCATCAAAACACAGTTCTCCTTTGTCACGTTGAACTCGGTATTAAACTTAGACTCAGGAATTATTATTATATCAGTTGACAATTTTAGGCGCTTTTCACCGACACAGAAGTTCTGAACTGTGGTTTCGATAGCTTTGAAATGTTTAACTTCTTCGATAAAGTCTGGACCCTGCGCAGCCACTTTTCTCCAAAACGTTTTGTTGAAATATTCATATAACATGTAATCTGCGCGTGACCAGTTTCTGTGTATTTCTTGCTGTTGTTTAGTTGGTTGATAGGATCTGTATGAATAGTTTCCTGCATTTGTTTTCTGATACAAAATGTCTTTTAGGGACCAACACATGAGCCTTTTTAATAAGACAATCGATTCATCAAAATACTCTACTAACATAACTAACTTGAAATTTTCGTCAATAAATTGGATATATTCCATAATGGCTATTTCATTGTTCATAATGTCTTCCCGTCCTTTTGGAAAGCCGAGCGGCATTCCAAAACAATGAGACATCATACTTCGTGTCGGAGAAAAATAATCCGGTATACACCAACGTTGAACGTTCTTCTTTGGACTTGAGTAGATTTTTTCATATTTCTCAATGTTTGAAAGAAATTCAGACAGTTGGTCGGACACTTTTGGCAGTTCTCCAATTGAGGCCATCCTGAAATAGCTAAAGGTCGACTTAAAATGGTTCCACGGTTCCCGTATGATGGAAATGTAAACGGTGTCATTTGGCATGAGCGCATCCATAAATGTTTTGTTATAGATCGCATGTTCTGTTAGAATCTCAAAAGGTCTCTTAGAGGGTCTATAGTCCACTTTTTCCATCGGTCCCGGCCATCCAAGATATGGATTCCTTTTTCTTGGGAGAACAAAATTCAATTTTCGAATATATCCAAAGCGCCGAAGTATTGTTTCCATAGTTTCCGTAGCACATTTCATACACTTTATAAAAACGATATGTCGCTTTTCTTCAGTGCATACAAGCTTCTTGTTCATGTTAGTCCCACTGTCTCCTGCATACAAAATTCGTAAAGAAATGAAATAAACGGTAAATAGGCAGATACAAAGGAATACATATTTCGAAACTCTTCTCATTTTCCTAGGGAACATGCTATAAGTATCACCAGCGATGATCTTATATATCTTGATTCGCAGTACATTATATTTAGTCATTGGAACTTTCACTGGCTATGTGACAACCTACGCGGAAGTGAATGACCACATGTGCTAATCCGTAATCGGAAGAATTCGCCTCGGGTACATTGGCTTTTGACATACTGTCGATGGTTTGTAAATTATATAACTCATATTAATTTATGTCTCCCAAATCAGAACTTACTTTTAACTACCGGGAGAATATTATGCAAGAACTAATGCGCATATGTGAATTGAAAATAAATTACATACTGCAATTATTATAGCAAACGATGCACGTTTCTGTCTTATGTAATACTACGCTAAGATTCGCAAAATATAAACTAACTAATACTTGCTCTTGTAGAACATAACTTTATTAATGACAGAATATAATGCCGTTCTCATAACATCTTTCTTTCTCTCTATAGGTCCGTCCGTTCGTCCTTCCATCCATCTATGTATAATTTAGCTTTGTTAATAGGGCACCAAGATCCATTCGTTTCTTGGTTGCTACAAGACCGAAGTTTAAAGCTTGAGTAAACGTTGCTGACCATTCCTCTCACTAGAATGATGTCCACTATGTATGCAACGTCAATGATGAAAATGTTTTTATTCCAAACCGAGAAATGTATGTATGTATGTATGTATGTATGTATGTATGTATGTATGTATGTAATAATCTTGAATGACATGAAGTGCCACAATGATATAATGAGGACTGTTTTTGATAAAGTTCTCAATAATCTCAAAGAAGTGTTTTAGTCCAAATAGTCCATGAGCAGTTTGTAATTCCAATGAATAATTAAAGTAAATATTTATATATTATATCAGAACACACCTAGAAAGATTGATTATATATTCTCAAAGACTTATATGAAACTGGGATGAATGATTGTTTACCAAGGCCTATATACATTAATTTGACTTGACCTAAGACAAATGCAATGCATTGGTATTCCCTAGATATGTATCATTTCTAATGGAACATTCTACCAAAGTGTAGTACACGTTCGCTTACAGAACATGACAGATTCGTAAATAAGGTTTGGAAGAAATCTCCCTGCTTGTCGGCTTGATAAAACGAATCATGATAAAATATTCCCTCAATAATTTCTTCCCGTATATCATCTAATTGATGCACTATAAGATCTCCTAAAACTACTTATGTGATTATAAAAGTCTCTTTCATGAAATCAGAAAGAACGCTTTTAACAAAATATACTAAATATCCTGGCTTTAGTTTATAGTTGAGCTTTCCATAGACATCTTTTGTAAGACAGCTAAGTAAGTTAATCCGTATATTTGCTCTGTTGTCGAGCTTGCTGATATTAATGGATGACATTTCGACCGGTGACCCATTACACACAAATAATAAGTGTTTCAAATGCATCTACCCGTTTGTTTAATTTTAAGTAAAATGATTCAACACCTTAGTCTTAAGAGACTGATTAAGCGTTTGTACTACAGAATTTTTAACCAAGTAAAATTCATTGATTTTTTTCTTTCTACAACAATTCATTGAACTTTACGTAAATACCTTTCCATTATTGAACTGTGTTTTTCTTCTAGCTACCTTTCATTAAATGCTGTCTCCAATAGCGGTATGCATATCTTATCTCGATTTTGTTTTTACTTTGTTAGGCACGTCATACTTTGAATAGATTTATATCACTGTCAAAATATATTTTTATTTATCATTTAATTTTTCATAAGTACTCATTTCAAGGACATCAGCTTTTAACAGATCATTTATGTCACTAGCTGAAACTTTTTATTAGTTAAAGTGTGAGATAAATTGTCCATGTTCACTATTATGTATAAGTCATGATCTATTAAAAAAGTATGTGGTCTACTCGTTCTCCCTTTTGCAGATTTTCTTGATAGGTCTGTTCTTTGATTTTAACTGTGCGTGAACAATACCACATTGCCGAACGTGTATAACGCTATATAGTTCGCCAATCAAGTCGATGACGACCATTTTAGTCGTACAGTGTTTTAGCAGGAAGAAATGGTCTGTGGGTGCGTAGGTGGCCGATGAGGCCGATGTGCGCTCTGAATGTTCTGTGGCATCGTGGACATGGGATGGTAACAAGGTTGATCGTGTGGTTACTTATTCAGCATTCCCTAGCCCTACACTCGTCATATTTCCAGTATTCGTTTCGCCTAACGAAGCGAGAGCGATCTTTTGTTAGAGCTGTTTTATGAAAAAATTAGTATGTGAATATTCATTGTATTATTTATCTATGAATGTGTCCACTTATACAATACTCCTTGAGTTACTCATATTTTGAGATGGCACCTCATAATATGTAGTTCCAGTGAGACCATGCTGCTTACATATGCACTAAGTGAATTCCCATGAAGCTGGCGAACCAACAATAGCCAGTGTTCATAAAGCCTTGAAAAATCCTTGAAGATGTTGCCTTGAAAAGTCCTTCAATTAACAAAATGAGATTTATCTTTGAAGAGTGCTTCAATTTCAAAAACAAACTACATGTACCTGAATTTCTTTAAAACATTCTTGAATTTTTTCAGTACTGTCAAAACTGTCTTCCAAAAATGAAATTAAAAAAGACAAAGTTTTACAACAATGTTTAAAAGACAGTAATATTATAAAATTGAGTTAATACGTGACACTTGTAGGTATTGTTATTAGTTGTATCCATTTGTGTCGTTGGCATTATAACTGAATAGCAAAGATGTTGACATAGCTTACATTTGATATACCATGTGCTGTATATACAGTTAATAAATTCAACTAGACTTACCAAGTCGATGTTTCATTTTAATTTCATGAAGTGTTTATGTTCCTTAGTGATCACGTGAGATGACACTTGTCACATGACTGATCAGCCCTGAGAGGATAAGAAATGGAAGCCTCAATGTCTTGTCAGGTGGGTTTTATCAAGGGTGGGTTTGTGATATGAAAGGCAATTACGGGGTTCATTAAACTACAATCAAACATCGATTTGCTAAGTCAAACTTAACTTATTAATTTCACCTCCTATATATGTGCTTCATGATCCAATTGTTATGACTCTATGATCTTAAACTAAGAAACAGAACAGAAAAATTTGAAACATCTTTTACAAATCAACAAATAATGCAATTCCCTACGTTAAAACAGTGAAAACTCAAGAGTAACTTAGAATATTGTGAAATAAGTCACAAATAATCGTAACAGTTCTATCACATGTCCAAAATAATAGTATTTCCAGAATAAATTCTGGGTCTTGAATGTGTTGATGTACCAATAGTCTTGACTGCACCGATGTGCCAACATTTTTTACATATCCAAATGATGTAATCCAGAATATCTTTGAATGAATTCACAAGAATTTTTAAATAGTGTTTTAGTGGTAACAGTCATATAAGCACCTTTTAATTCCAATAAATCATTAAATAAATGATTCCTCTAATCAAATCTAAGCATAACAGGAAATGCTTCTGCAGACTGTAATTAAAACAGGAATAGGAATAATTGTTCACTTTTTCCTCCTTATATACATCCCCATTACTCTATGTCGCAATACATCTCTACTTGATTTTTGTTGCAATACTTATGTCACAAAACAAACCCCACCTGACTTCTGTTGCAATGCTCAATCAATTGAGCATTGCAACAGAACATTACCACAAACTGTGAACAAATGAATATTATATTAAAATACAGTCTACAGTCATGGACAAAATTAGATCAGTAGAATTTTAAATACAAATTATCATCACTAACCATAATCAAGGACAACAGTTAAACACATAAAAGAGATATACATAAGACCATGAGATTTAAGAGAGACTTCCATGTACGAATATATTACCAAAACAGAATACAAAAACTCATATGTGCTGTTAATAAAATGTGCATACACTTTACTGTGTACACTTCAGCCATTTGAAATTATGAAAACTGACAAAACCTTTCTGCTAAAATGACTCCTGTCTTATTTTAAACATTTCCAAAAGCACAGGCCGTAGCCCAACCAGCTGCCTCTACGATTGTTCATAATTGTACGCTTTTAATTCTAGTAGCGGTAACGGTTGCGGCCCTCTTGCCATGAGCTTGAAACACTGATGTATCAACATCATACTTTTTCACAACAGTCTTTACGCCAATTGATGTAGCTGCTTTGTTAACCTTTTATATTGGGATTGTGTGCTGATGAATAAGTGTTTCACACTTTCGTAACACTTTAGTCCATTGCAAGTTTCATTGTAAGCAAGTATCATCATACAATTTCTTCCCGTACTGATATAATTTTAATTGAATAGGTTATACCTGCTTTTAACTGTTTCAGCAGTGAAGGACTGTGTATTTATACACTATTAACACCAACAATTTGACTTTTTTCTGCATAAGGTGAAAGGTCTGACACCTCTGTCCTGTTAATAAAGTAACTACTAGCATGACTAACTTCAAAATTGAATTCCTTCAAAGAGAACTGATCGTTGTATTGTTAAGATAAAAAGATAATGAAGCACACACACACACACACACACACACACACACACACTTTTTCATTGGCCATTTGTTTGAGATACAGCTCTCAACAGTTTGAATGGTGGAGAACCGTTGCCAACTGTAATTCGACTTGTTGAAGAAACATCGTTTGTTATTCTTTCGGGATCAGGATTATACAAAGCATAAAGCTGCAGCTGGAGACAGTCTTGAAGCAAAAAAAAAAATGCACATTAAATATATCATTAAAAACTTTTGAACTTAATTTCCTCTCAGTATCCTCATTTACATATATGTTTCTGTGGAATATCTGTATATAATAGTACACTACAGCCAGATATAATGGGATAATATTTCTAACATCGGAATCTGGTCATCCATTTTCTTCACATATAAACTGTTACGGTATTATCCATCTAGATGTGTATATGAGAGCATTAGTAGCAAAGTCCCAAAAAATCCTGCCCACACTCTCCACAAGATGAAAAGTGAGCTATTTTAAAAATGCACATTACATTTTCTCTAGATAGCTTCCAGTGTTATGCTAAAAGAAAGGTGTGTGTGCGTGTGTGTGTGTGTGTGATTTGGATATTTAACGTAGCTTTAACAATTTTTCAGTCATATCGCTACGATGTCTGCAATGTGGCAGTTTTTAGTGATGTCTAGCACTGGGGCATCATGCCGCAGACATGTAGCATGATGTCCCACCCAGTCACATTATCCTGACACAAGGCCAACCAGAAACACTAACCTCTTAATGCTGAGCGCCAAGCGAAGCAGCTGTTAGTACCATTTTTGTAAGTCTTTAGTATGACTCGGCCGGGAACATGAAACTCAGCACAATTAGTTTTCAAATTAAAATTTATATTTTGAACAGTGAGCTGAAAGGTGAAACAGCCAAACGATTACTCTTTCTTCAAACACTAGTCTATAAAAGAATGCAAATCTGCTTTGTCGTCTTCCCCCCTCCCCCAGTTTTATTACAAATGAATGTAAATATACCTTTTTGCTATATTTTTCTTTCACTAACTCCAAAAGTTTTACATTTAAATGGACTCTTTTTCAGTGACCCAAGACTTTAATTTCCCCATACTTAAGGTTATTGCACTCACAATACTGCCACAAGGCATATCAAAATTTACAGCAAGCGCAAACAAGGCATAACTAGCTGATCCTCATACATAACATTAATTCAATGGAAAATCATAAATGATATGAAAAAGGAAGAAAAAACAGTTGCACAAATGTGCATTTTTAAAGGTTCCACTCTATAGTTTCGCACCTTGCATATGGTTTGAATTTTAAAGAAAAAGAATTCCCCATGTTTTCCTGGTTATTTAAAACAGACATTGTAATCTAAGGTAATATTAAAATGACCTGTAATTCATTTTCACCATAAAAATTGTTGTGGGGGGACATGCAGAGATCATCTTGGATGTTCTCCTTTTCTTAATGAGAGTTTTTACATATTTCACAGATTGAGCCAGTCCCTTCTGAGATCTAGCTTGAGCGGTCAGAGACTTACAGTGAATTGAAATTTTGCAAGCTTGTGGTGTGACATGCAACACTCTGCATCTGCAAATGTGCACCAAAATCAGAGAACAAATTTGTTCACGAACGAAAAATGAACGATATTTGTAACCATTGTGTGCACACTTGTAAATTCTATCGTAAAAATCCCTTCCAAATATACCACACCAATGTTTCTGATCAATCACGCGACAAATGTTGCATGGGATCGCGAGAAACTTATGGGGGCAAGCGAAATAGCAAATTGGAGTGTGACCCACCTTATTGCAGTTGGGTGAATACTTTGAAGCATTAAGACAGGGCAATTTGTAATGCTTGTGGTAAAATATTGGACATTTTGAGAAAAACGAGAAATGCAAATTCGTTTATGGTCAGTTGTATTCATTGTTTTGGACTGTGAAGAAAAGCCAGACTTCTTGAATTTTACTCACTGTCTTGAGGGTTATATTTTTAAAAGCATAAGGATTGTGGATTTTCATAATGACATTCATGTCATAATAGAGGCAAAAGAGAAAAGCTATTTCAAGCAATGTTGTCAGATAAAATAGCTCAGAATCATTCATGTGGAGGTAGAAATAATGTTGTTTTTTGTTTTAGCTGTGAATTTCACACAGTTGCTGAAAAATGATATTAAAACACTATGGGTGGATATATTTAAAAAAATAAAAGTATGAACACCGTTTCTCAAAAAGGACACTTAAGTTTCTTTTATTTTAAATTTCGTGTGAAAGGTACAGAGCAAGTAACTTTTACCTGTGCCTTCCCCACTTTCAGTGATGTTCCTCTCCCCCCCCAAAAAATACAAGAAAAAAAAATCTGGGGATATGCTAGAGTGTGTAGTGGTAAATAATTCAATATTTAAGTGACCGTTTAGCCCGAACATTAATAGTAATGTTCATTTTCTTTGCATAGAATAAATCTATCTCTGTAAATCGATGCAAATTATTTTTAACATATGGCTGTCTTCTAATATATCTATTGTTGATTGTACATTGTGGTTCATACAACCGGCTTTAACAGCAAAAGAAATATCACTCTGGAGAAATTTTGACATAATGCTTTCAAAGTAAAGCAGTGTGTCTCAGATACAAAGAAAATTAAGGATCAAAAATAGAACACGGAGTCGCCTACAATTTTTTCACACAGTTCGTGTTGAGAGTTAAAGTGCACTAATAATAGTATGTATAAATCCAAGTAGTGAATGAGCACTTCAGCAATTCCAATGAATAATTTAAATAATTCCTGTCAAACTAAATTTGAACAGAGCTACAAATGATTCCAGAAACTGATTAAAAAAAAAAAACAGGAATGAAACAATGAGACAAGATGCTTAGAAAGTCTATATTTATAAAGACAATGTTCTGGAATTACTGAGTCTATTCCAATCAGATTGTTTCTAGAATATTCTGAACTCATAAAGATATAAACAACTTATTTACAACTTGCCATCATGGATAAATGTTAGCTGTGTAAACACTTGATCCACAAAAGAAAATAAGCTGTACAGTCTCCAATCAAATATATAAATCATTACGACTAATATTTCAAACGCATTACCCCTTCTCATGCATCTGCATGTGTGTAAGGTATATGAATGTGTCGATAAAGACTTTATACCCTTATTGCAATAGTATAGTATGCTTGTGTAAGAGTATGAATATTTCATCCTTCTTCTTTTATATCGACCCCCTCTTGTTTGATAGTATGTGTGTTTGTAAAAATACTGGGTATAAACAATCATAATCTTTTCATGATAGTGTACAGAAGGGGTGGGGTGTATGGATAGTAATTAAGATAAGGACCAGAAGCCCAGTCAGATCCATTTCACCTAGGCTAGTCAGATAGATGTTCATGTCCATCGGAAACAGATGTGTGTGTGATTTCGATTTTTTAATTAGCTTTAACAATTTTTCAGTCATATCGCTACGATGTCTGCAGTGTGATAGTTTATAGTGATGTCTAGCACTGGGGCATCATGCCGCAGGCATGTAGCATGATGTTCCACCCAGTCACATTATCCTGACACCAGGCCGACCAGTCCTAACACTAACATCTTAATGCTGAGCGCCAAGCGAGGCAGCTGTTAGTACCATTGCTGTAAGTCTTTGGTATGACTCGACCGGGGATCGAACCCACGACCTTCCGTATCTGAGGCGGACACTCTAACCACTAGGCCGTCGGAATGGTCGGAAACAGATAATTAAAGGACTTTGGATAACTGACAAAATATTTAGCCTCATTGTCAGATCTGTAAGTAATTTCACACTTAAATGTGATACCATCGTGATCATCTGATAACTCGCTCCATTCCTCCATACTCCTTCTGATCTCTGCCTCCCCCCCCCCCCCCCCACTGCCCATCAATAAAACTTAACTGCGTTCATTGTCTGATGGTATCTCAAAAGACACATTTCGACACCTACCCTTTTTGGCTGCTATTTTTCTCCCAACCATCCCCTAACATCTACCAACCAAAAGTTGACTGAGTCGAAGAAAAACGCTGCAGCTGCGTAAAGGTAGAGCGCACTGCCACGACACAACTACTGATATAATTAAATACAGGTGTAAAACCTCAAACACTTTGCCAACAGTAGTGAGAAGAGATGTTGGTTAGTAATTTGATATGATGGAAGGGTCACCCTTCTTTAAAACAGAACGAAGTGTGCTTCTTTCCAAAAGTCTGAAAGGATGGCTTCTCTAAAACATTGTTTAAAAAGTGAACAAAGTGGAAATCTAAGTTCAGTAGCCAGCTCACTTTGAATACAGTTATTTAGACAATCGTCACCAGTATCATTACCATCATGAAAGGAAATTTTATACCGTTGTCATTTTTTTCTTTTTTTTACTATAGAACTGAATCGTATGTGCATCTATAATTTATTAAAGGCATATTTCAGTGGTTAACATGTTTTATTTAGTACATTTAATGAGACAAAGATAAAAAGAAATTGTGAAAGCTTTGTCGGCTTCTTTGACGATTACTAAATAGCTGTTTTTATGCTGTATGTTGGTATGTGTACTGTGAGAAATGATATGTACATCAAAATGGGCTGACCAATCTTTGTAAGATAAGCTTGATTTCAGTTTTTGTGCTAATTTGGCAGTATATATTGCTGTTTGGCTCCGCGCATTATACAGATTAATTTGTTGCACAGGGAACGAATTTTAGTCCATTGATAGGGTATGATTCCATTGCTTGGAGTTCCTACTGGCTCTCCTACATTCTGAACTTGGTGATGCATGGAGGTTATGATGGTTTAACTTCGGAAACAATTGTTCAGCCAGCAAGACTATGTAGTCTGATATTTTGACACATTTGTCTATCACGTGACATTTCAAACCAATCAGCTTCCATTTATTGAAAGGATTTAAGAAAAGAAAAAGATATGTTCCCTTTTTTAAAGTCATGAGAATTCATACATGGATGAAATCATCCATAATTTATAACCGTACATCTCGTTTTAGCATAAAGTCGTTTCAAGGGCTAGCTAAGTTGAAACGCACTGGTCTACAGTTTCGCGCAACCTCCAAAATTGGCATTTTAGCACTTTTGGTGATTGATTTTTAAACATAATATAATTGGTATTTTCATATATCAGAATATGCCCTAATTTCTTAAATGTTAAGAAATCACTTTTTTATACGACTAGTTTCCCTGCACAGGCAGCAATCGTTTGATTAGGGCAGAAAGCTGTATATTTCATTGTGTCACCAGCTTAGAGCAATTGAGACACATAACAGCTGCCTTTCCGGTAGACTGGTACTTCAGGATCATTTATATTTCCTTTATATTTTGTGTACTTATTATGTATAGTGCACAATATTGGTGAAGACCAGGCTACCTTTCCCGGAAAAAAGCGTCATCCCATAATTCCCGTTGCCAGCGTCGCCATTACACAAAGCGAAGACACAAGAAGTGTTTGAAGATTAATGAGACAAAGAACAAAAGCTATACCAATATTGAGATGTAGAAATGTACTCTCAATGACAAAATAAGATATTAGGCTATTCATGATACAATAATAATTAAATTCAGCCACTGTTTACGAGTCATGAGTGCCAGCACGGGAAAGAAGAAAGGCGGGGGCTTTTTATCTCGTCAGGCAAAATCGAAAACTGTTACAGAGGAAGAACTTTTGAAGAAGGATATTATAACGCCCGACGATGTTCTTATGCTCAATAAAATTACTGAGAGTAAGTATAAATTCTGAAATATATTAAAATTGAAATATTACAATAAGTTTGGGCGAATGCGTGCTAGGCAGGTGACGACTGTTCACCTGTCACCAAATCTACCATTCAGTAATGTCATGCTCGAACAGGTTTTACTTTGTGAGACTTTTGAGGATAGTTTTGCAGATGATAGTTTTCTAAAGATAACCAAAGTTATACTGTTGTTTTTCTCTACCGTGCTAAAATGAGAATCCGAAATGGCGTGCTCTGTTATTTAGTTCTGTCACGTTAAACTTCACATACCAGGCTTTCAGTGTTTATTTCTTAATGCTTATACTTCCATTTCTATTTCAGGGGGAATGTGAAGTCTGATGTTTTGTCACCACTATTTTCTTTGTTTTGGAGTCCTGCTCATGGAAGTGCAAACAGACATTAATCATATATTTGACATAAAATAAGCATACACACTTTCAATTTTGTGAATGAATATCATCATCATAAAGCACTTTCACATTAAGTATAAAATAAAATCCAGATTGTATGCATTCTGACAGAGCTGTTCATTTTTTTTTAAATTGTCAGACCAGTCTTAACAGGGTTCATTCAGTTTTTGAAGGTCTTTGACAGTATTCAAGGACTTGAATGTTAGGGAAATCAAGCAGATTACCTTGAGGTCTTTAGAAGTCTTTGAAAATTGAAATATACTGAAACATTTCAGTTTCTTTCCATAATCACAAATAAAATTGTCCAAGGTTGTTAGACTTGAATGTAGACAAGTTTTCCTGGTTTCTTTCTTTTGATGACCCATTCAGTTTCATTTCATCATTAACATTAAACAGTATTGTAGTATTTTGCATTTGTTGTTTTCTCATATAACATGTATACAAAATGTTAGTGAAAATAGGTCTTGGAAACCTATGTTTGTGGTCTTTGAAAGTTTACTGAAAAGTCTTTGAATTTATCATTCAAAATTCTGTGTGAACCCTACTTAATGGCGAGTAATTAGTAATCTGATATTCTCCTTGTGACGGAACATTTACCCACATGGCCAGAAGAAAAATAACCATTTCATGGCTGTTATGTTTTGGTTAAAAAAAGTGTTGTTTGACTGTGCAAACAGCTCTCCACATCATCGTGATATATTTATACAGAAGCTTGCAGATTAAGCCTGCTAAAATGGCAGATGATTTTTGACAAGTAAGAAAGTTAAGTTTTATTTGTGATTGATACATCTCGGTTCAGATGGTTTTAAGTTGCATCAATATCACATCATGAACTCTGAAAATACATGGGCCTTTCCCACATCCCTTTATAGGATTACACCCCTAGTAAACAGTGAAAGTATATGTGAGGCGATCTTACATTTTGATACAGTTGTGTAGTATCCTATACAGCTGTCAATAGGATTTTTATGCTGGGAGTTCAAGACTCCCATGCTGCTGAAACAGGGGTTATAGCATAGAAAATGTGTGGTTTGAAACATTTACAAAATGTGAAAAAAATTAATTAAATTTAAGACAAGTTAAAATATTTGTCATGTATACTTTCAGCCATGTTTATGTGTGCTTGTGTGAGAGAGAGAGAGAATTGAGAAGTTTTCTATGTATATTTTTTAATGAGGCTCTAGTATGTGTGTGACAGAAGCATAGGAGTATAAATAGAGAATGACAAATTCAGTAATACATTTACTAATTTAATGTCTCTGCATCTCATTGTTGCAAAGTTGGTTTAATGCATTATCTATATAGGTTCTTTAATGTTTGCTGTTACTCTCAAATGTTGTAGCATTGGTACATGCTTATATGTAAGCAATACAATGTACATATACTCTCTCAAAGACTTAAATTCATTACTGAAAATTGAGTTTCCAGGACATTTTGCTCCCATGTTATTGTGAGCTCTGATTCTCGGTCATAGCTGTGTCTGTTACCAATACTTGAGAGCTCAAATTCTATGCTAATCCACTAATCCAAGAAACAATAACTTTGCAAATTTGCACCCAGATCACTACAACGCTAGCCCTCACAAATCAGTTGCAACTGTAAAAGGACTTGTCAGGTATTAGTTGGTACATGGATTTGTATTAGATATCTCTAATAAAGGAGGCAATGGCATGCCCATTCATGTCTAATTGATATTTATTTTATTAACTAAATACCTGCCAAGACTGTGCAGGTGGAAAAGGCCATGTGTTCTTCCAAGCATAAAGTAAATAAGGGTGCTGATTTTAAAAATAGGACAGATTAAACTAACCTTGTACACTGGATCACTGCACTAATTTCAATACTGGTGATATAAAATTATTTAGGTCATCCGGCTTGCATACTTAAAATTACAATTATTTTTTCACTGACCATCAGGACCAAGAATATAAATGTTTACCATCTTATCTACATTTGACTGATCTGCTTAAGAAAAAAAGGAACTTTTCAGTTTCTAATTAAACTTTTATTATTTATTAATCAGGTCAAGACAATAACAACTATATTTCACCAGGAAGTCTCACAAAAGATGTACCTTTTGTATATCACTGAATACTCAGTGCAGAAAGTGCACAACAACAAAGCCTTTTCTGGGTAATACATGACCAGTATGTGTTAATTTTTATAGCATTTTTTGGGGTGCAGCAGTCCATTCTCCTGATCATATTTGCAGTTGTCACTGTACAATGCATACAGTGTTTATCAAGAGTGATATAAATATTAAAACATTGTTTGGTATAATTTGGATTATTCATTCAGTCAGTAAATGTGACCATTTCTGATAGGTCATTAATAGTCTCAGTACATTTGTTATCATGTGTAATGAAGTCAGTGCTTTTGGGCAGTACACCAGACTAGTTCCACATGCTTGATGACTGTTTTGACAGTAAGGACACTAATTTACTTGAAGATTGATTTAACACCTGTCCATTTGTATCATGAACATTTATTGACCCCATGAAGTGAATGATGTTAGTCAGTACTCTATAGACTCAGTAATCAGATCAATTAACCATAATGGGAATTCAGATTTATGACTACTTCTTTAGTGTTATGTTAGTGACCAATGACAAGTTATACTGTTCCAGTGGACTAGTGGATGGCTGGGTTTACTGATCCTTCAACAAAATCACTGTAGGATAGTGGATTAGCATTAATTTTAAGCCCAGGATTAGTGCTAATGCATTGTTCCATTCAGAACAGTTTGTATTGATCACTTAGCAAATAAAACAAAATTATAAACAAAAACAGGTTTTATTTATCGTTGTTGATATCGAACACTGAATTGTAAGGTGACAAGTGGAAAGATTTAGAAGTCTTGCAAGGTGTACATCTGCCGTCAAAGCATCATAAATCAGATGATAGAAATGAACACTATTAATAAGTATAATATAAAGGAGAGGGAAAGTAGAAATCCTCAGAAAATGATGCTTAAAGTATGACCCAGGAAAAGATGTGATGTTGTGTACTTTCTCAGCTAAATACATATATTATGAGAAATACAAAAGTGAAATTTAGGCAGAATCATTGCAGATTTTGTTATGCTTATGTTATAAACTGTACAAAATCATGATTTCAAGTGCCCAGTATTTACTACACAGTGGTGTCAATTCTAAGTTTGTTTTCAAGGTGTAATATCCAGTTGATATTTCTTTTTCAAGGACTGTCTCATTTAATGCAGTAAATTACGTTTTCTCCACTAGGTGCCCCCCAAGTTTCAAATAAAACTCGTTTGAGTAAACCTAAATAATTTCAAAATTCAAGCATGATACCAGGTAAATAACCAATTCTAACACCTTAGTGAATGTTTTTTTTTAATGAATGTAATATATTTCGGATTGTTAAAAATTTGCAGTGTTAAATCCATGTTACACTATGAATTTCTTCTTGAAATATGTTACCTGGTCATAATAGCTTGGGACAAACACTACCTCTCAATTCCATTCTAAACTTTATAGTTGGATACATACATGTATGTTTTTTTGACCATAGTATAGTCATAGCATCCACTTTGTAGTTACTATAAGCGACTTGTGGTATGTGAATATTTTGATGCTGTCAGTCCAAGACTCAGTTTGCAATATTTACACATGTAAGTGACTTAGTTTACTGCCTGTAAATATTTGCAAAAGTGGTCACCTTGTAAACAAAGATATATATGACTTTTAGTGATGCAGGAACTACCCATTCCAATTAAATATTATGTTACCTTATCTCTGCTTAAAGAGATTTGTTTTGATGTGTGCAGTTAGTTAAGAGTAATCAGTAGAACAATCACTAAAGACCCTAATCTTCAGGTGAATTATGCTACAGTGGATTAGGATATATGTTTTTGTAAGCGAGTGTATATGGTACATTTTGAAATGGTGGCCCATGACCATCTCCACTTTATAAGAGGAATGTTGCTGTTAATGAAGGGCATTATAGCGAGGGAGTTGCTAGAGATTGCCATAGTTAAAGTGTATTTAGTATATTTTTTACAGAAATTTTGTGTGCTTCTGATGGTATGCTTATTAAGTAAAACATTTTTATTTTTTCACAGACTACTTGTGTCCAACTGAGGCCAATATTTATGGAATTGACTTTACAAGGTTTAAACTCAGAGACATAGATTCTGGAACAGTTTTGTTTGAGGTGGCAAAACCCCCTCCATCAGGTAACTGAATGTTTTGTTTTATTACATGCATGTTGACTTCATTAAAATCCTGACCCTGTGTATGGACTCAGATCCGCATGCAGTTAGATCAACATTTGGATGTTTTGGTTGTTTTATGCAGAAGATTCAGAGTAGACCCTCATCATCCAATACATGATACAGCATCAGATTTGGGTCTCTGCAATCTCTTAATGTTTTAGTTAAATCCTGGTTAGCCAGTAAACACATTATTTGGGTTAGATCAAGGTCTGTGTTGTTTGCACTTGGATACATGTTTTATTTAAGCCATACAGCAGATAATATTTTTTTTCTCCATTTTTGTCTCTCCTTTGAAGCATAGCCAAGATGTGGGGATGTATTTTTTAATGTTGTTATGGGCATCTATATTAAGTGTTTGCATTTCACTTAGTTGTTCATACAGTTGTGTATGTGTGTGATTTAGATTTTTAATGTAGCTTTAACAATTTTCCAGTCATATAGTGACAATGTCTGCAGTGTGGCAGTTTAAAGTGATGTCTAGCAGTAGGGTATCATGCTGCAGACACGCCGCATGATGTCCCACTCAGTCACATTATCCTGACACCAGGCTGACCATTCCTAACATTAACCTCTTGATGCTGAGCTTAGCAAGGCAGCTGTTAGTACCATTTTTATAAGTCTTTGGTATGCCTTGACTGGAGTTCAAACCCAAGACCTCCTGCATCTGGGAGTGGTCAAAATCTTGGATATAAACAGCAAACATTATTGGTGTTTATTAAACTTTAATGTTATATGGACACATTTTTATAAAAGTGAATTTGCCCAAGAATATGGTAATATAATATCGGAATGAAAATTTAAAAAATAACGTAAAATATGGGATATTTTATGAAATGTAAAAAAATTATTTTATAACTATCTGATTTGGTTTTCTTTTTGCCCTTTATCACACATTAAAAACAATTAAAGTTATGAAGGAATATATGTAAATTTGTGCAAAATATTCTGAATCATACTCTGACATGGAATATCCATGAATCTATGAAAGCTGGAAGTTTGTTGCTTGTTTCATAGCATCTTACAGTTTTTCTTTCAAAGACTCATTTGATTTGTTAGTAGAAATGGTGAAGTTTCCTTTTTTGCCTGGATATACTAGCAGACATTTCTTTGACTTTGTACCAAAACAACGAAAGTGTGATTTGGAAATGAGGTCATAGGATAATGTTTTTCAAATGTTATTTTATTCACATTAATGAAGTAATGTATGCTATTTAAACCAAGAAGTTTTCCTCTGCCATTTTTCTGACACTGCAGAAACCATTCAGCTACATGTAGTGATCAGACTGTCTGATATGAGAAATACAGGATTTTGTGAGGGTCATAGTTACTAAATTCAGTCTTATGGACCACTGTGTCTTGAGGACAAATCAAATCCCTTTTTAAAAATGCAATATTGATATCTGGTTAAACAGCAATACTCTAAGTTGAACACCTATCAATGTAGCAGCTGTTAAACATTTTATCTTTTCCATTTTTACAGCTGTAAATTGTTTCTCAATCATAGACATTGAGACAGTGGTACAATGTGATCCTGCTATAGTGCGCTCCATTGTAACAAAAATTTGGATATAACACGGTCGTGGTGTGGCTCCCAAAATTTCATATACTTATATTTTTCTTGTACACAAAAAAAGAAAAATTCTTAAAAGTATGTAAAATAACGTAAAATGTTTATTATCATTTTGGTGAAGAGATCGCATATGAATAATACATGATGATCTTTGCGTGGCTCCTGAAATTTTATATGTATTTTTCTCGTATATGAAAAAGTAGTTTTTTCTTCTAAAAAGTATGAAAAATAACCCTCAAAAAGTTTTTTTTGGGATCATGTAGATGTTTGTCAGTGTCGCAAAATATACCATGTTGCGATTTTTTTTATTGGCGAGGCGACATTGTTGGCTGTTTGAACTTTTATATTCAACGATTAGATTGGAGTGCAGAAATTCAGAGGCCTCATGAAAGGAAGCCGCAAACTGGATATAAAATGCACTGAAATTTATGTACTTTGACAAACAAATTCTTTGTCCATATTGACAAACCATCTAAATAGTGCATTGTTATATCATAATCCGCTTATCATTACGTATAGCATGAGTACTGTAGTTGTGAAATATCCACTTTTTTGTTGTTGATATTTTAGGTAATGGAGATCAACCGGACTGGGCATTATCTCATAATCTATCTTTCATCTGATTTTCGGCCACTAGCTAGTAATTAATATATTTGCAAATACTGACATTTATATGTGGATGGTAAGTAAAATTACTCTTTTTTTCAATTAAATCCTTCAGAACACTCACATTTTCTGTAATCAGACCAGAACACCTGCATCTCCATCGTCCGTTGACCCAATTTTAATTTTCAGACGCAGGCGTGGAAGGCAACATCATGCTGCTACCACAAATGTAAAAAAAAATAAAAACTACATCTTACTTGTTGGTTTATTCAGTAGACATGGAGGGACAATACCTCGAATAGTCCAAATGACGGCAAATTTATTTTTTATAATGTATCCAGATAAAATTGTTGCTGAAATTTCAAAGGAAACAGAATACCTTTGAAGCACCGTTTGTTATGAAAACATACTCAGCAACTGGAAAAAAATCAGTCTCAATCATACAATACAATTATTTGATGTTGCCGCCACAATAAGAAATAGGCATTTGTTTGGTTCTCCAAAGCTGTCCTTTAGTGGTGACTTCAATAATGCATGCACCCTTTATCAAAGAAAGCCAACTACAGTCTTTCAATAAAAACAAAAACTTTTCTTCAAAGGAAGTCAGTACCAAACTTAAATAAAAGTGATGTAATCTGATGCATTTTTGCATTTTCCAACGTGACTGGAACACATTAATTGTGCTGTAAAAGTTTCCTTTTTGTAGGAAAAAAGTTAATGCTTATGAATGCTACCAACAGCAGCTTAAAACACAAACCAACTTTTACCGACTTGGGACGTACTGAAAAGTAAATGTGCTTCATCATTCCTTATGTGATTGTGCTATTTTTCCATTGAATTCAGGCCAATATGACCTGTGACAAAATTATTGAATATTTTAAAGCTGTGTATGTGCATATTTTCTATGGAATCACTTGCATTGTGGATTTAATGTATATGATGAGGTTCGCGGGTGAGTACATGGTGTTGATACTCTATTCATGCTATACATTAGACATGTATATATAAACAGCGTTCACATATATGTACCAATTCATAGTTCTCTAAATAAAGTAAACTATTATATATGTCTTTGATTTCACTAAAGGTGTATTTCTCATTTAATATGCATCAATTTAAGATGGTAACTGTGCTGATGAAGCACATATTTTACCACCCGCATTTATTACTTACACACCCCATCACAATTTTTATTGGGTACATGCATCATTTTCTTCAGCTAACTGAATTGGTTGCTTATAACACAGTTCGGTCTATAACGTGATTGGGTTCTATGGCTCCCAACTACCGTGTTATGGCGGGGTCACACTATCTGGAAAAAACGTTACAAATATAACTGTGTGAATAAAGCTTCCGATTTTTTCAGTGAACTAAAACCATAGCCTGTTGAGAGTTTCTGAAAATGGATATACCATATTATTATCCATATTACTTACCAAATTCCATATTACCCATTAGTGAGGATATATGAAATGATCTGTCAGGGTGAACCACTCATTAGATTTATAGAATGAGTTAATAATGGGGATAAATTCAGTTTACATTTGAGTTATATGTCTGTTATGGCTACTTTCTCATAAATTTGGCAAGAATAACAAGTGACATCTGCTGTATTAACAGGATTTTCTATAGGGTTTTTAGTCCAGGAAAGTGAAGTATACCTCATTGATATGATCTATTATAGGGTTTGCAGTACAGGCAGAGTTTGTAATGTAAGCATGTAATTTCATGAAATTTGCATCGACCATCAGTTTACATGGTTCAGGTTTGTCATAGTGGTTGGTGTTGCTACTTGGATTTCTTTTTGTACTGGTGATTTTAGCTGCAGGATCAGTGTAGTATGACTTAAATTTTGAGATCTGGATCTGGTCCTGCATCTTTCAAATTGAGGTACAGGACCCTCTAAAAAAGCAAGCTAGGTTCCAGGAGTATTTTTATTCATGAAAGTCCCAGGATTCATTCTCAGCTGTTAAAAAAATATTATTTGCAGTCATTACAATAATTGAGAAATAATTACAGTATTCAGGCCATTTGCACAAAAACTGAAAGCTGGTATGATCAAACGTGCCCTAGTATGTATCAGATTTGAATTTCATACCTAAATATATCCATTTGGTAGAAATCTATTGTCACCACAAAGATCATATCTTCATTGAACTACTTTTGGCCTTAAAAAAATTTTGTTTTTCAGGCAATCTCAATGGACTATAAATAGCTGTCTTTGTTGATCATTGTTAACCATGATGGCCTTGTGTGTTATTTTTTAAAAGCAAGTAAAGTATTTCTTTGAATATGTTTAGTGTATATTTGTTCATCTTTTCATCCAAATAATACTATTTTCCTGAAGCGCCCCTTTTATCATTTGCTTCTGTAAGCAAGCACTAAATGATGCAAGAATGAATTTTCTTTTCCACATTTCAAAAGTGAAAAATATGTGAAACTGTTTAAATGAGCAAGAAGACCTGATGTGCACATCTGTTCTCCATGAGAAGCCATGGCAACATTGTAAGGACTCGTGGGGAGATGGTGGAGGTATTTTGTTTGTGTAATCTTCTTCATGCTCTCTCCACCCTGACTGCTACGAGAAACAAGAAAGCATTTTAGATGTACTATAAATAAAAATTATTTTATTTATATTTTATTTCAAGAGCATTTGGTAAATTTGTATGATTTGTGAAGAAGGCCAATCTTGGCAGGTTGTTTAAGGTATTTGTTTTATGAAACACATACTTTACTTGAACACATTTGTAAAAAATGAATTTTAACAGTGATTTAGTAAATGATCTGTGTAAAATAAACTAAAATAATTGTAATTATAAGAACTGATTATAAATTTCATTGTGTTTATCAGCGTATGAACCTGATGGTAGAGATAGATTTGTATTGTGTCATCAGGTCCATGCATTGAAAACAAAATTGACAAAGGTTGATATAAAAAAATTCAGGTTTATTTTAGGTGCTTTGAATTTAAGCAAATGTTTCACTCTCGGTGGTAAAAGTATTTGTTGTTGTTGTTGGGTTTAATGCCATTTTTTCAGCACATGGTAGGCTATACATGGCGGCCAGTATTAATGGTGGAGGAAGAACCAGAAAACCCCCCAGAAAGAACCTCCGACCCACGAGAAGAAAACCCCCAGAAAGAACCACCGACCCACTAAAAGCTACTGGCAAGCTTTCTCACATAACCACATTGGCTGAATCTGAGACTCGAACCAGTAAAAGTATTTGTAGACCATGTATTTTGTTTTCCCACTTAGGAGCTGAGAAATTCCTTCTTTTGGCTAATGTCTAAGATGTCTTGTCTTATAGCAGGTCTGATGCACATATTATTGCTCCAGACAGTTTAAACTATAATCTGTAATTCACAGTGTAATTTTTATATAACCAGTATTACAGTTTAATGAGGTTAATGCATTTCATCATTTCATTTCAGATAATGGTGACGATGACAACTATGATACAGAAGACCTGGATCCCAATGCTGGCAGATTTGTTCGTTATCAGTTTACACCACAGTTTTTGAAGCTAAAGACAGTTGGAGCAACGTATGTACTTTAAAATTGGTGCATAACATTTTTGTGGGCAGGACACTGTGCCTAATAACCAGTTTGTTTACAACTTTTCACTGACACTTTATTGGTTTCACTTGTCAGAGAAACCATTCTTGTCCCTTTAATCTTATAGGAAGGTTTTGGAGCAGTCATTGAAATGTCTTATCATCAATGTTTCATACAGCTGTATGTCACTTTATTAAGAATGATTAGTGAGTGTATGAATAGCTCAAATTGGGATCAGACATTTGGACAGTAATAAAGTTGTCTACAGCTTGTCAGTACATTGCAAATTTTGTTTAGTTAAGCACACTTTGGCAGGTGTTTGTTGAAATATCCATCCATTCCATTTTTGTATAGACACTTTGGCAGGTGTCTGTTGATATGTCCATCCATTCCATCAGTCAGTTCTTCTTGTAACTTATGATTTTACACTAATTAAGAGAGAGTAATCATATTAGGTATCATGTTTCACCAGGATAAGTAGATGACAACAAAGGTTCAAATTCTGGATGCAGCATCAAGAGGAGGAGGTGTCAAAGGTCAATTATTGATAGGTAATATATAGACTCTTCATTGTAACCTGAATTCCATCAACAGTAATTGAGGGAGGGCAGTCATATTTGCTGTGATGTTGCATGAGGTTGAATATTTGATAAAAAAGGGTTTCATTTATGAATACAGATCCGGGACTGGGTGAATTATGGTGGATGTAAGATAGAAAAATCAGTTATTTATATGTGACATTTCATTTTCTGTCTGTAGTTTACTTTGATTTTTGTGTGCCTTACCCTATCATGAATATAACTTTGTGAACATGGTGCACAACTGTTATTTCCATCTGTTCATCTCTCAATGTGTTGACATTCATTTTCGCAAAACGTGTGTGCAACTGTGTTTTCAGTTTTTGGTGAATATTTTGTTTCTTTTATAAGATGCTAGTTAAATAGTGTAGAGTTATTAATAGTATTTTTATTAAAATTTAAAGACAACTTTTGAGATTTCAAAATTTGTGGTAGCCTTCAATATAGAAAGGGTACTTGCTTGAAAAGAGTGAATAGCATATATATTTCATCAAGTGGATGAAAATATTCAAGCTTTTGAAACAGCAGATTTATTACTGTTTCCAGAAAGATAATAACAGCAGTTTACAATTTGTGTTTATATAATTCTCCTTCCCAATTCTAAGTAAAAATTCCCCTTCAGAGTAACACAGTACACAGGAAAACAAAATGAGGGAAGTAGAATATCTTTGTTGTATGCAAACGACCATATTTACAATTAGACTATGCAAGGATGTAAAATTAGCTCACATATCTTGAACGTTTTTGTTAAGCAATGTCTATTAAAAGGGAATTAAAAAAATATTTCTGGTATTCCACTCCAATGAATTTATAAAAATTAATTCTCTTGGAAAATCCAGTAATTAACAGTCTAGCATGAATAAGATTCAGTTACCTCCTTTTCAGAATGCTATGTAGACTATGTCTGCATGAAGAAATGGACTGGTCTCTTGTTCCTTCTCTTTTATTACCTACATAAGCTGCTGGAGAGGGATCCAGTCAAAGAGCAGATCTATGACATGTTTTGAAGACCAAAACTGAACTTTTTTAGTCCTAGCATCTTAGGACTGTCTTGGCTTTTGGTATAGACGTATTGCAAGTCCCAAACATTAAAACCAAATGCAATAAAGACAAAGAATCTGCACATCTTCCATAAAATATATGAGAACTAAGCCTCACTTTATGCATTTATTGTTTAAAGTTTTTGCTGAAGAATACTTTCAGACTCCATGTAATAAGGAGGAGCCATGCAATAAAAAGCCTGGGGATTTACTATGGCAAACAGTGGAAATAGCTCTAGTGATTAGTTGTATAATAATGGATTGATCTATTAATTGATAACTATTGTCACTGCCACTATTTTATTTATGGCAAGTTGTACTGTTGTATTTTGCCAATGATAGTACGCATCTTTCTCCATAATTCATGCACAACAGGGTCCAAAAACATAGGTCACTACATAAGTGAGGGTATGAATTATTGATGTTTGTTTGAAAAATTCAGAGACAGATGGACAGGGACAGTGTTTTTTTTTTTTTCAAATTGGTTGAATGCTCATTTAATAAATGTATTGGGGATAATTGTCAAGAAATAGCTTTTCCTGATGAAGTTCTTTACTTTTCTGTATAAACTGTCTTTATTTTCAATATATCTAATCTCTGAAAGGTCATTTAAAACATTACTCAATTGATTTCAACGCACTTACCACATGTATCAGCGAAAAATATTGTGTATTTCATCACTGCTTTTTTGTGTGTAAATGTGAATACATTCTAGTGTTACTGTGGTTCAGGATAAAACAAGATCCTTTGTTTAAAAAAAGAGTGACTTTTATTTACAGAAACAAAATTGTTGAAACTGGATTTTTAAAACTTGATATTCTAGTAAAATACTAATGCTGTTATTTCATTGCAAGTTATAGCAAATTTTCTGATAATCCTTGGGTAAACCTGTGAGTGCCAATTCAAGGCTTTTACATTCACTATAAACTTTGAAGCTCACTTCATAATAAACTCTATCTGTGAAACTAAACTTTTTATGCACATAGTATGCCATTTGCTTGATTCCTTTGTTACATTAACATTGGTCACATTTGCTAAGACGTATGATAAACCAGAAATTTAATGTAGATACTTTATTTGTTTCATGTGCTTAGTGTTCAAATCATCTCTTGAAATGAGCTTACTTAACACATGTCCATTATGACAAGTTGTTCTGACTGTTCAGATTACAGTTTTTAAATGTTGCCAAGAACTCTGTTAGGTGCTTTAATGTATACAAACTTAGATAAAAATGAAGCCAATGTGTCGTATGTTGCCATGATGCTGGAATTACCCAAGCTAAAAATATATTCTGCAAAAAGGATATCTAAATTCTTTATTTATTACAGGATAGGTTTTTACTGAAGTAGAGAAGTAAAAGTACTTGTCAGCTGAAAATGAATCAATTTGCACTTAGTGAAATTATTATAGTAACTATTGATATAGTTTTACAACTATTGCATTACTATCTTAGTCAGAATCCTTACAATAGTAACCTCTCCTGATATTTCTTGTATGTGATATTGTGACATCTGTCTCAATATTTTATGATTATCTTAACAAAACTCATGCCACTGGGTGTAAATTTACCAAACTTGATACCTTGATTGCCTATGAGCTGGTCCTTCCATTAGATTTATAGATTTAAGAGTGAGTTGCTAATGTAGGCAGAGGGTTTGAGGGACCTTTTCCAACTGGGCTATAGGTTTTTTCCATAAAAATAGCTAGGTGTTAAATAAAAGTATCCAGATAAATCCCCTGGTTCCTGGCTGAAAAGCCTTGATGTGGTGACCATATGTGAGAAATGATATAGCTTTTGGGGCAGTTGAGCTTATGGTATAGCTCTATCAACAGTTGAGTTGTAATTCCAGGGTCACATTGCTGAATGGTGGAGGCGAGGGAAATATATAATAATTTTTTTTTTGCATTTTCCATGTTATGTTATGGAATAGCTGTTTTTGATGCATTTACCAGCGTGTTTATTTTCTCAATAATTAATTAACATAAATTGTGTTTTATTTTAGAGTTGAATTTGTTGTGGGTGACAAGCCAATCAACAAGTTTAGAATGATTGAGAAGCACTATTTCCAAGAAAAGTTGTTGAAGAGCTTTGATTTTGAGTTTGGATTCTGTATACCCAACAGCAAGAATACAGTAGAGCATATCTACGAATTCCCAAATCTAACCCCAGCAGAAAGTAAGTATCAGTAATCCCTCACTAGTTTTATATCTTATTCATCCCTTATTGGTTTCTTGTCACAATTATGACTATTTAAGCTCTGTCAGTTTGCTAAGACCTAAGCATTTGATGTTTCTTTGCAAATTGTGACATCAGATCAGACTTAAAAATTACCATTTCTGTGTATAATTACAAGATGGCAGTATAGAACCCATGTCCACTTTTGTACTCAGAAAGTTTTTTAAGAACTTTGGAATGTGATATTTTGGTACAAGTGACAGTAAATCTTGTTCTATGCTGTTCACACTTCTGTGTGATATTCCTGGATTAGCAGCAGTAGAGGAAACCTTTTGGATTTTGTTGCCATCGGAATGCCTTCCTTCACCTTCAGTCACATCTACTGACAAGGTCTTTACAAAGGTCAAAGCCTTAATAGATGTAGATGATGATGATGACATCAGTTCATCATTGAGAATCTTGCAACAACTGTTTGAGATCATAAAAATTGAAGTGCATCTCTTGGAAATTCACGAACCTGGTAATGCAAGAGCTTGCATGCAGCTTTCTGACCACATTAATAAAAGCATGTGCAGAAATATTTTCTCTGCATATGCTTTGAAAGATCTTGATAAAGTACATAAGCAAGTCTTTAATGCCATGTCGTAGTTGGGAATGTTTTGTCGACTTGCTCCCTACTTGACTTTATGCATCTGATGATTTTTTCATTTAGTCAAAAGAGCAACTAATGATCATTGCTGTTTTCCATAATACATCCAGACCAATCAATTTTGCAAAATGTCAAGTGTTCCAAACCATGTAAGAGGGTCTCTGATTTTATCATCCAAACCTTCTCCACTTCTGTCACCCTCCCTTCATGAAGAAACTCCCATGTAGTCCCATGAAGGGGGATGATTTACACTAGAAAATGTAGCTGTTTTGCTTAGGGTTGTGTAGATAGTGCCAAAACTTCACAAACAGGGCTTCTACTCCAGAAAATTTCTGTTTACGTAGTCAGTGGCATTTGAGACTTGCAAATGATGTACAAGTATGTGATCAGTCTTGACATGTCTGACACATATTTCCACACCGATTCGTATAGCCCCATTATATGCCTATAGGCCTTTACTAAGAATTCATGATATCTTTAGCAGAGATGGTGATGTTCCTACATGACACATAGATAAAACATTCAGTAATTTTGGTTGACATGTACAGTCTTATTTTCCTCATTACCAGGGTATGTAGTGGATAATTAAGATAGAGAAGTTTGACCTTTTCCCTTCCCAACATTTTGGTGCATCGATGTATGGAACCTTTAACATATAATTATCAACTTTGCATCTTCCACCCAGATGCATAAAAAATCATTCATATATCAGAGAAGGCATTAGTCAAGACTTTGATGTTTTGACTTTTAATAAGATGTTGGACCAAAATTTATCCTAGTTCAGGATGCCCTGTGCTATGTATATTTTAATTTGTATTGTGTGCTTGACCTTTTTCAGTATTTGAGGGTAGATGTTCATTAAGCATACCTGACTGTTCGAGAAGTTGGACCTTTTCTCTTCTAAACATTTGCCCATTTAGATATGGAACTCTTAATACATATTAACTCAGCATCTTTCTCCCATTTGCATCAAAAGAATAGCTTATGCATTGGAGAAAGCATTAAAGAAGACATTGTTGAGGCGAGGAAGTTCCTTACAGCTCCTTTACCCACTCAGTTCATGGGTGGACCTGTTACAATGCCAGTTTACTTATTGTATTGGATGTGATGGCCAGTGGCATGTGGATTCTTCCAGAGAAGGCTTTTCATATCAGCCTCTTCAAAATGAAAGCCATTCTCAATGCTTTCCAGGCATAGGTGAAACATACATTATTGCCCTTTTTCAAATGATAAAATCTTACATGACCCAAAATTAAAAAAGTTAGAATGAACATTTCATTTTTATACTAACATTACATTATTATGTTCTAAAAGTGTCATTTACATTTCTTTGAAAACCAATTTTCCATTATGTAAAACTTGCTACTGCAGATTGTATTTATTTTGGCACTTTTTTTTTTCTTCTTCAGTCCAGGAAATGGTTGACAGTCCTTATGACACAAGGTCAGACAGTTTCTACTTTGTGGAAGACAAGCTCATCATGCATAACAAAGCTGACTATGCCTACAATGGAGGATGTTAAGCCGTCACAGTTTTACGTTCCACGGATCAACTTGTGTATTTTGGCATAAACTTGATTTACTCCTTTGATTAGTGTGAGCTTGTCCAAAATATTTTTTTCTTTCTCATGTAGATATGTTGAAAGGATCATCATACTTCATGCCTTGTTATAATGGTGCAAAATAACTGTTCTCTGAAAAAGAGAATACTCAGTGTGCCCCAGATGTTCTCCAATCTGTCTTTTGACACTATCCTATACCCATGGATGGCATTGTTTTAAAATTAAAAATATCTCTGAATGTTTTCAATCCACATAAATACATGCAATTCTTTATTTTCATTTCACTTGAGCATTTTTGGGGTGTGTCTTTGGAATGCAAAAAAGATTGGAAGTATTTTGTTCATGTCCAAATCAAAATCCCTCTTTGAGATAGAATATATTCCTACCGAGTAAAACATTCCATGCCCATCCCCGCTTTCATAAAAATTGTTCCAGTGGCATGCAGCTGTGATAGAAACATTACATAAACCATGACACATAGATCTTCTCGCATTATTTAAATGAAATTCTCGCTGTTTTTAGATGCAGCTTTTATCAAAAAATGCAAAATACACAGAAATCAATTCAGCCCTAGCATACAATAAAAAATTAGAGTATAATTTTGAAACAGCTAGGAACAATATATACATTTTCGAAGTAACTTTTTTAAGTTTCAGGTACCTCTAACTGTATTGTGACAACTGCATAGATGACTAAGCATGGAATTTCTTGGTACCTGAGTGCTTCTTGAATTCCAAAACATAAATATTGGTAATTTTTTTAATGTATTTCGAAAACTTTTATGCCCATACTAATCCTTGATGAGTATAGATTTAAGATATTGCCTTTTTTAATTAGCCAAAACTGCACTTTTTCATTCTATTGTCGCTTAGATATGTTTGCCGTAGTTGCACAAAATTGTTTTTAAAATGCACAAAACATGGGAAATGAGGTTTTATTAAAGTAGAAACTTTAACAGTAGGTCTTTTTAACAAGAAACTAAATTCTTTTGTATTTTCTTGCATAATTTTTTTTTATGATACTGAATTTCATTTGGTGTAGTCATGAGTTTTATGAAAGATGTTGATGTTGCCTTACATTAAGATTATTTTTGATGTGTGTATGTAAAGGTTGTCATTATGTATGTGGAAGGGTAACTTTAAACTTGATTTATTATACCATTTATTGTAGATTCATTTCCCCATGAAATGGACATTTGAGATCACACTATTCAGAAGTTAACTTTAGTCTTCATAGTGGCATATTTCCTCCATGATAGAAATCATGCAAATTGTTGAGAATGCTCGTTTGATCTAGATACGGCTTTCTTTAATTCAAATATTGCTTTTAGATTAAAAATATCGTTATGGTTTCATATACAGTCTCATTTAGAGTGCATTTGTGAAATTTGTTAATTTTTGATACAGAGAAATCAACTGAATGCATGTAAATTTCACTTAATTTCAAGCTTTACCTTAAATCTTTATAAAATCCCTTTCATATTCAGAAAAGTACTTCTTTTTTAAGTTTTTTTTGGGGGAAGGGGGCATTCCTGTCTAAATTTTACATTTTAGAATAAACTCAGTTTATCATCAGATAAATATGAAGTATTTTATTTGCAGGGAATAAAAATATAAATTTGAAAGAAATGCAGAAAAGAGAGATATCATTGTGACCTCGTGTCTTTTTTCTGAGTAATTGTTTGCTTTGTGCAATTTTGTTTAATGCGGTAACAGAGAATATGATATAGATGAAGTGTGTCTGGCAGAACAAAGGCATGTCTAATCCAAGCTGTGTGTGTGAAATGTAACAATTATATCCATCCATTGTCTATACTTTGATATTTATTTGATTGCCGTCCATCCTAACAGTTTCAGCATGGTCTTGATTCACAGTTTTATTGAGTTTTTTGAGTATTATTTTAAACATTTTTTTCCAAGAAGAAAATATATACATCTTTCAAATCAAAAGTTGGTAAACTTTCAGATATGTATTCCAGGAATGTGGCAGTGGTTTTTGTGAGCTTGGCAATTTTTGAGGATATGTACATTAAACATTGTTTGCTAATCATAATATTTGCATTTGTATTTTTCGATAATTTTTTCCCCCCTATATTTTAGTTGTCAAACTTGGGTTAGAATGTTTTATCACTATACTATTTTTTTTATGTTGGAACTCTTTAAAATTGGTTTTTGTGTCTATGGTGTAAATGTTTCTGATTTGACTTAGGCCCTGAATTAGGCTTTGGCAGCATAGTATAGTATTTTATCATCAGCTCATTTAATGAATAAATTACAAACTTACTTAATTAAAAACATTGTATGTAGACTTTTAGACATGATTGCATTTGGTGATTTTATTTACCACAGAGTAAGAGGAATAATGTTTATGGTGAGAGGACCTAGCCCTATGCTGCAGTAAGACCTAAGGTTCAAAAATACTTCTGTTCAAAGTATTGACATAGATTGTACTGTGAATCTATTTGAAATAAAATGAATCTTGATTATTTTCATGTGGTCTAGGATAGGGATGATCTCTCCAAGGTTATGACATGCTGTTCTATTTGGAAGTCAGTTCATACTGGACAAAAGTGTATTTCTTGTTCAGAGTACTAAAATAAAGGATATGAATATCAGATGATACATTTATTTCTTTATATACATAACACAGAAATTTGTAATGGAATTGAATCCAAAAAGCCTTCCATGAAAAGGTTAGTACAGTAAAACATTCAAATATGATAAGCCATTAAGAGACCTGGATTTCATCCTGACATTTTGTTGTCTTGATTTCATCCTGATAACTGGTTATCTGGATTTCATTCCAGGTAATTGGCTGTCCGGATTTCGTTATGGAGAATGGATTGTCTAGATTTTATAATGGATAATTGGTTTTCTGGATTTCATATTGATAATGGTTGTCTGGATTTCATCACAGAAAATTGGTAATCTGGATTTCATCATGGATAATTGGTTTTCTGGATTTCATCATGGATAATTGTTTGTGAGGGTTTTATGATAGATAATTGGGTGTCAGGAAAAATAAATAATATATTTGGAATAAATTGTTTATATATTTGGTGAACACTTATTGGTTCATACAATTAAAAAGAGAGGAGAAATGGCGTTCATATGAGTAATATTTTACTGTAATGATTCAGAGTACAGTGTTGTCTTACAGATATTTTTTCTAGCTAAGTAACCTTTTTTTAACTAACAAAACCCTCGATGAAAAGATTAGAAATGATTATAAGTAGAGAAATCTCTAATTAACTCTTCTTGCATATAATTTTTTTTCACCTTATGCTCTGATCCTTGTTAACTCATTTCTCCTTAGCAGAAAGAAAATCATTTTTTAAAAAGAAAACTCTGTGATTTCTGAGTTCACTATTTTAATTGTGATATCCATTGCTACATGTTTTATACTAGGTCATAATATTGAGGTAACTTTTATGTGGTGAAATAAGCTCCTTTATTTCTTAATAATATTAAAGAAAATGAACTTGACATCGATGGTCACAAACATTGACACTAAAATATAAAAGTGGGTCAATAGTTGATAGGTTTTACCCATTGCAGTTTTGGTAATGAATGGAAAGTAGGATTAATGTGTAGATGTTTAACTCCAGTAGTTGGTGCGTGTTTTGCATATAAACAACGTTGTTTTGTACATGTGTGATTTATTTTAGCTATTTATTTACTAATGTACTAGTTTTGTGTGCACTGGTATTAGTTTCCTTGGGTTTGCTGCAGCATCTTTTCCAGTATACAATCATATTCATGTTCTGTTCCATCCTTTGTGAAGGTCTGATCAAGACAAAGATGAAACAGGCTTATTTAACTCATTAAAATTTAAACTCTTTTCTTTTTGGGAGTGCAGTGTTTCAGTAACAGCCAACAGCTTATAACGACAATTTTCTTTAAGGTTAACATAGCTAGTAATTTCTCCAGCTTTTGCTGAAGTGTATCTCTTTCTGTCTCCTAGAATGTTGAATGGCAGAGCTCTCCGATGTTTTGAGTGTTGTTTTTCTTTTCAGTTTCTTGAGATGATAAATATGATTAAATGAGAAAGTTCTGGATATGATTTGATGCAGGAGAACATCATTATTTTGTCCTTAGCAGCTTGCTAATGTAGTTATGTTACACGGAAAGTGTTTCGACTCTGTTTAACTTTGAGCTTTTGGACCATGCTGTTGAGTGTAGTTCAGTGAATACTGCCTTTTCCATCTCTTATCTCTAGCTGTAATTCTCTTCCCTTTGCTTCAACTCCACTTCAGCAGTGTTTTCTTCATGTCCAGTTTGTGGATTACCTCTACAGCTTCAAAGGCCTTCATACAGGTGTTGACATCTTGGGACATGAATTGGTTAAGTCTATTAACCAACAGCACAGTGTTCTTCAGCCCACACCCAGCCTGTAAATCCTAGAGATTTCACTAATTATAGGAGGTGTACTTAAGTGGTTATTACACAGTTATGAATGGAAGATTGTCGATACACGTTTGTGTGTACTTCAAGATTAGTATGGGATGTGAGTGGCATCATTCACTTATTGTGCTGCATGTATCACTAACTTTTATTTTCTTCTAAGTTCTGTTGCAACAGTCCATCTTTGATGAACAGGATCTAAAATAATTAAGTGATTTCGTTCAAAACAAATAAGAGTTTAATACTTTAATAGGTTAGAACAATTGATTAATGATGCTAGAATGCATGCAAATGGTAGCTAAGCTTAATACAGTCTAATCTAAACATCAACTGTCAGTCAGTTATTGTTCAGGGATTCAGGTGGACCTTTCACTAATATTACAATTCATGTATGAACAAGTATGTAATCACTACTGAAATGATTGCTTGAGATTTGTGGGCTATAGGGATTTGGACACCATTTAGTTTTTTTTAAATTTGTAATAGATAGTCTCATTATTGTAACTTTGATTTTTGAACCAAATTTGGTGAAATTTTCATTTTATACTTAACTGAGTTTTAAAGACATGTTTTCCAAACCTTAAAATAAGATTTGTTAAATGTTGATATGATATTAGCAAAGAGGGGGATATGGATGATAGGTCGCTTAAGAAGAACACAATTTTGCATAGCATCCTGTAAAAGACCAGGTGTACGTGTCTGTTATGATAGTTATTACAGTGATCAACATATCATAGTGGATTCTCTGCCAGAAAGTCTGTGATTTTTTTACAAATTACAAATTTTGGTGGGCTGTAATTTTATACATTCCGCTAAATTAAATCTGATCTTATCGTATTTTCAGACTGTATATGATGTGTATATATCCAAATGGTGGAATTGGGTGTACATAATTTAAAATGAAAATAATTTCATTTGTAAAGGAGGGACTTTTGTTCTTCATTGGTGTTGAACTAGATTATATGCTTTAGTTTTATATTCCTGGAAATAAGAAAAGTTTATCAAATATTAACATCAGCTAAATCAATGCTTTTTTGTCCCAGGTGATGGTGTTGCCTTAGAGTTTTCTTCTCTTTAGGATTTTACTTTGTTACTGTTAGTTCAGGTATGTAAAATATGCTTACAAACTTTTAAATGCCTTCAATTTGATTTTATAAAGTGGAAGACAATCTTTTCCCCCAAGCTTTTCATTTTGTATATTGCCTAAAGCAGGAACCCTGAATGACATTGAGGCATTTTCTTTTGAAAACTTAGATTAATTTTCTTTTTATTCTTGCAACTTGTGTCTTAAAATACACCATAAGAAATAAGTTTGTTTTGTTAGGATTTGAACCCACATCCCTGGCTTCAGAGGTAGACAACTTGATTAAGGGCTGTCACACTCAATATCTTAATTATTTGGTTTTTTTTTTGTATGTGGCCACAGCTGATGTACAAAGTGTACCAATTGTCAATCCCGCCTTGGTGGAAGCTCAATATTGTGATTATGTTTGTGCCCTTGTACATATCCATATATCTGTCCACTTGTCCACACTTTGATTAAGGTCAGTGTTAAAAGGTTTTGCATCTGGTTTTTTTTAATATAAGGAGGGCCTGACAAAAAATGAGTCTTGTTTTATATGCATTTAATTAAATGTGATTTGATGGGGAAAAAATCTGTACTCAGTTAAGTGTGATTTGATGGACAGAGTCTGTTCTATGGGCTTTATATTAAATGTGATTTAACAGAAGGAGAGTCTATCCTATCCACATTAAAATAAATGTGATTTGATAGAAAGAGAGTCTATCCTAAATCAGATGTGATTCAGTTAGAATATAGTTTATCCTATATGCATTAAATTAAATGTGAGTCGATGGGAATAGTGTCTATTCTATATTGAATCTTATCTCAGTTTTAGGGAAATTAAAAAATGATGGAAACATATGTGAAGAAGGAAACAAAATAAACAGGTTTCATGCTTTTTATTAGAGTTTAGTGAATAAAAGGGGTACTTTCTTTTCAAAAAGGAGATTGTTCTGTAATACTATAAAGCTTATGTGCCTTTGATTACATGGGAAGGTTGAGTTTAGATTTTCCAAAGTTGTCTGGAGTGTTGTAGAAATAATTATTATGAAGTAACTATAATTATATTGTTGATTCAGGCTGAATTGCACATACAGAAAAAATTGTTACAATTCTTATTTTTAAAAGAAATTATATTTAATTGTAGAAATGTTATGTTTTATTGAAGTTTGGTGTAGACAGTACTACTCAGGAGCATAAAAGATAGTGGCAGGATGAATTGTACAGTTTTATCAAACATAGTTATACCTATGACAGGGACCCACCTTTTGTAATCTCTATAAGTTCTTCAGAAATGTAAAGTCTATTTGTAAAAAGGTTTTGGTGACAATCTGAATTAACTTCTGAATGGATTACTTCTATGTTTTTTTTCGGTGACTCTGTAAGTTTAGTCATAAAAGCTATATCAACCACCTGTTTAAAGGCTAGTTGTCACCTTATTCTCTATGTGGTTTTTATGTTTGTATTTGTTCATATTTGCCATGACCATCTAATGTATAATTATTTTCATATTTCAAACCATATTATAAAAAAATCATTATGCATATTTAGGAAAATCTTGTGGTAGGGAATTTTTAACTAAAATGACTTTTTAAAAATGCCAAGTTTAATGCCTTTAGGGGATTCGTTACTTGTCATAATGACATAAGTTTCGTCTGATACTAGTAACCTGTTAGCAGAACATTCAGGAATAAAGAGAAATAAAGAATTTAAATTAGCCCTTTCCTGGCATAATTTTCTGATGAAAACAATGTTTATTGTTTTTTTCGTCATGTCGGTACTCACAATAGTAGAAAAATCTCCAGAGAAATGATTATCACTATAAAAGTTAAATAAAATAGAAAGGCACCCCTCAAGCATAATTTAGTAGACAAAAGTTCTTTCATTAATAACAAAAATTTTAGTATTTAATAGTGATAACAATATTCAATTTTAAATTAAAATTTTTCAGCTGAAACCTTTCTTGCAGTGTGAGCAATAAAGTGTTATAAATTTAGTTTCTAGACAGTATTCCTAGTACTAGACTGGTTGAATTCAGTGGTTACCCCACACAGCTACCACATCATGCAGTTAGGCCCTGTATTTTATCTTCTATGTTGTGACCATTTCAGCTTTCATGTGCAAAGACTTGTGATATCAAGTTGTACTGAGCTGTGAAATGCTACATGGACTTAATGTATAGCAGTCAGCATGGTTGTGGATTGTGCTAAAACATACTTTGGGGTTGTTGTTGAACATCACACACTCTCAGTATTTAATATTCTGAATAATTTAGCTATCCCTACAAGCTTTCCTTGATACCTAGAATCGTTCTGTGTGGTTGAGCATTATTTTGCATTGCCTAATATTCATTTTGAAGCATTTACCTAATGCCAGAAAGGTGCAAATTTTCTATGACAGCTATCTCTCTTCATATATGATAGGCTAACAAAGCAGTTGATTTGGTCTTGGCAACTAGTAAGTAACTGTAATGCTTAAAGGTTTAAAAGCAATGAGTCATTTGTAGAAAATACAATTTCTTCACATTTCAAATTCATTAGACGATGTTTAACTTGGTTTTAGCAGCACTTTTAACACATTATTGACAATATCATGCTGAGGATATGGGAGCTAAGTGCCTTTCCCAAGGACACAGGAAAGCAGCCAACCTAAGCTGGCTTGGGCTGGTATCAAACTCAGAACTCATGGATTATGATGCTCTTTCTACCAGCTGAACTACCATGACTCCCACATGTCAGGTGAAGATAAAGACTTAAAATTACTTGCTTATTTTGATGACTCAGAGTGAAGTAGTGGATTTCAATTGCTGCAAGGGAAATGACTCTTAGACAGAGTTCATAAGGACTGTAACTCATGTAATTGGCAGTGTTATAGATTCTTTGAGATAATATCATGTAGAATAGAATATGGGGTACCATTAAGAAGTATCTTCTTTTTTCTCACAGGAATATTTTCATATATATTACATCTACAGGTTTAGTTCAAGTTAATGTAGAACACAATTCAACATCAGGTATGTTTTTTTCTGTTTTTATATCTCACACTGCTGCCACTAAGCACTAAAAAGAGATGTAGGGTTAGATAAAATGAATAAAAGGCCATTAATCATATGATAATATATTTTAATACATTTGCAAGAAATTTATGTGAAATGTAAGTATCAATTTTTCACATTTCTTTTAATCAAGCAGAATGTCTTTTTTGGGAAATATTGTGCATATATTTATGTTATGTATTTTAATTTGTCAAAATCTCATGTATTTTATAGTACTTATTTCATGTGTCTTTAAATAAAGTGAGGTATGAAACCCTAATGAGGTTCTTCTCCATTTCTAAATGAAATGAAATCTTAAAAGTACAAAACAAAATAATGTTTTCATTGACTTTATTATCACATCTCTCAGGACAGCAGCATTTAGGGTTTGTCTTTTATGATTAAAAGGTTTTATAATTAACATTTTGGTAACAAGAGGTGGCATATTGGTTTTCTTTTGTCCGTCAGTCCATCCACGTGTCTGTCTGTCTGGTAATATTTGCATTTGGATGGCCTATAACTTACCAGCCTTGGATAAATTTTGGTGAATGTATACCCATGTATTATCATGACTAGATTTTTTGCAGAGGATAAGCACGGCAAGGGATAATGTAATTTGATCTGTTTCTTTGTCTTGGCAGTAACTTTAAACCAGTAAAAATATTTCCATGATACTGCAGATATGTCATGCTTAGAAAGTACCGCAATCACCCACAGCCTAATTTTAGGTGTTATGGCCCAAGCAAGTGAATACGTAACACTGAAATATTTCTGTGTTACCTTATTTCTGTGACTGGCTAGTAACTTTGAAGTATTGCGGATATTATGATGTAACTTGACACATCCACATAAGCAAGTAATATATTTTTAACACTTTAATATTTTGTTTAAACAAAAGAAGAAAAAATTTCTTCTACAAAACAAAATATAACCCTGAAAGAATAAAATTAAGTGTTATTTCAATGAAATATTATTTTGATTAATCTGAAAATTTAAAATGACATAATTTTGTCCAAACAAAATGTAAATAATAATGAATTATTATTTCAAAATGACATTTTGTTTCATGAAAATATAATGAAATGAAAACAATTTAGGGTGTGCATCACTTTAGGGCCTTCAGAGTTTCGTGCATTTTCTCAGCTATGAATACTAGAAAAATGGTAGATTGCTTCATGTGATAAAAATATGAAAAATTGACAAATGTTTCAATAAATAAAAGTTTTAAGTTTGCTCTGAATATTTTATGAGAATTAAACAAAAATTTTAAGTTTATGAAGTCTGAATTAATACCATTCACATAACAGAAAAGTAACATTATTTTCAGCACCAAACTAAAAGCCATGCAAGCCATTGTTTAAAGTTTTGTATCATCCACCATGTGTCCTATCATCACTTAGTCGAAACTGCTGGGCCAGTTTTAATCAAACTTTATAGAGATGTTTCTTAAGGCGTACCCTTTCAAAGATGTTATGCTTGCTTCCCTAAATACAGTATGGTTTCTGTATCAGCCATGTGGATAGTATATTGCTGTTGTTGTTGTTGTAGGGTTTGGGGGGAACCCTGGAAAGAACCACCGACCCACGAGAAGCTACTGGCAAGCTCTCTCACATTAGCCGAATCCGAGACTTGAACTTACGCAGACAGGTGAGATGGCAGTGATCCGTAACGAAGAGCGCTTTAGACCACTCGGCCACTTGGGGCCCCCGATAATATATTGCCGACACTTCTAAAACTATTAGGCCAGTTTCTGTTAAACATGGTTGTAATGCTGTCTTTTTTTATGCATTCTACCAAGTTTTTTGTCTCGTGCATCCTGGAAATCAAGTGGCTTCAAACTAGGTGGGAATGCTTTTTTAATTTTTTTATCGAATTTAAGAAAATGTTATTTACTGATCGAATTTGTCGATCATAAATTAAATAAAAGTATATAAGAATGGAAGAGAGAAATGGAATTTTCCTGTGGCATACATGTTGCTCACATTTAAGATATTAATTTAGGATTGAAGTTGTGGAATATATAGCTTTCATTCATTAGAATAACATTACAGCCAATTACAACTGCTAACATAAGTACACACTGCATTTATAGCCCAAGGATATGGTAACCTTTTCTATTCCTTTGATCTTGTTAAAGAGATTAGATAATGTGCTCTCACAAGTGTTCTAGGACCTAATACCCTCCTTAGGTGCATGTGATTATAAGAACATTGTTGGACCACTTTCTATACTACTGCTTGAAAATAAAAAAGCTTATGGCTGGCATATTTTCCTCACAACTGGAGTTTCAGATATGTGCACCAGAAACTTGGGATACGTTACTGCTGATATTGTACCATGTTAATGTGATATTTTAGACCTGATGTGTTGCCAAAAAAGGACATGATAAAAATGCTGCAATAATGGTAAATGCACTTTAAAATCACAACACAAACTGAACTACATGGTATAAGATCAGTGATGCAGTAAGCTTTGTGATCAGCTCAGCAGTTTTATGGGAGTTGATAAAGGTATTTATTAAGTTTAATATAAAAACTATGTGTCAAAAGATATTTATTTGTTTGCAAGTTTTGATGCGGTTAAAGTCCAATCAAAGTTGGTTGTGTTTCAAAACAAGATTCAAATGACCTGAAATGTTGATTAACCCACTTAAAGCATGGAAAAGATGTACTGTAATGTTTCAGGAAAGATGCCAAATTGCAGGTTGCACAAAGTGATGAAACCATTGAAATAACCCGTATCAGCTAAGATAGCAAGGTGATCCAAACCATGTTCAAAGTGGAATTAAGTTCTGCATTTGATGTAAAGAAATACACCAATATGCATCTGGCTAAATTTATGGTCGAGTTTGAATATCTCTGTAACATTATCAGGTAAATGTACATTCTCAAAAATAGAATTTGTGGGGGCAATTTTGGGTTTAAAATAGCATATAGTTTATTCACTACACGAGTTAGCTTTTTTGAATCAACCATTGGAATGTCAAAATTTGTCATGGATCCAAATCCTAGTTTTCAAAGAGTTGAATTGTTTTTGTGAATTGATGAAAATAAAAGTTTCGATTGTAGATGGATGTTATGTTGGGATGTTGATCACACGAAAGACAATTTGTCAAGCTTAAGCTAATCTGGGTGTATTTGTCCCATGTTAAGTGGCTCATGTTGGTGACTTTCCAGAGCAAGACAATGAACAATATTTTAGAACATATGCTTCAATTCAAAAAGGACAAATGCAAACATTGTTAAATATCAATCAATTGTGGGAACCAATTAAAATGGACATAGAATATACTAAATTGAAAAAATGGTTAAGTAATTAATCCACCTGCATGTTAAATAAAAACAAAAAAAAGTGAGAAAATAATCCTTCAAAGAAGGGCCTTGGTTGCCCACGTGATGATCAGTGGAAAACGTTGTTTATGTGCATTCATATCAAACATTCACATTCTGACAGTGAGATGTTTAAAAACTATGCATGGCCTAATTAAGCAAATGAGGAAGATGATATACGCAATGCTTTCAGTCATCTTGAAACGACAAAAACCTAGAAAAAAACTGTTTGATGAGGGGAAAATAGAATAGACAATTATTTGTTAGAAAAGAAAAACCTCGAATACTTTACTTGGACAGAAAAAAACCCCCAAAACATCTCTAGAGGAAGATTTAACAGAACTCGGAAGACTCCAAAATAGAAGTATTTCATTCAAAACAAAACCAGAACATGATTTGACACTTTAAAAAACGATAATTCAATGATAGATAACGATCATCATCCATCCGTGGATGCGACGATAGTTAAGAGAGCAAAAAAAAAAAAAAAAGCCCAGATGAATCTATCCAATTATTTGACAATTGATACATACGCAGCTTTAAAATTCAAATTGATGAAAGGATTAAAATTTCAATATACATAACAAAATTTTCGAAGGGTTAATTTCTTAACTTCAGAACAGAAATATTCAGAATCAGTCAGTACTAGGTGATCCAGTACTTTTCAAACTTGAAGACTGGAATGGAGAAGATAAAGAGGGCGTGCTTCACAAACGTATAAAACAGTACGATAGCTGTAAGTTGTGTTTCTCGAGCGCGACATATGTGGAAGGTACAGTGCATTAAAAACGAAGTAGTTAAAATTTGCAATCATGAATTTGTATTGATAAGACAAGAAGTGAGAATGAGACAACGTCCAAAACAGTGCAGCCAGCAACAAGATGGCTTATGGTGGCGCTCTACAGTTTCGTATTTTGCATAGGGTTAGGATTTTAAAGAAAAAGAATTTCCCCAGCTTTCCTCACTGGTTATACTGGCTATTTAAAAAACACATTGTATATCTTAGGTATAATGCAAAGAACCTTTAATTCCCTTTATTTTGGTGTATGATTGATGGGTGTACTATGGGTTATAGAGTATACAGCTTGGTCTTACTTCAAATGTGCACCTTTCAAAAAAGTGCTAGCTCTACTTGGTCATTTCCACTTCCTGAACTTCAGAGGTAAATTGTATAAAAAAGAGCCGATAACTTTTTTTTACATTTTATATATTGGTAATTCATTCATTGCACTTTCAGAAGCTGGTATTGTCTAGACTGGCAAAATTCATTTTCCCTATTTTAATAGCTGCTGTGTATAGTGTACTTGAGACTAATTCAGACTGATTTTTTAACACAAGGGAGCAGTCATTTTAGTTAGCAGTGTGCTTAAATCGTGTAAAATTTCCAAAAGTACAATATCCAAAAGAAATATCATCCACATTACATTAATGTAGCATGGAGGTATGCAAACATTCTCTCCACTGTGCATGTTTTAAATGCGAACTACTTCACCTTACATACGTCACTCTCTCAAAAGTACATATTATCTGGTGAGCGCCACCTATATTTGAAATGTGATAAGATGACTGCAATGTAAGCAATGTGTTTTCAAGATTATTTAAGACATCACAGAAGAAATGAAAAGAAACAACGTTCCAGAATATGCAGATTGAATTCCTCTGTATTTCATAAAAGCTAACAAAGAAATAAAGTAATAGATAACAAGTTAGTGTACGAAGTTTGGGGCAAAGCAAAATGGAATGCAAATGGAGTAGACTTTGATACAGTGAAAAGGTTATTTAAACTTCTCAAGCTTCATTCAGTCAATAAAGCGACAAAACAGATGGCTCAATGAAGTATGCAGTTTTCTTGGACAAACGTTTTCTATTTTGGAACGTCAATTCAAGGTTTGATCACTCAAGATTACCACCAAATCAACCAAAGTCAGTTGAATTCGGAACAGTTGTCAAACCATGTAGTCAGAACCAGTTTTCTTATATATTGTGTAAATATGCACATTTTGACGATGTAATTTGCACCGGCATGAAATAAATTGAAACTTTAGCTGTAACAAAAGTTACAAAATGCTATTAATCTCATAAAGCAAATCTTGCAAGGAAACGGAAAAAATATAATGATATTGCCAGAGATGCTGAAATCGAAAACAAACTAGATTTATATAGTAGTATGGTGGAAGATAGAAATCAGCAGAGATTTATACGCGAAGACAGTAAATGAAGTAATGGCACAAATATGTCAATTCCACACTCAATTTTCATGTTAAATAATTGACTTCCGCTGGGATAATTGTCTGAAAGAATTTAATTCTATCTTTAAAGTATCGGCGTTAAACCACCGCATAGCTGGAAGTACATTAAGGTGAAAAACATGTACTTGGTCGTTAACAGTCCAGAAGAACATAACAAAGCACGCCACGGGTTTTAGATAACCTACATCAGCTGTTGTATTTAACGCTTTCAAACATTGTGAAGTATGGGACATACAGTGTTGATGATTCGAGAACAATGCCAGCTGAAAATGAATTCCGTTGTAGAGAAGAACCAAGATGAACGTACTTCATTCAGCCTGAGTGTAATGGCCATACTGGTAGATGTCCTTACTACAAAGTTAAATAAAAGCAAAATTTTATTTACAATCTGCATATTGGATGCAAAAGTTCAAAACAGAACATCTATTACTCATTCCGTTGCGACAGTAACATTACTTGTTAAGTAGTAGATAGAGCTATTAATTCTAGGACATAGAGTACATCACATATAATACCAACAAAGTAAATTTCCTACAGTAAATAACATATTCAAAGGTAGAATTGGATATTTCTGTTGGGAGTGATGGTGTCTTTTTTGTTATCTTATGACCTGGTTATAAAGATGGTTAGTATCATTGGATACAAAAAAAACAATTTATAAATATCCAGTGTATCGTTTGAACTGATTTGTAAACCTATCATCAATACAGCGTGAGAGATTCCAAAGGTGGATGAGCAACCATCATGCATAGGACAAACACTGTGGAGGACTAATTTGAAGGCTAAGTGGTACAAATTAGGCAGAGAAGGACAATGGTGATGCCAGTCCTACTGTCATAACGTCAGTGCGGCACGGTAAACACTTGGAAGAGGCACTAGTTTCATAAAACTACAAGTAATCGTGTCGCTGTTAAAGTTTTTTGTCTCGATTTGAATGCACAATGAATTTGTACCAGTCAAGAGTAGTTTCACCATATCACTGCATTTTACTTTTCAACTTTGATGTAGCAAAACTCATACGCCAACAATTGGGCTTGATCTAATACAGCGAAAACAACAAAATAACTATTTATAGGCCTTACTACCTTAATTGTTTAGTAATAGTGCGCTGGTTAAACTTTGCAGTTCGTCTACATGAACTTTTTAATCATTAAGAATTGTCAGATAGTATTTGTATGTCCTTGATGTCCTTATTATACTAGCATGTCCTTCTTGATGTATTCGTGAAAGCCACCAAATGTGTTTAATTTGATGTTTGATTTTATATGTAGCGTGGACACGAGGACTGAGGCGACATGTCTGAGATAACCCGACTGAGACAGAAAAAGGAAGGTTAGCAAAACTGCTAGATTTCTCTGTCGCATGTGTGAAAATATTGCCTTAAAGTCAACAGGTCGTATACTCTTACAAGAAAATATAAAGACTTATCTGAGTCATATATGCCGCTCTTAGAAAAGAAAAAGAAAATCAAGAAAAAGGTTATAATTGTTATGTGCTGGAAATATCTCACAATGAGCAGCTTGCAGTATGGTGATATTGCTTACATAAATACCGCTATTGAATACGAAATGTGTAGTGACAGGAAATATCTAATTCAAGACTTAAAAAATTTATGTTTTCTGTCCTGGAAATATGACAAGTGTTGTTATCACATGTGCAATGAAATGCTAATCTTCTAGTGGAATATCATGCGAAATGGTGAATGAACCACTCTGGTTGTGCAGGAGTTTTCATTTGCGATCGTATTTTTATGTTGAACTGGGGCTGATTTTGGATGTTTGACAAAGTTAAAAGAAACCAGCATGGCATGACACATTTCTAGCGTTTGCCGTCTTTACACTTGCTCTTGAGTGAGTGGATTTGTGTAGCTAGTGATGTGTATTGCCTGTGTGTATAGAGCTCTATCAAATAGCTCAACGTGTGTGTGTGTCTCAAAATGTTTTGCATGATGTGTTATAAAATTTGGAGAGACCTTAAGTTGCTTTATGAGTAAATTTTATTTTGTTATCCATCTGTTGTTGTTGGATTTGATAACAACTCTGTCAGGCACAGCAATAGACACCAAGTAGTTCTTTTTTTAAATTAATTCCTAGAGCGTGGACACTATGACAGAGACGACCTTACTGAGATAGGTAAAGTAAGGTTAATAAAACGGGCGCATTTCGCTGTTGCATAGGTGAGAAATAATGAACATTGTACAGCTATTTTATGTCCCGACAAGTATTTTGATTAATATTTTAATTATCGAATTAGTTACAACTAAAATGACTGTAATAGCTGATATCATAATGGAGTTAATGATAAGTTTAAGGTATGCTTTTCTTTTAATGAACTTCGAATCAGCTAATGTAGCGATAGAACAAACAATATGTTATGTCATGGAACATGCATCCCATCTCCACCCCATATCTCTTTCTCTCCACTTTTTCCCGAAATAATATGTTAAAAATGTCTCAATTGAAATTCTGTTTGGTTTTATAATCGCGTGTATCCTATCCAGATAGGCATTCATCTATTAACCAGCCTTGTGTGGTCGCTATCTTGTGTCATGTGCTATCCTTCACTTCCTTGTCTTTCAGTCACACTCATATTTGAGAGTCATTATGTTTTGATGCACAAAAGGTAAGTAAACGTTTTCAAAAGTTTATTTGAGCATATTTGCTCTCATTTATCGAGATCAAATCCCGTATTTCAACTACTATTTCAAGCTTCAGTACATATAGCTTATCCGTCGGCGAGTGTCTTCTAGCAAATCACTTGTGTGTGTTTGTTAAAGATAATGAGAGAGGTGGTATTATTTCATTTGTTTGAACAGACAACTCTCTGATCACATACATCTAATGTTGTTGTTGTTGTAGGGTTTAACGCCATTTTACATACATCTAATAACAAGGACGAATTATGACTATGCGTCCAAAAACTGTGATAGCCACCCCCCCCCCCACTCCTGTTCCACTGTTCCATTAAAGCCACCCCACAGCCAGGGCTTTTACAAAAGATCAAATTTGAGGTCGATATGTATGTAGGTTAAGGCGCCTAAACCGCAAACACGCCGCATAACATACACCATTATTCTCATTTTACGTTTTCAAAAGCTCATATAAGAAGGGTAATGCAGATTAACAACAAGAGATCATACATTAACTCAATGGTTACTTCATAATTTCGTACAGATCCAAATGACTTGCAATTGAAGGTATATGATTTAAGATGCAGCCAACATTGAATAATAGTGTTTGTCTACATTATGAAGTACCAAACAGGCTACGTATGGTCAGAGCAAACGTAACCCCGTCTTTTTATTCATTCAGTATTTTCTTCATAAGGAAATCTGCAAATGCATACATGACAAACAAAATAAAATACCAAATCAGTCACACGAAAATGATGTCCAAGTTTAGCTGGACTGAATTTAGAGAAAGTCACTGTTTAAGGGTAATCAATAATCACATATAAGCGACAGTTATAGACTGACGAAGTAAATATGAAGTAGATATAGGCAAAAACACAAATAAATAAAATACATTAGTTCGTAAATGGATGTACGAGCACGGCTTATATACATGCACGCCATTGCAATCAAATGTAGTATGGGTATTTCCCTGTAAGTTACAAGTCTGACGTATTGTTTCATACCGTTAAAGGGACACCTAATTCCTTTCGCCATGTGTTGCATGCTCTCATCACCAGAAATGACCTTTACTACAAAATGTCGTTTTTGATAAAGTTTTGAGACTATTAATTGTATTATTAAGGTAAGGGAAGTGTGCTTTCGATACCAGAACAGTGAACTGAACTGAACTAATGCACTGTCGGTGAAGCTGAGTTTCATCCTGGGGAGTGTAAGAGATAAACCCTACCACTTTCAGCTGCTGAATCTCGTAACCGCTTTGGCCGAGTTCTATGAAGAGGGCTAGTCCAAAATGGATCTAAGATAATCCAGTGAAAGCATTGGCAATTTGTTTCTCATCAAAACAAGGTGTTACAAAACGTTGAAGTGGGCTGGCATTCTGGTGGTCACACAGATTATTGGTGTGTGTCAGTAACAAACAATACCTAGTTTGGTTGGGCAGAGCCGCTTGAAGCTATTTTGCCTACAAATCAAGACAAAGAGACGTGCTTTTAGGGCTAAATGAAAGACGGCCACAAACTTCGATGCGTTCGTAATTGTTCATTTTTAATATTGATGATTAGTTTCTGTATGATGAAGCTGATATTAAGAAAAATCAATATCGTTATTTATTCTTTCTCTCCAAGCAACTTCTTCACGTTCGTGAATAACTATGTAAAGTATTCTCTTCTAGTGAAATTTGTTTAGGAAGTATGTTTGCTTCACGAAATGTGTGAGACAGTCAGCTAGGTCATACTTTTGAAGTGCGCACCAAAATGGTGGGAATATAGCCATATTGTAAAGATGTATGCCATCAAAAATAGTAAACAGACATATACTAAACATGTGTTCTGGAATAGCTTGATTTGGGAGGCTACAAAGTTGTCCGAGAAAGAAGTTTTTACACCGATCAATCTTGGTCGTCTTTCTTATCAACCCAGCATAGAACTGCACATATCTCAGAATGTCTGTGTTTGAATCCCTGGATTTTCTTCGCAAAGACATTGTGAAGTATGTTGAGTTCAGAGAATCTCTCTTTGGCAGCTCGTTTCAAATTTTGCAGTCATAAAACAGTGCTACGTTCAGAATTTATTTTCATTGAGTAGCATCTGCTTTTATTTTTAGACTCTGAGTGCCGACTAGAAGATTACTCAGCCCCCCCCCCCCGCGCAAAAAAGCTTGCCTTGCTTTTACTGAAGCTAGTAGCTGAAACGTTTTCCAGCATGATTGTCACATCATTTTTCAAGGAGAGCCAGTAATATGAACCTCCTTGATTTTCAAACGCAACATTACATGACATTTTAGCATTTATTTCGTGACTCTATTTTCGTTCGTATTTGGCTCTGACCAGAGATCAAATAGAGCTTGCTAAAGTAATCAGGAGAGTTGGCAAGACACATAACGTTATTTACAAGTATAAGACTGCAGCATTGTAAACAACATTTTTACAGTATAAACTTCTTTTTTGCAACATGTTTTTCTCTTGACCAGCCTAATTAGCAACTCATCTTTTAATAAGGAAATAAGACAAGAACACCACTCTGTCGTGCATCTTATCCGATATCAAACAGTTGGTTTGGTATTTGTTAAGTACAAATCCACTTTGTACATTATTGGATGCATCTCACATTATTCTCCAGATTTTGGAAATGGTTACAATATTGAAGAATTTTAAGAGTAGCTTAACATGCATAACAGTGTCAAACGCCATTTCTGTTAACAAGGTAGGCAGCAAATGTAGATTACAAAAGATTTTGATGAAACTTTGAATATGGGCTTATCTTGCACATTTTTAGCTGACCTTGTCAGGACTCTCTATGATATATTTCACATCCAAGGTTGATAAAACAGGGAAAATGTGCTTCAAAATATCAAGCTCTCGCATTTGACTGACTGCGCATGTAACCACCCTAGGTTTCGTATTTCAGATGGTTTCATTAAATTGAATATTTAGTTTTATCCTTAAATGTATAAACAGTTCAATAATAGATGAGATAAAGGCCAATTAATGATGAAATCTTGCATCAGATTGCCAGATGTTGATACCTTAGTAGTTAATGGGGGCTGTATACGGACAATGGAAATCCCAATCAAAATGGTCGTGGGCACGATACGGACAAGATTTATATGGACAATGGAAAATCCGGTCGAAAAGGTAGTGGGGCTGTTTACGGAGATGACATCTTGCATTAGATTCCCAGACTGTGATACCTTAGTGGGTAATGGGGCTGTTTATTGTTATGTATATTTGATTTAATTATATCTGATTTAATATATATTTATTTCAATGTAATTGTTTGTCAGTTTTATTTTTATTTTTATTACATGATGTTGTAATGTAAATTTATTCTCTAAAGATGATACTTTTTTGAAAATAGGTTGACCTTGACTGTTTATAAACACCAGGTGTTAATCTAAATCCTGACCTTGTTTCAGAATTTGTTTCAACCTTCGTAAACAAGTTCTATTTTATTTTAAAATGATTGGTTGTTTCCAAGGTCATGATGGGACTTTGTCTCTAAGACATAAACATTTTTTAAAATTTTTTTTATTTCTTAGAGTAAAAATGATTGGTTTTCGTCAGGGTCACACTGGGTAAACGGGAGCTGTATCAAGTACCTGCTTCTATAAACTTCCAGAAGATGATCACGTGACCATTGTTTACTTTTTAGAAAGCCCGTAGCCCATATTTTGGAGAATTAATCTCAGTAAAAGATGGGCTGTTAAACTGTTAGTAGTATGCTGTACTGTTTAGAGTTATTTAAAATTACTTGGTTTGGAGTTATTTAAAACTTCTTGGATTCAAAAGGATTATTTCCATTATTTTTCTAGAAAATACGTGTGCTTATACAATATTGTGGAACAAGGACAGTTTTTTTTACATAAAAATGTATTCAGCTATCAGAAACCGGAGTGATAATTTTTATTTCTACAAGGAACTGTAGACTTCACCAGCAGCATACGTCATCGTCTTCCATCTTGGATTCTTCGTCGGGATTCGAACGTGAAATCAGTAGAACATTTTGTTATTAGGACTACTAAGATTTTATTCTCGGATTATTTTTGGATAATTTTTGGATTTGTTTCCATAAAACCGTAAGTTCATATTTTTGTCATTTTTATAGAATTTTTCCAGAGATATAAATTATTGTATTTTTTAAAAGCTTGTCTTTTTCACTCTTTCTTGTGTTACTGTTTATTCGAGCCTAAACAAGTGACATAAGATTACGGACAATGGAAATCGCAGTCAAAAAGGTCGTGGACATGATTACGGACAAGATTTTTATGGACAATGGAAAATCTAGTCAAAAAGGTGGGGTGGGGTGGGGTGGGCTGTTTACGGACAAGGGGTATTGAACATGGGGAATATTGGGTCTGTATACGGACAAGGGAAAGTGGGATTGTTGTATAAAGACAATAAGAAAGCAACTGATGCGGTGACGTCACGGTATTGAAGATTGGTAACAATGTGGCAAAGGGCTGACCTCAATCGGACCGAAGAGCGGCAAAAAATATTGAATGCTTGGCGGGAACTGGACTGGCGGGACAGAGACATGTAACACATACAACATACGGACATAGATGAATGAACATCAATCTATCACACAAATAACTATACAACTGATTAAAAATATTTTTAGGCAAGAAAGCAAATATTTTCGAGACATGTGAGTGGCCCTGAAAAGAGACTTTGGGTTCTTCTTCTTCGTCTTCTTCTTCTTCTGCTATGTTCTCCACTTCTTCCACCATCTTCTCACTTTCTCTACTATTTCCTTCTTCTTTTCCTTCTCTGACATCGAGTCAGGATGTCCCATTAATCTAAACTTCTCACGCACCTTCATCCAGTTTTGATTCAGTCTTCCAAAGTAATCTTTTTTCTTTCTGTTGTTTCTGTCCTTTCTCTTCTTTTCACAGTTATTTTTTATCTTCTTCACCTCCTCTCTCAGTACCTTTCTCATCATTTCTTCAGTTTTCTGTAATCAGTCTAATCCCCACTTCACAAATGACCACTGTCAAATTCAAATATTTCTTCTAAAAAGCACCTAACTTTGATGACACCATCAAGTGCCCCTTCAATGTTCCAGCTCTAACATATTTTGGTTTAATAGAGCCTCTTAATTTCTCCACTTCCTCCTCTATCATGCCTTTTACCAGATCTCTCGCTACTTTCAGACTGGTCTTAAAGTCTATGTGGTATTGAACATGTGGAATATTGGGTCTGTATACGGACAAGGGAAAGTGGGATTGTTGTATAAGTACAATAGGAATGCAGCAGATGAGGTGAAGTCACATAACTGAAGATTGGTAACAATGTGGCAAAGGGCTGACCTCAATCGGACCAAAGAGTGGGAAAAAACATTGAATGCTTGGTGGGAACGGGACTGGCGGGACAGAGACCTATATACATACAACATACAGATATAGATGGAGGAACATCAATCTGTCACACAAATAACTATACAACTGATTAAAATAGTTTTAGGCAAGAAAGCAAATCTTTTCGAGGCATATGAGTGGCCCTGAAAAGAGACTTTCGGTTCTTCTTCTTCTTCTTCTATGTTGTCCACTTCTTCCACCATCTTCTCACTTTCTCTATTATTTCCTTCTTTTCCTTCTCTGACATCGAGTCAGGATGTCCCACTGAGTCGCGCCGGGTGGGTGAGGGAGAGACGGCTGTCCGTAACCGTCAGGGCAACGGGAAGGTCGGAGGGGGATCCGCAGGCAAGGATGCTACCCATAGAAAAGGACAGGCCTCACCCACGAGAACGGGCCTTGTAGGTCGGCGAGGGCCGTCGACGTGTTACAACTGCAAACGCCCGGGGCATTTTGCCAAGGACTGTCCCAAGGGCAGGCAGACCCAGGTGAATGCCGTAGCTAGAAAGGAGTGCGAGCCGGAGGCAAGCTGTAAACCAGCAAACCTTGCGTCTGCTACTGTCAACGGAGAAGATGCTACCATCTTGTATGACACTGTGTGTAGCGTTCCAGCCCTTGTCGACAAGAAATACGTGAAGCCTGAGGATTACGTAGGGAAGGTAATTGAAGTAAAGTACGCTAACAGCGCGCGTGACTCACTGCCAGTGGCTGTCATCGACCTCGATTCACCGTACGTGAAGGGGAAAATTGAAGCTGCGTGCTTGGCTGGATGTCGTTATGTGTTGCCACAACCGAACACCGAAACAACCTGCACACCGATGCCGGTGAGTGTTGTGGAAACCAGGTCCAAGAGTCGACAGACGAAAGCGATGCCGATAGAAGTTACATCGACACCGGTCAGTAACTTTCTTCCGGCCGAATTGAGGAAGCTGGGACAGGAGGACGCAACTCTGGTGCAGTTGCACAAATACGCTGCAGAAGGAACGGAGAAAGAAACTCCGAATGGCGCGGTGAAGTTTGCGTACAAGAATGGGATCTTGTATCGCCACGCCAGGAAAGGCAGCGAACACTTTAAGCAAGTGGTCGTGCCGGAAGAGAAGTGAGGCGAAGTGTTAAAACTCATGCGCGAAAGTCTCATGGGAGGACACATGGGAATTGCCAAGACGCGTGACCGTCTTATCAAAGAATTCTACTGGCCAGAGGTCCCAGGAGATGTCAAGCGGTTCTGTCTCTCCTGTGACAAGTGTCAGAGAATGACACCGAAAATGGATCATCGACCCGTCCCCTTGGAGAGTATACCCCTTATCGATGAACCGTTTAGACGCGTCGCGATGGACTTGATCGGACCGATAAAACCCGCGCCGTCGCACGGAAATCGGTATATTCTAGATTACGCTACACACTGTCAGGAGGTCGTCGCGTTGCGTAATATTGATTCGGAAACCGTCGCTGAAGCGCTGTTTGGGATTTGGTCAAGAGTGGGAGTGCCTGACGAGATCCTGACCGATCAAGGGACACAATTCATGAGTCGCGTGATGGCAGAAGTAAACCGACTGATGTCGATTAAACACCTTACGCTACTCCGTATCACCCTCAATGTAATGGACTGGTCGAACGGTTTAACGGGACATTGAAGCACACGCTCAAGAAGCTGTGCGAAGGCCGCCCCAAAGATTGGGATAGATACATTCCTGTAATGCTTTTCGCATGTCGGGAAGTACCCCAAGCGAGTTTAGGGTTTTCTCCCTTTGAACTCTTGTACGGGAGGACCGTACGTGGCCCAATCGCTCTACTGAGACAGCTGTGAACGGACGATCACGCTGTCGAAGAGGTACGTACTACCTATTAGTACGTCGCGGATATGCGGAACAAATTGGAGGAAGTTTGTTCACTCACACAGGAGAACCTCAAGCGAGCGAAGGCGCGTCAAGCGAAGTATTACAACAAGCGCGCGAAACTACGCCAGTATGACGTAGGCGACAAGGTGTTGTTGCTGTTACCCCAGGAACACAACAATTGGAAATACCCGGGAGAACGTCACTTGTCGAGTTCGGGTTAAAGCTGGTGGACGAACGGCCAGTCCAGCGAAAGCCCTACCCCTTACCCCACGCGAAACGACAGGTCGTAAGGGAAGAGATCGAGCAGATGATTTCTCTGGGAGTAATCGAGCCCGCCGACTCTCCGTACAGCTCTCCGGTAGTCCTAGTGCAGAGGAAGGATGGCACACATCGGTTTTGTGTCGACTACCGGAAGCTGAATCAGGTGACGAAATTTCAAGTCGAAATGCTACCTGACCCAGAACATATTTTCGCTTCTGTCTCGAAAGAGAAATATTTCTCGAAGTTGGATTGTCCAAGGGCTATTGGCAAATTCCGGTAGGGGAGGAGGATAGGGCAAAGCATGCTTTTGCTACTCCCGATAGGACCTACCAATGGTTGGTCATGCCATTCGGAGTCCAGAATGCGCCCAGCATCTTCACTAGAATGATGCGGAAGTTGTTGGAGCCCTTGCGCGATAGAGGTGTCCACAACTTCATGGATGATCTCTTGCTAGCCACAGAGACGTGGGGTGAACACCTCACTCTGCTAGCTGCTGTTTTGGAGCGGCTACGTCAGGCGGGATTGACAACTTGCCCTTCGAAATTTCACCTTGGGTCCGAACCTTGGACTATTTGGGACACACCTTTAGTCAAGGCACGCTGTCCTCCGAGAAGTCAAAGGTGGAGCAGCTGTGAAACGCCGCACGGCCCACCACAAAAACTGAGGTGAGATCATTCCTGGGATTGGTCGGGTATTACCGGAGGTATGTGGCCAATTTCAGTGCGATTGCGGAGCCGTTGTCTGACTAACCAAGAAACGGGCCCCGAGGAAAGTTATTTGGACTGATTCGTGTGAGCACACATTCCAAACTCTAAAGGACAGGCTTACATCCGACTCGGTTGTCCGTCTACCAGACCTGTCCAAAGACTTCGTGCTTCGCACTGACGCACGTGACACGGGACTAGGAGCAGTACTACTGCAAGAGCACGAGGGTACGCTTTTTCCTGTTGCGTACGGCAGTCGGAAACTGTCTGCTGCCGAGAAGAACTACTCCGTATCGGAGAAGGAATGCCTCGGAATCGTGTTCGGAATATCACGGTTCGAGCGGTACTTGTACGGGCACAAGTTCATATTGGAAACTAACCACCAACCTCTCGCCTATCTTGCGCAGGCGAAATTGTCGAATGGACGCTTGATGCGATGGTCGCTGTTCTTACAGCAGTACCAGATGCAGATTAGATACGAGAAAGGAACCGAGAACGTAGGCGCTGATTTCATGAGTAGGAGCGCTGAAATGTCATAGATCGCTCTGTAGCTAACCGTATGTTGTGTGTATATTCGTGTCCGTAGTGAGCGTAGTCTCGCTATAATTTTGCTATTTTATTACGTGTAGTAACGCGCATTTGCATTTTAAGTAATTTTGGGGGAATAAAATCTCAAGCGTGGGGGGATTATCACGTTTGCCTGCCCGCGATTACGTAACTCAGGAACAAAGGAATGGGTTAGCGCCATGAGTATGTCGACCCCGCACTGTCGTGGCGATTCGTGTTTGTACAAGAGTTCTCTTCTTTAGGTGTCAAAACTCGCATGTAGACGTCGGAAGCTTTGTGCTAGAACAAAGGACCCTTGTTGCTGTTGTAAATCTCCCCGCGTTGACAGATGACCTGAGGCTCGTCTGTTAAGTTGGAACGACTGGGGTAGAATTGATATCCAATCAGAACTGAGATAGGGTTGGGGCCATCAATTCGAACCAGAATTTAACAGTCATTTGGGCTGGAAACGAATTAGTGATTGTAAGCCATCGTACTGGTCAGGCATAAATATACTCACTCCACGATACACTCGTGATTTTGCGGGAAAAACCTTGGTACATTCAAGGACAGAAAGCTTCGTAAAGGAAGCTTTTGGGGACAGAACTACCGGGTAGTCAAGTCCTGAGTCTCAGAGAGACAGGATAGAACCACGCAATAGGCAGAGAACAAGCCTAATTGCTAGAGAAAGAGAGAGAGAGAAGGGGGAAGAGAAAAGGAGACAAAAGGTGAAGAGGATAGGAAGAATCGCAGTACGGAGAACGCCGGAAGGAAAAAATGAATTGGCCGAGTAGAGCACAGATGAGTAGAAACCACGTGCAGGGGGAAAGCCATCTCACACTATAATCACGTGATGAAATAGGTTGTTACATGGTCGAGAGGAAGAAGATTGGTTGAGAAATTAATATCGTTTTAATTGTATTAAATTGTTATTCTTTTGAATTTCACCTTTGTGTTCTTAATAATTTAATTATCGGTATTGCTGACTGGGGGCTCGGAGCTGTATCTCTCTCTATCACTAATTTCACTTCCTACAAAAACGAGCCAGGGTGGGAATTCCATAGTAATTCAAATAAATATTGGGAGCACCCCACCCCCCAACTCATAACAGAGCATTCGTAGAACGCCACATCCTTCTTCTTTTCCTTCTCTACTATTTCCTTCTTCTTTTCCTTCTCTGACATCGAGTCAGGATGTCACTTTAATCTAAACTTCTCACGCACCTTCATCCAGTTTTGATTAAGTCTTTCAAAGTAATCTTTCTTTCTTTGTGTTGTCTCTGTCGTTTCTCTTCTTTTCACAGTTATCTTTTATCTTCTTCACCTCCTCTCTCAGTACCTTTCTCATGATTTCTTCAGCTTTCTTTAATTAGTCCACTCCCCACTTTACAAATGACCACTGTCGAATTCAACAGTTCTTCTTAAAAGCACCTGACTTTGATGACACCATCAAGTGCCTCCTTCAATGTTCCAGCTCTAACTTACTTTGGTTTAATAGAGCCTCTTAATTTCTCCACTTCCTCCTCTATCATGCCTTTTACCAGATCTCTCGCTACTTTCAGACCGGTCACAAAGTCTAGGCTACCTGGAAACTTCTATTTCATCTGCAAGCCTTTCCACCATAATAGGCTCCATCCACCATCCAATACCAACTGTTTTCAAGTTGTTAAACAAATCAATTTATTTTCCTAAGGTGTTGACTAGTCAAGGCTGAGGTAGCCAAACTGTCAGTCAGTCAGTTTTATTTAGAGTCGTTTGCGCCCATATGGGCAATTACGACTAGTTAATTTCCCGTTTGGGAATAATCGATTTTTTTGAGGGGGAAGGACTGGTGCCACTTCCCCGAACGCATTAATGCAATCATTTGAGTGTAAATTGATTAGCCGACAGGTCGTGGGACATTAAGTCCCTTTCGACCTGTATGTAAGGCTATCTCGTTTGGGATGGGACCCAACATGTACTCAAATTAAGTAAACGTCTGTGTTGTAAGGTATAACTACAGGATAAGACGTCTCACAGGATGGGGCACTGGTCTTATGACGTTACCATGGTTCCGTGCGTACACGCTCGTCGGGGCACCTGATTATAGAGGAGTGGGAATGGCCCATACACTCGTCGTTTAATGTCCGAGCAGGCAGGGAGGTGAGGCGACTCGAAGAAGTCCAAACGTTGCCAGAACGTACCTGAAACGCCAAAATTAATGTTACCAAATTCAACCCAGTTACTTAAATAATGGGTATTCCCTATTACCAATTTTGCCTTAGCCACAATCGCAACTAGATAGATTCTCGGATTTAAGTATTGAATTTTCCTATCTTAATTAATTCCAAATGCATAAAATGTGCATTAATAACTAAAATAAAAAAAAAAATTAGGTCTAAGAGACCAATGTGATTTTTGAATGTCAAGTTAGTTATTATGGTTTTGATTTAGAACGGTAGTCAAAGGATCATATTATGTATCATAGTATTCTGAAGTCGAGATTTCAAGCCAAATTGAAATCTCTTAGTAAGAGGCAATGATTAGATATCCCTGAGAAGGGCTGAGGTTAATCCTCCTCCGGAAATAGTAGACCCTTCAGATGTTTTGGTGTTGTAAACTCCCATCTGTCATCTTCTTCTGTCGCTATGATTTGCAGGCAGATGATATCTCCAATGGCCAAGTGTTCAAATTCAGGTGTTATCTTGAATTTTAGTGTCGCCATGCTGTGGACCTTAACCAATTCATTGGCTATCAATATCACTAGTGGCATCGGAGTCAGGTGGAATTCATCACTTAGTTTGTGGAGGATACATGCTGATTTCAAGAAGGAATTATTATGTGGTGTAATGAACGTTCCCTGACGTTTTGTCTTTTAATATTTATCTACAACCCGTCTTAGGTGTTCAATGAAGTTTAGTGCACTAATTTGGTCAGCCATCATGTAACCTATTCCAATTTGTTCTGCCTGATCAAATATGTAGTTTAATACCTCTGCAATTTGTTTGGCTGTAGGTCGGAATTTTTGTCGTTGTTGTCGTTGTTGTTGGTGCTGCTCCTGCTGTTGCATTTGTCTTATTTTTTTCTGTTCTGGAAAGTCTAGAGAGGTAGGTAGTTTTTCTTGAATTTTCTTTTTCTTTTGCTGCCCTCTTGTTGTAATTGTAGTTTCAGTGGTTCCAGTGGCTACATCAGCTTCAGTAGTTGTTTTGGGTGTTTGTGGTTTACATGGTATAGGTGCCTTGATAATCTGTGGTGCCACATTTACCACTGTTGTTGTTGTTGTAAAGTTCGTATGTGACCGCATCATTAATATCCTCGAGTCTACAATAGGATTTTCATGTAAATTTTGCCTTGCCATGGCGATGATTTGGTTCACCTCAGATGATGTTGATGATGGTGTTGTTATTGGAATAAGTAGGTTTAAAGCTGGAATTACTGAAGGTAATGTCCTTGATTCTTTGTGAATGTCTATCGGTTTCCGTTCTTGTTGTCTTTGGTGTTTCCTTTGATCCGGTTGCTCTCCATTGCCACTGCCCCCTTAGTTGTTTCTGTTGTTTTATTTTTAACCTCCTTGTCACTTTGTGGTGCCTCTGCTTGTTGAGTATTAATCACAGTTTGTTGATGTTGTTGTTATTACTCGCAATTTGAGGCAGGCCCCCATAATTGTTTTCGCATTGGAATATTGCATTTCTGTCGCTGCAACTTTAGTAGGGATATTAGTGGTGCTGACGTTACTAGTACATTTGTCCTGCGAATCCCTCGTTCGCTCCAATTGATGAGTATTTGGTGGTCTTCGGTACGTCGGTCGTCTCTGTAGGCCACGTCTCCAGTTATTGTTGTCTGAACATTTGTCCCAGATTTAACAGGAGTGTCGTCCTTATTGCTTGGATTCGAAGGTTCCATCCTGATGCTATATTCAGTCCTAGACCTCGTATCGCATTCAAAGCTTGTTCTGGGATGAGTATTTCCATATCTAACGTCACGTAATAATTGATATGATGATCACTCCTCTCTTGGTCGATTCTATAACCAAACTGATGATTATGACACCAAGTCGCAAAGTAATCCTTGAACTAAGAGAAAAGATACCTCTACTAAAAAACAGGTAACAAACAATACAGACCAGAACAAATCACCATGGTTACAAAAACCACCAAGGATTAACATTGAAGCTACCAAATTAGGCAATAAAGAAGGGCAAGAAAACTTACTAAAACCTGTACTGGTAAACGAAATCAACCAAAAATACCCGGACTGTGTTAAAATATATACCGATGGATCAAAAACAAACAACCCACCAAGAACAGCAGCAGCAATAGTCATCCCTGAATTCAATATACAAACGGGATCCAGATTACCTGACTATTGCTCCATTTACACCACTGAATTCTGGGCTATACTTGAATCACTACAATGGATCAAAGACAACCAAATACCTGAAGCAGTCATTATAAGCGATTCCCTAAGCGTTATCAAATCGATCCAAAATCGCAATACACACTCTAGTGAACAATTCCTCGACAGAGCATGCCAATTAATTGACGATATCACCACAGCACATCAATTAGTCGAGCTCATGTGGATACCGTCACACATTGGAATCTCTGGCAACGAAACAGCAGACAAAGTTGCAAAAACCAAAATAGGAGATCAAAACTCTATCAAGCTTAACTATAGCTCTACAGAAGCAATAAGCTTCGCACAAACATATATAGACCAAACATGGCAAGATTTTTGGAACTCCTCCACAAAAGGGAAAAATCACCATGAAACCCCCCAAAAACGTAGATAGGAATATACAGCTACCTAAGGGTACCTATTTAGAACAGAAAACCATAAACAGGATAATAACTGGAAAAACTAAACTAGTAAGCAGTTTTGGAAGGTTTATAGGACCCAAACCAGCAACCATTAACTGCTTTAACTGCCACACCACCGAAGATCTACAGCACGTATTCAACATATGCCCAAAATATCAACCCGCTCTGAAAATATTTATCAAAAACCAAAAAGAGATTGGATCACCACACACATACCCAGAGTTACTTATGGACTCTAATAAAAATAAACAATCAGCATATAAAAATATAAATCAATTCATAGACTCAGCAGGACTTAGGAACAAAATATAATTACTATCCCCACAAAACCAAAAGACCCAGTAACTAGCTAAATAAATTTAGAAGCCACCACATAAAAAACCATAACATATCATTCAATTTTATAAAAGTATTAATAAATAATTCACTTACGAAGCACCTATAAAAAACTAAGGAAACCGCAAAATCGGATGTCCTAGATGTCCTTAACGAACCGAGTAATCAGCTAGGATTCCTGTCCTAGATGTCCTTAACGAACCGTGTAATCGGCTAGGACTCCGGTCTCTTGCTAAATAAAGTATAAATAACATTCAATCTCTAAAAACATCAATTAATAAATAGCTTAAAGAGGTAATATCTAAAAACTTATAAATAACATAACGTAGGAAACACACCCTAAACACCTCGACTAGTAATATCATAATAACCTTGAAAATCTCTCTTCATACATGATATCTACTAAGAACCTCTATAAACAGCATAGAACATCCCACCTCCTTTTAGAACATTTTAAAGAAGAAAAAAAAACAACAAAAAAAACCCCAAAAAAAAACAAGCCACCAGGCAAATGCAACAAGAAACCAGCGATGTAAAGCAAGCAGGACCGTTCCCGAGCTCTCCTTCCCACTAATGACAGCCAACCATTCAACTGTAGGGACCTTTATGGACCCACAGATTGAGGCCAAACTATCAGGGTTCCTTGAATCCATAAAAGCCTGGGGGAGGTGGCACCATCCCCTTCCCCAGGAACAACTAGCAGGCTGCGGTGCAGTCAGAAAAAGTGGCACATGCACAATTGTGCGAACGCTACTATAATTAAACTCAACAACAAAATGATGATGATAATACAATTTTGGTCACCTATGCAACTAGTGCTTTCGCGACCGGTTAGGTCCTGAAGGTCAGGATTCCTTATTGGTCGGGGATGTGGGTATGGTGCCACCACAGCCCCGTTTTTATGTGCAAATGTTGCACTCCTTAATTTTGGACATGTCTAGGCGAGGAAAGGAGGAAAGACACCCCGGGGAAGCAAAAAGCCACAGGAAAGCGGTAGGCCCTTAAACGTTGAAGCGCATATGGTCAAATTTTAGTCCAGTTTGGCTAGTGAAAATTACATTCCCAATAGTGAGTGAGCCACCTATGCAATTTTTCAAATGTTTTGAGTTGTATAAGTTGCTTTACTATTTTGAAAAAAAGTTAGAACTTTGTGTAAATGATGTACCTTCAATTTTCTAAATAGTACCAATCAGATGGGTGTCAGGCACCCTATGGGCTTTTTGTGTCATGTTATGTTTTCTTTGGTTTTGAATTTTGATGGTGGTAATCAAATATCAGATCAGTATTTGAGGGAAAGAGCTGTTTTGAAATGAGGACTTTATAAGCCAAAGGAAGAACATCATATAATCAGATTATTTGAAAGCCAAACTTGGTAGGTAGTTAAGTTAAATTAACGTCTATTTTTCGCCGGTTAGGGCATGTTCGACTATTTATTGCAGCACATCTGGATGTTTAATTACTCCTGGGGTAATGAATCGGTGCCTCATCTCCCAGGCATTTATGTGTTCAAATAACGCTGATTAATTTGTCCATCATGAGTGAGAATGAACCCAACACGCACTCATGATTAAAAAGTTTAATTCAGTTGTGATTGAACACACCAGGTGTCAACTCAAGCAGTATGTAACGTCCGCTACGATTGGTCGGCAGCGATGACATTACATTAGGACACCTGGTTTGTTTTGACGGGTGGAAATGGTTCCACATCTCCGTCAATGTACGATATCTGAGTGAGGCAAGGATGCAAGGAACTCGGCAAGCCAGCCATGGATGTTGTGTACTCCCAGAAATTCCAGCCCGTACTTATTTCAAATATAGTCCAGCTATGCTAATGGACAATAAAAAAAATACAAATAATGTATTATCCACCTGTGCAATTAGATCAAATCCAACAAGTCTAAAAAATCCTTCTTCTTAGCAAATATATCTAATGCTAGTACATAGTGTACATAATAAATTCCCTAATTGTCCTTTTTAACTAATATGTCTAAGCGACATATAAAAAGGTTTGGTCACTATTAGATCATAAGAAGTTTTAAGTTTCGATGTGGAAGTCCAATAGATCAAGTTTGTGTAAATATGGCTGTATCAAAATGGGATACCAAGCCAAAATGGTTCCCTAAATATAAAACACAATTCAAGCCCTTAGAAGGGCTATTTTTGTGGCTAGAAGGTGCCACGTGTGGTCGTCTGCAATCTTGACCTTTTCTGCATTTCGTTTATCTTGTCCTTTAATTTGCGGGAAAGCTTACTGGTGCATTGTGGACACGAATTCTGCAGCTTCTACTAGTTGCCAGAGAGGATAATTGGAATAGGTGTGGTGGTAGTACTGCGTGAGTATCCTGACCCCGTAATACTATTGGGCAGGATTTGGCTTGTCTGTTTCCAAAGATTTATAGGCAATGTATTTCACAGCGTTAGTGAAATGTCCTGCTTTCTTTACATCTTCCAACGCTGGTGCTCGGCCCATTTCTTTGTACTTATTGATTAGGGGATCAGTTTCCTCTTCTTCTTCCTCCGCTTCTATGTCTTCCTCATCGCTCACATCGTTTGCGATGTAAGATTATTCTGTCGTTTTAAGTTGAAGACATGGTCAGGTCAGCTGCAACTGTGTCCTCTGTTTCGCTCGTGGTTTCTTTCTATAGTGGAGCTGCCTGTATTACAGGAGTATGTGTTACAATTCTCACAAAAGTCTCCTGTAATGTTTGTTGCAGTCCAGCTGCGACATTAGTCCGGGCACAATGTTGTTGCACAACTCTTTCCGGAGTAGTTATTTTGGTTGGTACTGTCGGCTGTTGATTGCTGTCTTTTGAGTTGACCTAGGTTGGTTGCATACTGGCTGGATCTGCATTGACTGCTCCATCTGCTGTTTCATATTCTTTCCACCACGGCGCCACCTGGGCCTTATTATTTTATCTTCTTTATTCTCCCAGATTAAGAAAAGCGTTGTTATACTTTGTTGGGTTCTTAAATTTCAGCCGGAAGCAACAAATAGGCCTAAACCTTTTATTGCGTTCAACGCCTGGGGTGGTGGTATTAATTCCGTCGCTAACTCCATTGTATGTGTCACCTCTTGCTCTGTTCTCTGCAGACTGGAATGAGTGAATGAGTGGAATAGGAAAGCCAAACTGATGATGATGATGATATTTGATTAGAGTCGCTTGCGCGCAAGGTGCATGCGCGACGATTTAAATTCCGCAAGAGCCGACTAATTAATTGTTCCAGGGGAACGGAAAAAGAGCCTCATCCCCCAACGCTTTAATGCACACAAAGTGTGCTACTTAGTTGTGTCCGATTTCGGGATAATGTAATCCCACGGGACAAACCACGAGCGAGAATAGGAGCACCCAAGCTCATCGTTTTTAGTCTGTATCAATTGCTTTGCTTATTGGGGAATTACATCCCACTTATAGCGCTACCCCAGTACCATGATGGCAAGTTCATCGGGGTAGTAGGCTTAATACGTGCTGCATATTATGACTGAATATCTGGTTGAGGGTAGGAATGTAGGGGTATAAATAGTACGGGAGCTGTTTCAGACATCAAGAGTTGATTTTAATCCCAATTTCCAGAGGAAATAACGTCTGGCTGTATTTTTAATGATTTTATATGTGCTGCTGGATATAGTGAAAAACGACAGAAAGGAATAATAATATTTTTAAAAAATATGCATTTCAATTTTTTAATTTTTAAAATGTTTTTGTTGTTGAGTATACAGTGTTTTGTTTGCGATTAAGTTCTACTTTACTTCCATACGGTTTTTATTTGTATCATTTGTGGAGTGGAGTGAGAGGATGATCATATAGGTTTACAATTTTCCTTGTTTGCCAATTTCTTTCAGGAAAAATAGGATATTATTATATGTAGAATTGATGTTAGGGTTACTAGACGACAGGAACTCCGGGAATATTGTTGGAGATCCTATGTGTTTTTGATTTGTCTTAAAGCTGTCACGTTGTGTTCCACTCATCAAATACATGGTGTAAATCTTCTGGGGTGGGAAAATGCAGCAAGTCACGCTTCTAACATTGTTAATATGGATGTATTTTCCGAAACTGCTGGCCAATAATGTATTTCCAGTTTGTATTCTATTGATAATTTTCTGGTTTTGTTTGTTGGCCAGAGTGGGCACTTTTATATTCCTGTATATTTTCTTTTGTATGAGGTAAAGCGTGCTACCTTTTGTACTATCGTCCCATTCCTGCTGCCATTTCCATATAATTTTATTCCTGATTATGCTATAGTATTCTTTGCAGCTGTACTGGAGTATGATATGGTTGCTTTCTTGAAGTTTGTTTTTAGCTGCTTGGTCAGCTTTTTCGTTTCCTGAGACGTTGATAAGTGATGGTACCCACATAAATTCGATTATCCTGTCCTTGTTTTCCATTTGTCTCCGTAACAGGTTGGTCTGTTTGACGAAATTGTCGAGGCAGGTGGAGATTCCGGATTTCAGTGATTTTAAGACACTTAGCGAGTCACTGATAATTAGTACTTTGCAAATGTTTGTCAATTTCAACCATTTAATGGCTTTAACGCGGAGGGGGGGGGGGTGACTGGCTTCACTCTCCCAGTTTTCACTTTCAGGGATAGTGAAGACTACCCTGTCTTCTCCTATGCCGCACACGTGGATGCTGTGGTCTCTTTGCACTGGTGGCAGATGCTGTGACTGTAGTGCTGGTACTGGCTACGGAGGCGTTCCCACCTCAGGCTTGACCTCACACAGAGATCTTAGCATGAGGTATGGCAGGATCCCTCTCTTCTTTTCCTTTTCTCCTTCCTCTTCTTTTGTCCTGCTTTGTTCGGCTATGACCTCCTTATCCAACTCAAGCAATTTATCAGTTCTGTTACTCATGATGTCTTATTGGCGATGGGTCGCCACTGACGAGCGCTCCTTATCTATATTTGTCAAGCGCGGACGTGATGGAAAACATCCCCTTGATACCAAAACGTACACGACCCATATCATCACCCCAAAATGGATCGTGCGGACCTAAAATAATCACTCTCTCACTCTTTTAATTACAAACACAAACACATACAGATTATTTTTGACAAGCTACGGAAAAGAAGTGATTATAGTCACATTTCTAACAAAGTCAAACAAACAAAGTGCTTATAGACACACTTGTTAAAACTTACTATCATCATTTGGATTATAGACGCTTCCGCCGAATAAGGGCGTGTGCGTCTGGCTTATGTTCATAAACAGACTATTTAATTGATCCCGGGGGAAGGAATTAGAGCCTCATCCCCCTGGCATTACTATAATCATAGATCACAAATTAATTGAGCAATCATATCATGGGACTAATACCCGATGGCCAAAGTCCCTAACGACCTGAATATAGGGCTTATATGAATGCGAATGGTCTCAGCACACACTCATCTTCAGAGACTAATTGCAGTCTGCCAGAACTGAGCAAGGGTGTCAACCAAAGCAGTATGTCACACCAATAGAGGTTGTTCGCCACTACGAAGTCACATCGGGACACCAAGCTTTGGACGGGAGGAAATGTTTCCACATTTCCGTCAATGTCCGATGTCATAGACAGGCAGGAGAGGCAAATAGCTCGGCAGCCAGCCATGAATTTTGTGTATTCCTAGAAAAATCAACTCGTATTTATTTCAAATTTAATCCAGTTATATAAATGGACAATAAAATGCCAATAATGTGCAAGCCACCTGTGCAATTATTCAAATTAACTAAGTCAGAATTTTTTACGAGTGTTTCATTCTGAAGTTGGAATTTAGTGTACAGAGAGTACATTAGATATGCCAATCAGTAAAGTCGAAATGACTTATGAATAGTTTGTATCACGCATAAGAGAAAATAGTGGAATAAAATTTTTGATGGCGGTAACGAAACAGGTCAAATTAGGATTTAAAAAAAGAGATATTATCAAAAACAGTTTTCCGCCAAATGAAAACCGTATACTTTCAGGCAGTGTTAGCAATCTTTCTTTTCTGCGTTGTTCTTTGAGACTGCTATTGTGGAACAGGCATCTTCTGGAAATTGGTAGCTGCTCCAGTTAAATTAATACATCTTTTCTAAAGTATTGGGGTAGCCCTGTAGACAGAAAGTTATGGCAATCTTTTATCATCTAAGATTGTGTCATCGTCTGGCGGCAGGCGTTCCCACAGGATACGGCCTGCCTCTTCGGAAAGCAAAGGAGAACTCTTTCCTGTCTACATGGAGGTCGACAAACCTCTGTTTGGTTCCTGATGCTGCTCTCTTTGCTTCTGAAATATGTACATCTCCGTCCATTCTTCTTCGCTTTCTTGATTTTCTCTTTGAAAAGCTCTTCTATCTGGTCTTTAATCACTTTCAACATCCTAAAATTCTCTATCTTTTCAGGCTTAGGTGTCAGGCTTTGCCTGACACAATTAAATTCACGTAAGCTCCGTTCAGCTTGGCTAGTCCTGAACACATCTTCATAGGAGGATGAGACAACAATGGATGGTCAGACTGGAGACTACCTCGTTTAGTATGGTTCAAGCGCAGACGCGATAGAAAACATCCAACAATGTAGAGTCGGACCGCTGTGATAGTTTTATTTGAGGGTGATGGATAGAGAGAAGTCAAAGAGCATGTATCCTGGCAAAAATTGAAAACAAACAACAGACATGTCTTTTCTTGAAAACTTAACATTTTTACTCAGAAAACAACCAACAATTAAGAATTAACAATACAACTAACAAACAAACTTTTTCAACTAACATATTATTTATGACAAGGGTGACAACGTTGTGAAGTTAAGCTAGACTTCCACCGATTGAATTTCTTGGGCATTGATATACACTACGTTTTTTATCAAAAGATAAAAGTTAACCATAATGATGACAAAACCATCGAACTACTCTGTCAACATTTATAGCAGAGTGACGATCAAAATAAGTCACTAAATGTTCTAAAAAATATCCAAGACTGCGTTTATGAAAATATGCACACAGCATTGTCCATACACCATGGAATCTGTGCCTTGTAATTTCACATTATTGAGTCGTGTCGTCTGGGCATTTCTTCTCATAAAGTCAATGATGTCGTCTTCGAAAGGTGGCAATACTTACGAAAAAAATACTCCAAACAACCTTCTTTAGGAAATTAGACGGCTACCAAGTGGGTTCATGGGAGATGACTGTTGTCCGTGTTGATGACAAGCTTGATGGTCTTGCAGTTCATCTTTACCACACAGGACAAGGTTCCATAAAGCAGTGTACAAACTGTGGTTCAAAAGGTAATAAAGTTCCCAGGTAACCAGTTATGTTGTTTTTTTTTCTTTGTTGTTTTCTTCGCAGGTAATGATAAGTCATCAACTGAATCCTGACGTTTTGCTTGAAAATGTCTGACAAATAACCGTTTCTTCGCCTCTTTGCGCTCTGAGCCAAGACAGTTTCGATGTTATGGATCTCTAGAGCCATCAGTGGAGGAGAGGAATGATCACGGTAATCTTTATACCACTGATGCAACACGGTTTCTTCCGAGATGAGACTCCAAGCTTCGTTCAGATACCTATCCAATAGTTCTTCCTGACTCAGCATCAGGCATTTATCGTGCTGAATTTGACTGGGATGATCGTTTGGACGCACCATAGCAATCTTTATTGATGAATTCCGTAATTTTTTTTCCTGCCAAGTGTTTGGCAAAACAGGAGACTCAATGTTGTTATTGTTCTGCCCATCTGGATTTCATTACCACATCATGTTTGTCTTTGTCTTTGGGGTTTTTCTTCCACGGTATCCTCCCATTTAATTTCTATAGATTATCCACCATTCAAAGAGGGATTACAGTCTTCCATTGCTTCTAATAGTCTATAATTACTTCTCTCAAACTGTTCGATTTATATGGTATATCAAATTCGGCATACAGTCTGACAGTCACTGTGATGCCTAGAGGTGACGCAAACTGAAGTTCCTCACGAATCTGGCCGTATTTCATAGGTTGGAAATGTCCATCGTCGTTGACTTGGTCTCGAGTGATATCAGAAGCCCAGAAAGCATAGCCTCCTGCATAATCGTCGTAAGTAATACCGTGACTGGTGTTGATCCCTAGCTGTTTTGTTACTTCGTACATGGACAAGTACGATCTCAAGTCATTCATATTTCTACCAAACATAGGTTTGAAAGGTCTGGTACACAAGTTCTTGCCATCGCGACTGACTTCGATTTTCTTCACTTTAAAGTTTTAAAAGTTGAAAGGATGTTTATTGAACGCTTCGTTGAAGGCTTCATTTTCGACGATACCAATGATTAAACGCTTGGGTAACTGTCCATGGAACAGATGATCTTCGGTCATCGATTGATATTCACTGGGAATGATAAAAGCTTTCGCTTCCACGTGTCGTATTGGATACTTGGTGGTCGTTCTGCTCAAACTGTGACTGATGTAGTTTCCAACTTTAGGTAACACTTCCACGAGTCGTACGTAGAGCGTGGCGTCCTCGACTTTGCTTCTGGGATTGTCAGTAGCTTCAGATAAGAAATGGAAAACGGTACTGTTGAGATTCAGAGTCAAGCGGACATATGCACCATTCAGTAAATACTTCCCTTGTAACCGCATGTCCAAATTCAAACGATCCTTCAGTGTAAACTCTTCTTGTTTATGATTATTTTCGACGCTCAGCAAATCCATCATTGTCTTTCGATATTTTGTTAAACTCGCCCTCCTCGTCAGATTCCCATAGCACGCAAGCATTTAGACGAGTGTTCTTGGCGTTTATTCCGTACCTCAAAAGATTTTTCAGACAGGCACGGTAAGGGCATATATCCATGCTGATACTTACAAGTTTGTTATTCAAGTACAAATCCACTCAGCTTAACAAGGAATGCATGAAATTGTTGACGGGAGCTACTTTCACATATTCCTCTATAGGATTTCAATCTTTATCACAACTTTGACTTTCAAGAACAAGTAACTGCTATTCAGATCTATGTTATCTTCGGGCTTTCCTTTGATTTTAAACTCGATGGGGGCTGAGTCCTTGACAAGAGGAAACGGGATGAAATTCGCCCCATTGGGTTTCTTGCATCGTCACCATGGTGTGTGGCATGGTAAACAGATCCAGTTCCGACTTGGGACAGGCACAAAACTCTAGGTGCATCAGTTGTTTGTCTCTTTGATTTAATAATCGAAAACGTCAAAGTCTCGGACAGTTCTTCATTTCTTAGTCTTTCTAGCTTATGAGTATGAAGGCTTCTGAAGGGTTGTTTTCTTCATCGTCTCTTTCTGCCCAGTCCTTGCTGTGGCGTCAGGGAAACACGATTGCCTGACTCGGTAACGTCCAGGGCATTTATAGGCGTTTCTCGTCGGCCCGAAATGTCTTTGTCCGTTTTCATCAAGATATTTTTGATTGCTCTTAAGAATGCTTCTTTAGGGTTTTGTTTGTAGGTGTTGCCATTTTGGAGAAATTTTTTGCCTTGCGTCAATGCGGCGTCTTTCAAAGCGTGCAATATTTGTGTCACTATCGGCTTCAAAACTGGGACCACCGAACGAAAAGCTGATTTCAGCATAGCTGCTAAACCATGTCATCGCTGTCGAACGACGCCTCGGTACACTGGATATATGACTTAAGAATCGTTAAGGAATCTTTATTCGACAATGAAGTTTCACCCTGACTTTCCCTTTCTTGAAGTGAATATTTTGTCGCAGATCTCCTTTCATAGCAATGTTGACAGTGTCAAAATACGACTTACTGACGGATAAATGGTGAGGATGAACGAATTCACGGTGAACGTGCTAGGTGTTTCCATCTTCCTCATCAGTGACCGTGGCGGATTCCACTTTGAACAGAATGACACGTAGAAACGGTATGGCGATGTGTCCCACCACGTTGGACTCCACCACATCGAAATACACAAAATTCAAATTGAGTCCTTGGTTCAGTTCTACCGAGGAACGAAAATGTTTCACAAATTTCGAATTGTCGTCAATGATTGGCATTTCTCTTATGATCTTGACATCCTTGATAATCTTGAGTTCCCCACCCAAAATGTCATACAATTCAGGGCAATATCTAATACCTATACCTTTATCCTCACTTTCAAATGTCTTCAGTAGGCGACGAGCCACTTTATAGTACTCGATGGTGGCAGGTTTGTTCAGTTTGGCCAGGACTTTGTCAAATGCTGCATTGAACCTAACAAAAGGACCTGGCACGCGCCGAGCTGCATACGTGGTAACAAATTGACATCATTTTGTGTTTTGACTCGTATGGACTTCCGCCAACCGTTGAAGATGTTAATCGTTTAACGACAACCGTTGCTTTATTCGACAATGTCAATAAAACAGCTGGACGGCCAATATGCGGCCATCTTAACATTTACGGATGTTATTCTGCCCGACGAAGTGGTGCTGATGTAGATCTGAGCAGATCTGAGGCCAAAGCTTACATGTCAAAGTTTACAAATCAAGTTGTTGTTGGTGTTGATGCACGTAGCTTGTGATGTTTAAATATCAAACTGGTTAACTCACAACTTTCAAAGTAGACATTCTAGATAGTATTTCAAGTTGGAAGACGCTGTCGCAAAAAACCTGAGATCACCGAAACCGGCGGAATCATAGACAGCCATGTGTCGGTTGAGTTTATCAAAGACTACGTTGATACTATTAATACTGTAATAAGATAATATGTAATTAATAAAATCCCTAGCGTGCCCGAGTCACCGCGAGTTGTAACTTTTTGGAGCGCAATTATGGAAATGTTAATCAACGAAGGCGAGGAACCAATTGAAACGGTATTTTGAGCAACTGAGTGACTTAATGTAACATATCTTAAATGAAATGGTTTTGTCAGACCTAAAAGTCACACCTTAAAAGTGCGCGAGTCAGGAACATATTTGTTTATCATAACGGGAAGTAAAGGTATATGGGATCGAATGGGTATATTGATAAATGATAAGCGGCATACTGGTAATTTATCACAAATTATCAGGCTGGACTGCATGCTATGGAATTGAACACTCTTGTATTATCAAAATCATTAGTTGCTAGAAATGAAATTCAGTTCGAAGCACTCAACTTTTATCATGATCGGATTTTACCCGTCTTTGTTGTTTGTGGTTAAGATCCGATTTTATCTTTATATAAAAGTAATGGAATCTGATATGGTTGCAAAATTTACCGATGGGGTGCTGTCATATAATTTTGTTAAAGGTAAAGTAGAAATTGCCAAATTGAGATCACCATGATGAATCACAACCAACTCGAGGCCAGCTTGGAATTATAGCACGTTAACGTGAAAACGCCCAAGCGTTGACGTCAGCAGAAGATGTAAAGCCTCTCCGGGATTGTTTTTCTACAATGGTGAAGCCACTCAAAGATGTTCCACCTTATTAAGTTCGCCAATGAATAATACACACCCTCGTTGACTAGATTGAAAATTAAAAGATCTCGGCTGTTCTTCAAAAAGCATGCACTTGTTCAAGTGACAGTTGTTGGGCAAAGACGATCATTAGATGTAAAAGGTGCTGGCGTAATCAGTGTGTTTTTCAGTGGCGCCAGACTATTAGAAGTCATAATCGCCTGATGGTAAAGTTTTTATATAATAATTGTACGTCAATTGTACCAGTAAAATGGGGTCCCGATAACTGTCTACAAGTGCGTGTATGTATTGCGCCGGCGCGTGATGATAAAACCGGACAAGATCTGCCTGTCACACAATTAAAATACGCGATTATAGTATTAATAGAAGAGTTATGATGGATCCTAAATCTTACCGACGTGAAAAAATAATCCATGCAAAACAAAAGCTGCCAGATGAACTTACCAAGAGAAATGAGCTGATCGTGAAAAGGAAACGCGCGTGTTTGGTGGTAGATGCTATTTGTGGTCTTGCCGCAGCAACGACTGTTGGTTTTGGTGTAAATGGAATCACGGACACAACATCTATCGCAGGTGCACCAATCGGTCTTACTGTTGGAACTATATCAATATTTATTGGTGACTGATGTTGCTAGCAAATTAATTTCAATGCGACTTCATTCACAAATACGCAGCTATTCCAAATTGTTGGCAGCCACACAAAACAGTATGTATATGATTAGTACTCGGTTGCAATCGACAATAATATAAGAAGTGCGGATGAGTTTGAGACTCTGCTGGCAGAAATGAAAATCAACGACAATTGCGAGCACAAATAAGAATCAGCTGGAATTTACATTTCAAAATCAAATGAAAAACCCAAGTACTTATCGAAAACACATTAGATCCTACAATTAGTACAATCATTCACTGCGCTTGATTCACAGTGTGTTTTGATCGGTACCACATTTATAAAAAAAAGCATGAGCAGTATCAAATGCTGAGTTTTGAACCACCCACCCCAGTGGAGCTCTTGGGGCACTGACATCCGTACTAGACTCAAGCCCCCATGACTGGTCACGTCTTTGCATATATAAAATTGCTAAACATGGTACGGGAACATATGGGCTAACTATATCATGGGGGGGGGGGGGGGCAGAGAAAGTCAGTGTTGCAAAATCCCTACTTCCAGTCTACTTAACAAAAGCAAAGCGTAACAATGTCAGTAAATATAAAATACTGCCTTGTAACATAATATTACTGCTCCATAGAGGATTCCCAGCGTTGAACGGAGCTGACGAACAGCTACATTATCATAGTGTTGAAGGATAAATTAATCATGATGACTTTTTCCAAGGAAGTTGAATATGCGCTAATGAGGCCACGGTATACCCACTTGACTGCTAGCTAATCCAACTCTTCCGCTTCGTTCCAGATACAAGGACAGACTTGAAAAGAGGTAGTACATGTTTCTCTAATCATAGATATCAGTAACCTGTAGGTACATGAAGTGAATGTGCTAGATATGAGAATTTAAACGACGTTAGCTGTGCAAGCACAAGGGAAACAATCCACTTTACACTGTGTGACTAACAAATTTCAAGCAGTGAATATATAATAAAGTGACTATTCCTAGCCCAATATATGAGGTTGTTAGAAGTATGATTGCCAAGGTAATTTTAACCATTTACAGGCTAAACAACAAATGAGAAACTACAGCTGTCATAAAATTTTGGAGGCTGGGTTGACTTTACCATTTGCGCATGAATTAGTACATAACAGTATATAGGGGTTCAGTAAAAATGTATTAATTAAAATACATTAAAATAAGTAAAATAATTTAATATGGAAATAACATATTTCATATTTAAAAATCTTACCGCATATTATGTACCATATATTCATCAAGCATTTTAGAAGCCGTACGATGATCTATTGGTTCATTTTCAAGTGAGTTATGAATTTTTACTTCGAAATCAGAATAAGAAACAACAAAATGTACCCACTATCATAGAGCAAAATTTGACTCTCAGAAATCTCTTCCATAGGCATCAAATAGCCAGGTAAACAGCTACAGGGAATTCGTACTTTGGTGTTCAATCGATGATCCTTTATCTTAAGAGCTAGAGCACTGGCTGGAAGGTCTCATTTGCATATCATTAGTGTGTAAGATACTGGTCCTGAAATGGCTTAGATATAAATTCCTACATAAGATCTAGTTCCAGCTGAGGTGCAATACCATTTCGAAGTCAAGTGAAAAAATGCATATGATCATTCCTTGCTGATAAAATATGTATTATCCATCTAATATTGTGGTTTAAAACAATATGGATGCCAAAGCCTTGGAAAAATATGTAGAATAAAGAACTAAGTAATTGCCTTTGGAAAAAGAAATAATAATCCTGCTTCGCCAGAAAATCCAAGGTTCAACAACAAACAATTAAATAATCGGCGTTGGTGCACTAATTGCTTATAGCTTTGCTTATGGCACGTTATATTTCAACATCTATCGATCTTTTAAAAGAGGATAAAGTAGTTTTTTTTTTAAACTGAGGAAACAAAATATCTGCCTTTAGTTGAGAGACACATTTAGTGGCTATATTCATAAACCATTCTTTAATCTGTTTAAAAAAATCTTGTGCCATTAGGGTTTATCACGACAGTCTGTTTTGACCTCTTTTGTTTGTCAAGTGTATGGAACCTTCGAATCAATAGTAGATGTGCTGAAGAGTTTTATTTATGAATTGTAATTAAAAATATTGTTCTGGATAAATGTGTTTTAAAAATGTCGAAAATTAATGAAAATTGATATGTGAAAATTATTTTTATAGCTGAGATTTGTTTCCGTTCGAAATATTTCAAATTAAGTGGATGTTTGAGGGGAGGCCGTGCCTTTTGATCGTTAAGTGTATATTTTTGTATATAATCATCCGAATGCCGAGTAAAGGGTGGGATAGTTTGTTATAATCCTGAAAGTGCTTATTAATTTACTCGGTAGAAAACAAAAATAATTTTAAGTCAATTAAGCTCATATGTTGTTATAGCCTCGACATATTAACGTTTTTGAATATTTTGTATGAAATGCTATCAAATAGAATGAAATTTGGAACATCTTGCAAGATTCATCTTGAATGCTTTCAAATTGATATTAATTAAAATTTAATACTCAGGTAACCAGACAGTCTTGCCTTTCGGAAACCGGTATAAGTGGTCATGAAGCCTCACTTGGTTATCGCCCTTGATATTGGTAGTACGTACTCGGGTTACGCATGCCTGTATCGAGATGACAGCCCCATGAACATGCGGATGAACAACAGATGGGGTAGCACAAATACCACCAACAAAACTAAAACCTGCGTTCTAATCAAGGAGAAGGACAAAGAACTTGTTGCCATAGGTGACGAAGCTGAGATGCAGTTTATGGAACTCTATGACAAAAATGAATCACACCACTATCACTTCTTCAAAAACTTCAAAATGATCCTATACAACGAGGTCTGTAACTCATACACTTAAACTTTAGACTAAAAATGCAATAATAGACCACATAACCTCCTGGTAAATTGATCCTAATACACCCATTTCATAATCCCGCTTAAAAGTTGTCGCTCGGACTATTATCTGGGATTGTGTCTGGAACCAGAACGAGGCTAAGGGTATAAGCCCCACCCCACCCCCACCCCCCAGGTTGCATCATTGTATTCTCGATATGTAACAATAAGAAACCATATTAACCGACAAATTATTCTTTGTTTTACTGGTCTATTAAGGTACCGACCAAACGATGAGATAATCAAATTATAAATTTACTTTTATCAACCAGATTTCAAAATAGTCATTTTGTCGTGCAAAATCTATTGGCTGTTCATTCTGGATATGATTTATCACCCACCTCCCTGCAAAGTGATATAAGAACTTATTAGAACATTGATATTTACAGTTTTTACAGTAACCGCTCCGGTGGCCTAGTAGTTAGAGCGTCCGCCCCGATAGCGGGAGGTCGTGGGTTCGAAGCCCGGTCGAGTCATACCAGAGACTTATAAAAATGGTACTAACAGTTGCCTCGCTAGACGCTCAGCATTAAGAGGTCAAAGTTAGGACTGTTTGGCCTGGTGTCAGGATAATGTGACTGGGTGGGACATCATGCTACATGTTTGCGGCATCATGCCTCAGTGCTAGACATCACTTTAAACTGCCACACTGCAGGCATTGTAGCGATATCACTGGAAAATTGTTAAAGCTACGTTAAAAGTCTAAATCACCCCCGCCCCCCACACATAGAGTTTGTACAGTGTGTATCACTAAGCATTGTTAGATTATAAAGTGTGTACCCTTCTGAGTTGGGGCTTTGTCATCTCTTTGGTAAGAACCGATCGAAAATAAGTGTTGCCCCTTCCCATTTAAATGGTATGTTGGGACATTATTGTCATCTTTCAGATATTTAGAAAAAAGAGTAACAGTGGTTGCTAGAGTGAAATCCATATAAATTTACATTTCGGTCATGCATACTTTTTAAAATGTTAGTTGCAATATGTTGATTTTAGTAGCATCATTATGTGTTGTCTGCTAAATCTTAAGCTAATGACAAGATAATATTAGCTAATAGGATTGTTATTTTCTAAATCGTCCTGATAATGCTTATAAAGATCATATATTTCAGCACAGTTAATAGGGACCCCATATCAAATTATATTGGCGTAATTAACATGGGAGCGTTACTTGGAGGAAAATCGATAACACTGTTTCAAGTGGCTGACCTTGATTGGGGTGACAGAGTAACATTGTTCGAATTGACCTCAATATGCGCCACTTTTGACACATAGAAGAAATCCCTTGTTAAACTGGTCTACAGGTTTAACGTTGGAACGGTGTTATAGCCTCAAGCGGGAAGGAACATTACGTTGTAGGTTTGCGACCATTGGGGCCACCGTAACATATACAGTCCTCCACCGGTTTTTTAAAACAAATATTGCATTCATACACACCATATATAGTTCAGCACCCTCTCTATGACACCACATATACAATGCAGCACCCATTTATTTATTAGTATACACCCACCCTCCATCATCCAATGAAAAGGGTAGGAATGTTTCTAGTAGGGTTGTTTTGAAGTGCTAGTCGATAGGGAGTTTATACCAAAACACGTACATAAAACAAAATATTTTGTAATGAAGAATAATATCTCTCTTTTCGAGAAATCTATGTCTTTGAATATATAGCTTTAAACGGGAATATTAAAGTGAACATGTTTACTATCCATACACAACTTACAATCCATCAACCACTTTTTGATTATCCAAACACACCCCTTACAATCCACACCCGGCCGAGTCATGTCAAAGACTTAAAAAACTGGCCGGCCTGGTATCGGGATAAATGTGACTGGGTGGGACATTGTGCTTCATGTCTGCTGCATGATATCCCAGTGCTAGACATCACTATAAACTGACACACTGCATACAGCGTAGCGATATGACTGAAACAGTGTTAAAGTATTTAAGCCCCCCCCCCCCAATCACACATACACACACGCTCGCACGCACGCACGCACACTCACACCCGCACAAAATCCACACCTTCATTTTGATTACAATCCAAACACACCATTGCAGTCCAGCAAAAATAGTAGTAGTGTTTATGTACACTCTGTACTTACATATATATCAACTTAATATCACACTACTATACCCCACCTCCCAATATACTATACAATCACAAAGAAGAGAGGAGTCGGGGTTTTTAAGTTATAGTAGCAAACATAGACATAGACATATACAAGCATGAAAAATTGACAATGATTCAAGGCTGACGAAGTTCGTTTAGCTTATTGCTATTCGGTCATCGATGCACACCTTGTTTCTGAGCTAAAAAAAGAGATAACGATAAAGATAACAAAACTCGTGGAATACTTTGACGTTTCACTGCGAGCATAACTTGAACATTTTTTGAAAATAATGAACAACGCAGTTTCAGCAAGACAATAGACAATCTTCGAAAATGTATTCGCGTTGACCTTGTCTGTGATAATGAACAAGATAAGCTCCGAAGGCTTATTCCTCTCTCGGCATTCGAGTCCAAAAATATTTTCGATGGTGGACTCATTACCGTGCACAGTAAAAACTGAATCTGATGCTGACAAAGCCTATCTACGTTGGCACGTCAGTGTTAAGCTATCTAAACTGTACGAATGTTATTATGATAAGATGACACTGCGGTACGGAGACGATGTACACGGACACAGACTCATTGTGGTATGTACGTGGAAATGGGTGAGGCATCGCTGCTAAATGAGTCTGACACGAGTTATTATCAGAAAGAGCATCCACACTTTAGTAACGAACACAAAAATGTTTCTTCCAGTTCAAAGATGAGTGCTCGCGTAAACATATCCAGGAATACGTTGGACTGAGGCCCAAAATGCACTTGATCATGCTAGGACAGCAGAAGTGTCTCGCCTCCAAAAACACGAAGAAGGCGAAGGTGTCTCCTGCGTTATTGTGCAAAAGAATCTTCGACACGACATGTATGTGGAATAACTTCGCGAGCGCCATGACGCGAACCTGAATCCCACTCATTATATAAACCTCAAACCCCACCAATGTATAAGCCCAAATAAGCGGAAAAAAACAACAAGCACAATCGGCAGTCCCACCCGAACTTGTACATACACGCGAACCTAGGTGGTAATCGACTAATTTCCTTTTCAAACAAGAATCTACACAGAAACAACAAAGACCACCCTGAATTTCATGTTGGGACAATGTTCTTCTATGCACCAACCAAAACGTTATCAAACCAAGGTAGACCCTATGCACTCCACCCCCACTCCCATTGGAACAATGCTTTCGTCCAGTTCAAACCAAATATCTAAGAGAACAATATGAACTTAAACGGTGGATATAGTAACAATGAAAGAAAGGAGACAGTTGTAGTGGACTGTATGGCCTTAATTAACTTGCAGATCGGCTAGAAACACTATTGGGACTGGTTCAATCGGGCATACAAACGACAAAAGTCCTTAATGAAGCCGCACCAATTTGTCAGCTGTAGCTTATCATAGACATCATTGATATGGGAACGTTTAGCGCGTTGATACATGAACTTGTGGAAGACATCGACGCTGAGTTCTGAGGCGATTATTATCGAATCCAATTTTCCTCTTCAGAGTGTTGCTGCAAATACAACTACGAGTGTTGTCAATATGATCCCGGTTTCATGAATGTGTCCAGGATTGTTTGTGGCTTTTTGACAACATTCACAACTGATAAATACAACACACTCAAGATCGCACTGGTACCGTTGTTCGTATATACCATTTGACCTATTATTCGATCATTTCAATTTGGGTGCTTCCCCGCAAATAACGGCTCTTTGTTTCGTCAGACTATAGCACCACTTGTAGATTTTTTGAACTTTCACCAGGCGCATAGGAGATTTAACCAAACACCGAAAGATCCCAGAAAGATCACAATGGTTATCAAGCCAGATTACAAAGTCATCATACGCCTACATGACCTTACACTCAGCTCTGCCATCTAGATTGAATCTCTAACCTACTCTGTTGATATTGCACATTGATGCTGATAACAGGTTTCGGTTGTACGAAATATGTTAATAAGATTCTCGAGGACGTAACAGTTACACTATTCCGTCAATCATTTTTAGGATCATCACCACTCAGGTTAATCTGGCATGTGACGCCATCAGTGGTAGTTATGAAGTCTCAGCCCCAGCTGCGTACGCGTAGCAGGGTTATACATTATATGTTTTCCCGCGACTGAGGCGCCCCCTCCACCCTTTGATCTGATATATCGATTACTGCCGCGGCACATGTGTATCGTCCATGTCATAATGGCCGGATGACACGTATTCGTTTTACTCTTTTGGGCTAGGACGGGATTACTTAGACCTGCTGTGGAGACTTTGACAATGCAACTTTACAGTAGAGATCGACCTGATAGTTCAATACATTGGCAGTCGTATGTGTACGCGTGATACCAGTGCGGGTTTTTAATTCAACTGTTCCTTGACTGTTAACATGCTCGCCAAAAGTGCTCATGACCTTATCTTCGTACGCTGCACCAATCGCTAAACAAATTACAATGCGAGTCGTTGCTAGCTTCAAAAACGTTTCTGCGAACAGGTTAGAATATTTGGGATTACAGGCGGTTCAATATATTCGAGGTCGACTAAGATGATTACTGACTCAGCCGGTTACACTTGGAACACCCTCGCCCGTTCTAAATGCGATATAAAATTTAATGTTTTCTAATCCCCATTTCAACACCTTAGAATTTTGTATCGTCGACTACAACATGAAACTTGGGGCTTTGTGTGCGTTTCCCCCCTCAGTCACATATAATCCGATTTCGCTGAGGTTGTCGCAAGGTTATTTTCGAGGCTAAGCACACGATCATCTTATTACAAATGGCAAGGCCAATGATGCAGTTTGGCATTGTGCTGCCGTCGCAGATGGCCATGTAGAGTTATCAACATTAGCATAGTTGATGTTTATGCTAAACCCTTCCCTCATCCTAGAAAACCTTTTTGTTGTTATTTTGTGCTTCTGGAGCCACATCAACGTTATCTTTTCTCGCGCACACCACATAAAAACACAAAAAAGCGATATTCATTTGCATGGTAGATAACTACCCAACATTCTTACAGCGTACCGAAGCACGGTTTCGTAGCATTTCAAAATATGAATCGTGAGCATGAACACCACATTATTGCTGTGGTATTTAACTAGCGGGTGTGTATGAGTTTCTTTGCAGTCAAACGGTCATCGTAAACCCTGTGAGCAAATTTAGTTTAACATTGAGGACAATCAAGGCGCACAGAGACAACACAAGCTTTAGCCCTACCCGGACTGACATGAAAACATTGAAACGTGACTGAAATTTTCGCAACACGACTTAGTTTGTTTTACTCGATTTATTACTCTTCATCGGAACTCCTGGAGTCGTTTAAGCAGTCTGTGAGTGATATGTACTTTCATGGATGTGTAGAGGAGCAAGGTTCCCCTTGGCTTTCCCGTCGACGCTCCCGTCGTCTTAGATGGTCAAAAATGTATCGCTGTAATTCTTTCATATATGTTTCTGTAGTTGGAGGCCACAGGTGGCCTAATGATGGTCCAAGACGCACAAAAGAAAACTCCTAACACAGTAATTAATCCTGTTTCATCCCAAATACAACTTAATCAGCTGTATAAGTAGTGAAGTGGGATACTATAGGCTCAATGGGAATTAGCATTAAAAACACCCTTGGGAACATATAGCCTCAATGGAAATTTAACATGGAGAAAAATCGTGGGAACATATAGCCTCAATGGGAATTTAACATAGAGAAAAATCGTGGGAACATATAGCCTCAATGGGAATTTAACATAGAGAAAAATCGTGGGACGATATAGCCTCAAGAGGAATTGAACGTGGGAATTGGGACTGTATAGCGTCAAAGGAATTTAAACAGGGTGGGACTGTATAGCGTCAAGGGAAATTGAACATGGGATTTTTTTTTAAAAAATAAAATAAAATAAAATAAAAAAAGGGGTAGGCAATGGAAAGGCTATCTCTTTTCGAGAAATATGGCTGGCCCTGAAAAGGGCCTTTGGGTTTATGTTAATGTATTCATTAACATAAAGGGCACCGCATTGGTCTTCTTCTTGTCCTTAGGCTGCGTCTCACTGTTGGCCCGTAAATTAGCACTCTTTTCAGGCATCCTTGTCTTTCAACGTAGATCCTACGTATCCACAGGCTGGTGTTTGTCCTGTGGACAACGGTCCACTTGGATCGGACATACATGAGCATGTCTGTCCTAAACATCATGGAAGACACAAGGGTGGATGACTCAACTGTGGTCCACATCTTAAAGCGACGAGAACAGGTGAATCAATGCACTGAACTGCGCTTATTTATAGGCATAGGTAGGATTGAAACGGATTGAGTTCATTCACCAATCCGAACACGCGTTACAGAATTCAGTCAGCCCGCATCCAATTCGAAGAGAGCAGTCTGTGACGTCACGTAGTCTATATAGATTCGCTAGCGCTTGTGTGCAGTCAATCTATGCGACAGTGATTCAACATGACGGAAACTCAGAAAACGATCCAATGGGGTGCACCAGCAGGGGAGACCGCCCAAGGGAACCCGGACTTACTTTCAGAAGAGGTGAATTGGGATTTTGTGGATTTTCTCTCCTCGCAAGAATTTGTTCCGGAACCTTCGTTACCTTCTTCATTACCGCAAGTGGAGAATTTTAGACAGAGACAGAAAGAAGAATTGGAGAAATTTATACAACGACAAAAGGAAGCGGAACAGGCTTTTCTCCTACAGCAACAGCAACAAGAAGAAGAGGTAAGAAAAAAACAACAGCAACAGCAGCAAGAAGAAGTAGCAGCAAAGAAACAAGAGGGTGAAAATCAAACGGTCACGGTACTGTTGGACATTTTAGCGGAGTTAAGAAGTCTGAAACAAATGTATCAGACTTCTTTATCATGACCGAAGAGAATACGACCTTCCCGAGCTAAACACGTCAACCCTGTGACTAAGCCTACCGTACCACCCTTAGTGATTTCAACCCAATCATTATCATCATCATCAACATTACGCAGTCCAGAAGTAGGCCTTGGCCGTGGCAAAGGCTTAAGGCAGTTAAAGTTGATTGCTTAAACTCACCCCTTCACCATAAAGAAAAAGGCCCTTTTCAGGGCCACCCACATTTCTCGAAAAGAAATACAATTTCAATTTGCCAATAACTCAAAAAAACCCCCACCCATTTTACCCTTATAGTACGTGTCTGTGTATGAGTGCGTGAGTGTACGTTCGTATTTTAAAATCAGAACTAAAAGACTCTTACCTTATATCATTCATTTATTCTTTTATCCATTTTTTACAATCCAATTCACAATTCACAACACAACACTTTAATAAAAAGTTCATTGACTTCTTCTTTCTCCTTTTTTAGTCTCTCTGGTTTTTGAATTTCTTCACCGTCTTTTCCTCATTTTCTTCCCTTCTTCTTTTCTTCTTCCCCTGTTTCTTTGCCTCTTGTAAATAGAATTGTCTTTTTTCTTCCTCTTCTTCCTCTGAAGAATCCCTCTCTTCTTCCGAAGAATCCCTCTCTTCTTCTGAAGAATCCTTCTTTTCTTCTGACTCCTCTTGTTTCTTTTTTGGGCAATCTGGAGGCCAATGTCCTTTTTCTTTACAATAATAACAGGTATCTTGACTTTTGTCTTTTTTAGTCCCTGTTTTTGTTCTTTTTTGACGGTCTGGACACTCTGAAGACTAATGCCTTTTCTTCTGACAGATATAGCAAGTATCTTGACTTTTATCTCGAAAGGAAGGAGAGTAGTCCGTAGGCTGGTCTGAAGAGAATTTTCTAATGACCCCTCGCAAAGCTCTGACGAAACGTTCCATCTGGTTAGTCTCTTCCATCGTTGTGCTCGGCTTGAGAGTGAAATGAATAGTGAAAGGATAAGACACACACCCTTTTATATACGCTGGTCTGCCAGGACTATAAAGTAGCTCATGGTGTTTGAACTTGAGTCATTTGACTTTTTGCTTTCAAGATGAAACGATCTAATTCGTTCGAGAAGAAAGAAGAAGAAAGTAAGAGGCAGAAACGTGATCTATCGCCTCGTACCAGGGCTGAAATCTTGGCACAAATTCATGCCAGTGATTTTGAAGAGGACATGAGTGAACCAGAATCAGAACCCTCTAAACCAAGTTCACCACCCTTAGTTAACCCTGAAAAGTACTATTCCATTCGAGAGACGGAAAAGCGCTCCTCTAGAAAATTTAGAACTACGGCTTACAAATACACAGTGAAGTTTAAAGATTTCAAGGCTGAAGTGCCGTTAGAGAAAGCAGAAGTGTTCATCACTGGGGTGTGGGATTCTTTGCTCACTGCACTCAAGCGACAATGTCAACCCAAAGAAGACGATCGCTTGAGACTTTCCATACAACACGACGGTTTGAAATCCCCTGTTTGGATCGAGTTTAGCACCCCTGCAGAATTGACTGCTTCCAAAGTCATGGACAAGATTCAACACGTACAACAATCTAATGACCAGTTTGACATCACCGATGGTAAAGCCACACTGGACATGACCCACGTCTCTCCTCCTCAAGGGACTGGACGCAAAAAGATGTTATTGGTGGACGACCTTCGCAACACCAAAAAGAGTCTCGTCCGAATTCGCAACCCTCATGACCAGATGTGTTTAGCCCGTGCCATCGTGGTGGGACGAACCTATGCCAACAAGAACGACACGGTACAATGGAAAAGAACCTGGAAAACTATTCGACAATCGGACAGAGCCAAACAACGAAACGAAGCAGAACTCCTGTTGCAACAAGCTGGTCTGTCCAAAGACACACCCTGTGGCATTCCTGAGATGCAAAAATTGCAAGATGCCCTAGCTCCACGATACACCTTGAAAGTGCACCCTCAAGAAGTGCGTGGGCCTCTGTTGTTTCGAGGCCAAGATTTTAAGGACGGAAAATACATTCATGTTTATCATCACGATGACCATTTCGATACCATTACCAGTATCACCGGATTCCTAGGATACGGTTATTATTGTGAGAAATGTGATTATGGTTATAACAATCGAGAGCAACACAAGCATTGTGGATCGAAATGCCCAGGATGTTTGGCCTCTCCACCCTGTCTGAGCGAAGAACCAGTGCCTTGTTCAACTTGTCTGCGCACGTTTGTCAGCCCTGCCTGTTACCAGCAACATTTGAAAACACAAGGTTCACAGAAGAAATGTGCTTGTCAACTCCTGAGATTGTGCCCTACGTGTGGACAAGGCATACTTACCAACAATGCCAAGGCACACGTATGTCGAGGAAAGAAAAAATGTCACATTTGTCACCACATCGTGGACTTGGAACACGAATGTTACGTGCAAAAATACCAACCCCCACCAGAGAAAGAGGACGGTCACAAGAAGAAAGGCAATTTCATCTTTTTCGATTTCGAATGCATGCAAGAGACCGGCATTCACATTCCTAATTTCTGCGTGGCTCATCGAGCGTGCGAGAAGTGCATTCAAGAACCTATCTTCAGTCATTGCCCTCACTGCAGCAAGATTCCCGGAGGGCGTGAAAAAATCTTTCGGGGACCGAACACGTTAGCCGATTTTGCCCAATGGGTTTTAGACCCCGTCGACAAGACGTGGAGCCAAGAGGACATCGAACGTTACGGAGATTGTCATCGCCATGCCACGGTGATGGCTCACAATTTCTCCGGATACGATGGACAGTTTCTTCTCAGATACTATACGGAACAAGGCACCGAGCGTCCTAAAGTGACTTTGAACGGAGCCAAAATCATTTTCATGCAAGTGGGACAAGTACAGTTTAAAGATTCGATGAGCTATTTGGCCATGCCTTTGAGTCGAATGCCTAAAACGTTTGGAATGACAGAAATGGCTAAAGGGTACTTTCCACACTTTTTCAATACGGAAGCCAATCAACACGCCGTTCTACCCCATTTACCTGAGGCTCACTATTACGAACCCGACAACATGCGTACCGAACAACGAGAAGCTTTCTACGCTTGGTACCAGGCTCACGCCTCGGACCCTTTCGACTTTCAGGAAGAAATGCTAAAGTATTGTCGTTCCGACGTGGACATTTTACGGCGTTGCTGTGGAAAATTTCGAGAACTGTTCATGGAACACGGAGGGGTCGATCCTTTGAAAGAAGCTTGCACCATTGCCATAGCGTGTTCCTTAGTGTATCGGCAAAGATTCATGCCTGAAAACACCGTGGCTGTCATCAGTCCTCAAACGACCAACTTTGTCAAACGTCAATACTCGGTCAAAGCCCTACGTTGGTTACATTACTTGTGCGACAAGGAAGACAAGTGGATTCAGCATGCCCGCAACGGAGGGGGCGAAAAGACCATCGGAACGTATTCGGTCGATGGCTGGGACTTAGAAAACCCCAAGATCGTGTACGAGTTTAACGGTTGCTTATTTCACGGATGTCCCGTCTGTTACCCTGACCGTAGCACTAAAAATCAGTTTTTGCAACGAACCATGGAAGACTTGTACCAGGACACTTGTCAGCGTCGCCTAAAGTTAGAACAGCAAGGATACCAAGTGGTGGAAATGTGGGAACACGAGTACGATCACCGTATGAAAACCGATCCCGAGTTTAAACGCCTCGTGGAAAGTTACCAGTTCATGGACCCGCTGAACCCAAGGGATAGTTTGTACGGAGGAAGGACCAATGCCACCTGTTTGCTGTACCAAGCCGACGAAGAGAAAGGAGAAGAAATCAAATACTTGGACGTGTGTTCGCTGTATCCCTACGTGTGCAAATATTGTCGCTTTCCTGTAGGGCACCCGCAATTGCTGACGGAACACATCGACCTGAAAAACATTCGACAATACGAAGGCTTGATCAAGTGTAAAGTTTTGCCTCCCACGAATCTATACCATCCCGTCTTACCTCACCATTGTCAAGGCAAACTGATGTTTCCCTTGTGCCGTACTTGTGTCGAAACGTGCAACCAAGACCAACCTTGTCAGCACACCCAGGAAGAACGTGCCTTGACGGGAACCTGGGTCAGCGTAGAATTGTTCAAAGCTCTGGACATGGGATACCAACTGTTAGAAGTGTACGAAATTTGCCACTTTCCCAAGACACAACAATACCACAAGGGTGACCCTACTCAGAAAGGCATTTTCGCAGACTACGTGGATGCCTTTTTGAAACTGAAGCAAGAAGCCAGCGGCTATCCTTCCTGGTGTCACACTCCCGAAGACCAAATACAATTCAAAGAGAAATACTACGAACAAGAAGGCATCAATTTAGACCACATCGAGAAAAACGAAGGCAGGCGATCGTTTGCCAAAGTGATGTTAAATTGCTTGTGTGGGTAAAATGGCACAACGACCGTGTTTACCCAAGACGGAATATTTGACAGAACCTTCCCGCTACTTCCAGATGATTCACGACAAAACCAAATACATGAAACACGTGGACGTCGTTCGAGAGAATTTGATCTTGGTCAATTACGAAGAAGATCTGGACTTTGTACAAGACGACCCTTTTGGAAATGTCATCATTGCGGCTTACGTGACAGTCCATGCTCGCTTAAAATTGTACGAAGCTTTAGAACTGTTAGGGGAACGCGTCCTGTACTTTGACACGGACAGTTGCATTTACATCCATCACCCGATTCAGCATCACCCTAACATCGAAGGAGACCGTTTAGGAGCCTGGACAGACGAGCATCCCGACGACAAGATTCTAAGTTTCGTCAGTGGCGGTCCCAAAAATTACGGCTACGAATACCGGGACAAACAAGGAGAAGTGCACACGACGTGCAAAGTGAAAGGACTGACTCTGAATTATCGTACCAGTCGTGTGGTCAACTTTGGGGTATTGAAAGAAGCCTTGCAATCGGGAGAGGATGGAAACTTTAAAGTGACCACTCACCAACCGAACAAGATTGTACGTTTACCCACTCACCACATCGTCAGTCGACCCTTGGAAAAAGTCTATCAAATCGTGTACCAGAAGCGTGTTCGACTTCCCAATCATTTCACCTTACCGTATGGACACGTTGGTATAAAACATTGGTTGTAAGAGGATAGTTACCCCACTAGAAAGATGACTTCGCCACAGCAAGAATCGAGTGAGAAACCCGATGAGAACTCCAAGTTCAAACCCTACCATTTTCCAGTCTTCTTACCTGACTATTGTGATTGTGCCCGTCGATTGGACACGTTTCAGAAATGGCCTACGGATAGGGAAGGATTACCTTCTTCGCATGTTTTAGCTAGAACAGGATTTGTCTACTTGGGACCTGAGTCAGGATTGGGATACGAGGTACAGTGTTTCGCGTGCGGACTGAAGTTACGAATGGATCTATGTATCTATAAAGATTCAGCTATTCTGGAACATACTCGATGGTCTCCGCACTGCCCTTACCTTTCTATGGCCTTTCCACCCATCACACTACGGTACAATGTTGACGGTACCTTAGAGACGGTACCTTCCAGAACAGGACATAAAAAACGTAAAAAAGGAAAGATGTACAAGCTGGAGACTGCATTGAGACTAGTATAAAAAGGGGCTATGGTCAAGATCGATAGTTCATTGTGACTACCAAGACCGAGCGAACAAGATGAATACTTTGAAAGAGACATCGTTCCAGTTTGGGGATTGTAAAAAAGTTGTATCTTCCTCTAGTGTGACTAATATTGGATGGATAAGACCCATGCATTGCGACGGAAAATGTCCGGAAGGAAACTGAGATTGTCCATGTGGTTACCATTGTAATTGCGTAACGGAGTTTGCAGACGAGTGCGATTGTGAGCCTTGCGATGGATACGATGCTGTACCTTGTGACCTGAGCAATGCCGTAAAGCATCATGGGAACTTTGTTCTCACTGCCCCTATCATGGAAAGTGATGCTGTGCGTGTCAAACCTGAGGGATGCGAAAGCGATGCCGCTCGTCCTCTTAGACATTTTACCGGGTTTAAAGGGGAATGTCGACCTTCACGTTTACCTCCCTACGGATGTCATCCAGCCCTGAGCAAACTCCTGTTCATGTCACCCAACCCTCATCGAAACGAACCTGTGAAAGACGAATATTCGTTTCCTGTGCGTTTGTCGGAATACTGCGACTTTGAAAATCGTCTTCAATCGTTCAAAGGAAAATGGCCAAAGTATCTGGGAGGACCGACCCCTGAAGAATTAGCCAGAGCCGGATTTTTCTACTTGGGCTTAGGAGATAAAGTCAAGTGCTTCAGTTGCAGTGTGTCACTTCACCACTGGGAACCGCAAGATTCGGCCTACGTTGAACATGCTCGATGGTCACCGAATTGTCATTACTTACCTTTAGTGGGACCGAGACATTGAAGTAACTTCTTACCATAATAATCTGTTCATGGATACTTTACAAGAGAACATTCGTGCTTTGCCTGTGGAGTTGAGAGAACGCATTTATCGAGAGCTGGTCAAAATACAAGTGAAACGTAAAGAACAATTGCATCCGTTACGTCACCGGTGTTTGAACCACTGGTACCTTCAGGCTATACAAGGACTGATTGAGTTGAAAGTGTTCTATTGGACAGACATTGATCAACGACCTCCTGGTTATAAAAAGGAATGGTTTGGTATTGACGATTCTATCTACTACATTGTAAACGTACTGCATCGAATTCCAGAGGAAGAGTTAACGAATTACCAACATCTTTCACGCAATGTCAACTTGGTGAAAGACGAAACTTCTGAACGAATTGTAATGTGTAGATTAGTGGTGAAACGATTTAGATTCGACAATGAATTAAAACCATGTTTGTGCAAACAGTACATTTCTTGTGTCAGACCAAAGAGGATTTAGTATGACCTATTCATGGATACTTTACAAGAGAACATTCGTGCTTTGCCTGTGGAGTTGAGAGAACGCATTTACCGAGAGCTGGTCAAAATACAAGTCAAACGTAAAGAACAATTGCATCCGATATGTCACCAGATCTTTAACCACTGGTACCTGAATGGTATAAGAGAAGTGATTCGTCAGAAATTCTTTCAATGGTCAGACATTGTTCAAAACTTTGAGGTCGCTAATGATCGACATGTTCATAATTATGGTTACTTCGAGATTCACCTAGTGCAACGCATTGAGGAAGACAAGTTAAAGGATTACCAACATTTGTTACGTGGAATCTGCTTAGCGGAAGATGAAACACCTAAACGAACTCTGACGTTTCGGTTACAGTATGCAAGATTTAGATTCCCTACTGGAGAACGAAGATCTCTGGCTAGAAAGTACGTGTATTGCATCCGAAAAAAAGAGAATATAAAAACAGGCTGCCATGCCACGGTTTATGTCACATGTCATCCAACAGATTCCGTGGAAGGAACTCAATGACCATATTCAAACCGTGGATCATTACCATCAATTATTACAAGAATTTTATCCATTCAATTTGGGACGACAAGTGGTGTGTGTCTTAGTGACTTGTTTTCTGGGATTTCGTTTACCAGCCGATTCTTTGTGGACTCTTTACGATCAGTACTTACCACCTCAATGGCCTTAAATGGTCACGAAAAACTCCTTTTGCTCAAAGCCTTGCGTTTTCATCTGGATACTTCTCGACCTCAACAGGAAAAAAAGATTCGTCAACTTTTAGCTACCCAAGACGTGTATGACGATGTGTGTGTAGCTTGTGACTTACATCCCCATTGGACAGATGTCCGTGCCTGGAAAGAATGGGGTTTTGAGGCTTGGACCCAAGAAATGGCCCAGTATGCACGAGAGTTGTTCAAGGAAAAAAGTTACTTTTCAACCCGTGTTAGTGACGGTGCCAGAAGAACCCGTCACCCAGGACAGGACTGTCGTGGACAGGCCTGAAAGACCCTTTCGGGAGGACACTTGTGTGACCTTACCCCCTACTATAGAACTGGTTAGAACATTACCCAAAACATGTTGTACAGACACTTGTTTTTATTCCACGTTCATCGTTATCATGTGCCTTTTATCCTTGTACTTAAGCCTTTGGCTTTTATGTAATTTTGTCTTTCGTATTCATGTTTGATAAAAAACATTCAATAAACGTGTTCTGAAAAAGTATATAAACTCTTGTCTTGTTTGTTTTCGTGTCACAAGTGACATTTCTGACACCATGGCTACCTCTACTGTCTCTGCTCCCTCTTCCTCTACTGTCAAAGTCATCGACGAACACTTAGATCGTGCCAGTTGGGAGGCTTTGTATCTTCGCCATCCCTTTAACATGCTCATTGCTGGACCTAGCGGTTCTGGCAAAACCGAATTCGTCAAACGTTTGATCGAACATAAACATCATTTGATCGATCGGCCCCCTCAACGGATCGTGTGGTGTTACAAAGAGTGGCAATCGGCGTACAGCCTCTTGCTAGAAAGTCAAGGCGATTCCATCGTGTTTGTGGAAGGCATTCCTAAAGAAGACGACGGCATCGTCTCTGACTCCCGTCAAACCCATTTGGTCATTTTCGACGACATGTTAGGAGAAGACGAAGAAGAAATTAAATTGTGGTTTACGCGCAAAGGGCATCACCGTAATGCCAGTGTCGTTTACATCACCCAAAATTTGTTTCAACAAAGTAAAGCCCATCGCACCATCAGTCTCAATGCGCATTACGTGGTCTTGTTTAAAAGCCCTCGAGATAAATCGCAAGTGCAAGTCTTAGCCAAACAGTTAGGAACGCCTTGGCTGACTCAGGCGTACGACGATGCCACTCAAACGCCACACGCCTATTTACTCGTCGATTTGAAACCTACGACCCCCGAGGATTTGCGATTTCGTACCCACTTGTTTCACCACTGGTGCCAAGACGGAGGGCCTGTCCTGTACACGTCTCCGTCCTCGACTTCATTTCACTCCCCATCAAAAAATCTATAAAAACCTCAGACCCTTTTTCGTCTGTCTCACACAGTGTGAACATGACGTCCCTTCAGTCGCATCTTCCCGTCAAATTGATTCGTGCCTTGTATGGCATCAGTCGAGAAAAAAATCCACAAACACGAGCTCGTGTCTTACAAGCTAGTCTCAAAGAAGTCTTACGATGGTTCACGGTGACGGAACGTCAAATACTCCAAGGAATCATTCAGATTCCTCATCAAACCCAACGCTTTTTCGATCGAAACAAAGTCGCTTTGGTCCAACTGGCCGATCCCCGCATCGACACCTGGAGGGAGCGGTACTCTAGGAGGGGTCATCATTCGCTCACTCTTAAGATGGGATCCTAATGCCCCCAAAGTTATCCCCAAGACAAAAGTCCAACGAAGCCCCAAGAAGAAAAAGAAAAAGACCCCAAAGAGAAGAACTTCTCCAGTGGCGGGACCCTCCTCTTACCAGACACCACCCCGGAAAAAGAAAAGAAGCCCCAAGAAAAAGAAAAGTCCACAGAAGAAAACTAGTCGCAAGAGAGGCACTTCGGCCAGGACGCAACCTTACACTCGCAAACCACGACCTGCCACAGCGGTGACTGCGTCTCCGGCAGCCTCACGTTTATCCACTTCTCCGTTGATGTCACCAGGAACTGAAGAGTACTTGGAGACGTTGATCACACCAAGAACTTCTCCGTTGATGACCCCCAAAAGAACTTCCCCAGTGGCAGGACCCTCCAATTTAGTGGCAGTGGCTGCTGCTCACAAAGTACCTTCTCCCAAAATCAAAGTCCATGAAAGATCGGGCATGTTACAAAGTTTACTGGATTTGTCCAAGCAAGAACTGGCTCGATTTAGTCCGTTACGTACCCCTGCACGACGTGTCATGCCTGTCCTCAAACTGATACGCCGTAAAGACAATCAGTGGCGACGCGTTCCAGTATAAAAAAGGCCTGTGACCGAGTAGGGTATCAGTGTTTTTAGGTGCTCCTAAAGACTCAAAGATGTCACCCTCCAGAAAACCCCAAGGAAAGAAAAGGAAAGGACTGCCACCACGTTTAGCCAAACATGGGGACCTGTTATCTGTCCTGTCCAAAGCTTCTCCACCCCTACGAAAAAAACTCATTCAGACGGCCTCCAAAGAGGTCATCGATACCGTGTGCGAATGTTGTTTGAACGTTTTGAAAGGCACGATTCCTTTGTCCAAACACCAGAAACAATGCTTAAGCAAACATCGTCACGTTCTTCGCCAAATGGTTCGAAAGAAAATTCCCATTCGTCAAAAAAAGAAGATGTTAGTGCAACGTGGAGGCATTTTGCCTCTCTTGTTAGGCCCCATACTGAAAGGAGTCTTGGGAACCATGTTGGGAGGACTAGTGGGAGCAAGATAAAAAGGCCTTCGGAAGTCCCAAGATCTCAGAATCGACCCTTGACAACCCCATGGAAGGACGAAAACTAGCTTTAGTGCCTTACAAACGATGGATGGAATACCATCGGTGGCAAGAACAACGCACCCCGCATTTACCTCCCAATCCCAATTTGAGCGAAATGTCCCAGTTACAACACGAATTGCAGTCCTTGATGGATCGCCAAGATTTGTCCGAAACAGAAAAATCGCAAAAGTGCGGTCAACTCTTGCAACGACTGCAACTCTTTCACCAGAAAGCTTTAGACGAAACAGCTCTACCCACTCTGAAAGATTTTAAGACCTTGATGAAAAGTCCAGCACCATCACCAGTACCAGTACCAGTGACCAAGACAGAAAAAGGAAAAGAAGAAGAAGAGGAAGGGTTTCAAACTCCACCAGAAAAAGTACGCAAGTTAACAACACCACCTACCTCCAGAATTCGATGGATTAAAAAGATGATGGCCACCCCTTCTTCCTCACAAGAGAAAAAGAAAGTGAAGACAGAAGTAAAACAAGAACCGATATCCCCCGCTCAGACATCCTCCTCCTCTTCAACACCTATTGCCGGTCGCACACGCAAAGCATTGCAATCCAAGAAAATACCCCAAGAGAAAAAGAGTAGCCTCTTCCAAGAGTGGGTGCCTTATTAAGACACCAATCAACACAAAACATGGAAAAAGTCTTAGCCAGCATTTACTACGATCCCTCGCATCCTGCAGGTTACGCAGGAGTTCAAAAATTGTATCGTGCTGCCAAAACGCGACTGAAAAGTCTCCGTTTACCTCAAGTGCAACGATGGTTACAAGAACAAGCTACCTACACTTTACACAAACCCATTCGACGCAAGTTTGCCAGAAGTCGCACCCGAGTGGAAGGCATCGATCATCAATGGCAAGCCGATTTAGCCGATGTCTCTCATTTGGCCAGCTACAATCGTGGCTACAAATATTTGTTTTGTGTCATCGACGTCTTTTCCAAATTTGCCTGGGTCGTGCCCTTGACTTCCAAATCGAGCAGCGAGTTAGTGCGAGCCCTGCAACGGGTGTTGAAACAAAGCGGTCGTCACCCTCTTCGATGGCAAACGGACAAAGGCACCGAATTTCTGAACCAAGCTTTCCAAAAAGAATTAAAGAAACGTGACATTCATTTTTTTACCACCGAGAATCCCGAAACCAAAGCCAGCATCGTGGAACGTTTTCAACGCACTTTGAAAGAACGCATGTGGAAATATTTTACGCATCACCACACTCTGAAGTACATCGACATCTTACCGCACCTGGTGCAAGCGTACAACCAATCTTACCATCGAAGCATCGGACGTGCCCCACAAGACGTGACTCCCGACAACGAAGTGTTGGTGTTTGAGCGTCTGTTTGGTACGTCCCCGACGAGGGCTGTCCCCAAGAAAAGTGGAGAGTTGGCCGTAGGAGATTGGGTGCGCATTGGCAAAACCAAACGCACTTTCGACAAAGGTTACTTACCTAACTGGACGACCGAATTGTTTCGCGTCACTGGACGAGTGCATGGCCGTCATCCTGCCGTCTATAAATTGGAAGACATGAACGGAGAAGTGCTCAAAGGAACGTTTTATTTGCCCGAGTTACAACGTGTGACCAAAAAAGAAGACGACGTGTACGACATCGAAAGCATTCTCGAACGCAGAACCCGTAAAGTGGGCAAACGACGTATCAAATAAGTCAAAGTACGTTGGAAAGGATATCCACCCAGTTTCGATTCTTGGATCGACGCTTCACAAGTCATCGACTATAAAAAGAAGTGACCATCATGCCCTTTCACACATCAGACGCAGCTACGTCGACCACTCCTTCTTCACCCAGTTCTTCTGTGCAAGATTTACAAAAACAACCCTTGTGGGTGTGGTGTGGAGAACGTGTGCCTAAAACGCAAATCGTCTTTTTCTGCCAAATCTTCGTGGTGTATTGTGTCATCGGGGCAGCCATCGCCAATTTGAGTTTGCAACAAGGAGACAAACAATTGTGGACCATTTTATTGAGCAGTTGCATCGGTTACCTGCTTCCTAATCCCTCCCTGAAATTCTCCTCGAACGGGAACCTTGTGTCCAGTGCCAGTGTCAGTGCCAGTCACCAGTCCAACCACAATCAGAACCCCATTTTGGGCGGAGACACGCCTCTGACGTCCAGTAGTATCTCCTCGGACAGTCACAGAACTCTAGAATTATGAGTCACCAAAACCAATTTTACTTGACCTTACCCAGTGACAGTTCCATGGAGGTCTTTCCCAATAACACGTTGTGCTGTTACACGGCCAAATTACCTCAAGCCATCCCCTTAGATCACGAAGCCCATTGGGAAGTGGCTTTGGTAGAAATGATTCACCCGACCCAAGTCCTCAATGTCCTTCCCAATCAAAATTTTTTTACGGTGCAAGTTCATGACGACCAAGTGCAACAGTGGATGGATACCCATAGCAAATATGACAAGAAAACCCGTAACAAAGAAAATTCAAACTGGACCGACTATCACTTGTTCATTCCCCCAGGTTATTATTTTAGTGGTCAACATTTGGTCAACACCATAGCCACCAGGTTTAATGGTGTGTTTCTGAAAGCTTTGGAAAGTACCAAAAAAAGTGTCACCCTGGAGTACCACAAAACAGCTCGTCGCTTCATGATAAAATTTCCTGAGGGGCCTAAAATAATATCTTTCTTATTTTGTCCTGAATTGTTTGACATGTTGGGCGGTGACATGAACCTGAAGAAGATAGTAGAACAACAAAAAGGCGAATTACTAGTCATTTCTGACAACGATACTTTTGCCAAATATTTTCGTACCCCGGTAGAACTGAACCAAGGACTGAATTTGATGTTCGTGTACTCCGATGTGGTGGAGTATAACGTGGTGGGACACACCTCTGTGCCGTTACTGCGTGTCATTCCTTTCAAAGTGGATTCTGCCGCGAACGCTGACGAGGAAGGTGGAAACACTTACCACGTCCACCACGAATTTGTCCATCCTCACTATTTGCCTGTCAGCAAGTCGTATTTGGACACGGTCAACATTACTATAAAAGGAGATTTGGGACAAAATATTCCATTCACCAAAGGAAAAGTCACGGTGAAACTCCATTTTCGAAAACGGTTCTCTCACGACTCGTAAGTAAGTCATGTATCCAGTGTACCGAGGGGTGGCTCGACAGCGAGGACACGGTTTAGGAGATATGTTAAAATCGGCCTTTCGTTCGGTGGCCCCGGTGTTGAAACCGATGGTGACACGCGGATTGCACGCCTTGAAAGATGCGGCACTGACGCAAGGCAAAGAATTTCTCCAAAATGTCATCATCGACAAACAAAACCCTAAAGAAGCCTTCATGAGGGCAGGCAAAAATGTCTTGCTGCAAACGGGCAAAGACATTTTAGGCCGACGAGACACACCTATAAATGCCCTGCACGCTACCGAGTCAGGCATTCAGCAAGGACAAGGCAGAAAGAGACGACGAAGAAAACACCCTTTCACCAGACTTCAAGCTAGAAAGGCCAAGAAAAGAAGAACCGTTCGAGACTTAGACGTTTTCGATTATTGAGACACAGCAACAAAAAAAAAATGATGCACCGAGAGTCATGTGCTTGTTCCAAGACGGAACTGGATATGTTTGCCATGCCCCCCACCATGATGACGATGCAAGAATCCCAGTGGGTGGAATTTCACCCGGTCTCCTCATTGACCGATTCCGCTCCCATCGAGTTTGAAATCAAAGGACAGCCCGAAGATTACATCGATCTGAATAGCAGTTACTTGTACTTGAAAGTGAAAGTGATGGAAGGAACACCTCCCGCTAACATAGACGCTGATGAAGCAGTAGCTCCCGTCAACAATTTCATGCATTCCTTGTTCAGCGAAGTGGACTTGTACTTGAATAACAAACTGGTCAGCAGCAGCATGGATACTTACCCTTATCGAGCGTACCTGGAAAATCTCTTGACGTACGGAAAAGAAGCCAAGAACACTCATCTGGATGCTTGCGTGGCATGGAAACCTGACCAAGCGACTAAATTCAACGGCATTACACTTGCTGGGGATGCTTCAAATCCAACGGGATTTGTAGAACGACAAAAGAAAATTGCTGGAAGTCGTAGTTTAGAACTGATGGATCGTTTGCATTTGGACATGTGGTTACAAGAAAAGTATTTGCTGAACGGGGTGGATGTCCGCCTGAGACTGAATCGCACTAGCGCTTCTTTCCATTTGATGGCTGCTGCTGATGCCACTTACAAAGCCATCATCCAAGAAGCCAGACTCTACGTGCGTCGTGTGGAAGTGTTACCTAAAGTAGGTAACGACATCAGTCAGACATTGAGCAGAACAACCGCCAAGTATCCGATACGACGCGTAGAAGTGAAAACGTTCACCATTCCTGCTGGACAGCGATCCATGATCGAAGATCATCTGTTCCAAGGACAGTTACCCAAACGTTTGATTGTTGGTATCGTCAAGAATTCAGCTTTCAATGGTGTCTACAACGAAAACCCTTTTGAGTTTAAGCATTACAATGTGTCCAAGATCGAAGTCAGTCGCGATGGCAAGACCTTGTGTACCCGACCTTTCGAGCCTAACTTTGGTGCAGCAAAGAATTATTTGAGATCGTACTTGTCCCTGTACGAAGCTACCGGACAGTTAGGAACCAACACCAGTCACGGCATTACGTACGACGATTATGCAGGAGGCTATGCTTTGTGGGCTTTCGATTTCACTCCAGACCAAGGCAGCGACGAGGGACATTTCCACCCTATAAAATCAGGCCAGATTCGTGTGGAAATTCAGTTTGCGAGTCCACTGGATGCAGGGAACACAGTGAACGTCATCCTGTATGCAGAATTCGATAATACCATAGAAATCAACAGTTTGAGAGAAGTCATTCTAGATTACTAGAAACCATGGAAGACTGTTATCCCTCTTTACCTAGTGGAGAAACTTTGGATATGAAATGTAAGGAGACTGTGGAAGAAGAAGTGATCATGATGAAGTCAAGATGGCCAGAACAAGAAGCCCATTTAGTCTCCTGTTTTGCCAAACACTTGGTCGACAAAATGACGGAATTGATCAAGAAAAATTGTTATGGATGTCAAAACGATCATCCCAGTCAAATTCAACACGATAAATGCCTGATGTTAAGTCAAGAAGAAAAATTGGACGAGTATCTGGACGAAGCTTGGAGTCTCATCTCGAACAAAGACGTGTTGCACCAGTGGTATAAAGACTTGCGTGAACATTCTTGTCCACCATTAACCACTCAAGAGATCCATCGTATCGAAGCTCTCCTGAATCAGAGTGAGGAAACAGAACGAATAACCGTTTATTCGTCAGACATTTTCAAGCAAAAAGTCAGGATCGAATTGACGACTTATTATTACCTGTGAAGAAGAAGAAAAAAACCACACAAATGGATACCTGGGAACTTTATTACCTTTTGAACCACAGTTCGTATACGTCTTCTTGGAATCCTGTCGTCTGTGCTAAAGATGAACTCCCTCATCGCAAACCTAAAGACCATCAAGCTTACGTGATCAACACGGACGACAGTCATCTCCCAGGAACCCACTGGGTAGCCGTTTACTTTCCTCAAGAAGGATGTGTGGAATATTTCGATTCGTACGGATTGCCCCCTTTGGAAGACGATATCATTGACTTTATGAGAAGAAATGCTCAGACCACCCGATTCAATAATGTGAAATTGCAAGGCACAGATTCCTTGGTGTGTGGACAGTACTGTGTGTATTTTCTGCATCATCGCAGCCTGGGCTATTCCTTAGAACATTTAGTGACTCATTTTGATCCTCGTTCTTCTGCTAGAAACGATGTGAAAGTAGATCGATGGTTTTGTGACCATTATGCTTATCTTTTGTCTCAAGCTAGGAAACGTAGTGTCCATCAATGGCCTAATGATTTCCAACAGTGGAAATCACAATTTCATTCACAACGTTGTCAGCCCTGTTCAAAGTAGATTGTGAATTGAGAAAAAATGTTTGTGGTTTGAAAAAAATTGTTTGATGTTATAGTGTTGGATTATTGTTAAAAATGTTAGAGTTGCTGTTTAGTGTTAAGTGATTTTTGAATAAAAAATGTTGTGTTTTGAAAAAAATGCCTTTGTGGTTTGTTTAGCTATAAGAATGTTGGATTGATGCTCTTTCATTTCTTACTATCCCTCTCATGACACTCACTGAACGTTGCGACTCGAAAACCGTGTGGGGGATGTTTTCCTTCACGTCCGCGCTTTGACTTTAAGAACCGGGGTTGTTTCAAGTCTAACCATCCATTGTCGACTCATCCTCCTACGAAGATGTGCTCCAAACTAACTAAGCTCAACGAAGCCTACGTGAATTTGCATAGGGTCAGACACAGTCTGATACCGAAGCCAGAAGAAATAGAGAATGTGAGAATGTTAAAAATCACTGAAGACCTGATAGAAGAGCTCTTCAGAGAAGAAATGAACAGGGAAAAAGAAGAATGGACAGAGAAGTACAGACTTCAGAGACAGCAGCAACAGCAGCAGCAACAACCTGAAGCTGACAGAGGCTTTGTCGATTGCAGTATCGACACCAAAGAGTTCTTCTTCTCTTTCCGAAGAAGCAGACCTATCGCCAGAAAGTCTATCCTCAGAGGACATCGCATTCTTAGAAACTAAAAAAGAATGCCATAGCAAACAAAAAACAGCCCTTTTCAGGGCTACCCAATCCTCTAGAAAAGAAATAACTATTAATTTGCCAATGTGTGTAGGTAGAGTAGTGTGAAAATAAACACTAACTCTTTTTAATAAAATGTGAGGGTATGTGTTGGTGAGTTTATGTGTTTGTGTTTGTAAGAGCTCACGTAAGTTGGTGTGGATAGTAGATTAAAATGATGTCTTTTTTAGTGTTTGAGGTGTATATTTGGGGTTAGATTGGATTGCTTTGCGTATGTGGATAGTCTATTGAAGTGATTTATGAAAAATTTTTAAAATAGTGATGGGTAGCATAAAAAGTGAGTGAGTGTTTCTTTTAGGTCCGCGCGTTGTTGTTTTTGGTCATGATCTAGGTAAGATGAATTTTATGTTTTTAGGGGGATGTTTTCCTTCACGTCCGCGCTTTCAGTATAAATTAAAAACTAATCGTCAGTTTGGCCCATCGTCGACCTGTTAACAGCAAGACAATGAATACAAGGATTGTGAAGCTGCTAGAACTCCAGATGCACCTGGAATATTCCAGGCGCATAGTAAACGAACTATCAGCGGAGGCTATCGTAGAAGAAGCAAGAATGAAGAAAGAAGAGGAGGAGAGAAGAGAGAGGGAAGAAGAGGAAAAGAAAAGAGAAGAGAGGATGTCGTTCAATATTCCCGAGACAGAGGATTGGGGTGTTGAAGCGAATCATCCTCCCTCTGCGCTCCCCAGAAGAAAGGTGAAAGAAGACTGGGGAAGAAGATGCGTGTGTGGCGCCAGGCCAGGAAGGTGCAACCATTAGATAGGTGCATCAGGAGTTCAAAAAAACCAACAGCCCTTTTCAGGGCTACCCAATACTCTAGAAAAGAAATAACTATTAATTTGCCAATGTGTTTAGGTAGAGTAGTGTGTATATAAACACTAACTCTTTTTTAAAAAAATGTGAGGGTATGTGTTTGTGTGTTTGTGATTGTAAGAGTAAAGGTATGTTTGTGAGAATAGTAGACTATGGGTTTCTTTATTGTTTCTTAGCAATTGTGGAGAGTATAGTTTGGGTTATATTATATGAAATGAAAAAGTAGGGGGATGTTTTCCTTCACGTCCGCGCGTTGTTTGGTCATGATCTAGGTAAGATCCATTTTATGTTTTTTAGGGGGATGTTTTCCTTCACGTACGCGCTTTAAGTATAAGAACCCACAGCATTCGTCGTTCAAACCATTCTGCAAAGAATAAAAAGAAGATGGCGTCAAACCAAATGGACAAAATACAAACCTTGCAAGACGTTTTAGACAACTTAGGAATAATGGAACAGATGCTAATAAGACTCGTTGAAGACCATTATTCCTATAGTCCCCATCGTGTAAAGATGGAAATTAATAACTTAAGAAAAGCAAAGGACAAGATTAGTGGTGTCATGAAAGAGATAAAGGAGGAGAAGGAGGATGAAGAGGAAAGAATAAGAATACGCAAATGGAACGAAAAAATTGAAAAAGAAGAAGAAAATGAGAAGAGGAAGAAAGAAGAAGAGGAGGAAGAGAAGAAAGAAGAAGAGGAGGAGAAAAAAAAGAAAGAAAGGAAGAGAAAAAGTGTTGGAGATAAAATAAGAAGTTGGTGGAGGAAAAGAAGAAATTAGAAGCAGAAGAAGAAGAAAACCCAAAGGCCCTTTTCAGGGCCCCCATATTTCTCGAAAAGAGATAGCCTTTCCATTGCCTACCCCTTTTTTTTATTTTATTTTATTTTATTTTTTTAAAAAAAATCCCATGTTCAATTTCCCTTGACGCTATACAGTCCCACCCTGTTTAAATTCCTTTCACGCTATACAGTCCCAATTCCCATGTTCAATTCCTCTTGAGGCTATATCGTCCCACGATTTTTCTCTATGTTAAATTCCCACTGAGGCTATATGTTCCCACGATTTTTCTCCATGTTAAATTTCCATTGAGGCTATATGTTCCCAAGGGTGTTTTTAATGCTAATTCCCATTGAGCCTATAGTATCCCACTTCACTACTTGTATATATTTCCATTCCTCGCGCATATTCCTGCGTTGTTAGAGAACTGTGGCTCCTGCTGTTGCAAAGAGACTGCGTTAGGAACCATCGTGACTGGATTAGGATGGCTCTGAAACACGACTTTTGGAGGACATACAAAATGGTAAAGGGCGTCGAATATCCAGGCATGAGAGTCAAAAGCTTCCGAGAGGATGTGGGTCTTGGTTCTGGTTTCACCGTTGACTAATTTTGAGTTGCTGGCTATGGCAAAGTCAGTCAAACATTTTCTAGGTATGTTTATGCGGAATGAACTTGCATAGATGATTCCCCGCACAAGGGAAAGTGGCATCATTATCCTAGATTTGACATCATGCCCTGGAAAACATTGCTTCACATAGGTGATGACGCTCAAACATTTTTTTTTATTTTGATCGGTATGTTCTTACACTCCCACTTGAAGCTGTTGATCAATTTAACCCGGGGCGGTGGACGACAACCAACGTTATTTGGTGGTGCCGTGTCATTCTAGGTCGGAGCCTTAATGTTAATGACGTAAAAGTAATCGAGGAATAACCGAGGCGGAACAACAGCTGTGAGATGAAATTACCAAGAGAACCGCGTTGCTCATGAAGAACAAGCTTATGTATGTGGTTGTAGATGTTATTTACCGAATCGTCGAGGCAACTACGAGTGGTCTGGGTGTGTCGATCCATGACATGACTTCCCTAACTATTATAGGCACATCGATCTGAAATATTGCTGGAGTCATATCAGTAGTAACCGGAGTAACTGACAGAGCTGGTAAAATAATCTCTTTACGGCTGCTTTCGCGAATACGTGTCTATTTAGAACTTATCACGGCGGGACAAAAAAGTCTCAATACAATTACCAAACTGTACTCGATGGTTATAGAAAAAAACAAACATTTTGAATAGTGTGTTAGACACCATGGTGGCGAAAATGGAAAAATACTGGAGCATAAATACGAAAACGGGATATTAACTGCTCTAATTTACAAGAAATGAAGTAAATATTTGCCAGTGTCCTGATTAGTACGATGCTAAAGGTTTTGTCAGTTAGTAATTTTACGTTAAAATCTTAAACCACCCCATGTTCTTCGTCTTTTAGTGGTGCCTATTGGCAACGTTCATATTTGAACGTGTGCGCTTGAAAGGAAAACAAAGTTGGAGGGGGTTAGGCTGCTTTCACCTAGTTCTGTAAAAATACAAAATCGCTAATATAGCTAAATTTACGGAGATTATTAAACACGATTAGCTACATCACATCTTTTGCTTAAAAAATATATTTGTCATGCAAATGGAGTGACCGTGCTACTAAAGAATCTCATTTGATTCGAATTGCCAACAAGTAGACAATATTACGGACACACTCGAGACATTTAAGTTCTGAAATGACTAAGGGTTTTGCATTTTTCACAGCCTTGATGCTGTTTTTAAATTCGGCGTGTGTGTGTGTGTGTGTATGTGTGTGTGTGTGTGTGTGTGTGTGTGTGTGTCTGTGTGCATGTTTGTGGGGTTTATAAACACACGGGAAGGTTTGCGAATACTACTGACCTAATTTATTATTACTTTAAAGTGGTAAATAAATATAACGGATAACAAAAGCAACAATTAAATGTAACAACAAAATCAACTAATTGTCTGCTGAATACATTCGCGTTCTCTTGTGCTTTGATATAAGTGAACAATAGTAAAATGCCTTTGAGTACGAAGAACGAAGGCTTTCATTATCTGCTAAAGAGAAACAAAAAATATTGGCTTACGGCGATTTATAAGAAGCCGAAGGCTTAAGCTTCTAACAGTGCTTTGATTTATAAATGAATTCGTCCACAGACTTTTTCTATATGCCTAGCGTCACCATCCCATCCCATCGACTTTGTATATGATTGATTCATGTATAATATATTTCTCGAGAATTGCAACTGGCTTAGAGCTTGTCCTTGAAAGATACATGCCACTTGCTGATTTGTTATCAGAAGTGAGAATAAGAGTGTAAGACCTAGCTAACGTTTATCCTTCCAACCTTTTATTATTTTTATTTGGTCACTCATTTGTAAAGGTTTTCGGTCAATTTGGATCACGTCACGTGTATCAAAAGTGATTAATATGATGTTAACTGTAAAGGTCGAACAAATCTTGTATAAAGTCTCACTTTTGATTAAGGAGATAATGCAATAACTCGTGATTATAAGCTATTGTATAACTTGTTTATGAGCGTTATTTGACCTGTGTATACAAGTGAATAAGATTACTCATCGCTATAAAGTACCTATCTCAATTACTGAATTTTGCTCAAATTTTTTAACTTAAAACGATCACATTTAGGTGCTACTCTTCTTTGTTTTTCCAGGGAAATTCAACTTTTCTCTTGCTATTAGGACATAGGCCACGTCCTGACAAAATCCTAAGACAACTTTTGCATTTAAGAATGGTATTATGTTTAGTAACGCTTTCTTACGTATAGTTCTTTGGTAATTTGCTCTGTTATACAGAATTTCTATCAATCAAGGATGGATAAGTTCGTGATTCATGCTGGTCCATTTTCAGTGCATATTAGAAAGGCACATATTGAGTGCTGGTAGTAGGAGGTCGGACTTGTATTGGATTCTGTCATTCTTAGGTCGTTCCAGACGGTTTCGTGGTATAACCGTAACAGAAAAGCAGATGCAATTGGGCACGAGTCTGTAATTTTTCATCTTTGATTTTATTATCACAAGTTTGCATGACTCACTTTGCAGGAATTCTTTGGCGGAATCAGTGCCCAAACACTCACGAATGGTACTTTTATGCGATCATACAGATACAAAGAGTTATTCATGCAAAAGTGTGAATTCTGTAAATGTTATGGAAACATCTGAGTGTACGTTGTAGGGTCAGCGTGAAACATAGCTAATTAATTAAATGATTGTGTTTAGGTAACGTGTTATGGCTAGGGATTGAACTATAGCTCGTTTGGGTATAATTGATTTTGAATGAGGTCCCCATTTGATAACGGTCAAATAGATTGACAAGGCTAGGTGAATTTGAGGTATAAGTATCGGAAAATGAAAAAGTTGAAAGGATGCAGATACAACTTTGTACTCGTTGAAATAAATGTCATAATACGAGACTATCCAGAAATCGGCTGATTAAGAAAGTGCGGGAATCTGAGGAATTACTCAAGCCCGGCGAGGCGTATGCTACTTTCTTTTTAGATAATTCTAGTCCTGACTGGCTAAGTTAAATAAGGGGTGGGTTTCCCATGCAAAATGTTGTGTTGTATCAATTATCTACATCGCAAAATTATTTAGTCTAAGTTTTGCAAGAAGCCAAAGTCTTAACTCCTAGGAAGAATAGCGAGTATTTTGTCTCGTTAAATACAATTCTAAGGAACGTGTATTGGAAATCTTGATTGACGATTGCGTAAAATGGTAAATAGTCGATTCAGAAAGGGGGAGAAGAGAGCAAGGGAAATAGTTGCACACAACTACACAACGACATAACGCCAGACACAACACCGCAACATAATGGGGACGTAGAATGGATCCATATTGTAGCTGAGGTCTTACAACGTTGGATGCGAGAGAGAGAGAAAGAGAGAGAGAGAGAGGGAGGTTATTGAAGGCAGCATCACACAAGAAGTCAACGGATAAATCAAGCCCTGTACCTCTGGTGTTGAATCTGGAATCTTTAGTTATCCTGTAAGAATTATCTTCGCACACTCTCACTCGAGTTTATGATGAAATTGATCATATTTGTGTAACAGAACTGCTAAATGCATTTGGTAATAACGGTTTCTGGTAATTATTTTATAATAGAAGTGCACCTGTCAAATGTTTTGTACAATTTAGTATTGTTTAATATCATTGATTAGAATGTTCTATTTTCTATATAGAGGCACGTGTAGTTCTATCTATATCCCCGCTTAAAACTCTAGTCTATCCATTCAACATTGATCACTTATCTGCATAATAACATCGTTTTTGATCAAACTCAGGATAACATTAACCAACAGACGATTACACCACGCAAGAATATATATATATATATATATATATATATATATATATATATATATATATATATATGTGAACTTACTGAATGGAATAGATATCTGAGCAAGGATATATAATAGAACAACAAGTACCCCTATATATAAAATTCTAATCAATTATATGAAACGATAATAAAATATACAGGACACCTGAATGGTGCACTTGAATTATAATTTTTAAAAAATACTAAATTCATTATTAACAAATGCAATTAGCAGTACCGATATATATATATATATATATATATATATATATATATATATATATATATATATATATATATATATATATTATATACTTGAATTTGTGCATATGGTTTAAAAAAAACAGCGCACTACGTGTAAAGCTGACCGTATTTCATCTGAATGTCAAATTTCAAACAAGATCTATAATGCTAAAGCAAAATAATATAACTTTCGCCAAGTTGCGCCGTCGCTTTAGATTGTGTGCATTTTATTGTACGACATCGCCACCAACGTTTTATATATTTCTGTTAAACACAAGCTGAAAAGTGATACTATTTCATTAGATGCTAACTGGTAAAGCTTCATCTTTTTTTGTAGAACTCAGTCAAGAGGTTGATGTGTGCATTTTTGTTTTGGCTTGTTCTTGTACAAATACAACTGAGCTTTCTTCTTGTATCTATACATTCTTCTGACAGCAAATAGAAATACGACATTGGTTAAACATGATGAAAGAAAGACATCATGAAAGTAGTATATATCATGATAATTAATATACAAGGAATAAAACTAAGATTTAAGAAACATTTCCAGGATACAATGGATACAATTAACATTTGGAACAGAACAAACAGCCGTACAAGTTTCCACCTGGAAAAGCTACTTAAATTCCGAGATTTTAGTACCGATGATTGAAAATTCGTAAGTAATAGAATGAAAGCTGTGGAAGTATCGATGAAAACTATACAAAACTACATGCTCACAACAGCATTAGAATTATGAAATACGACCAAAAGATCGCTGCACGACAGTAAATATTTATATTTGTAATATTGCGTAAAGTGTCCTGGCATCACAGAATGCGTGTAAAGTGAGGCATGTGCTATTGTCGCACGAAAAATAATCATTTCGTGATCACTTGCATCCACTTTTCCATTATTTCGTTACTACGAAATCTTTTAAACCCACTTATGAATGACAGAAACCAAAAACTACATATGGATTAGAAGAGGAACAAAATGTTGGAAAGTACATGCAATATTTTCATAATGACGATAATGGGGGTAGTGGTGAATTAGGAGGCTTCATAAAATTGTTTCCCTTAGCACGCCTATACATATATAGAAAGTACCTCACAATAGACATTTATAAACAAGTTTTCCGCATTTGGAAGGTTTGAATATTTGATTGTTATAGGACTTCAAAGACGATGAACGTAAACTAGGTAGTGCAGAAGACTACGGTGGGAGACATGAACCGATTACATTTGTCATGGCAAAGTTTATTGAGGGACTCAAAAGGCATTGCCTCAAAGGATTAAATGATAGAAACCAAACGATTCAAGAGACTAACATCAGGTGGGTTCTGACTGTTCCTGCAATCTGGAACGATGATGCTAAAAGTGCCATGAGGAAATCTGCGGTCAAGGTAATTTTACTATTTTTAATTTTTCAATAAAGGAAGGTGAACAAACAGTTAAAAAAACTCTGTTTGAAGCACCACCCCACTGGAAACCTTAACGCAAAATACACAGTAAAATCCTGCATGTTGAGAGAGAGAGAGAGAGAGAGAGAGAGAGAAAGAGAGAGAGAGAAAGAGAGAGAGAGAGAGAGAAAGAGAGATGATATTCACTTACAGTGTGAAGGGATCACAAAAGAAAAATGAATAATGAATGGTTAAGTCTGATAGATTAAAACTACTGAAGAACCACACCTCTTGTCCATTTCATACAGTTTGTTTTGTTTACGCTTATAATGTTTCATAATTTTAAAGCGATCGGACAAAATCGATACTAAAAGTTTTATAGAAGCAATCTTAGTAGCGATTTTACACGTATATAATTGTTCATTCATGTATGTTATCTGCGGTTGCTATAGTAGGCTAAGAAATTTATATTGAAGTTCTCAATATTAATACTGGTTTGCTTAAGACGGGACTATGCTATTCTTCCCCACTGAAATCAAGGTTGTAAAAAAAACATTTTCCTCAACTTTATGACAAGTTATTCCACATTCTTCTGGGTCAAACAAATAACCTTTACAATTAAAGGCACCACGGTTTGCCTTTTAAAAGCCTTTTGACAATCGTCTGAGAAAAAAAAAATATTGTAATCTGGCTCTATTTCTTACTTAGTATAATTCACCTTGTCCTCATATTTTGACCTAATCATTGGCGATAATGGGATATTACGTTTATAAATGATCTAAGAGTATTTTAATTTATATCTTCTATGCTATAGTTTTACCTGGCTAATCTACACTCAGAATGTTTATAGTCCTCCAGCTAGAAGGATCAGTGATGATTAGGAATCAAAGACACTAAACTAAGAGTTTGTAAACTTGGCAGTGTGCCTTTCGGAAAATATAGTTTAATATTTTAATAAAATATTTCCTCAAACCCAATCTTTCAGAATAATATTATAAAACTAGGAAGCCACAATATTAACCCTTGGACTTTTATTGTTTTGAATACTCTTTTACACAGTTGTATATTATGCTAATATAAACCACTGACGTTAAGAAAACAGAACATTTCATATCATAGAAAACACGAATAAACGACTGGGGATTTCATCTCTCGATTGTGGCAGGAGGATGAAGGAGAGTTACCCTACCAAGAAAATAATCGTGACGTGAACAGGGGCTTCATTGTTAATTTAATATTTCCTTTACTCACAGGCTGGAATTCCAGACAGTCAGCTGATCTTGGCCCTAGAGCCAGAGGCTGCTGCGATATACTGTATGTATCTTTCTCCCCAGGGGAAGACCGATATGGATGGACTAGGAAGTGTTGGAGACAAATTCATGATAGTGGATTTGGGAGGTTAGTAAGGCAATATGTTAGAATCCCTAAATGGTTCATATACAATTAAACTGTTTAGGTTTGAAATACGTGGCAGTCAGATCATTCACACACATACAAATAATCCAGATGACAATGTTCAAGAGTTTTATTTGGTTGTGAGTGTTCATTTGCAAGGGGAGTAAAATTCTTTTGATGACAATATATGCCAGAGTGTTTGATGGCGTATAATTTCACACAAGAAGTCAACGGATAAATCAAGCCCTGTCTACCTCTGGTGTTGAATCTGGAATCTTTAGTTATCCTGTAAGAATTATCTTCGCACACTCTCACTCGAGTTTATGATGAAATTGATCAAATTTGTGTAACAGAACTGCTAATTGCATTTGGTAATAACAGTTTCTGCTAATTATTTTATAAGGTATTTAGAAAATGCTGTTGGTTGGACGCTTTGGTGAAGCACCAATTGTGCAACACAAGATCAGAGAGGCTGTTTCAGCAAAAAGGGTATTTGTACCAATAAATCCTTTACATGCTGTATTGAAAGGAGCAGTTCTTTTTGGCCACAATCCTGACATCTTCAAGAGCAGGATTTGTTGCTTCACCTATGGAGTAGAAACAAGGATACCTTTTAATCCTGACAGAGACGATGAAAAAGAAAAGTAAGAAAGATTGATGGATCATTTTGGTGCATGGGGATCCTTGATATTCATGTCAGAAGGGATCAGATTGTTTCTTTGAATCAAGAGCAGCCGAAACAAACGTACAGTCCGTTCAATGAAAATCAAAAAGCTGTTGACATTGAAATATATTAGTCTGTTTTACAGAATCCGACATACGTTTATGATAACGGGTACAAGAAGCTCGGGACTCTGAGGGTGAAATGCCCAACACAGTCGGGTGTTGGAAGCGAAAGGCTGATTATACATATAACATCATTTGGTATAGTAGCAAGCAAAATAAAATGGCTATGAAAATGGTTGGATGGAGAAAGCCTTTGCTCATTCAAAGGTCTCTAAGGATAAGATTAAAGAGCATATTTTAGAAGAAAATAAAGACCTGTAGCAGCTTCATTGCAAATGTGTATTGTTGAAGTTAGGTGTTAAAATATTGCGTTTTAAATGAGTGATACACGTGACACTAATTAATATTGATATTCTGTAATAACATCAGTTTTTGTTGACCTTATCTCTTCAGTTGTGACTACACAATGTGTGCTGATTTTATCTGATGAAATGATAGAAAACAGCCATTTAATAAACATTAAAATGCTCTTGTTAATCTCTTTTCTTCTAAAGGTGGGACAGTCGATATAACTGCAGTGGAAGTAATGGATGACGGGCATCTGAGACAGATCCTCAGAGCAAACGGTGGACCATGGGGAGGACAGAGGATAAATGACTCCTTCTTCTAGTTGGTCAGAGATGTCTTTCGAACTGAAGATGGAAATTCAGCATTTGCACAATGCAAACTAGGCGATCTGTTGAAAATAGAGCAAGATTTTGAAAACCAGAAAGTCAATATACGGGACGAAAATCAGCGTGGCAAATAATGGATAAAACTTCCTCTTCCGGATGACATATGGGAAAAAGTCAAAGAGGAACTCAAAGTAAACCCGACTAAGTATTCAGACTCCTTTAGTAAGCAGAAGACTGGCTTGACATTCAATTTAGAGACTATTCCGAAAGAGCTATATGGTGAGACCATAGCCTTAATAGTGGAACACCTTCAGTTAAAATTCCATGAGGAATCCACACAAGGTATTGAGAAAGTTTTGTTGGTTGGATGCTTTGCTGAAGCACCAATTGTGCAACACAAGATCAGAGAGGCTTTTCCAGCAAGAAAGGTATTTGTATCAATAAATCCTTTACATGCTGTATTGAAAGGAGCCGTTCTTTTTGGCCACAATCCTGACATCTTCAAGAGCAGAATTTGTTGCTTCACCTATGGAGTAAAAGCATGCATACCGTTTGATCCTGATAGACACGATGAAAAAAGAAAAGTAAGAAAGAGTGATGGATCATTTCGGTGCATGGGGATCTTCGATATTCATGTCAGAAGGGATCAGATTGTTTCTTTGAATCAAGAGCAGACGAAACAAACGTACGGATTGTTCAATGAAAATGAGAAAGCTGTTGAGATTGAAATCTATCAGTCTGATTTACAGAATCCGACATACGTTGATGATAATGGATGCAAGACTCTGATGGTTGAAATGCCTGACACAATCGGATGTTGGAAGCGGAAGGTTGATGTGACAATGATATATGGGGGAACTGAACTCAGAGTCAAAGGAGTTGATAAAACTACAGGCAAAGAGTTCAAGACATAGATTGCCTACAACAGATATACATCTTGATGGAAATACTCTTCATACAGACTTTGGAAGAAAATATAGTTATTATAGACACATATCATATTTAATGACTAATCCACGTGTTTATCAATGAATCTTTTAATACAAAAGGTTGCAATCGTTCGACTGTATTCAATGAGGTAAATCTTTTGTCAAGGAAAAGGTGTGTAGTAATATAGGATTAATTTAATTTATCAGAATGGAATATATCGTGGTGAATTAGGGAGATTGTCTATACTGATACAAAAATGTATACTTTAAAATATAGGACCCAAATTAAATGTGTTAATTAAGGTACTGATACAAAATGGATACTTTAAAGTATAGGACCCAAATTAATATATATATATATATATATATATATATATATATATATATATATATATATATATATATATATATATAACGTTTTTTTGTGTTGACCATGGCTAATTTACTTTATACCTGCCATGGTTAATGGATTGTTTGCAATAAATTTGACTTGATTTCTCTCATCATCATCATCCCAAGCAATATGTATAGTTGTATAGTATCATTCATGCAAGATGAAACAACACATATAAATATTACGTATAGAAATTATAATTTGTTTGGCAATTACACAGATTATGATAAAGTTCTTTTCTATACACTTCACAATATGTCCCATATAGCATGTATTGAGTATACATGTACTTCAGAAGGTTTATCGATCAATAAAACATTTTCGCTTCCATATTATAGACTTTTGTCGAACGGGCTCAATACCATTTTCAGCACACAAGAGGATAATACATGGCGGGCAGTATAAATAGTGAATGAAGGACCCGGGATAACATGAGGAAGAACTACAAACCCACGAGAAGCTGCTAGCAAGCTCTCATACCCGCATTGGCTGAGTTCGAGACTCGACCCCATGAGGACAGAGGTGAAATGGCAGTGATCAGAAATGGGGAGTGCATTAGACCAGTCAATCACCCGGATTTTCGCAACTAAAATGAGTGGTTAAGAATTAAAATGTATTATATTTTTTTATAAAACGCTTTTGCTCGACCTGAACAAAAAACACCTTGTTTCTGTCTGATTTTGTCTCGAAATCAAATGATGTTGTACAATGAAAGCGTTCGCTTAGCACGCTGAATCTATGTCAGTAAGCTCGTTACCTCTGAACTGTATGAGACAAAGAGGGAAAGCAAAAGCAATGCAAAATTTAGAGACATGTGAGAAAAATACTCGGGTAGTCAGATCAGCAGGTGGAATCAACCACTCATAACTCTGAGTCAAATTTTGCAAGTGAAGGATGATGTATGGCTTGGCCCTACCAGTCATTATATGTTCTTGCATGTACATATGCTTGTATTTTTATAGTCTTTTAAACTGTTTGATATGAATGATAATGGCTCATAATATCTTGGTACACAGAAATAAAATCATATTACAACCGTTATTACACGTGTAAATCACAATCCTTCGTTTCACATATCCTCCATCGGTTGGATTTCGTGTTATATATCTTTCCAGCCTGAAATGACTGGATGACCTGAATAACTTCTCGCAGTAGAAGGGGTCGACCGAACCAAAAAGAAAGGTGGAGAGCCCCCGTTTTGCAAATCGGGGACTAAAAAATGTTATTTCTACCTGTAAAATGCTGATTTATTAATAACCAAAAAAGCCAATCTGAGCCTTGTATGTAAGCCTGGATGGAGCACTGGTTACTATCCAAGCTGACCTGAATCAAGGTGGGGGGGGGAGGGAAGCGGCTACCCAAAGACAGTGGAGTCAACTTTGGGGGGAGGTGGAAACCGATGACATTAACAAATATACGAGGCCATGTTTTCGTAATGGCTCTTGTTATCAGACCCGTTACTCAATTCTGTGGTTTTGTTATGTTTCCAGCAAGTATTATTTTATTTGAAATCAATGGCCCAATCCAAGCAACAATCAAAAATACCTTCCTTCGAATTTTCGTGCAGCGAAAATAGATAGCATTAGCTGAATTTGTTCTTTGTGCCAATTTATGCCAGTTTTAGTTTATTGCCATTTTATGGGGTACCTCCATGGGGTAACCTTCAAACTTCGCCAATTTATGCCAGTGTAGTTTGTAACCAGTTTATGGGGTCTCTTCATGAGGTACCCTTCAAACGTCGCCAATTTATGCGACTGCCTTCATGGGGTACTCTTCAATAAGGTTTTTCTTTGTATTCCTGGCAAAATTTATTTCTTGGCTGTTCAGTGTATTTCTCAGCAGCACTCAAGACTTCCATAGATGCCGATTTACAAATGGTCGAAGATTACATAACGACCGTCAAAAGAAAGGTAATACCTTAAATTACATCATTAATACTCATGGGAGGCGGAAACAGAAACAACTTTGTCATATAAATATGATTTTGATAGAGATGGCCAGTTAATCAATCAACCAATTTCTTTGTAGTTGTCCCACACAGCGAGGATATAAACGATGGAATGCAATCTGATTATAGTGACTTTGGCTTAACCAATCTTTGAATTTCAGAAATATTCAGCAACCTGGACCAGTAACGTCAACATCTACAAGTAGACAAAAATCAAAACTAAATCAGATATTATTTATATTATCAATTTTATCCTGTTGTTCCAACACCAACAAATAAAATCTATCGTGATGTTCAGATGCTCAATATGTACAACAACCAACTCATTGCGGTACGTGCGCTAGATGGAGATGCTAACGTGCCAACATAAAAATGCACGATAACAGTAAGATAACAAAGCTTAATTAAGATCAAGATGAATTTGTACAGATAGTTACTACCAGGATGACTCTAAAACCGCGACTGATATTTTTGTAAAGCTCAATAAAATACTAGTGAATTTTCCGATATTGCCAAAAAACTATCTACGTTGGTATTGTTACAAACTGTTCTAAATAAATATTTAACAGATTTTATAAAAATATTGTTCCATTCGTGAAGACAGACCAGTCAATGTTCAACAGGCTGCTGTTGCCAAGAGACAAACTGCGTTGGATGTATTTCAATCATTGCAAACTGACCTAGATCAAATGCAAATCTGAAATATAAAACTTCGGGATGAAGTTGGTGAATTCACCCTTTGTATATTTAAAAAAGAAGAAATGGAAAAACAGAGGTGGAACCCAAACGAACCCATCAATCGTAACGTGTATTCCAGCCCAGATGGTTATTATGTTAACACATTTGGTGATTGGATTGGTGAAATCCCATTAACTCATAAAATAGTTGTGCTGGAAACATTGCTCGATTTGGCTGTCAGATCATTCGATGATACAATCTGCCATTAAATATTTAACAATATGAAAACAGACTTTGATCAGCAACGCTCAGGCGTAGTTGCATCTGGATCTGGGACATGGAATGACATAAGACAAGCGGATTATTATACCTTTTCACGTGAACACAATTGCTATGGAGTGTCATTACACGGTGAGACAAAGTTCGTCGATAGTATCCAACGCTTTCCCCAGGTGTCGTATATACCACTGATGATACCAATTGAGGGTTAATAAAAATGGAAGAGTTCTCTGAATATAATTTGAAGGGGTAGTAGTTAGGTTAAAGGCTATTTTTAAATTAGTCCCAGATGATAAATTCTAGCACTAGCAGGCTATGCGTACTGTGTATAATTTGTATACATACTCAAGTAATAACGCTCAGAGCGGGCAGTAATCTATAGGTCAGTAATTAAAGTGCATGCATTAGAAGATAATGGACCCTTAACAGTATCGAGGTATTTAAATCAACGACGCAAAAAAATTATTTCGTGGCGAGATCATTAAATATCAGGGAATACTGTAACGATACAAACTTTTAAGTGGAATCATTGATGTCGCATGTGGTATTGCCAACGCGGGCACAGTTGGACCTGATGTGACTAGAATAACCAATTCGATCACAGTCAGTGGAACCTCCGTTGGAATAGCTGTCAATGCTTTTTCACTCGTGGCCGGTCAAGTTAATGCTAGTGGAAAAGTAATATCGACGAGTCTTCGAATAAAATGAGTCGGTATATTAATATCATGACAGAAACTGAAAGTATATTGTGTGGGATTACTATACTATCTTGATGTCGTCGTCGAATGCAGCGTCATGCTGACTGAGCTGGACAGCTTCAAAGCACAAAACACACAATGCGCGATGAATCACTATCATGTTGTGTGAGAAAACTTGAAAACAATTCCTGCCACATGTTTACACATATCTTCTGATAGAACTCGTACTTCAAAATACTCTGGGTAATGTCAATACGTGTTATATAATATTACGAGAAACCCGCCCAAAATTTGACTATCTTAGTACTGAATGGATACCGGTGGTCTCTTTGAAAACTGCCTTGGAATCTAGCCCTGACATGTTATCATATCGTGTTTTTCCGTCTCTAAGCCTAAGCCAACCGGTGATATCACTGGCTGATTACAAAACCGAGTTTTTCAACACCGCGGCAAGATTCTCTTTGAATTAACCGCGAACTTGACTGTAACACAATGTCTAAGACACGGACAGGTAGTTGCTTAGTTTCAGAATCGGTCTAAAGTCGTTTTCTTTTATTGCAATGCCAGCCAAGTAACCATTTGCTCCACTGAAACAGCGACACATAGATAGAAAAATAAGAATATAAAGTTCACCGCGCTATAGATGATTGGTCATACGCCCCATTGCACAATATAATATAAAAATCATTTTTTTGGGGGAGGGGCCTGCTTCTTCTCTGTAAAATGATATTTTTTTCTTAAATATTGGCTCAGCAAACAAGTTCTGTGCGACTAAGTGTAGCCGAGTACAGTCGAAACTTACAGAATAAATTCTCTTTGATATTACAGACACAATACATGTTTGAACATTCATGTAAGCTTTCAGAGACTGAATGACATAATCCCAGACAGGTAGAAGTGTCGTAATCAGTAGTGCTTCTCGAATGTCTAACGTATCACTAACACTGCAAGCGTGAGCATTCGGTAAGCGTGAGGTTTCGTCTGTTCTGATTTATCCATCTTTTCCATGTGGATCCATTTGCAGTGAATCGTTCCAATCATATGTATTAATATTATATAACGTTTCCAACTTAATTAAAACAAAGTTTCCACGCCGAGGTGATCTGATTCAACCCTACCGGATATATAAATCTAAGAAGATCGTTGCTAAATCAGCACATTCAAGATTATTGGAATCGATTCGGTACAGTCTATATTTGTGGACTCGTGATAGATCATTTAGAATTATTTGGAAGGTTAATGTTAACATTGTATTGTTTGTTGAATTTTACAACACTTCTTTGTTTCGGCTTCTTTCTGTTACTTAGTTTTTGACCATAGAGTCATTACTGTATGCATACTAATTTGGAAGCTGAATTGTTTTTCCCACACCTGGTCAACATATTGATCAAGAATAACACATGCCATCTGGCATGGTTAAAGTATTTCGTCACATATCTATCATATGTTTCCTTTTTTAGTGATCGAACACATGATAAAATTAATGAAATGTGTGGATAAAGTTTCTAATTGTTTACTTCATGTCTGTTGTATTGTGAAATCAAGTATTTAAAAAATATAAGAATAAAACATGAGTTTACTCGCACTTGTATTCTCCCTCTCTTTCTCGCGACTTTACTGTGCTATAACCACAATAACAGGTAGTGACACTGATACGTCACAAATACAGGGTTTTCTATTAGAAAATGGCGAATATCTTTGGTCGAAAATTGTGACATGTAAAGATTTATCCTTAATTAGCGGTCCATATATACTTAAAGATTACAGATGTAATGAAGAAAGTAAACAATATAGACTAAGTACATATTCTACCATATTTTGTGTTGAAGTTTTGTGTCTCCTGCTTAATTTCCATTTCCAAATGTGTCTAATGCTTGATACAAGTGTCAGCTGGGGTATGAATTAGAAAAAATAAAAATAAAATGACACATACTTTGATATCTTATATAACGTCTTGTATAACTTCTATCGATTTCCCCAATTTAACATCCGCAAGGTTTTTTTGAGAAAAGAAATGTTGTGTTTTACTGAGCTTATTTTTGTTTAGGAAACTAGTTATATATTTATCGCCATCGAAACGATTAATCAAACACTTTTGTTTACATGCTGAATGAAAGAGGATGTTGTGTTGGAGTAGTCAAGCGTTTATCTATGACGACTCTACCTCTTTATTTGGCATTATGACGTTTAACATTCCAGTTTACCCTTTCGGCATGATATTGCAAATGTTATTTGCCAATAACCTTATTAAATGCTGTGTTAGTGATTTTTCGGAATTTAATGCCATACTAAGCAAATGATACATTTTTTCTGTAAGAGCGGCTGTTCAAAATTTGTAAAGTTATCAGCTTTGTTGTGTTTTTGAATATTCAACAGCTGTGGTTAGTATTTGTGATAATAAATTTCAATCTTTGGCTGTTTGGAGAAACATTTGTAACTATCAGTTCATGCGGGTGGTGTCAGATAATTATATTCTTGTTGATATCAACAGGTTATTTCTAATCTGAATAAATTATAACACGGTAGACTTTTTAATTCTTTATAAACAAATATTGTTCTATTTTCTAGTGTACGGTGGTTTTACGGTTTCCAAGACAACATATTTAATACTTCATGGTGCTTAGTCACAAATGCACTTAACAGACCTGGCTACTGTCATGTGGATGTTTTAAAATTTACATGATGTAAAAGATGGGAATGGGAATGGGGTTCGCAAACTATATATATATATATATATATATATATATATATATATATATATATATATATATATATATATATATATATATATAACCTAAAACAGGTCTGAAAGAGGGTTATAAAATGGTAGGTGGCCAATACATCGTTCAGGATAGGGTGCACTAATTCGACCAGTTCCTTTTTACGATGATTATAAACGTCCACAAACGTATATGGCCGTAAGAGCCAAGGTAACATGGTCGAAAAGGACCTCATCAAGACGTAGACTAGTTAAGTCTTCGGCAAAGCCATGGAAAATAAGCTGCGCTGATAGATATTATACCCAAACTTCCATACCCTCTATATCACTCTATCATCTAGATTGTAAGCATACGAATTAAGATATTGGCTTGGGCGGGCCGGCCAAGGGCATAGCAACAGCGACAGTTAAGGCCGACAGGTAGGACATCGATTACTTTTAAAGTATGACTGTTGTGCCCCCACAAATTCACCACCATAAGGCCACAAGTCATAAGAGCGGCTTGTAAAATGTAACAAAGACCCGCCTGTCCCCGCTGAATTCGAAAGCATGGATCGCGACTGGTGCCATCGCGACCCGTTTTTTGGGTCTTTAGCACCTACACCTAGACGTGCATGAGTGTTACAGGCTGTAATGGAAGCGCAAAGAAGACTGGTTTTGACATAAAAGGCTCCTTGTTTGCATTTGACAGGGACGAAAACTGAAACAGCTTTAAATAATTGAATTATCAACAAATCTTGTCCACCATAATTTGATTTTCTCTGTTTCATATACCTTGTGTTGAGCTAGAATTTGGCCAATGTATTTACACAAAGGAAAGCATTTTGCTGTGGGATGGGAGGGAGACTATATATTACAGTTTATCATTTGTTATTAATCTGCACATTTATTGTCGGTAAACTTAGATGCTGAATATAGTGGGTCACACGATCAGTGCACTTCAATGCCCAGTTTGCATGAATTTTAATAATTTTGAAACAAAGTTTCCTAATGGTCAAAAAGAGTCTGAATAGTTTGGAGATTCATGGGCAAGCCCTCGCGACGTTAAATTTTCTATCACTTTTTCCAAAGGTATCGAGCTTTATTGCCAACTTTGTTAACTTCAGGCAACAACTATGGTTTTGTGTGATGATTAAACTTTTTTGATGGTAAGATCTGAGATGCTACGTCCATCGTAGCATAAATTAATTTACTATAACTTTTTTCTACTTTTCGTGGTTACTGGTGAAGTAATTCACAATTTGGCTTTTAATACGTTTATCTACTTCAAGCTGATACGCTATTAGTTTCTCAGCTCCATATTTAGACCACAATGGGGATGGGAACGTGGGAAAACGAATATTACAAAGCTTTGCTGCCGCAAACACCAGGTTGCTGCACGCAACCTGTTAATCAGAGGCTTTGCAAAAATCATTATTTGAAATTATCTCACAATCGACTAACCAATATGTCATTCTTTGTTTCTCTCTCTCTCTCTCTCTCTCTCTCTCCATTTGGTCGGTTTGACTTAACATTTACTATCATTCTTTATAAGTTCAGAGACGTTATGGTATTACACAAGCGAAAATCCTCTATTGTTGTCTTCTCATGAATTTTCGCTATTATCTTGATACGATGGTCGACACAGACAGAGAGAGAGAGAGAGAGAGGCGGCTTTTCGATATTTTTATATTTATTTAATAATAATCGAGTTTTAGAACCTCATGACAGGTTTAAGAAACAACAGCAACTTCAAGAAAGCCTTTAATACATTACATATGTGTGTCCCGTAAACACAACATTTACCTTACACTGTCGACCGGCAATGCAACTTAGTATCATTGACTATATATACTCTTTAGAGAGGTCCCAGGGGAAGTGTAAACATACCATTATGAAGAATGATATTGCAGGTTACTTGGTGCAATTTCAGTTTCATTGTTTTTTATCCAGCTTAATTTCTTTTTCTCTCTCACTCCATATTTCTGCACATTTTGTCCCTTGTGCATGAGATGGGAGGGAGAAACGGAAAAAGAAAGGATTGCGATTAAATTGTGTGCCATGTTAAATTCATTTAGAAAACGAGGGTTATTATTACTTTTTATCGTTAATTTCATATGTCACTAATGATTGATGAGCGGAACTTCATTATTGATCTGTATGAATAGACCCAACAGCACACAGTTCATAGATTATTTACGTATGCGTATTATGGCGCCATGGGCGGATCACAATTTGATATACCAATAATACCGATATGTCAAATTGCAATATACCAACACTTTAAAATCCATGTTATTTTTAATGTATGTGGAATATATATATATATATATATATATATATATATATATATATATATATATATATATATATATATATATGTAAGTTGATTATTTTGAAAGCTTACTTGTGAAGTGGTTTCTGATATGGAAGAACTACTAAGTACAATGACAGGGCACTTGAGAATACAAGGTTGAACATTTACTTTCCCGCTAAGTGGTAAATGCGTTTTCATTTGGTTGATATCTATAACACTTTGTCAATTTTAGTGGCATTGGCGCCTAATCGCGCTTTGTAGCTGTCATCGGCAAAAGCGTCAATATTGTGATGCATACTTTTTAAAAGCTTCTAGCAAGGTCAATTTAGCCGCAACATAAGAAACAATTCTTTTAGAGTAGATTCCAAGATAGTGGTTTTAAATTTTAATTCCTCAATTGTTCGATCTTTCAATTGAATACGTTTGGTGGCTTCATTTACTTCGATCTTTAATTCATTAACCTTTGTGGTTGCGTTATGCAGATCAGCTTTACATTCTGCTAAATTTAGGTTCCGTGGTATCAATACTGTCTTTATTCTTGGGTGTTATCACCGCTGTTAATCTACAGAAAAAGTCTTCTATTTCAGACTCATCTCCATTCAGAAATAAGGCTTGACAATCTTTGAAGTATTTTTTAGGAACTTGTACCCAGTTTAGTAGATTTTCTTACGATAAGTGTTTCTTTTTAGACATAGAGGAAGATTGTCAACTCTGTTAGCTAAGACAGTTCTGTACCAGGACACCATGTCATTCTACTCATTTGAAAGATTAGTGAGTTTCTTAATGCAAAGCTGTTTTTCAAGACCCGTACGTCCACTGTATCTTAACAGGCGTTTGAAGAGTACTGGCTACTATAATAATGATCATCGGATTGACCTTTGCTGTCTTCCGCTAGAATTTTAGCGTGCTTGCTTTAGGGCTTTGTGTGATTACCCTGAGTTGTTGATAAGTTCTCATCAGAGGATTTCTCATAATATCTCTAACAAGAGCTCTTACTATATTGATTGTAACTGAATAAATAAAATCTCCTTTAACATTGATATAAAAGAAGGAAGATACAATATTACCAGATACATTCAATTTGTTCGGTATCTTAACCTTATAAAAGGTGTTTAAGATTAGTAATTCTCAGAATGTTTGTAATACAACGATGAGTTAGACTTAGATGTTATACACCTTGAGCTAATTTTTCTTGTTTAGCATGTTGTGGAGGAATTGTATTTTTCCCTCACGTCGCAACTTAAGCGAAATTCTCCAGAGCATGTTGCAACTTGTCTTTTCCTCTCTCTCTCTCTCTCTCTCTCTCTCTCTCTCTCTCTCTCTCTCACACACACACACACACACACACACAGGGGTAATTAAAAATATAAAAAAACTTATATATTTTACATATTTATATAAAAATCCATACGTAATTTGTTTTTCGAGGAACCTTGTTATGATATCTTTCTGTTAATTAAACTAGTAGCTTTGTTCTATTGTCAGCAATCTCATTGATTTACATTCGCAGTTCAGCAACCGATTTATTGTATTATTCTCACATCATATGCACCATTAGAATCGAATAAATGAAGTAAAAATGGCTTCCTCTAAATGCTAAGACATTACCAATCTGCGTCCCCAATCGTAGCGACTGCTGCATCTATATTACTTGCGCGCCCTACTTAACGCTAAGATGTTTCGACGCTGTTTCCCAAATTAATGATGACAAAATTGCTTAATGACGTTTAATAAGTCCTTCAGTTACGGAAAACATCATATAATTCTCCTTCAAATAATACTTTGAAGGTTCGTTGTCTTTCTTAACTTAGTAACTTCGTCATCAGGTTCTAAAGTACTATGGTATATATTAATAGTAGGCACTAAAGAAATGCTCAAGTTTTAAAATAATATATATGTCTGATTTATTTATCTAATAAGATGACTATTAGTACATATAAGTTAATGAGTGCAACTTGTGTTCAGTATAACGGATGGAGCATCATAAAATCAATTCATATCAGTTACTGAACCTGGTGTTTTATTCATAGAGAATACTCTAAAATGAAAATGTGTTTATATATTAGAAAACATTCGCAACTCTTGCATAATAAAGTAATACAGTAGTAATGCTCTTCTACTTCTAGTAACTACAACGTCCATTATTTCAACGAACCTGGAGATATATAAGTATCAAATACTCAGCACCTAACTTGAAAATATGTACCGTCGAATTAGAATCGCTATCAGATTATATATTCCAGATGATTGCCTCTAGAATTCGACAAGGAATCAGCATAATATCTAAAATATATACAACACGAAACAAGAATAATATGTGGATGAATATGATAAATCAACGCGAAGGGCATTCATGTTGCAGATAAGTACTGATAACACGTATGATCGTGCCAACAGGTGCCTGTCAAAAACTTAACACAAAATAAAACTAAAAAAGAGGATCTCGCGTCTTCAATAGCTAGTGAAACATTTGGGGGGATTTTAGAAGTAAAGTTTGAAATAGCAATACGTTTTGGGGGATTTTGAAAGCAAATTTTGAAATAGCAATACGTTTTAAATACCGTTTTAAGCACTTGCCTTTGGCACCAGTGAAACTAGTTCCTAATGAGTCTGATTTATATCCACTACAGAAGAAATCAACATAAGTTTAAAGGCCGCAGAAACTGCAAATGAATATAAAGGTACTATAATTTTTCAGGGTGATCAAACAATATTAAAGTTTATGGGAAAATCAGAAATCAAAATGAAGATACATTTATAAATAACCACATAATATACATTTAACCCAATTACATATTTCCATAAGATGAATTTAATTATATTCTACCAACACGAATTAGGAAAAAATACATTAAATAAGATCGCAATGAGCTGCTGTGTTGACAAGATATATTTATTGGATACATTATATGCTCTTCCTGACGGGTGCTCCTCCACCTTGTAATTAAACAGGAATACAATCAATATCGACAGCCTATTTCTTATATTTTTGGAAAACGTTTCAGCTGTCGTTTCTCTCATTGCAACAGGCATTACAATATTTTCATCACACATATTCCATAGACATGCTGTCTTCGGAGTAATAGACAAATCTGAGTCTAACATTTTCACGTATATCTATGTCACAGTTATACTTTTGCCGTAAAATGCATACAAATATTCCGTAAATCTACTACTCATTGCTAATTATTAGGTTTCCGGTATGCACTAATAAGTAAGTATAGCCATTTATCTGGCGTTTTAACTGTGATCTGTTCTAATCTCTACATTGTCATTTTATATTTAAAGTCTTGTTGCACATAAATGTTGTAGGACAATGACAACAAGTAACATAAGTTTTATATGTCAAATTAGAAACAAATGTAGTACAAACTTTGCCTTTCGACAATTTCTAAAACAATATAATCACGTTATGAGGCTGTTTCAGATACACGCATTTAATGCTAGTTTAAAGACACGAAATTATCAGAAACTGTAAATGTTTCTGAAGACGCTGTACATAGATATCAGACAAGAATTTGCTGGTTTTCCTCCAAGTTTTCACAATTCATTCAAGAAATTAATCTTATGTTAAGTACGATTTGTTTATATATATTATTTTGTGTCACATGGTTTTTATATGTACTCATGTCATAAATAGCACATAGGTTTATGTAGCGGTGTTATGTTGTGCTATATGTTTTTATATGTACTTATGTCATAAATAGTACATATCTAAAAAGAATGACCATTTGTTGTTACTTTTTCACCTTATTTCATTTGCACAAAGTCAGTAAATAAATTAACTTCCACCTTATCCATACTAACATGTTCTTCTGTTTCATTTATTTCGCTGTACCTTGTTCAATATCTCGTGGAGAGGTTTAAAGTCTCTAAAATGTTATAAACGTTATAGAAGTTAAAGTCTGGGATATTATTTCTTTTCAGTAATTGTTTCATAATAAATTATTTTTTATGACCATTGATTAATCTGTAATTGCCTTATTGCATATATATATATATATATATATATATATATATATATATATATATATATATATATATATATATATATATATACACACACACACACACACACACACACAATGAGTTAATTTTATATTGCTATTGTGTCGTTTAATGTCCTTTCCCCCTGTCTGGAAACCAAATAGAACACAACTTACTTGCTAATTTAAACCATTCCTATTACATATGTTACCCTTTCCAAACATGATACTTCGAACGTAGTTGTCCTTTAAAACCAAGTCGCATCTAAGCATGCTGACATCTGAAATCTTACATGAATCCTTGTAATGCTTTGAAGGATTGATTTTTCCGAGTAGTTCTGACCATTTCCCTAAATATCACACACACAATAATTTTTCATTGTGTGTACATCTAAAACGCTTGAAAAGGAACAACTGGATAGTCTAGACAATGACCTCTTACTATCTGGAAATGAAGTGGTATTCTAAATTTCGTTCTGGGTACAATAAGTTAAACAATTTCTTTACTAATTTTATGTACATTAGCCGTTCCTGATCTTAACAGTTTTTGGTCATTTATTACTTCGTCCTTGCTCTACGTTGTTTGTCTTAAAATTTAGTGGTAAACGTCTTGACAATACTGTAATAAGTATACTTAAGATACCATCAAAATGGCTATTTCTCTAATAAGCATTCATCCTAAATTGTTTACAACTAAATGGTAGAATGTCTGTCACCTTTATATCAAACCAAAAAGCATGCTACAAATTACAATTAACACACCGGGTCCTAACATAGGCCTTACCACTTGAATTATATCTCAGCTTGTATAATACTTCATCTATGTGTAATACAAGTATTCGTTTCACTAAAATGTTTAACGCCCTGTTTGTGACGAGTTATACATTTTCTCTGCATGCAATTATTCAAGATTAACTTTACCCTCTAACTAGCAAAACATGCCAAAGCATAATGAAGTTCAAAATTAGAGGCTATTGCTTTTTGTGTTTTGAAATTAGAGAAAAACGAAATAAACCGTATTTTTTATGGTTTACTTGTTTCATGTTAGCATCAATATCCTGTTTCCTTTTTTAACTAAAGCACGACTATCTGGTATATTGCTAAAATTAGAAATCTATATAATTCCTTATCTAAACGTTTCCAAATTTCATCAGTTGTAGTAATTATTGCAATACACGTGATAAGGACAAAGACTACGTTGTGTATTTAAGGCCACTGGACCATGTACAATTTACGTTATGAATTATGTTTTACGATAACTGCAATAAACATTAGCGAATGCAGTGCTTAATTACTTCCTGATGCGTTGAAAAATTCTTATTTACAGGGATATAGAGAGAAAAAATAATGTGGAAAAACTTAACATTTATGTTAACATTACATTTGAAATATATCAGGCAGGTAAAGTGTTTAAAACATAATTGTACAAAAACAAAACAAGATACATATCCAGTTACACTTGCCTTTCTAGTGTACAGAAGAAAAGAAATATTTCATTTCGTAGAATGGGATTGATAAAAGTTGAGGAGACGTTTTGGATCTTAAAATAGTAGACAGACAATGATGATAGGAATTTCGTCAGCTATTTCTAAGAATTCACACACACACACACACACACACACACACACACACACACACACACATGAACATTGCTGGCATTCCAATATTAAGATAATATTCAATATTTTTTGAGGATTAAGATGTATGTAAGGATAAGTTTTGATTGAATTTGGTATATATAAAACTCTTTCAAATTGTAAAGATAGCTTTAGGGACACTAAAAATGTTTCTGTCTTTCATGTTTTGATTCATAAGATATGTACCAAAGCCATATTTGTATCGCAGCTCTTTTACATTTGATTATCACTTAACTAGGCATGTTCTAGAAGATTTATTAATAGTTTATATGATTGTTTCTTCTGTTAAATTTCAGTCAGTAGGCAATACATTTTGTAAAATGCTGTATACAGAGAGGATGTCAGGTACATTGATCTCTAGGAAAATGCAGAAACCACTGTCTTAATGATCTGAACATAGATATGTATCTTTTTATTTATGTACAACGTGTAATAGCACATCCTGAAGTCACAAATAGCATCATAATGTTATGCAAATTCAAGTCGAGAAGTGCGAACGTATTTTAAATTCATTTTTCGTTTTTAATTAAAGGCAGTATATTTCGTCATGCATTAAGTAAAATCTGACGTTTATGTTATTGAGAGATGAATTTATGAAACTCGTCGAATAATTTTAGTCATTAGCTCGCCAAGGCTCTTAATTTAAAATTTCGTTATTATTATCATTTAGAATGAGCGTTAATTTAGCTTATCAATTTCTGCAGTCATTTTAAATAATGAATAGCAAATTTGTCATTGATATATATTCAGTATGGTTTGAATATGCATATCTTCCCAATACTGCTTCGTAGCCTAAACGCAGAAAGACAACAGTGACGAATAGTTTAATAGATATATAAACTGGTTCAATCTTATTCTGAATCTTATAAATAATAATTAACAATTTTCTTGCTTGTGAAGCCAAATATTAGTTTTGCTTTAGTCTGCATAAGTTTGAAAGCAAAGAAAAGCAATTCCCCATTTTTGTATACACTAAGGCAGCGTCAACCTTCTAACCTTCGAAATATCGCTGCTATTACTTTCTTAGAAAACGTCAGATTCTGAAAAATGATTTTTTTTAGTTTTATTAATATTGTATGGTTGTTCGTTCGTTTTTACATACGTTTTTAACTTTGCGCTATAAAGGAAAATAGGAATTAAAATGTTCTCTTGAGCTATATTGACTAAATTTATAAAGGTCATACAATTCAACTCATTTCGGGTCCGTGCCTATGCCATTAATCCAACGTTTATTTGAATATGAGACTATAAGGCCCGGATTGTATTTATATGCAATCTAGATGATGGCTTCATCACCTTTAACACGAATAGCTTCCAAATTCATGAAAAGCATTATTATAAGTACCACTAAATGCAACATTTTACATTCAACCAACCAAAATATTATAAAATGTTGTGCACCTTCATTATCCTTATCAGCATCATTAAATCACCATGACTGAAGGTCAGTTCACATATCAGTAGACAATGCACTAATTCATATGTCTCTCCCACTTCAAAATTTGTTATGTAAGGAAATAATGCACTAGAGACTACACAATAATCCGCATCATTTACATCTAAATTAGAAAGGCTTTTACAAATTTTATCTTATCGTCATGCTGCATACATGATAATGGAAGATTCATAGGTCTTAACATAACTCTATGAGTAATATTCCTAAACTCTTTACATCGTTACCTTTAAAATCTCTTTCGTCCCTATAACTAAATACATATATCGTCTGAAATAATAACTGCTTGCGAGAGACTGAATCAATTGTTTAATAGACAGGGTCACCATAGCTACTAATTATTGTTACGGTTATAGGTATGACAACAACTAATCTTATGACATCTGTTAAACGGCTTAATGGGAGGGGACGGAGAAACAAATACTGGTGGTAATGGTCGCGGTGTTAAATGAAATAAATGTGCATTCGTTGAAATTTAAAAGAGGTATTATAAATATTGCAAACAAGCAAAGAAATCATTACTATTACAATTGAATAATAGCAGTGTATTAAGCTTAGGTTGTACATTATCTGGACATAAACATTTCTTTATTAACTGATAATGGAAATTTGTTTTTTTTTGGCAATTGTTTTTTTCTTCATTTTAATTGTAACAAAGGTTCTTATTTGGTGAACAAATGAGTAAGACGACAAAAGGATCCTAGAAAAATTAAACATATCAAGCTAAGTATAATAAACGATCTCATTCAACACCTTTGCCATATTGATACACGCGTGTTTATTTCTTTCACGGTCTATGCATGTTAATGAAGGGTTGTAAACCCCGTCGTGCCGATGATAGAGTTTGCACCAATTTTATCCTTCCGTCCACATAACTTTTACCCAGGCTCACTTTGAACATTTCGTTGTTTGTCTTACAAATTGTTTCAGCCTCTTTATCAGCTGCTGGAATTCCATTTTAGCCACGTTGTTCTTTATTGCAGTGTTTATTAATACATTACATATATCGAATGCCTTTCATAAATGTTTATATTATGCAACTATACTGATCACCGTATCACTTGCTGGCACAAACATGATGTCACTACCAGGAACATAGTGTAGCCTACCTTCTGAATATAAAGAGTTAACAAATCTTACTGTGCTTTTTTGAGACTCGTCGTTCTATGTCCAATATAAACTTTTTTCTGCAGCGTATTGTACATTGGAAACAGTGAATTGTCTATATATGTTAAACCTAACTACATAAAATATATATTACATAAGACCTTATATTTTGATTTAGTCTAGATATTTCTTCTCCTGTTTACCCTTTGCTTATTACTTTCTTCAGCAGACATTTTATATAGAATTTTAATATTTCCAATTCCGCAATTATATTTATATTTGTAAACACCAAACATATCAGGTTGTGCGTCCTGACGTTGTCATCCATATTGCCCAGTTTAATTGATTTTGCCAATGTTTTATAGCGCAAAGTCCTCTATATCTGTTTATGCATTGACGGTATCTATAATCCAGAATTATTTTTGTTAATTAATTTAAATAAAGGGTATTATCTAAGGTATGCAATTGACCTGAAGGACAAAGGTAAGATGTGATTTTTAAAACAAATCTTATGTGCATTAATGATTCATGTACAATTTTGGATTATGTTTTATTTTGTTTATATTGTGAATTTGTAAATGTAGTATTAAGGCTTGCAAGCACTATATTTTAGAAAAATAGAAATAAGGATATTTGTTAAACAATTGTACTAACCAAAACATCAATGTTATAGAACAAAAATTAATCCCTTGAATTTTTACTATTTTGCTTGTAGATCGATGGATTCATAACCTATATATATATATATATATATATATATATATATATATACATTTTGGAGTATACCCAAACTAGATCATAAATTAAAATAACAAATAGTGTTTCTCATTTCCGTGTTTTAATGAGAACAAGGTGGACAAACAAATACTTTTTTTAATTATAGATTTTCTTTCAAAGATGTGATTCTTATATTTTCACTACAAGACCAAATACGAGGCACTATCTGTAGCCGTTTTCATTTTGTTAACATTGAAGCGGAAGTCGCTCTCTCTTACCATGTTCGCTTTACATTTGTAAACATTAACATATCAGGTGATGCATCCGTACGTTGCCATCCATACTGCCCAATTTAATTGAATTTGCCAATATTTTATAGCGTAAAGTGATCCAAATCTGTTTACGTTCATTTTTTATCATATTTGCTTGAATTAAAGATTCAGAACTGATGTGGTCGAGGTAAATTTATGTTAATATATCTCGTTTTCAATTTCCAGACACGGATAAACATCAGAAAGGCAGCAGATTGTGCAATGCAAACGATCAATGGAGCAACAAAGACTCAATCCTTACGAGCTCATTAAAAGGGTCAGATCTGCTTGTCGAACATTTCATCAAATACTTTTACTGTGCATCAGATTGTTTTTCACGTTACCTGAACTGCGACATTAACAACTATTTAAGGCATTAGACTAAAGAATATTTGTGATTGATTTGCTTTTCAAAATGTCTTCAAGCTTCTCATGCATAAAACTTGAAGTAAAATTTCATTAACTTCCTATGCAGATTTTACATGAAATATGTGAAACTATATTATTTACTGACACGCGTGACGCTTCTTGCAACATAGGAGAAAATACCTTACTAGAGATCCTAGACTATATTGACATCTATATAGCTTTTGACCTCTTTACAATGTTTGAAAATTCTTTATTTTTATGAACTGCGGCCCTACTGATGTCATGTCAAGAAAATGTAGGTCTATCTGTCTTTACTAAACTAAGTTGCTTTTCAATAGCTAGATAACCTGTTTCTATCTAAAATCGTGAATAAAAGGCTATTTTATGATCAATAAACTAAAGGGAAATACATTTGTCAGAATATTAGGTATTTACATGATTTGAATTTTTACACGAAAACACGTACACTTCATACTCTGTTCCTATTAATTGATGAAAAGAGTCACTCGATTCTGTTGCACGGTTGTTTATGTATAAATAAATATTTAACTTTTTTTATTTAATTTTAATGAATCTGTTATAAAAACATATTAAACTTATTATTGTACTGTATTATCAAGCCTAAAATAACTACTAATGGTAAGTATTTAAATGGTTTTATAGTAATATAGTATGCATACAAAGAGACTTCCTCTATCTCCAAATGTCTTTATTTGAGGTGGAATAATGATAATAGTTAGAATGTTAAAGAGATAAACGTGTATGCTAACAATTATGTTAATTATTAATATACACATGATACATCACTTCCTCTTGATACTTGCGGTAAAATCGCACTCCAACGAGAATGAGTAATTAAACGTTAATGCTCGAGCCATATGAACCTAGAATCATTCAGAAATCAAGCAAGTTCTGTGTTATGAGGAGCATAAAATCCCCCCAATAACTCTCTGGTCTTTGGATACATGTCACCTATCATCCGCAGCTTCGGTTGTCTTTGGTTGATAATCGGCTGGGACATTACTCGATCTTCTTCTGCACTGGACAGCTGCCCTGAAAAATCAAAGAAGTGAACAGGTAAATAAATAAATCTGTAAATGGACCTATTTATCTACTTATCTATGTATCTATAGGTCTATCCATATATTTATCTATTATAATCCGGAGTGGTTATTTGCAGGTGATTAGTTTAATGATATGTCTAGGAAACATCTCGCAAAACTACTATCGAACGATACCCGATTCCATAATTATATTCTAATTATAGCAGGAGACTAATACCCAAATAACAGAGGCGCTACATTGTATACGTGTGCAAAATTTACAGAAAATCTAAATGTAGCAATTCAAAGTCAAATTTACAGATGAGTAGCTCATCAAATCTATGTCTCTGACCATCATGTAAAACTAAAATCATTAAAAAATTTCAGTTACGTTTTTGAGTAAATTTATACATATGGATCTTAATTACAACTCTTCGGGGGATATATATATATCATGCTGGAAATAAAGGGATAATATTGTTTACGGTGTGCAAGGAACAAAGAAAGAGTTCAAGTATACCGGGGAAAGAGGAAAAGCTTTGTGCATACCAGGGCAAGAGGAAAATGTTTGATTGTGCCAGGGCACAAGGAAAGAGCTTTAGTCAGAGTAGAAAGTCTTAGTTGAGTACTAAGGCAATGTTTGCACAAAACAAACTGAGGTTTGTTGTTGTCCTTACTCGGTACATAAATAATATGATAAATACCCACATAAAAAAGATTTTAAATAAAAATGTCTATAAAAATATTCTACTCAAGCAGCACATACAATTCCGATAATTAAATATGGACAGGGTTGCAATGGCACATAACGTCTTATAATTGGTTTGAAACTAATTCCTTTAAGAATGTAGAATCAATAATGTGTTCTTTCATGTGTATGCTTCCCAGTTTTAGCTCTTGATATGTGCTTTCAATTTACCTGGCCCCTTTTCTGTTTTTTTTCCCTTTGCGTCCATTTATTCTCTACTGACTGGATTCGTATTCTTAATTTAATGTTAGTGGTCGAGAATAAATCTATACTCATTATGGCTTTGAATGTTATCAATGATCGCTTTGCATAACTATTCAACAACTCTGATCAATTTATCAATTGCCGATGTTACTATTTCATTATGTTTTAAAGTCTTGATCGATATTATTATTTCAATAAAATCTTTTGCAACAATTTCCTAACTGTGCCAAATCCGGTGACGTTTAGTGAAGTAAGCCCAACAAATAGCATGTCCTTATAAACAAAAGCCATTTGTTGAAATATCTACACACTCTGAAACGCTTTCCATACCAGCATTAAAGCATTTCAAAGCTTTGCACAGTGTTATGTATTTTTCGCATGACTTTGTAGTGCTGGATATCCTTGATCCATCTTATTTTATTTTCGTAAAACCTCTATTCCATGTTCTCGTGCTGTTGCACTAATTGCACATGCTTTTTACCGAGCAATACAATCATTATCTTGTTTAGCAATTCTGACAGGTAAAAGCTCCTTTCAGCAGCACGAGCAAAGCTAATATCATGGTGTCATTTTTTGAGACCTCTTTTAACATTGATATGCGTGGTGTTATTTATAAAGCGCGAACGTTAGCTAAAGTGGCGTAGGTTTTAAGTATGTTAGCAATATATCTTTCATTCATCATTAACAATGTAGTAACGTACAAGTCAATGTCGCATATGATAAACACTGGATGGATGGACCAATTGTGAAGTTACATAGCTTATTGAAAAGCATATTCTGTGCATCTATGAGAACATAAAAAATGGTAAATTATCTTCATGATGTTTTTGTTACTATCTATTACAAATAAAGGTAAGACAACTTTAGAACACATATAAAGTATTGTGCAATTTTGGTTTAACATACAGATCTTAATCATTTAAAGCATTCTGCATTTTGGGTTGTACACATTGTTCTCAATCTTCTTCAGCATGATACTCCAAAAAGCAACAGAATACCTTGATGACGAAAATGATATCTATATCCGCGTTCGTAATGGTGGCAACCTCTTCAACATAAGGTGACTTCAGGCCCACACCAAGACCTTGGAAAAACTGATTAGAAAACTTCTCTTTGGAGACGCCGCCGTCCTTTTTGCCAACACGGAAGCCACCTTACAGCGTAAAAGCTTGCCATCTCTTTGGTTTTGAGGTCAGCCTAAAGAAAACTGAAGTACGTCATCAGCCTGCTCACAAGGAAGAGTACCAGCTATCAAGCATCTTCACTGACCAGTCAGAGCTGAATGTAGTCCACCAGTTCATCTAACTGGGCTGCGTGACATCCTCCGGTGACAAGAACGACAAAGAAATAGACAACAGATTGGCCAAGGGAAACAGCGCCTTCGGCAGACTCTATAAACGAGTGAGGTACAACGCCAGTCTCAATAAGGTACAAAGATCAGCGTCTACTGAGCTGTAGTACTTACCACCCTCCTTTATGGCGCCGAATCCTGGGTCACCTAAAGCCGCCACCTCCACCTCCTTGAACACTTCCATCAGTGCTGCCTCCACACCATCATCAACATCCACTGGTGTGATTTCGTCACCAACACTGAAGTCCTCAAACAAACAGGGATCACCAGCGTTGAGGCCACTCTTGAAGATATAGATACGCTGGGCAGGGCACGTGTCCAGGATGGATGATGATCATCTGCCAAAGATTGCAGTTCGTGGTGAGCTGTCAAATGGCCACCGTGATAGAGGGGTACCTCAAAAGAGATAAAAAAAGACTCCTTGAAAAATATTGTCACCACATGTGGCATCGATCACTAACAATGGGCATAACAAGGTGCTGAACGTGAAAGCTGGCGATGTACAGTTCACCGGTCTACCGCCACCATTGGACAAAACAGACGGGTCAGTTTGGAGGAAAAACGATGGCGCAAAAAAGACAGAGAACCATCGGAAGCCCCCACCACAGCCCAGATATTCCTCTGCGGCCTCTGTGGACGGACGTGCCTGTCACGTATTGGGAACTTCAGCCACCAGCTCGCGTGCAAGAGACGTGGACATCCCCCTTCCTAAATCTTTGCAAGCGAAGTTAAGCCAACCAACGAACGAAGCTATAGTTGTATGTCATAGGGTATAGTTGGTTGATTGATGACTACTATTTTCAACATATTTTACCAATACTTGACGAAGTGTAGCACCAGATGAAATGAACAAAATTCCCGAAACAGCTACTCCCCCGCATATCAAATACTTCATTGGTCCATGTGAGATCTTATTTCATTTCTTATAACAAGTTCTTATTTTGTAGTTTAAGAATCATGTCTTTTATAGACGATACATGCTCCTTTTTTGCGCTCTTTTAAAAGCTAAGATGATTTTTGAGTTTTGCCAAGTTACTTTGTCAGGTACTTTGTGTACCGTGTCTTTATGTTGCTGTTTGTCTTTGCTCTCATTTAGCCATTTGTTTTTTAAAAAGATCTATGAATCATGTCACGTAGCCATTTTATTTTGTAAAATGTCCAAGCTCTGAATCACAAACATTGCGCACATAAATGATATCACAGCTTAAAATGCATCTGAAAATGTTATCAAGATTTGCGAAGGAAATATAATCAGCAACCATAATTGATTACTAAAGTGACCAAATTCAGCGTGAATAATTTCAACGTGCAGCGAAAATATGATTTACTACGTAAGGCGAAAAGAGTATCAAGAAGATATGTAACCATCAGCAATGAAACAGTTGTTTTCAAGGATGAGTTGGAAATTTGATCAAAGCACTCGATACCACTAAGTTGGATGTCTATCATATCTTGAAAATTTGCAGATAAACATTTGCACAATCAGCGTTAACGTGGAGAGGAGGTTATCATACATGAAATGATGAAACAGCTGTTTAAAGAAACGGTACAGAATTGCAATAATTGTTACAACGATTGCAATGACAATTTGGTAAGGCGCAGTGTCTTAATACTCTAAGTACTCTTCCTATCCAATGTCCACCACATTCAGGAAGACCGATTTATAAAAGTCTCAAAAAGAGCTTGAAAATTTAAAGGATTTATTTGATTTAGTCAAAGAGCAACATATGCATTTGTTGGAATTATTGTTAGTGTAACATTCAGGTTATTGAAAGGGCTGGAAAAATGGTTTCCTTCCTTTCTGAACTCGTTATATTACTTGTCCTGTCATTTCATGCTTTGATATTAACTACTAGAATAGTAAAAGATAATTAAACTATTTAAAAAGTAAATGATACAATCTCTATAAATCGTGAATGTCAAATAAATTGTTTATTTAATGGTCGATGTTCTGTTTTGACCTTTTTAATTCTCACATGTGTTTTGAATATTAGGATACCACAGAGAATTAGCAGATGTTCTGTGAACTACATCGTAGCAAGGAGCGAAATATGTAATAGTCGTTGTTTTTTTCTACATAACTACTGCGCACGTTTTGGCCTCTTTATTCTATCTTTTACGGTTTGTGAAGTAGCTTTTAGAATAGGGCTGCTAGTTAGCTTGGCAGCGTTTAAAGCCAGTTTAATCGAATGATGCTACCATATTAACAATATGCCGCAAAGTAACATAAAGATTCTGTCTCCACTAACAGAATAGTTCAGTTGTACTTTAAATTATTTTATATATTGATGATGTTTTCACAATAATGTTTTCATAACCTCGCTGATTAAGAATTGGTAGTTCCATTAACAGTTAACACTTCCAATATTGTCAAAGCAGACTGATTAATATCTGTGCTTTGTTTTGAACGTGTGCACCTAAATATGCATATCTGGTTCTTTGATTTAATCAATACATTTTCTCATAAGTCAGGCTATTACAATTTAATTAGAAAAATAGTATGTCTCGCATGTAGTTGTGTTTAATTTGTTTCTGAAATTGTTTCTATTAGAAGATAATTGTTTATAATATTGAATAGTGGCTGCCTCAGTTATAGTTATGCTTATCAGTGCCAGCCACAACATCTGACGAAGGTTTCTCAAACGATGGAGTGTTGTATGTTCATCTCAAGCATAATCTATCAATTATGTTGTTTGTTTATATTTTGTTTCGTCTTTGCTTTTTGGTTTGTTTTGTGTTTCCTTCGGTATCGCTACCAATGCAGAGGTGACAATTAGTTTAGTAAAAGTCTGCCAAATGCAGCATGTGATCAGCATATTTTATTTGTTGAACCCTGTCTGATTCAGTGTCTTGTTTTCCATAATGTTCAGTGACTTATATGTAAAGCATTGCCTTGACCGAAGTGACTGCGAAAGATGAGGCAATTGACAAACAGCCATTGTTTTAGCTTTTTCCAGACCCTGCAAAGCTTTTCATTCTACAGTGGATTTGTAGCCGTCATGGCGCAACCTTACAACGGATAAGAGAGAGCTATATCATATGCTGGCTGATGGCAAACAAAAGCTGAGAAGATGCAACGTCACAAGAGAGGAGATATTGGTGGTCGTATTCTCTGTGAAATATTTATATCATTACCCGTCAGAAGCTTTATTGATTAGGACGACCACATTTATTTGTAGTTGTTATTGCATTTCAAGAACCCGGAAGGAGAACTCGCAAAATGGATCAAATTCCTGTCGCAGTATCAGTTTGTGGGTCAACAACTCCCAGATGATTGCATCGTAACGCTAACGCTCCTTACAGAGGCTCATCTTGGCAATGCGGTTTTAAAGTGGGGATACCGGCTAAGAAGGATGAGACGAATGTAAGCAGTGATGATTCGGCGACAGACGAAGAACGGAGTGTTACGACTGATATTGTGATAGCGACGAATTATCTAAGGCCCAGAAAGCCGACCAGGATGTCGCAATTGTAGTGAGCTTGGCTGAAACAAGCGACGGCCGCTGTTATAAGAAGTTGTCAGATACGGCGTGTTCGAGAAAGGCCACTGGAGTCAAAGGGACTAGCTAGTGATAAAGTGATACACTGTCGCAGAAGGGAGTCGGGCGATGGTGGAGAAATCCACAGTCAAGCTGCTGTTCCACGAGAAGAGCGAAATGACTTTCTACATATGGCTAACACTTCGCGTAGCTGAGGACATCTAGGAATGTGTAAAACTCTGGAGAAGGTCAGAAAATGGTACTACTGGGTCAGACGTCAGAAACATGTGTGACTTGTGGTGCCAGAGATGTGAAGCCTGTGCGAAACGAAAGTCACTAGGACCGAAGAGAAGATCTCCAATGTTACTGGCTGCATCAGGGGTTCCAATGGAACGTATAGCTGCTGACATCTTCGGACCACTTTCAAGGACTGAAAATGGAAACATTTAGTTTCTCGTGACTGCCGTCTACGTTTCCAAAATGGACTGATATATTTCCAGTGTCATGCCAGGAAGCTACAATGCTAGCGAAACTGATAGTAGAGGAAGTCGTCTCACGCTTTGGTGTGCCAAGACAGATTCACACAAATCAAGGCCGACAAATGGGGAGCAAACTCTTTCATGAAATGTGTTGACTTGGAATCGAGAAAACTAGGACCAGTAAATACCATACGCAGGTTGACAGCATGGTTGAAAGGATGAAGCGAACATTAGGGAGTGTGCAATCTGCTTCAGTCAAAGAACGTCAAAAAAGACACAAGGACCTCAGTACCTACCAATCTGCAGTGCATGAAACCTCAGGGTTTTCTCCAAGTTTCATGATATTGGGAAGCGAGGCTGTTTTGCCGTTAGAAGTAGTGTTTTGAAAATCACCCAATCAGCGTTACAGCAGTTTGCGTGAATGGATTCAAGGGCTGGAAAGAATGTTACAAATTTCCAATCGTTTCGCTAGAGAGGACTTGCATTGCAGCATTCGGACACATAAACGCTATTATAAAAGCAGAACCAGATTAGAAACAATTTCATAAGGCGACCTTGTCTGGTTGTTTTCGCCAAAGACAAAAAGGTGGATCTCGCCTAAACACGAGCTCTGAAGTCATTGGCAGATTGAGTGACATGAGTTATGGAGTTAAATGCGGAAGACATGGCAATCCTTTCGTGATGCACGTAGATCTCTTTAAAAAAGTATCAGGGTTGTACTAAATTTGATGGCAGAGAGAGAGAGGGAAATCGATTCAGAGAAGTCGAAAAAGTATTGATAAAAGTCAAGGAAACTACGACCTCGATGATGCCAATAGTGTTGCCCCTTACGTCATCAACACCATGACGGAAAATCTTCAGTGAATGACAATGACGATTGGGAGTCAATAATAGCTGGTAATGTGCAACCCAGAAGAACGAAACCTACGTCAGCAGTTGAAAGAATGTTATGTTGAACTGTTCTAATCCGTAATAGTGAACAAGTGTTATGATGGCTGAGAGAAAGTATTGTGAAAAAATGTCTCTCATTCGAACTGAGAATCGAATCTTTTGTGATTATTAAATATTTTTTATTTTGCTTTACTGTACTGGTGCTTTATGTGACTTTCACTTTATTCTATTCGTATGTGCGTGGAAGCACATAATTGTGCAGGGATGGTTTGTGTAATGAGAAAAAATTCGAATAGTAATTTTCATTGTCTTATTAAGCTATATTGTGCAAAGATGTCCCCTTTCAAGCAATTCAGTAGAATCACCAATCCGGAGCGAGCACATTTGGTTGTACTTCTCCGAACAGGCAAAGGGACAGACCGGGGAACCTAAAAATAATCGGGACTAGGTCTTTGGTAGACCAGAATACAAGCTCTACAACACTCGTTCAGGAAGCGCGAACATCTTGGAATAATTACCTTGCAACAATACCCATTTTAAGGTCTCTCTTCTCTCATCATTTGTCCCATTCGTCTTTCTGACAATCTTGATCGGGTAACGACATGCGACCACGACATAGTCTATGACCCAGTCGGTGTTCCAGAGGAAGACCCAATCGACGACTCAGCGACCCAGAAGGACGAACAAGTCTATAACTACCAAGTCAGCGACTCAGAGCACGACCCAGCGACAAAAAGCCAGGAATACGCTGTTATTCCCCAAGGGTAGAAATCGGTTGAACCCTGGAGTGCCAGTCCTCAGACAGATACACTCCAAATACAAAGACCTATTTAAAAGAACTCGAGATAGCGAGACCCTGGTAGTGTACTCTCGGGCGAGTGATAGTTTCGCTACAATATATTTGCACTAGGCATTCTAGATTGTATACGCATACATATTTTGGAGATATATGTCTCTGGAATATATGCAAACATTGTATTTCATCATGGTTTGTCTAGATTTGCAAAATCAATGCTCGATGTGCAGCGTTAAATAAAATGAAGTTATGATCACAGAATGCCGTGATTTACATGGATGGAAAACCTTTATACCAAAGTGTATAGGTGCGTTAGAAAGCCAGAGAGATAATGGAGGTAAAATGAGTTGGTTTGCGACTTCTATCACTTATTAAATGAAATACGATCAATGGACAATTTAATGAAGGAATTAACATTACTGTTTAAAGAAATTATAATGACAACAAGAACTGTACTAGAAATTTGGAAATCTTTAGTGATTTGCAGCCTGACGTATATCTCCCGTGTAAGCTCTCTGTTACGAAAGTCCCATGTAATCGGACTATTGTGTTAATCTACAACATACCATATTTATTATGCAATTGATACGAAGAGATTGTCATCTTAAAAATACAAAAGTGATGAAATTTTTAAATTCTCATTCAGCTATTAAAATTATTAAAATTAATTTCTTTGCCCATATTGCTCAATGTAGATTCTCTCTTATATATATCTATTGAAATAAAAATTAGCGGATCACTCTTTACATTGATAGTGATTTTTGCATTATGTGCACTCTTGGTTACGGAGAAAAAACTTTTAAAAATAAAGATAAATACTTCAAAATTTATCAAAGACCATCATTAGTCGGATACCTTTTGATATCATACCTTCAGGAATGAAAGACAAATGCACAACTAAATTGATCAACAGCTTTCCCATTAATCAAAATTTTAAATTTTGTTTATCCTGATAGTTTCATTCGAAATGATTTTCAGTTTTAGTATTAATTTAATAAAGCCAAGGCAAAATATAAAGAAAGTTGCCAAACTTTCTGGAGACTCGATTTAGTCTCACTTTCGTCTTTATCTCGGGTTCTGTTTTGACCTGCCATTGTATATCAGTGAAAGTCCACGTAGTCAGTCTTGTTCGTGCTAAGTACCGCGATGTTTGTTGGCAACTCATGATAAGCGTTGAACAAAAAATTAAATTTATGTATTACTAAGATTGTCTCAAGAGGTACAAGTCATATTAATGGGCTGGGCGTATACTCACTAATTCCAAGAAATTTCAGGACTTTACGATACATCTGTCGTTTGTTCCTCTCCATATCTTCAATGCGAATAACCAAAATCTTATGTCTAGGAAAAGCACGTAACCAGTCTTTGATGAATATATGGTAAATTCCGTGTCTGAGAAGCGTTCCTGTTAAAAAATAATTATTCAATGATAATTATTGAAAGTGTACTTATTATTAAACACCCATGCATTGTGAATAAATTCGTGGAATTGATACATTCCTATCAACAACAAAAATTATTATTAGTTTCCATATGCGGTCTGTCTTTGTCGTCGGTCAACTTACTGTTAAAACCAGTCTAGTGTTTCGAGCATACGTATAGATTATGTAAGAAAATAATTGTATGCTGCCCACTCACAGAAGATAGAAAAGGTATGCGAACCTTAACACTATCACACTACTTCAGAAAAAAAAGAACTTCTTTCTTACAACTAAGCCATTGGTGTCTTGTTCATAACAGTGTGGTAGTGAAATTGCCAAAATGGCCTCGTGCATTTCGTGGTTACGATGCGTGTTATGTCACTGATTATGTTTATATTGCATTTGCATCTGATAGGCTTGATTTTATTATATATATATATATATATATATATATATATATATATATATATATATATATATATATATACAATAAAAAATTAAAAACTGAACCGAAAACGGGAGTTACAGTGTTATAAAAACAAATATTCAATTTAATTTCAAGATTTTTGTGAACAAAGTTATATCTTTACACATTTATAATCAGCGCAAAGGTGAATTATTATTACGCATGCATATACATTAATGTTATCTTTTTAAAGGCTTTTCAGACTTGGTACCTTCTTTCTCTAAGCTGTAGCAGCCAAAAGCTTTGATTTTTCATTTGATCTCCATTCCTAGTATTGTATATCGCTATATAAATGTATTGATCATTATGGCCTAGTGGTTAGAGCGTCCGCCTCGGAAGCGGGAGGTCGTGGGTTCTAACCCCGGCCGAGTCATACCAAAGACTTACAAAACTGGTACTAACAGCTGCCTCGCTTGGCGCTCAAGCTTTAAGAAGTTAGTGTTAGGACTGGTCAGCCTGGTGTCAGGATAATGTGACTGGGTGGGACATCTTCTACGTGTTTGCGGCATGATGCCCCGGTCTAGACATCACTATAAACTGCCACACTGCAGACATCGTAGCGATATGACTGAAATATTGTTAAAGCTACGTTAAAGATCCTAATCACACACACACACACACACACACACACACACACATATATATATAGATATCCCATATCAAAATTAAGTAGTGTATGCTGTCTATATTTATATTCAATCCTCAGTGCATGTCATTTACTTAACAGAAACCTTGGAGTTTATATCTAATATAGCCAATCAAATTGCCTTGTTTTAGCTATTTCATTTAAGTTAAATGAAACGATCACATCTTGTCAATTTGAATATCATTATTTTGTTTAACATTAGTGACTGTGCAGACATGCTTTATATCAAATTCGTGAGCTATATTAGTTATCTAATTGACCCTTTTTAGTCTAATATTCTTCATAAGAGTTACATTAACCACGCATTGGTCTTCCCTCGCAAATCAAATATATACCCATTATGTGTTTCAAGCCTGAATTATTCTTAAGTTTGTCGAACAGTTATGATTTGTGGTGGTAATTAATAAATCAGAGAAATAAATAAATTAGATACATATATTTGACAAATATGATTAGTTTATTGTAGTACTTCCCCTAAATCACAATGTGGTAAAGTAATGAATTAAGTAATGTAATAGCTATATCCGTAAACAAAATCCGAAAGTGCATGAACAAATTATTTCTAATAGCAACAATTATTTTCGACAATTTGGTAGGCGATGGAAAATTAAAAAATAGGAAATAAATATAGACGATAGAACTAGTTAAATAAATGCAAAGTCATTGAAAAGAAGATTAAACAGCAACGCCTAATCACAGATAACACAGATGCTGTGTGTTGAGTCGAGTTGTTTTAACCTAAAAAATTTGCGGACATCAGATTGGCTATACATATTACCTAACAGCTTTAACACATATGCATGGGCCATATCATTTGGGAATAAGTCTGCAATGCGAATAGCACATTTCTTTAAACAAAAACGTTTTGCAGTCAAGAAATGTTCTGGGTTGACCAAGAAAGATAATGTTTTAATAAAACGTTTAAAATATGTTTGACTGATAATAATATTCAAAAGTATCATATTTGTAATGAGTTGAATGCGATTGCAGTCGATGGTTTTAATTGCACAGGATGTAGCACAACTATAATATTTTCACGTTGTGTGAAATATAAATATAATAACACACGACACAACATTATTTTAACGACGCATAGAGAGGCTACACATATGAAAATGAGCAAACTATATCTTATGTCTAGCAAAACATATCAATTTGAGAAAGAATATACTCTAATTTCGCCGTTTGAAATGCCACGCAAGCAGTCCACTTCAGTTAGAATTGGCGCACAGTATGAATTTTCTTTATTCTCATAATGGTTAAAATAATCTCTCTGCCTAGATTTTGAACACAGTTTAACTGTAAATTCACACGAATATTAATGAAGTTTATATATGATTTATTGCATTTATATGCAATCCCATTGATGTAAATATGACTGGTTACATTTTGATTGTAACGTTTATATGACATACAGCATTTCATTGTTCCAAATAAGTTTTCAATAATGAAACTGATGAATACATATACTAAATATTTGCTTTCTAGTAGCTCGAACTATAGTTTTAGTTTGCGTTTAATGTCAGTGTATGCTCGACCGTGTATGTGTATATTTGTGAGCATATGCTTATTCGGTTTGGAGATTGTGTTGCTGTGTGTGTGTATGTGTATGTGTACGTATTTGTGCCTAACTTATTATATATGTCAATCATTATCTTTTCATGTCCTTGAAATGTTTGAATGCGCTTATCTGACATATTGGTCATATGTATCGAATGGCGCAAATTCCTATAAAATAAATCTTATAAATGTAAATAGGAAAAAACTATGCACGATTATTCTCTTGCTCGACATAGATGTGCATGTCCTAAATTCTTTAAATGTCTAATTTCGTTCATGTGATACATTTATTCATCTAGATTTGACTTGTAAAGGTATTACGTCGGACATCTCATCATTAATGAAAATAATGAACGAAAAACATCAATTTGTTATCGCTTAGAAAGAACGCTCCTAGCCGATTTCGGGCTCGGCAATTTCCGTAAGACAAAGCGGAAATGACATGTCATAAGGACATAGAAGACAATTAATTTTACAATTTGTTCTCTACATTTGTTTCTCAGTAGTGACCTTTCCACTGTGTGAAAATCAATGCAAATCAAATGTTACTCTAAAATACCTTCAAAGATAACTTCACGGTGAAGTTCTTGTCAAATACTGATCTGCTCTTTTTTGAGATGTTGTACTGTCAACATAGCAGCATGTAAACAGAACACAGATTTCACTTCAGGATCATCAACAAGGCCTTATTACTCACTGTGCACTGTAGCCGAAATACAAACAGACAACAACAACCTGACCTCATATTATCAAGAATAAACAGTTACCTTTAAATCCCTGCCAAAAATGCATGAATAAAACTCTTCTATTACCACCAAAATGAGAGAGGAAAAAATGTTCTAAAAATAGGCTAGAAGTACATTCGTGGGCAATGAACTGGAAGTTTTAATTGTGACCTAATTGCTGACAGGCCCATGTTTTACGCCAATTTTAGTCAAATTTATATATTTGCATGCTATAGCTATTTCAACTTTATACATGAAGGCTTTTTGAATTTACTCGCAAAGAAAACATGTGACACCTGTCAGAAAATATGTAGTGCTGGTGTTCCACATGATGCAAGTTTTGGTCCTAGTGGGCTTGAGAAACCAAAACTTAATTTGCTATATATTCTTTCATTAAAATCATTTTTCAATGCTGTAAAACCTAACTGTAATACAAGATAAGCCCTGTCTGAAAATATGTTCAAAAATTACAAACAGTAATAAATTTAATTTTGATGGCAAATTATATAAACATTTCAATTTTAAAAACTAAATGTTATCGAAAACCTAAATTTTCATACAAGTTTTAAAACACTGTTTGACAAATTTTAGACAGAAAGGTTGACTAATGAATGATATTTAAAACAAATTGTAGTTTGGGTCTGTACAATTGATAACATTTTTCCCAGGGGTAGTGAAGCATCATCGCTCATAGTGATTTTTGCAGCAAACCGCAATATTCGTGTCCAGATGCATATAGGTGTACACACTAAAGACACAATAACAGGTGCTATGTTACACATTTATTATGTCAGTTACTTAGACAATTGTTTCCATAACTAAAAGCACATTCAGATTTAAAGTTTTGATGGGACTACTACCGTGTTTTATAGCAAAGATGCATTCCATTATTATTTCGATAAAAGCAAAAGTTGGCAATGGGATAGAAAAATAGTTTCTAGGGAGGATCTACCTCACTGAAAAAATGGTGCTGATCTCTCTCGTGAAGACCTAAGCCATGTCTTTGAGGTGCCATATATCAGTGTGGTGATATGAACTAGTCTTGTTCACTTATGGCGGTACACTGCACATGTCCTTATGAAACCTAGCTATTACCACCAGATTACTGGAGAGCTTCCAAGCTGTTACTACTTTATCACTTTTTTCCAGATACCAAGCTAGACCTGAAAAGATACTATATGTTTCACTTAATTCTAGAAAACAGTAAGATCTATGTAAATGAAATTAAAATGTGTTAGATATGGTGATTTAAAAAAATATTAAGGTTGCAAGCATGGGCAAAATATTAAAATTGACAGAGTGACACTCAGAAATGTGAAGCAATGGCCTTGTATTAAAGTGATAAATTCATCCCAAAAATATGTGAGGTTTCTAGAAGCATATTTAGCCATCTACAAATTAAATAACTAATCAGGTAGATTACGTATCATAACGTTTAAAGCAATATTGGGGCGGTGAGATTTGATCATTGGTGCAAACATTAGTACATACCAGTATACAGGAAAGTCAAGTGACAATCTACTAAATTAGAATATATTAATATAAGCAATCTTATTCATGAGGGAAATAACAATGATGGATATTACAAGTAAATAGAGCCAAATGTGGTCACACAGATCAGCTATAGGTACCAATAAATCCTTTATCATCAGCTAAATGTGAAATTCCGATCCCCAAAACAAGGTTGGGAATTTGCATATGTGGGACATATACAATGTACTTGTTAAAATCGAATGTGCAAACATAATTCAAATGATCTGTTTGAACATTTATAGTGTATTTTTAAGAGTATTGGTTACCAATTGTTAAGCTCATTGATTCAGTGGAATCATATATCAGCTGATGCTTCAATACCGCACTCTGTCAAAGTACTAAATTGAAACATGTTACCATACAGTGACATATTCGTCACGAAAATAACATTTTGGGATATTTTCAGTGCTCACGGCCAGAACTGTGCCTTGCAGATTCACTATAGGTACAATGTCAGCCTATATGATGTACTGAATGTGAACTTTTGATCCCTTGCATTCTAAAATAGATGGATATGTGTTCATGTGGGATATGTAGCCAGGTTAAGATCAGTGGTACAAAGGTAAATTCAAATAACCTGTTTGAATATTTCTTATGTAATCTTTAAAGTGTCAGTTAACAAATAGTATTAGTAATTAATTATGCATAAAGCAAAATGGATCATTAGAATTCCCATAACATCATACAGGCCACAATGCCGCACTACACGGAAAAATATCTTAACCAAATTGAGCAATACAATGGAATGCATTTTGTGTATATATGTGTATGTGTTGTTTTAGGTATTGCATGAGAATTTTGGGAACCATCACCCAAAAGATAATTCACTTGAGAGAACCGAAGATGGTGTAACATGTCATGTGGTGCAATTAGATGTCACAATAAACTTTCTTATCATTTCCTGTTGATACGGTTTTGTATTGCCTAATAGTTGACATGGATGCCAAAGGCCTAACAAACTGCATCAGCATATGAATGAATAATTAAGTCAGGTAACAATTGTAAAGTAAGCAAAAATGTTTGGTGTATTTTTCAGCTACTGTGTTGTTCATACATACAAAATACTTCATGTGTGACTACCATATCTACTGCTAAGGCATGAATCACATTTGTCATACTCTTATTACAGGAATTATATACATTTCATGCGTTGTTGCCGTTCAATCTTAGACTCAGATGATACTTAAGAAATAACAAACAATCAAAAGAGTTCATGTGCGACTGCCATGTCTACTGCTAAGGCATGAGTCACATTTGTCATACTCTTATTACAGGAACTATATACACCATCATGCATTTTCCCGTTAGGTCTCAGACTGAAATGATGATTAAGAAACAACAAATTAAACAAGCAAACGAAACATATAACATTGTATTAAATATTCTCAGTACGATAATATAAGCATTTGACTCGGTAGACCAAGCACTTGTGAACTTGTTATTATTTAGCAATGATACACTTTCATTGATGCACATATTGATAAGAAATCACCATCTTTGTGGAATCCATGATGATCAGCAAAATTCTAAATGTTTCCTTACTATACAGGTTGTGAATTAAATGTCCACCAAGCAAAGATAATGAGCAAAGGCGATGAAAACTTTCGTGTACTTGTAAGCATTCATACATGACACTCATGCAAGAAAATAAGCATACTTTTTCAATTTACTTATGCATAAGTCCATTTTTTAAAATGTTGTATACACTTTTAAGCTATGTCACATTTCAAGATATAGAATTATTGGTAATTTTGCCCAACACATGTTGTCTCCTCTTTTATTCAGAACAATGAAGTAAAGAATAGTTGCAACATGGAGAAAGAGGGATTTTCTAGAGCCATACAATACTACATAACGACAATATTGAGGTGGACAATATTATTTTAGACAGGCATGTTCAGATACAGAAATGGATCAGAGGGAATATGAGAGACACACTATTTTAATGTGAAACATGTAGCCAAGGGTATGTATATATTGCAATGTTTACTTCACTGAATGATACCATTTACTAAAACTTTTATACAAAGCAAATATAGTAATATAACAATTCTATGTTTAAGGTTATATTAAATTTGGACAGTGAACAGATCACTAGGAATATTATCAGCCCGCCATTAATATTTCTGGCCCCTCCTCCCCGGCCCTGTATAAGCACACACATAAGAGAAAAATTAAATAAAGCAAAGCAACTAGTACTTGAAAGATTTCATTCAAAACGAAGCTAGCACATACTATTTTTATACCACATATTTGAAATCATATATCGCAACAAAAAGTAATATTATTGTTATTTATTCATTCATTCAACTATGATTTATATATATATATATATATATATATATATATATATATATATATATATATATGTTAAAATGAATGTTGAAGAATCGATGCGAGGGTTGGGGGAAGTGATCGGGAAGCAGGAGTCAGTTGATAGACAGTTATTGCCACCTCTATGCAGCCATGTGTCTATTATGATTGAATAAGAATCTAAAAGAAATTATTAAACTTGAATACAATTATGTTATTTCACGTATCAAGGTTTTCTGCTACTTATTCATGTTTTCAGAGTCATGGCCTTTAACATAAAATTAGATTTTACTACAGCCAGTGATACGAAGCTAAATGAGTCACGAGTGAACATGAACAGACAGTAAAGTTTTTTATTTCATAGTATATAATCTGTTCAAGAAATTAAGCCAGTGTGGGCTTAAATTTGCACTGTCTAACCTCAACGAGCAGAATCTTCTTAAGATTCATCACGTTCGCCATCTTCAAGGCATTCACCTTCATCACACGACGAAAATGAGCATGACAAATGTTGCCGTAAATTCACTTTAACCATCACTAATTTCAGCCATCATCACCACAAATCTGATATTGAGATAATTTCCGATAGTACGTCACTTTCAGAAATCCTATTGTCACCGGAAGTATAAAAATATTTCCGGAGCGTTTTTGGGAATAGATTGATAAATGCACAGATTATCTTCATTTTCTTCTCTGTGAGTTAAAATATGCATTTGTAATGCACATATTTCGATAATTAAGCAAAAAGTGAACATTCTGATTTATTGCGTGTAGTACATTCTAATAGGCCTTAGTTCGATATGATATTTCATTGTCATATTATATTGCGCCAAATTATATTATTTATAAAATTAAATTTTCCAGGTTGTACAAGAGAATAACTATACATTATATTTCTTCATTTCTTAAAGCCATAAACTATGGAATTAAATATTTAGACTGCACGTTTCTTTTATAATTCAGTTCATTATAGTTTTAGAAATTTCTTAGATGACTACACTCTGTATCTCTCCACATTTTATTAAATTTTGTTTAGCAGGCATACCAGAGCACTTTGCGATACTATCCGTTTGAATTAATTATACAGTCAAAAAATAATTTACTTTAGTTGAATATTGTTAAAAGTTTCTGCAGAGTTTCGCTTTCCTAACACTATATACAACGCGAATAGTGGCATTATTAATGACATCAAATTAGATGTGCCAGAAATGGAAGATATTCACGCTATATGCATATATTCCCATCATATTTGATGCCATGGATTTTTTTACAAGGTACAATGTGAAATTATTTAAGCTCGGTGTGGTCAGTACTCACTGCCGAGTAAAATGTATTTGCTGGCATTTTCAATGCAGTAAATTCAGATATTATAAGGATAGATTATTTTACGAGATTTTTCATAGAAATAAAAATAACAGTCCAGTGAGTTCTGGTCATGTTACCATGTTCACGTAATCATGTTACACATTACTACAAGAGCAAACGATGATTGATCATTTAAATGCATAGACTGCTTACAGATTGTACGTTTCATTTCATATTACGAATATTATGTGACATTTAATCACATCCCTATATGTTGCGTGTCCTCGTACATTTTATCTAATAAGTTCACTTAAATTTGATGACCTCAATATATAACTGATTTGTCTTACAAAATTTATCACAGACCAAATCGTTCATGACACAAGGCGCAGGTTTTGTGTGGTTTTTTTGTGGTTAATATTCCACAATATGATATACGATTACTTCAATCAGAGGATACTTAGAAGAAACAAACAGCACAATGAGTGTCACTGCTTGAGTTTATCTTGAGATTGATAAATGCATGAGTTGTGGAACATACGTTTTACCGGACTTCAATATTTTCATCCGCAGTTGAAAAGTGCCCGGAGATTCTTGGTCTAAAATACTACCTAATTTGTAGGAAAGAACGTGATTGTGGCTTATTAGTATATGCTCTAACTGTTCAATATATTTGCGTAAATTACATGTTTTGTCCAAGCTCGGTATGGTATATGTTTCTACAAGATATTCTCCACTGGCATAGACAATACCAATATATGAAGCTTGATAAAACAGAAAAAGACTTCGAGCAATATAATCACCTTGGTTGTGTAATCATGTTGAAAAGTAGTAGATAAAAAAACCTAAATATTTTGTATATCTATACTTTTTGATACCCTCTGGTATATTCTTTATCTATTTCTTCAATTCTTATGCATTACACTATCTTGTACAGACTATATTTGCTTACAATTTACCTACGTGATCTGCGTCTATTAAGAACGTAATATCAAATATGATCTATAACTATATACTTACATATGTGTTGACAAGTACTAAATAATCATAACAAGTCTTAATAGCGTCTTTGGTTTAATTTCTCATTGACTGAAGGGCTTTAGAGGTTTCTAGAAGAATGCACTTACTTCCCATTAGTTGAGTTAAGTCATATGAATTGGCAATTGTAAGTCAAACTGAGGTGTATGATCCATCACATGATGCTCATTGTGCAGTACAGTCGTAATAGACTAAGTGTATCAGAAGAGAACTGAACAATAAGATTCATTGCTATTCTTGTTTCTTGTGTACCATTTTTTAGAGTATGCAGACATATTTTGTGTTGAACTTTTTTATCATTCGAGTGGAATAACATTAGTTTGGACTGTTCAGTGGAAATAGAAAGTACTTATTATTTGGAAATTACTATTATTCACGAACTGTTGTTAAGTATTCTAAGCAGTTCTCGATAATGCCAGATTGAGAAAATCATGACTACTAGCGGGCCAGTACATATCTGGTTTTGAAATTTATTCAGAACTTTTTAACTCATTTACGACCTTCATATAACTTTAATAGGCTTATTTTGGATCGACTTGATAATACTATATGTTCCTCTCATATTTGTACTGCTAAATTTGCTACTTAAAATCTTTGTTTTTACAAAGCATGTTGGTTGTGCTTTCTAATGTTACTTAGTGTATGACAATATAGATGTAACATCAGCAGAAAACAGTCTATAGTCACCTCACTAGTTTTAAAAGACTGTCAAACAGTATAAATGTGTCTGAATAAGATTACACCTTCGCACTTTGCTAGCAAAACAAAGCCAAACACTCTTCGCTGTTTTCGTCGCTATTACCCGAATTGTTGTACCTTTAGGCAAATATCCATATGTAAAGATTAACGTCAACTGCTGAGATATGTCAGGAGTAAAGTGTTATTCAATTTGTATTTATTTTTCTTGAACCTTAAGAAGCATGTTTAATGATTTTCAACAAAATTAAACCCTATCTATAAAACATATCACAACCAATTATTTACCACTGATATACACTGAGGAGGCAAAGCTGTTAACAAGATTACGCCTTCTAATTTTACTAGCCCCAAAAAAAGAAGAAAGAAAGCAACACAATATGCTTTGTAAAACAAATAACTTAAGTAGGAAAATCATGTCATTGTCATTTTAAAAGAAAAAAGACTGCATTCATTTTTCAAGTTTCAATGTTTTTTCTCTACCTGGTCTCTGATCTCTCCTCGTTATGTTCGCTTTCCTATTTCATGCATGACACCATTGCACATCATTACTGTGGTCGAATGTACATATTAGGCCATACGATTGCATGTTTGGCGGATTACGAGCTTCTAAATCAAATTTTATTTTCAAAACTTATCCACATCATTGGATTCCACCAGTAAGCAAAACAAAGATTGGTTTGACGAAAACAACAAAAAAATCAAAGACCTGCTTGCCAAAAAGAGATTAGCGTACCAAGCCCATCTCGCACAACCATTCTGTTCACAGAAGAAACCAGCCTTCCGCCTTATCTGCAGCTCCCTCCAGTGCAGTTTCAGGAACATACAAAATGAATGGTGGACAAGTCTTGCAGAAAGAACCCACTGACAGGGAGTAAATTCTCAACCGCTGGCGGTCACAGCACTTCCACACCCACTTCCGCACGAACCGTATAATCCAGGAGACAGCTATTGATCGGAACCCACAACAGTCACATAAAATGGAACTTGATGAAGCACCCACACTCCAAGACACTAAAAGCCATAGAACAACTCAAGACAGAAAAGGCTGCATGAAAAGATTGTATCCCACCAGAGATATGAAAGAGATGAGGCATAGCATTGCACAAAAAACTGCTGCGACATCGATTACCGTCAATGGGCATCAGAAGCTTCTTGAAAGCTGGCGACGTACAGTTCACCAGGCCGCTGAAACTTTTGAACAAAACAGACGGGCCATTTTGGAGAGAAAACGATGGCGAATAAAACACTGGGAACCATCGGCAGCACCGATCACAACCCATACATTCCCCTGCAGCCTCCATGGACAGATGTGCCTGCATTAAATTATCAAATGTGTGGTAAGTTACATGATAGGATCTTTATTGCCAAATAACGTGTTACGACTTTACAAAAAGTAAAAGAAAAGAGTGAAGAAAACAAGCTTTGTAAAAATTAACAAATAATTTATTCTCCTGAACAAAACAAGGTAAAAATGAGAAACAGAGGTCGAATCCTGATGAAACCAAAAACGGAAGATGATGACGTTTATTGTAACCTGTGAAGTCCTGAGGTATCATCAGTCTCTTGTAAAATGGCAAAAGATTTTATTCCAGTTTTTGAATTCTGTATAAATTTTAATAACTGTCCAAGTCCAATAATTAATATAGAGCACTAGGATTTCCAAGGAAAACAATTACACGAATTCCAAATAATATAAAGACAATTCAATAGGTCTAATAGGCCGAAAACAGGTCAAAACATAAACAATTTGATTTTTCAAGTGTTACGACACGACTGACTACTCTTCTCCAAACACCAGTGATTGGTCTAAATACAAAGCAAAATGCATGCCAGGATGAGGGTTACATGGTCATCTTTCTAAAACAAAAATAAAGTTGGTACATGAATAACATCACGTACTCCCAGGGAGGCATTAGCTGAAATCAATGATTCTTACTCTGGGAGATAATAGAAAAGAAAAAGTAGCAAGCTACAAATACCTGTATCAAAGATCTTACTATTGTTTTAGTTACATTTTCCACAATGAAACTGCCTCTGGAAATCTTGTTGACGCACACATTATGGTAAACACGCATTGGTTACCTGACTTGGGCATACGTAATGGACCGAAACAATCTACAATTATTCTGCTAAATGAATCGTCAAATACAGGAATAGGTTGCAGATGAGCCTTGGATATTTTCTGACTGGCAATTCGTACCATTTGACGAGTATGATAAAATCTGCTGTATTTACAAAAATCACTATTAATGTTTGGCCAACAGAAGTTATTTAAGATATTGTGACAAGTCTCATAAAAATCCTTAAATGGCCAGCCCTAGGAATTACAATGGCCAAGCTATGTATTTCCTCACTGAATGATTTTAGAACTACAATAAATAACTGACCACTCGTTTCTATCAGGTACCTCGGGATTTCTAAATATTCTCACACAAATGCCATTTGTGATGAAATAAGGGACAGACACTTCAGTTGCTTCAGATTCACTAATGGCGTTTTGAAACTAACAGGAGTTCTTAGGATCTTTTCCATGTTTGACGACAAGTGATAGTCGTTTGTTACCTGGCTCAGAATAAAGTGAATGAGTATTTAAAAGAGGATCACTGTGATTAATACCCTTTGATTGATCCAAACAAAGGAGTGAAAGTGACCTTATCGAAAGCCTGACCAATACATGATCCAGCTAAAGGAATACTTTCCTGATCAGCAGCAATTCAATGTCACTACAGCAAAGTGCTGATTGTGATCTGGTTTAGAATACATCACAAAAGGTTATGAGTTGAAAGCAATACATATGTTGGGTCTAATAAATCCCAGTCTGATTTAATTATAGATAATTATGAACCATTCATGCTGAATGTTTCTATGTCACTCTCGGGTTATTCAGCCAAACCTATCCCTATCAAACTTGTAAGGGACACATGAGGTTCTTAGCAACTTTTATAATCAGGTAATTTGTCTTCCTTAAAGAAGTATTCTTCTACTGAGATTGTTCTTAGTCAGGTAATAGATTGTGGTTTTGTTTAATGTTTCTCTACATCGTGTTAATTTGTCATTACATTTAGTCTCAGGGCCCAGGACAGTCCGATCAATCTTCTTTACATGTTGAGGAGACTTATTTATTACTAGGCAATGACCTAGATGGATATTAGGCTGTGGTTAATCAACCTGGAACTGCCAAGCCTTGTTTTGGTCAGGAATCGATCCTATTGAAAACGAATTCCCTGATTTAAACTCAGGTTGTGCAGTTACTAGAGCTATGGCAAAGAAAGTTCTTGAAAATGCTGCTGATCAGGAAAACATTCCTTTAGATGGCACGTGTATTGGTCAGGCTTTCGATAAGTCACTTTCACTCCTTGTTTGGATCAATCAAAGGGTATTAATCAAAGTGATCCTCTTTTAACTACTCATTCACTTCATTCTGAGACAGGTAACAAACACGATCACTTGTTGTTAAACATGGAAAAGATCACGAGAACTCCTGTTTGCTGCTCATTTCGCCCAGGTGCATGCACGTAAGTTACAGGGGCAAGGTAAAATGGATGGTCAGGGTTACCAAAATCAATTGGACGTTTGTTCATGAAACATTTGTAGATAGTTACCGGACATCTGTCTGGAAATAGAGGGTTAGCGTACATTCTTGGCTTTTCAATTCTCGTGTTTTGTATGTCCTCTCCTGTCCTCGTCTTCGTCTCTCTCTCGTTAAACTCTAAATATTCCAGGTTATGTTCGCAATCTTGCTTTAATGATATGTCTGCCCACTGTATGTTTCTGTGTTCTTCTCCCCCTCCCCTTCCACAAAGTGCAAAGTATTATTAAACCATAAAGTGTTCAGTAAACTTGACGGTGTGCTGGGACCCAAAAGCGAATATTTATACAGTTTCTTTTCTGTCATCATCAGTTACGGCATCAGCAGTTTTGAGTTTGTTTCCTTTTTCTTTCTTCTTTAAATCTTTCTGTTTACTTTTTAGGGCCTCTCTTGCTTGGTAAATTTCAGGGCCATAAACCAAGCTGCAACTGTATCTGCTTGTCTCAGATATCGTTCAAAACGTCCCATTATACCGAATAATAAATAATAATTAATTATAAAAAGCCATGTAAGTAGTGAAGTGGGATACCCTAGCGACAATGGGAATTAGCATTACAAGACCCCTTGGAACAATCTGGCGACAATGGAAAATTAACATGGAGAAAACTCGTGGGACAATCTGGCGACAGTGGGAAATTAACATGGGAATAGATTTTGGAACTGTTGAGCGACAAGGGAAAATTAACATGGGAAATATATTTTGGGACTGTTGAGCGACAAGGGGAAATGGAATAGGGTCGGGACCCTATTATAATAGGGTCCCGACCTGATAGGTCTATGGAAAGGAAACAGGGGGAGAGGGATAGAACACACACATACACACACAATATAAATTGGGGTAGGCAATTGAAAGTAGATCTCTTTTCGAGAAATGGGAGTGGCCCTGAAAAGGGCTTTTGGTTTTCTTCTTCTTCTAATTTCTTCTATTTCTCCACCAACTTCTTATTTTCTGTCCTACACTTTTTCTATTCTTCTTTTTCCTTTCTTCCTCCTTTTTCTTCTTTATCTCCTCTTTCTTCTTCTCCTCATCTTCTTTTTTCTTCTTCTCATTTTCTTCTTCCTTTTCAATTTTTTCGTTCCATGCTCTCATCCTTATCCTTTCCTCTTCATCCTCCTTCTCCTCCTTTAATTCTTTCAGCAGAGCACTGATAATTTAACTTTTTCATTTTATCGAGGTGGTTCGAAGCCATCTTCTTTTTTATTCTTTGCAGAATGGTGTGAATGACGAACTTTGTGGTTTCTTATACAAAAAGCACGGACGTGAAGGAAAACATCCCCCTAAAACAAAATTGATATTACTTAGATCATAACTAAACAACGCGCGGACGTGAAGGAAAACATCCCCCTACTTTTCTCATTTCATATAATCTACTATCCACATGCGTGAAGCAACAATAAACAAACCCCAAATCTACTATCCACACACGCAAAGCAATAAAATTAAACCCAAATCTACTATCCACACATGCAAAGCATTAAAATTAAACCCAAATCTACTATCCACACATGCAAAGCAATACAATTAAACCCAAATCTACTATCCACACATGCAAAGCATTAAAATTAAACCCAAATCTACTATCCACACAAACGTACGTGAGCGCTTACAAACACACACACACACACACACACACACACACACACACACCAATAAAAAAGAGTCAGTGTTTACATACACACATTGGCAAATCGATTATTATTTCTTTTCTAGAGTATTGGGTAGCCCTGAAAAGGGCTGTTTGTTTTTTGAACTTCAGGGACAGCTGGTTAATGATGCCACCTTCCAGGCCTGGCACCACACACACATCTTCTTCCCCAGTCTCCTTTCACTCTTTTTGGGGGTAGAGCAGAGGCGGGATAAGTGGCTTCAGAACCCCAGTCTTCTGTCTCTGGGATTCTGAAATTTCCTCTCTCCTTTTCTTCCTCTTCTTTGTTTCTTCTCTCCTCCTCTTTCATCCTTCCCTCTTCTACGATGGCCTCTGCAGCCAGCTCATTCACTATACGCCTGGCATATTCCAGGTGTACATGAAGTTCAAGCAGTTTAGCTAGTCTGGTGTTCATTCTCTTGATCAGTCAACAAGTGTAGCTATACTGCCGAACGATTTTTAATTTAGACTAAAAGCGCGGACGTGAAGGAAAACATCCCTAAAACAAGATTGATATTACCTAGACCATGACCAAACAACGCGTGGACTTAAAAGAAACACTCACTAACTTTTTTATACTACCCATCATTATTCTAAAAAATTTAATTAAACCAATAATATACTATCCACAAACGCAAATCAGTCCAATCAAACCCAAATATTTACTATCCACATCAAACACCCAAAAAATCATCATAATCTACTATTCACACAAACGTACTTTAACCCTTACAATCACTCACACATATAAACCTATACAATCACACCAGAAATGAGTGAGTGTTTATATTCACACTACTCTACATGCACACATTTGCAAATCGATTGTTATTTCTTTTCTAGAGATTGGGGTAGCCCTGAAAAGGGCTGTTTTTTTGCTTGCGTCAAGTTGAAGCTAGGGCCATCTTTTAGTTTCTAAGAATGCGACGTCCTCTGAGGATAGACTTTCTGACGATAGGTCTGCTTCTTCGGAAAGAGAAGAAGAACTCTTTGGTGTCGATACGACAATCGAAAAAGCCTCTGTCAGGTTCAGGTTGCTGCTGCTGCTGCTGTTGTTGTTGTTGTTGTTGTTGTTGTTGCTGTTGCTGCTGTCTCTGAAGTCTGTACTTCTCTGTCCATTCTTCTTTCTCCTTGTTCACTTCTTCTCTGAAGAGCTCTTCTATCAGGTCTTCAGTGACTTTTAACATTCTCACATTCTCTATCTCTTCAGGCTTCGGTATCAGACTGTGTCTGACCCTATGCAAATTCACGTAGGCATCGTTTAGCTTAGCTAGTTTGGAGCACATCTTCGTAGAAGGATGAGTCGACAATGAATGGTTTGACTGGAAACTACCCCGGTTCTTAAAGTCAAAGCGCAATATTGTCCACACGCCAAGGAATCTGTGCCTTGTAATTTCACATTATTGAATGGGGTGGTCTGAGCATTTCTTCTCATAAAGTCAATGATATCGTCTTCCAGAGAGGGCAATCCATAAGAATCGAAATATTCCACACATCCTTCTTGAGGAAAGTAGACGGCTACCCAGTGAGTTCCTGGGAGATGACTGTCGTCCGTGTTGATCACATAAGCTTGTTGGTCTTGAGGTTTGCGATGAGGTAGTTCATCTTTAGCACAGACGACAGGATTCCAAGAAGCCGTGTACGAACTGTGGTTCAAAAGGTAATAAAGTTCCCAGGTATCCATGTTTTGTATGTTTTTTTTTCTTCTTTTTTCTTCACAGGTAATAATAAGTCATCAATTCGATCCTGACTTTTTGCTTGAAAATGTCTGACAAATAACGCTTCGTCTCCCCACTCTGATTCAGGAGAGCTTCGATGCCATGGATCTCTTGAGTAGTTAATGGTGGAAAAGAATGTTCACGCAAGTCTTTATACCACTGGTGCAACACGACTTCGTCCGAAATGAGACTCCAAGCTTCGTCCAGATACTCGTCCAATTTTTCTTCTTGACTCAGCATCATTTATCGTGTTGAATTTGACTGGGATGATCGTTCTGACATCCATTGCAATTTTTCTTGATCAGTTCCGTAATTTTTTTGACCAAGTGTTTGGCAAAACAGGAAACTAAATCGGCTTCTTGTTCTGGCCATCTCGACTTCATCATGACGTCTTCTTTGTCCTTGTCTTGGGATTCCTCTTCCACGGTCTCCTCACATTTTATGTCCAAAGTTTCTCCACTAGGTAAAGAGGGATAACAGTCTTCCATGGTTTCTAATAATCTAGAATGACTTCTCTCAAACTGTTGATTTCTATGGTATTATCGAATTCTGCATACAAGAGGACGTTCACTGTCTCTGTTAGATTTGTAGTAAACTGAATTTCCAAACGAATCTGGCCGGATTTTATAGGGTGGAAATGTCCCTCGTCGCTGCCTTGGTCTGGAGTGAAATCAAAAGCCCACAAAGCATAGCCTCCAGCGTAATCGTCGTACGTAATGCCGTGACTGGTGTTGGTTCCTAACTGACCGGTGGCTTCGTACAGGGACAAGTACGATCTCCAGTAATTCTTCTTGTCAAAGTTAGGTTCGAAAGGTCGGGTACACAAGGTCTTGCCATCGCGACTGACTTCGATCTTAGACACGTCAAAGTGTTTAAAGTGGAAAGGATTTTTAGCGATAGCTCCGTTGAAGGCTGCATTCTCGACGATACCAATGATTAAACATTTGGGTAACTGTCCTTGGAACAGATGATCTTCGATCATGGATCGCAGCCCCGTAGGAATGGTGAAGGTTTTCACTTCCACGCGTCGTATGGGATACTTGGCAGTCGTTCGGCTCAACGTCTGACTGATGTCGTTACCCACTTTAGGTGACACTTCCACGCGTCGTACGTAGAGCCTGGCTTCCTCGATAACAGTTTTGCAAGCATTAGTACCTATCAAATGGAAAGCGGCACTACTACGATTCAGTCTCAGGCGGAGATTCACTCCGTTCAGCAAATACTTTTCTTGTAACCACATGTCCAAATGCAAACGATCCATCAGTTCTAAACTATCTCCACTTTTGATTCTGTCTCTTCGTTCTACAAATCCCGCATTGTGTTCTTTGGTTGTATTAATTTCGAATTCTTCAAACTGGTCTGCATCGTCAGCTTCCCATACCACACAGGCATTGAGATGAGTGTTCTTGGCGTCTATTCCGTACGTCAAGAGAATTTCCAGGTACGCTCGATAAGGGTAAGTATCCATGCTGCTACTGACTAGTTTGTCATTCAAGTACAAGTCCACTCCACTGAACAAGGAATGCATGAAATTGTTGACGGGAGCTATTACCTCATCACCATCTAGGGTCGTATTATCATCATCGACAACTTTGACTTTCAGATACAAGTAACTGCTATTCAGATCGATGTAATCTTCGGGCTGTCCTTTGATTTCAAACTCGATGGGAGCTGAGGCTGTCAAAGAGGAGACGGGGTGAAATTCCACCCACTGGGATTCTTGCATGGTCATCATGGTGGGTGGCATGGCAAACAGATCCAGTTCCGACTTGGAACAAGCGCAAGACTCTCGGTGCATCATTTTTTGTTCTTTCTCAATAATCGAAAACGTCTAGGTCTCGAACGGTTTTTCTTTTCTTTGCCTTTCTAGAAGTGTGAAGTCTGGTGAAAGGGTGTTTTCTTCGTCGTCTCTTTCTGCCTTGTCCTTGCTGAATGACTGACTCGGTAGCGTGCAGGGCATTTATAGGTGTTTCTCGTCGGCCCAAAAGGTCTTTACCCGTTTGCAACAATACATTTTTGCCTGCCCTCAAGAAAGCTTCTTTGGGGTTTTGTTTGTCGATGATGACATTTTGGAGAAAGTCTTTGCCGTGTATCAGTGCTGCATCTTCCAAGGCGTGCAATCCGCGTGTCACCATCGGTTTCAACACGGGGGCCACCGAATGAAAGGCTGATTTTAACATATCTCCTAAACCCTGTCCTCGCTGTCGAGCAACCCCTCGCTACACTGGATACATGACTTACGAATCGTGAGAGAACCGTTTTCGAAAATGGAGTTTCACCGTGACTTTTCCTTTGGTGAATGGAATATTTTGTCCCAAATCTCCTTTTATAGCAATGTTGACCGTGTCCAAATACGACTTGCTGACCGGCAAATAGTGAGGATGTACAAATTCGCGGTGGACGTGGTAAGTGTTTCCACCTTCCTCGTCAGCGAACGTGGCAGAATCCACTCTGAAAGGAATGACACGCAGTAACAGTACGGAGGTGTGTCCCACCACGTTATACTCCACCACATCGGAGTATTCAAAATCAAATTCAGTCCTTGGTTCAGTTTTACCGGGGCACGAAAAAACTTGGCAAAAGAATCGTTGTCGTAAATAACTACTGATTCGACTTTTTGTTGTTCTACTTTCTTCCTCAGTTCCATGTCCCCGCCCAACATGGCAAACAATTCAGGACAGAATATGAAACCCACGATTTTACTTTCAGGAAATTTCATCAGGAGGCGACGAACTACTTTGTGGTACTCCAGGGTGACACTTTTTCTGGCAATCTCCAAAGCTTTCCCAAATGCAGCATTAAACCTGGAAGCTATGGTGCTGACCAAATGTTGACCACTAAAATAATAGCCTGCGGGAATGGTCAAGACACAGGCGGTCCACTTGTGATCTTTTTGGCGCTGGTTTTCTTTCATGAGATTTTTCCCATGGGTATCAAAGTACTGTTGCATTTGTTCGTCATAAACTTCCACCTCCAAAAAATTTGACAGGGAAGGACATTGAGGACTTGGGTCGAGTGAATCATTTCTACCAAAGCCACTTCCCAATGGGCTTCGTGATCTAATGGGATGGCCTGAGGTAATTTGGCCCTGTAACAGCACAACGTGTTGTTGGGAAACACCTCCATGGAACTGTCGCTAGGTAAGGTTAAGTAAAATTGGCTTTGGTGACTCATAATTCCAGAGTTCTGTGGCTGTCCGAGGGGTTACTGGACGTCAGAGGTGTGTCTCCGCCCAAAGTTAGGGTTGTTGTTGGAGTGGTGACTGGCACTGGCACTGGACACAAGGTTTCCGTTGTTCCCGTTCGAGGTGAATTTCAGGGAGGGATTAGGAAGCAGGTAACCGATGCAACTGCTCAATAAAATGGTCCACAATTGTTTGTCTCCTTGTTGCAAACTCAAATTGGCAATGGCTGCCCCGATGACACAATACACCAGGAAGATTTGGCAGAAAAAGACGATTTGCGTTTTAGGCACACGTTCTCCACACCACACTCACAAGGGTTGTTTTTGTAAATCTTGCAGAGAAGAACTGGGTGACGGGGTGGTCGACGTAGCTGCGTCTGTGTGAAAGGGCATGATGGTCACTTCTTTTCATAGTCGATGACTTGCGAAGCGTCGATCCAAGAATCAAAACTGGGCGGGTACCCTTTCCAACGTACTTTGACTTCTTTGACACGTCGTTTGCCTACTTTACGGGTTCTGCGTTCGAGAACGCTTTCGATGTCGTACACGTCGCCTTCTTTTTTGGTGACACGTTGTAACTCGGTCAAATAAAACGTTCCTTTGAGTACTTCTCCGTTCATGTCTTCCAATTTATAGACGGCAGGATCACGACCATGCACTCGTCCAGTGACACGAAACAATTCGGTGGTCCAGTTAGGTAAGTAACCTTTGTCGAAAGTGCGTTTGGTTTTGCCAATGCGCACCCAATCTCCAACGACCAACACTCCGCTTTTCTTGGGGACAGCCCTCGTCGGGGACGTACCAAACAGGCGCTCAAACACTAACACTTCGTTGTCGGGGGTCACTTCTTGCGGGGCACGTCCAATGCTTCGATGGTAAGATTGGTTGTACGCTTGCACCAGGTGCGGTAAGATGTCGATGTACTTCAGAGTGTGGTGATGCGTAAAACATTTCCACATGCGTTCTTTCAAAGTGCATTGAAAACGTTCCACGATGCTGGCTTTGGTTTCGGGATTCTCGGTGGTAAAAAATGAATGTCACGTTTCTTTGATTCTTTTTGGAAAGCTTGGTTCAGAAATTCGGTGCCTTTGTCCGTTTGCCATCGAAGAGGGTGACCACCGCTTTGTTTCAACACCCGTTGCAGGGCTCGCACTAACTCGCTGCTCGATTTGGAAGTCAACAAGGGCACGACCCAGGCAAATATGGAAAATATGTCGATGACACAAAACAAATATTTGTAACCACGATTGTAGCTGGCCAAATGAGAGACATCAGCTAAGTCGGCTTGCCATTGATGATCGATGCCTTCCACTCGGGTGCGACTTCTGGAAAACTTGCGTCGAATGGGTTTGTGTAAAGTGTAAGTAGCTTGTTCTTGTAACCATCGTTGCACTTGAGGTAAACGGAGACTTTTCAGTCGAGTTCTGGTAGCACGATACAATTTTTGAACTCCTGCGTAACCTGCAGGATGGGAGGGATCGTAGTAAATGCTGGCTAAGACTTTTTCCATTTTTTTTGGTTTGTGTGTTAATAAGGCAACCACTCTTGGAAGATGCTACTCTTTTTCTCTTTGGGTGTTTTCTTGGATTGTAATGCTTTGCGTGAGCGACCGGCAATAGGTGTCGAGGAGGAGGAGAATGTCTGAACAGGGGATATTTTTTCTTGTTTCACTTCTCTCTTCACCTTCTTTTTCTCTTCTGATAAAGAAGGGGTGGTCATCATCTTTTTAATCCATCCAATTCTGGAGGTAGATGGTGTTATTAACTTGCGTACTTTTTCTGGTGGAGTTTGAAACCCTTCCTCTTCTTCTTCTCTTTTTTCTGTCTTGGGCACTGGTAGTAGTAGTGGTGGTGGTGGTGGTGGTAGTGATGGTGCTGGACTTTTCATCAAGGTCTTAAAATCTTTCAGAGTGGGAAGAGCTGTTTCGTCTAAAGCTTTTTGGTGAAAGAGTTGCAGTCGTTGCAACAGTTGACCGTACTTTTGCGATTTTTCTGTTTCGGACAAATCTTGACGATCCATTAAGGTTTGCAATTCGTGTTGTAACTGGGACATCTCACTCAAATGGGGATTGGGAGGTAAATGCGGGGTGCGTTGTTCTTGCCAACGATGGTATTCCATCCATCGTTTGTAAGACACTAAAGCTAGTTTTCGTCCTTCCATGGGATGTCAAAGGTCGATTCTGAGATCTTGGGACTCCAGAGGGCCTTTTTATCTTGCTCCCATCAGGCCTCCCAACATGGTTCCCAAGACTCTTTTCAGTAAGGGACCTAGAAAAAGGGGTACAATTCCTCCACGTTGAACCATCATCTTCTTCTTTTGTCCGAGAGGGATTTTCTTTTGAACCATTTGACGCAGAACGTGACGATGTTTACCTAAGCATTGTTTCTGGTGTTTGAACAAAGCGATCGTGCCTTTCAACACGTTCAAACAACATTCGCACACGGTATCGATGACCTCTTTGGAGGCCGTTTGAATGAGTCTTTTTCGTAGGGGTGGAGAAGCTTTGGACAGGACAGATAACATGTCCCCATGTTTGACTAAACGTAGAGGCAGTCCTTTCCTTTTCTTTCCGTGGGGTTTAGAAGAGGAATGTTTTCTGGAGGGTGACATCTTTGAGTCTTCAGCACCAAAAACACTGATGCCCCTACTTGGTCACAGGCATTTTTTTATACTGGAACGCGTCGCCACTGACTGTCTTGACGTCGTATCAACTTGAGGACAGGCATGACACGTCGTGCAGGGGTACGCAACCGACTAAATCGAGCCAGTTCTTGCTTGGACAAATCCAGTAAACTTTGTAACATGCCCGATCTTTCTTGGACTTTGATTTTGGGAGCAGGTACTTTGTGAGCCGCGGACACTGCCGATAAATGGGAAGGTCCTGCCACTGGGGAAGTTCTTGGGGTCATCAACGGAGAAGTTCTAGGTGTGATCAACGTCTCCAAGTACTATTCGGTTCTTGGTGACATTAACGGAGAAGTGATTGAACCTGAGGCTACCGGAGACGCAGTCACCGCCGTGGCAGGTCGTGGTTTGCGAGTGAAAGGTTGCGTCCTGGCCGAAGTGCCTCTCTTGCGACTAGTTTTCTTCTGGGGACTTTTCTTTTTCTGGGGACTTTTTCTCTGTTTCTTTTTCTGGGGGGTTTTCTTTTTCCGGGGTGGTGTCTGGTAGGAGGAGGGCCCAGCCACTGGAGAAGTTCTTGGAGACACGGGTCTCTTTGGGGACCTGGTCTTTTTCTTTTTCTTCTTGGAGCTTCGTTTGACTTCTTTATTTTTTTTCTTGGGGAGAACTTTGGGAGCATTAGGATCCCATCTTAAGAGAGAGCGAATGATGACCCCTCCTAGAGTACCGCTCCCTCCAGGTTTCAAAATGATTTGTTTTTTGGTTTGAGTGTCGATGCGGGGATCGGCCAGTTGGACCAAAGCGACTTTGTTTCGATCGAAAAAGCGTTTGGTTTGATGAGGAATCTGAATAATCCCTTGCAGTAATTGACGTGCTGTCACTGTGAACCATCGTAAGACTTCTTTGAGACTAGCTTCTAAGACACGAGCCCGTATTTGTGGATTTTTTTCTCGAATGATGCCATACAAGGCACGAATCAATTTGACGGGAAGATGGGATTGAAGGGACGTCATGTTCACACTGTGTGAGACAGATGAAAAGTGTCTGAGGTTTTTATAGATTTTTTGGAGTGAAGTTAAATCGAGGACGGAGACGTGTACAGGACACGCCCTCCGTCTTGACACCAGTGGTGAAACAAGTGGGTACGAAATCGCAAATCATCGGGGGTCGTAGGTTTCAAATCGACGAGTAAATAGGCGTGTGGAGTGTGAGTGGCATCGTCGTATGCCTGAGTCAGTCAAGGTGTTCCTAACTGTTTGGCTAAGACTTGCACTTGCGATTTATCACGAGGGCTTTTAAACAAGACCACGTAATGCGCATTGAGACTGATGGTGCGATGGGCTTTACTTTGTTGAAACAAATTTTGAGTGATGTAAACGACACTGGCATTACGGTGATGCCCTTTGCGCGTAAACCACAGTTTAATTTCTTCTTCGTCTTCTCCTAACATGTCGTCAAAAATGACCAAATGGGTTGACGGGAGTCAGAGACGATGCCATCGTCTTCTTTAGGAATGCCTTCCACAAACACGATGGAATCGCCTTGACTTTCTAGCAAGAGGCTGTACGCCGATTGCCACTCTTTGTAACACCACACGATGCGTTGAGGTGGTTGATCGATCAAATGATGTTTATGTTCGATCAAACGTTTGACGAATTCGGTTTTGCCTGAGCCGCTATGTCCAGCAATGAGCATGTTAAAGGGATGGCGAAGATACAAAGCCTCCCCATTGGCACGATCTAAGTGTTCGTCGATGACTTTGACAGTAGAGGAAGAGGGAGCAGAGACAGTAGAAGTGGCCATAGTGTGAGGAATGACACTTGTGACACGAAAACAGACAAGACAAGAGTTTATATACTTTTTTCAGGACACGTTTATTGAATGTTTTAAACATGAATACGAAAGACAAAAATACATAAAAGACAAAGGCTTAAGTACAACGATAAAAGACACAGCGAAATTATCAACGCGGAATAGAAACAAGTATCTGTACAACACGTTTAGGGTAAGGTTCTGACCAGTTCTATAGGGGGTAAGGTCACACAAGTGTCCTCCCGAAAGGGTCTTTCAGGCATGTTCACGACAGTCCTGTCCTGGGTGACGAGTTCTTCTGGTACCGTCACTAACACAGGTTGAAAAGTGACTTTTTTCCTTGAACAACTGTCGTGCATACTGGGCCACTTCTTGGGTCCAAGCCTCAAAATCCCATTCTTTCCAGGCACGGACATCTGTCCAATGGGGGTGTAAGTCACAAGCTACACACACACCGTCATACACGTCTTGGGTAGCTAAAAGTTGACGAATCTTTTTTTCCCGTAGAGGTCGAGAAGTATCCAGATGAAACCGCGAGGCTTTGAGCAAAAGGAGTCTTTCGTGACCATTTAAGGCCATTGGGGTGTGGTAAGTACTGATCGTAAAGAGTCCACAAGGAATCGGCTGGTAAACGAAATCCCAGAAAACAAGTCACTAAGACACACACCACTTGTCGACCCAAATTGAATGGATACAGTTCTTGTAATAATCGATGGTAATGATCCACGGTTTGAATATGGTCATTGAGTTCCTTCCACGGAATCTGTTCAATCACATGTGACATAAGCCGTGGCATGGATTCCTGATTTTATAGTCACTTTATTTCGGAAGCAATAAAGGTACTTTCTAACTAGACATCTTCGTTCTTCAAATCTTGCATACTCTAACCTAAAGTTCAGGGTTTGTTGAGATGTTTCCTCTTCCGCTAAGCAGATTCCACGTAAAATATGTTGGTAATCCTTTAACTTGTCTTCCTCAATGCGTCTAGGTGAATCTCGAAGTAACCAAAATAATGAACATTTCGTTCATTTACTAACTCAAAGTGTTGAACAAGGTCTGACCACTGAAACAATTTGTGACGAATCAGTTCTTTTATACCATTCAGGTACCAGTGGTTAAAGATCTGGTGACGTAACGGATGCAACTGTTCTTTACGTTTCACTTGTATTTTGACCAGCTCTCGGTAAATGCGTTCTCTCAACTCCACAGGCAAAGCGCGAATGTTCTCTTGTAAAGTATCCATAAACAGATTATGGTAAGTTACTTCAATGTCTCGGTCCCACTAAGGGTAAGTAATGACAATTCGGTGACCATCGAGCATGTTCTACGTAGGCCGAATCTTGTGGTTCCCAGTGGTGAAGTGACACACCGCAACTGAAGCACTTGACTTTATCTCCTTCGCCCAAGTAGAACAATCCGGCTCTGGCTAATTCTTCGGGGGTCGGTCCTCCCAGATACTTAGGCCATTTTCCTTTGAACGAATGAAGACGATTTTCAAAGTCACAGTATTCCGACAACCGCATAGGGAACCGCATTCGTCTTTCACAGGTTCGTTTCGATGAGGGTTGGGTGCCATGGACAGGAGTTTGCTCAGGGCTGGATGACATCCGTAGGGGGGTAAACGTGAAGGTGAACATCCACTTTTAAAACGAAACCCAGTAAAGTGTCCAAGAGGACGAGCGGCATCGCTTTCGCATCCCTCAGGTTTGGCACGCACAGCATCACTTTCCATGATAGGGGTAGTGAAAACAAAGTTCCCATGATGCTTTACGGCATCGCCAAGGTCACAGCGTACAGCATCGTTCCCATCGCAAGGCTCACAATCGCACTCGTCTGCAAACTCCGTTGCGCAATTACAATGGTAACCGCATGGACAATCGCAGTTTCCTTCCGGACATTTTCCGTCGCAATGCATGGGTCTTATCCATCCAATTTTAGTCACGCTAGGGGAAGGTAAAACTTTTGTACAATCCCCAAACTAAAATGTTGTCTCTTTCAAAAGATTCATCTTGTTCGCTTGGTCTTCTTAGTCACAATGAATTATAGATCTTGCCTAGGGTTCCTTTTTATATACAGGTCAATACCGACGTGTCCGTACGGTAAGGTGAAATGATTGGGAAGTCGCACTCGCTTCTGGTACACGATTTGGTAGACTTTTTCCAAGGGTCGACTGACGATGTGGTGAGTGGGTAAACGTACAATCTTGTTCGGTTGATAGGTGGTCACTTTAAAGTGTTCATTATCTCCAGACTGCAAGGCTTCTTTCAATACACCAAAGTTGACCACTCGACTAGTACGATAATTCAGAGTCAATCCTTTCACTTTACACTTCGTGTGCACTTCTCCTTGTTTGTCCCGGTATTCGTAGCCGTAATTTTTAGGACCGCCACTGGCGAAATTTAGAATCTTGTCGTCGGGGTCCTCGTCTGTCCAGGCTCCTAAACGGTCTCCTTCGATGTCAGGGTGATGTTGACTCGGGTGATCGATGTAAATGCAACTGTCCGTGTCAAAGTACAGGACGCGTTCCCCTAACATTTCTAAAGCTTCGTACAATTTTAAGCGAGCATGAGCTGTCACGTAAGCCGCAATGATGACATTTCCAAGGGGGTCGTCTTGTACAAAGTCCAGATCTTCTTCGTAATTGACCAAGATCAAATCTTCGCGAACGACGTCCAGGTGTATCATAAATTTAGTTTTGTCGTGAATCATCTGGAAGTAGCGAGAAGGTTCTGTCAAATGTTCCGTCTTGGGTAAACACGGGCTTTGTGCCATTTTACCCCACAAGCAATTTAACATCACTTTGGCATACGATCGCCTGCCTTCGTTTTTCTCGATGTGGTCTAAAGTGATGCCTTCTTGTTCGTAGTATTTCTGTTTGAATTTTATTTGGTCTTCGGGAGTGTGACACCAGGACGGATAGCCGCTGGCTTCTTGCTTCAGTTTCAAAAAGGCATCTACGTAGTCCGCGAAAATGCCTTTCTGCGTGGGGTCACCCTTGTGGTATTGTTTTGTCTTGGGAAAGTGGCAAATTTCGTATACTTCTAACAGTTGATATCCCATGTCCAGAGCTTTGAACAATTCTACGCTGACCCAGGTTCCCGTCAAGGCGCGTTCTTCCTGGGTGTGATGACAAGGTTGGTCTTGGTTGCACGTTTCGGCACAAGTACGACACAAGGGAAACATCAGTTTGCCTTGACAATGGTGAGGTAAGACGGGATGGTACAAGTCGGTGGGAGGCAAAACTTTGCACTTGATCAAGCCTTCGTATTGTCGAATGTTTTTCAGGTCGATGTGTTCCGTCAACAATTGTGCGTGCCCTGCAAGAAAGCGACAATATTTGCACACGTAGGGATACAGCGAACACAATTCCAAGTATTTCATTTCTTCTCCTTTCTCTTCGTCGGCTTGGTACAGTAAACAGGTGGCATTGGTCCTTCCTCCGTACAAACTATCCCTTGGGTTCAGTGGGTCCATGAACTGGTAACTTTCCACGAGGCGTTTAAATTCGGGATCGGTTTTCAAACGGTGATCGTATTCGTGTTCCCACATTTCCACCACGTGGTATCCTTCCTGTTCTAACTTTAGGCGTCGCTGACAAGTGTCCTGGTACAAGTCTTCCATGGTTCGTTGTAAAAACTGATTTTTAGTGCCGCGGTCAGGGTAACAGACGGGACATTCGTGAAATAAGCAGCCGATAAACTCGTACACGATCTTGGGGTTTTCTAAGTCCCAGCCATCGACCGAATGCGTTCCGATGGTCTTTTCGCCTCCTCCGTTGCGGGCATGCTGAATCCATTTGTCTTCCTTGTCGCACAAGTAATGTAACCAACGTAGGGCTTTGACCGAGTATTGACGTTTGACATAGTGGGTCGTTTGAGGACTGATGACAGCCACGGTGTTTTCAGGCATGAATCGTTGTCGGTACACTAAGGAACACGCTTTGGCAATGGTGCAAGCTTCTTTCAAAGGATCGACCCCTCCGTGTTCCATGAACAGTTCTCGAAATTTTCCACAGCAACGCCGTAAAATGTCCACGTCGGAACGACAATACTTTAACATTTCTTCCTGAAAGTCGAAAGGGTCGGAGGCATGGACCTGGTACCAAGCGTAGAAAGCGTCTCGTTGTTCGGTACGCATGTTGTCGGGGTCGTAGTCTTTAGCCTCAGGCAAATGGGGTAGAGCGGCGTGTTAATTGGTTTCCGTATTGAAAAGGTGTGGAAAGTACCCTTTAGCCATTTCTGTCATTCCAAACGTTTTAGGCATTCGATTCAAAGGCATGGCCAAGTAACTCATCGAATCTTTAAACTGTACTTGTCCAACTTGCATGAAAATGATTTTGGCTTCGTTCAAAGTCACTTTAGGACGTTCGGTACCATGTTCCGTATAGTACCTCAAAAGAAACTGTCCATCGTATCCGGAGAAATTGTGAGCCATCACCGTGGCATGACGATGACAATCTCCGTAACGTTCGATGTCCTCTTGGCTCCACGTCTTGTCGATGGGGTCTAAGACCCATTGGGCAAAATCGGCTAGCGTGTTCGGTCCCCGAAAGATTTTTTCACGTCCTCCAGGAATTTTGCTGCAATGACTGAAGGTTCTTGAATGCACTTCTCGCACGCTCGATGAGCCACGCAGAAATTAGGAATGTGAATACCGGTCTCTTGCATGCATTCGAAATCGAAAAAGATGAAATTGCCTTTCTTCTTGTGACCGTCCTCTTTCACTGGTTGGGATTGGTATTTTTGCACGTAGCATTCGTGTTCCAAGTCCACGATGTAGTGACAAATGTGACATTTTTTCTTTCCTCGACATACGTGTGCCTTGGCATTATTGGTAAGTATGCCTTGTCCACACGTAGGGAACAATCTCAGGAGTTGACAAGCGCATTTCTTCTGTGGACCTTGTGTTTTCAAATGTTGTTGGTAACAGGCAGAGCTGACAAACGTGCGCTGGCAAGTTGAATAATGCACTGGTTCTTGCCCTTCGCTCAGACAGGGTGGAGAGGCCAAACATCCTGAGCATTTCGAGCCACAATGCTTGTGTTGCTCTCGATTGTTATAGTCATAGTCACATTTCTCACAGTGATAACCGTATCCCTGGAATCCGGTAATACTGGTAATGGTATCGAAATGGTCATCGTGATGATAGACATGAATGTATTTTCCGTCCTTAAAGTCTTTCCCTCGAAACAACAGAGGCCCACGCATTTCTTGAGGGTGCACTTTCAAGGTGTAGCGTGGAGCTAGGATATCTTGCAATTTTTGCATCTCAGGAATGCCACAGGGTGTGTCTGTGGACAGACCGGCTTGTTGTAACAGGAGTTCTGCTTCACTTCGTTGTTTGGCTCGGTCGGATCGTTGAATAGTTTTCCAGGTTCGTTTTCATTCTACCGTGTCGTTCTTGTTGGCATAGGTTCGTCCCACCACGATGGCCCTGGCTAAACACATCTGGTCTTGAGGGTTGTGAATTCGGACGAGACTCTTTTTGGTGCTGCGAAGCTCGTCCACCAATAACATCTTTTTCCGTCCAGTCCCTTGAGGAGGAGAGACGTGGGTCATGTCGAGTGTGGCTTTTCCATCGGTGATGTCAAACTGATCATTGGATTGTTGTACGTGTTGAATTTTATCCATGACTTTGGAAGCGGTCAATTCTGCAGGGCTGCTAAACGAGATCCAAACAGGGGATTTCAATCCGTCGTGTTGTATGGAAAGTCTCAAGCGATCGTCTTCTTTGGGTTGACATTGTCGCTTGAGTGTGGTGAGCAAAGAATCCCACACCCCCGTGATGAACCCTTCTGCTTTCTCTAACGGTACTTCAGCCTTGAAATCTTTAAACTTCACCGTGTATTTGTAAGCCGTGGTTCTAAATTTTCTAGAGGAGCGCTTTTCCGTCTCTCGAATGGAATAGTACTTTTCAGGGTTGACTAAGGGTGGTGAACTTTGTTTAGAGGGCTTGGATTCTGGTTCACTCACGTCCTCTTCAAAATCACTGGCATGAATTTGTGCCAAGACTTCAGCCCTGGTACGAGGCGATAGATCACGTTTCTGCCTCTTACTTTCTTCTTCTTTCTTCTCAAATGAATTGGATCGTTTCATCTTGAGTGAAAAACGTCAAATGACTAAAGTTTAAACACCATGGGCTAATTTATAGTCCTAGCAGACCAGCGTATATAAAGAGTATGTGTATTGTCCTTTCACTATTCATTTCACTCTCTAACCAAGTAGAACGATGGAAGAGACTACCCAGATCGAACGTTTCATCAAAGCTTTGCGAGGGGTCATTAGAAAATTTTCTTCAGGCCAGCCTTCGGACTACTCTGCTTCTTTGCGAGATAAAAGTCAAGATACTTGCTATATCTGTCAGAAGAAAGGGCATTGGTCTTCAGAGTGTCCAGACCGTCAAAAAAGAAAGAAAGGGGCTAGAAAAGACAAAAGTCAAGATGCCTGTTATTATTGTCAAGAAAAAGGACATTGGTCTCCAGATTGCCCAAAAAGGAAACAAGAGGAGTCAGAAGAAGAGAGGGATTCTTCAGAGAAAGAAGAAGAAGAGGAAGAAAGCAGACAGGTGAAGAAAAAGAAAGAGGAGAAGAAAAGAAGAAGGGAAGAAAGTGAGGAGGAAGAAGAGGAAAAGAGTGTGAAGAAATTTAAAAAACAGAGAGTAAATACTGAGACAGAAGAAGTCTATGAAGTTTTTAGAGTGTTGTGTTGTGATTTGTGAATTAAATTGTAAATATTGATAAAAGAATAGATTAATTAAAAAAGGTAAGTGTCTTTGGGTTTTTGATTTTAAAATAAGAACGTACACTCACGCACTCATACACAGACACCTACTATAGGGGTAAAATGGGAATTTTTTTGAGTTATTGGCAATTGAAATTGTATCTCTTTTCGAGAGGCGTGGGTGGCCCTGAAAAGGGCCTTTTTTGGTGCAGGGGTGAGTTTAAGCAATCAACATTAACTGTCTTAAGTCTTTGCCACGGCCGAGGCCTACTTCTGATGATGATTTAGTTGAAATCACTAAGGGTGGTACGGTAGGCTTAATCCCAGGGCTGGAGTGTTTAGCTCGGGAAGGTCGTATTCTCTTCGGTCGTGATAAAGAAGTCAGATACATTTGTTTCAGACTTCTTAACTCCGCTAAAATGTCCAACAGTACCGTGACGGTTTGACTTTCACCCTCTTGTTTCTTTGCTGCTTCTTCTTCTTGCTGTTTTTTTCTTACCTCTTCTTCTTGCTGCTGTTACTGTAGAAGAAAAGCTTGTTCTGCTTCCTTTTGCTGCTGCATAAATTTCTCCAATTCTTCTTTCTGTCTCTGTCTAAAATTCTCCACGTGTGGTAATGATGGTAACGAAGGTTCTGGAACAAATTCTTGCGAGGTAAGAAAATCCACAAAATCCCAGTTCGCCTCTTCTGAAAGTAAGTCAGGGTTCCCTTGTGTAGTCTCCATCGTCGGTACACCCCAATGGATCGTTTTCTGAGTTTCCGTCATGTTGAAAAACTATCGCATGGATTGACTGCACACAGGCGATATCGAATCGATATAGACTATGTGACGTCACAGACTGCTCTCTGCGGATTGGATGTGGGCTGACTGAATTTTGTTACGCGTGTTTGGATTGGTCAACGAACTCAATCCGTTTCAATCCTTTCTGTCCCTATAAATAAACGCAGTTCAGTGCAATCACTCACCTGTTCTCGCAGCCTCAAGATGTGGACCACAGTCGAATCATCAACCCTTGTTTCTTCGATGATGTTCAGGACGGGCGTACTAATGTATGTCCGATCCAAGTGGACCGATGTCCACAGGTCAGACACCAGTCTGTGGATACGAAGAGTGTATGTGGAGAGACAAGGATGTCTCAAGAAGACTCTGATTTATCGCCCTGCAGTAAGACGCAGCTTGAGGACAAGAAGATGCCGCAGATGCCCTTTATGTTAATGGATACATTAACATAAACCCAAAGGCCCTTTTCAGGGCCACTCCCATTTCTCGAAAAGAGATCTACTTTCAATTGCCTACCCTAATTTATATTGTGTGTGTGTGTGTGTGTGTGTGTGTGTGTGTTCTATCCCTCTCCCCCTGTTTCATTTCCATAGACCTATCAGGTCGGGACCCTATTATAATAGGGTCCCGACCCTGTTCCATTTCCCCTTGTCGCTCAACAGTCCCAAAATATATTTCCCATGTTAATTTCCCCTTGTCGCTCAACAGTCCCAAAATCTATTCCCATGTTAATTTCCCATTGTCGCCAGATTGTCCCACGAGTTTTCTCCATGTTAATTTTCCATTGTCGCCAGATTGTCCCAAGGGGTCTTGTAATGCTAATTCCCATTGTCGCTAGGGTATCCCACTTCACTACTCATGAACCTAGGTTAACAAACCTCTCTCTCTCTCTCTCTCTGTTTTTTATCATTTGTCATCCATGTTGGCGAGGGCCTAAATTGATTCATCAGTCAAGTTCTTTAATTTATAAGGTAATTTACCTTTTAAAACTATGAATACAATTCTTGTTCATTACATACTATTTCTTTGGGTAATTACTTATTCATTCTTGCACTCATTTAAAAATTCATTTATGTTTCAAACAAATTGAATTTATATAAATTGCGCTACGCATAATTTTATTTGCTCATACATTATTCTTCAGTTTCAATTGTGTATTATCAGTCAGTATGTATGCCCTTTTTTACCTCTCAATGTTGTCGGCTCGTATTCACTTCGATCATTCTGAAGAAATGAAAGAAAAAATCTTGAGAGAATGATGTTCAGGGCAGGTGCCGGCATTTGATGTATAGGGCTAGTCTCCTTGTTTTTCTCAAGATATTCTTCTGGTAGTTTTATGTGTCCCAATGTTTTGCGTTTGGTATTCATATTTTCTTGCTCTAAAACAAAATTTGTGACAAATTGTTCGTCCACTTCTGTAAATCTACTCTCTTTGACCGTTTCGGTGTTTTTTATTTCCACTCCTGATTTTGTTATTTTCTGGGACGAAAGTTGGTTCGGTTTCAGAGACACATTTATTTCATTTGTTTCCCAGTCATCAAAAAGAAAGGAAAGATCATCTGACTCATGCAGTGGTGAATTTTCTGAAATTACTAGTTCATGTTTTGCATAATTTGCGAAACTTCCATCGTCCAAAAAGCGCACTGTATACATGGAATAGGTCACCAGTGGGTGGTAAACACTTACGATTTTTGCTCTCCTACCTTTAAGAGTCAAAATGTTTCCTAGCTTGTAGTCCATTTTCTTTTTGTCTTATATTTATCGTTTTCTTTCTAGATCTTCTTTTTGTAAGTTATTTTTTCTCTCTACTCCTAAAAATTATTTTGTTAAATGTCCTAAAGTGTTAGCGTTTGTTTGATCAGAAAATACGTCCCTTGATAAAGTAGTCCGTCGCGCGTGGACATCTTGACTGAGACGATTGGTCTGAGATGACTTGACTGAGACAGGAATAGTAAGGTTAACAAAGCAAGCAGATTTCACTGTCGATTGGGTGAGAAAGACAAGGCTCTCTACATAAAATCCTGGCACAATCAGGGTGGAGTTCCCTACAACCATATATCAGCATATTTCGTCTTGAAAACAATGAACTAAAAGTATATTCAAATTGATCAGAAAATTTGCGATCTTACCATGATTTATGACAGCAGAATCAAGAACGTCGTAAACAAATTTGACATTGTGAAATCATGCAAAACAAATTGACAGATGTGAGACTTTGTTGTTGTTGTCGTAGGGTTTAACGCCATTTTTCTGCACAAGATAGTCTAAACATGGCGGCCAGTATAACTGGTGGAGGAAGAAACCTGGAAAATCCCGGGTAGAACCACCAACTCACGAGAAGCTGCTGGCAAGCTTTTTCATTTACCCACATCAGCTGTGCCCGAGACTCGAACACAGGCAGACAGAGATGAGGTGGTAGTGATCCGGAACTGTGAGCGCTTTAGACCACTCGGCCACTAGATAAAACATATAAGTACACACACACACACACACACACACACACACACACACACATATATATATATATATATATATATATATATACGACGCACACACGCATACACGCACACTCACGCATACACACATACATACATACATACATACATACATACATACACACACACACATACATACATACATACATACATACATACATACATACATACATACATACATACATACATACATACATGCATGCATACATACATACATACAGTCAAGGCGAAAAGTAGATATTTGTTATGATGAGGTACCACAAATGAAGCAGTATGTTTGATTGCTCTCAGAGGAAAGCAGTGAAAATTTAATACAAAGCCGTAAATAGATTGTCATCTAACCGTCTCTGTTAAAACCAACAATATTTCCTGACGTGAAAGAATCGAAGAACAGTTTTTAGGATTGTTCTCTCCGGAACTCTGTTAAAATTTTATATAATGTAGTTACTTAAGGAAATTTTAAAAAATTATATTGCGATTTTTCAGTGATTTTGTAAAAATGGATACTATTAATTCAAAATATTCTCTTTAAGTGTAAATAAATGATAAAAAAAGAAAATGCATTCACATTAAATGGCTACAGTACATTGAACTAATAAAACACCTTTGTGACGGCAATATTTGTTTTTAATGTCAGCTAACCGAACTATGGACAACGTTTCCCGAGTGAATATAAAAAAATAAAGTTTCTAGAATTGCTCCCATTCGGAATCCAGTAAAAGAGTCATCAAACGAACTGGTGTCATCATAAACATTATTCTGAAAATGTATCAATATTGCCTCAGGAAACACCAATGGAAAGCTGAATATAAAATATTTCCCTTGACATCGTATTACTCAATAACCATGAAGTAAACTAAGTCAATTCTGGAAGTACGTAATATATTTCCTGAGCTAAAAATTATTCGAATGTTCGAATATTCGTTTCAGCTCAGATTTATTTTAATCTTTGCTTTCCTTTATTTCTGAAATTAAGTTTTCTGAAGCAAAACTCAATTATTGCTCTAGTGGATCTCAAGTGAATCCGTCTCCAATACTGCATTGTTCAAATGTCGACACGATCGCTTGTATACATCACCCTGGAAAACGTTTTTATACAATAACACCTATTATATATATTTGATCTGTATTGTGTGCTTGACCTTTGTCCATGATGGAGGATACAGTTATATCATGTATCTGATTTTTATCTTGCTTCTAGGATATAAATACTTACATCTTATTTCAAAGTCTAACCTTGATTATGACCTTAGAAGGCTCCTGGAAATTAAATTGTTTATGGTTTTGTGTACATTTTCATTCCCATGATTGATTTTTGTTTTCGAAAATGGTATTTCGACATAGATCAAGTGGGGATGTATATAAAAGAGGTTTATCAAAAAGTCTTCATCCCTTCTTTAAGTTCAGTCTGTATAATTATTTAATGTTATGTTAATATATAATTGGATAAGAATCATTTATTTAAATTATTCGCTTGAATTACGAAGTGCTCATTTGTAATTTGGGCAGAATCTCTATTTCGGGATTATTGTCAATTTTTCAAAGATATTCCGTATTATGCCTTGGTGAGGTATCAACACTATTCGCACATTTGCTGATTAAAGATATATTGGTACATAAGTACCTTCAATATTGAAATTTATTCAGAACACTATATTTCTGGACATGTGATAGATCTTTCATGATTATTTTGGATTTAATCTATAATACTGCACATTCATCTTAAATGATCACTTTGCTACCTAGAAAATTACGTTTATTTGCTGATTTTCATAAACTTGTAAATTTTGCTTCTTTTTATTACTTATTTTAAGACAATTATGTCGCTTTGCTTCAGACAATACTTTGACTTAGTTTAAGTTAAACCTGTTACTGAGTTCAAGATTATACGGTTAATTCGTGTAAGATAATACTTATTTTAAGACAGTACTCTCACTTAGTTTAAAACCATAATGCTACTTAGTTTAAGACAATACTGTTACTGAGGTTAAGATAATAGATTCGTAACTCCAAGATATTTATTATTCTCCAGTAAGAAGATGTAACATATTTTGCAACATAAAATGAATTACCGGTACCAGATACCCAACGGTAATTGTAACAAAGTTAATAGTAGACAAATAAATTTTACACTGTATATACATCTTCAGTGACATACCTATTACCATAGATCCTTTGGCAAATCATCTTCTCATTATTTCTGTATGTTGTCATACTGTATGTTTATCGCTCATTTAACATTTCATTTGGATCCTCGTTTGCTCAGTTGGCGTACTACAGTCTCGATCACATGGGTGCGGGTTACTATGACCAGGCCAAGTCGGTTGCAGTAGCTTGACCCAGGGGTAGATAATTCGCTCCAATTACACCAGTGCGATATACACTTTATTGTGTTGATGTTCCGCTAAACGTTATAATATAAGATCGATATTTAATCAGTTAGTTTCAATTCTAAACAAATCTTATTTTAAAGATATCTTTTAATGTGTAATTTTCATACATATTTACATGGTATACTATTACGTTCTTTTTCAAAATTCGCAAAATATTCAGAATGGCTTCAACTCAATATAAAAATGTAGGCTTGCCTATCGAATCGTCAACGTTCAACATAATAGGAACATAACGAAGTACATAAAAACGGGTGTTTTACGATTACTGTCGACCTTGTTTAAATAGATGGGGAATCAGTCGAAACAGATGCGGCATCATATAAACGAAACGACAATCTTCATTCCCTATATAGAAATTATTTTTTTTTATTAAAAAAAACTTGGCACTAATGCCTGAAATGGATGTGGCACAGGAAGTGACGGGATGAACAGAGACTTATACATATTACTTAACCTTAAATTGAGACACAGCTTAACAGACCGACTGAAATTCACGCTACATGAACTCATAATTCGTGCCTCAGGGGTATTTTTCATTTCGCTTGCTATTACATGGCACAGATCCTTCATAAATTTTCTTAAAATACTTTATTTCTGCACGCGACCGCCCCGGTGGCCTTGTGGTAGAGCGTCCGCCTCGGATGCGGGAAGTCGCGGGTTTGAACCCCGACCAAGTCATACCAAAGACTTTTAAAAATGATACTAATACCTGCCTCACTTGGCGCGCAGCATTCAGAGATTAGTGTTAGGAAAGGTCGGCCTGATGTCAGGATAATGTGACTGGGTGGGACATCATGCTACATGTCTGTGGCATGATGCATCAGTGCTAAACATCACTATAAACTGTCAGACTCTAGACATCGTAGCGATATGACTGAAAAATTGTTAAAGCTACGTTAAAAATCGAAATCACGCATACGTACACACACACACACACATAAACACACACATTTCTGCACGCAATGATCTTCACCAGTTATATAGAAATGGGAACCAGACGTGCTTTCTTCGCGAGAACACACTCGTTCTACGGGACACAAACCGGTCTGCGTTGTGTACCATTTAAAATGTAGGTATTGTTGATACGAGCTCATGGCTTAGAAGAAGAGTATTATGAAAAACTAATGACCTGGCTACAGCTACAGTTAAACAAATATCCTCATTAATTGGTCGAGACCTAACAACGTAAAGGGTTAATCAGAGAAAACTATTATATGCATTAAGTCGATGGTGTTCATTTTGTTTTTCATCACTTCATTTCACCATCTGATGAAAAAGTGGTTCGTAACTGGCCAATGTTACCGACAGAGGTTTCCCATGTTCTAGTACATACATTCAGTGGACTGAAGTGTCTCAGAAGAACTTTAAGATATATTTTGTCACTGAATCAGCACGGTATACAGGCTGTCCGATCCACGCTATAATTGCATACACATTTAATTCTATATGGTTCATCTTGCGTTCGATAAACAGTCCATAACAATTTAGGTGTTTACGTCACAAATGTCAGTGCACCGATTTTCTTAGCACTAAATATAACTTACTGCTGAATCCCAATATTGTTTGAATTCCGTATGCAATTTAACCACAAAAATAAATTTGGAAATCGTCAACGAAGAGGTATGAAGAGGTATGCACAATCGCATTCGTGATTTGTTTCGAGTGAGGGAAAGAGTTGTTTTGATAGGTGTAGGAATACATCTTTATTTCAAAGCATCAGCGTGCAAACAAGAGACCTGAACTCGTTCTCTACTCAGAACAAATAACTTCTGTTGCTTTCTGTAGGAATTAATATTTCTAATAGTGTAGGTGTCTGTAATCCGAAGCATCAATGTATATATGCAGTCAATAATATCTAAACGATTTGTTTACAAAATACTCGCAACAAATGAAAGCTAATACAATCCATAACTTGAGGGGGAATCCGAAGTAACAGTATGTATCGAGCTCTTTCAAATGGAGGCAATACTGATATTAAATAAATATTTTATGGGCAATAGGGCTACAACCATGGATAGGGATGAATGTCTATGGAAATTAATTTCTTCATATTCTGTTATTAACGGCTTGCGTGATTTATGCTTCATTTTTCATGTTAATTCATTCCTACAAATCATAAATTCAGCTTCTGGAGAAGCAGTTTTTTAATGAACAAGATCTGTCATGATTGTAAACGTCCAAAACCTGGGACCGAATTATATATATATATATATATATATATATATATATATATATATATATATATATATATATACAGTACGTGCATATTAATATTCTGCCTTCAATTCAAACATACATTACTTTCTGCCATGTCGTATCATGCTACATCTTTTAACTGTTAATCATGCTTTTATTATTTTCTCTTAACACGAAGCTGAAACGAATCTAGTTCTAAATAATAACTACAAATTCATAAAATGTTCTAGCTCTAGTTTTTGGTAAGGCTGCTGCATTCTTGTTTGTACCTTAGTCCAAAACCTGTGACTGAATAGTGTTGATATATACAACAAAGCTGTACAATGGTCGATGTTGATGAGTTTGCATAAGCCACGAACATGATGACGTGTTCTATCAACAGAGGTATCTGAAGAGATAGCGAAAAATAAAAGAAAAATAAACAACTCGGGTCTTTAAAAGAGGTGCACATGGAAAAGCTGTGGCACGGGTTAAAAAGGAAATCACACTTCAGACAAATAGTAACGAATACAGTAATGATGTAAAACGTCTTTGATACAATATCTCCTCGTGGTACATACAATATCTCCTCGTGGTACATCGTTACGTTAGGGACTTTATTAAGATGTATCTGAACCTGCACTAAAGAATACCGTCTTCTCTTTGTTATCTTCAAAATCATTTTATTTCAATCCTCAATTTAATTTATTAAGTTCAATAAAATTGAAAATCGTACCATAGATCAAATATGAATTTATTGAATTAGATTAAAAATTATACCATGAGATATAGGACGAATTATTATCCGTTTCCTCCATTATTTTCGTCTTCAGTCTCCCGTTTCCTAACTGAAGATTCTGTAAGCTGAATGCGTGTTTGTGTGTGTGTGTGTGTGTGTGTGTGTTTTGGAGTTTTAACGGAGCAGTCATATTGCTAAGATATATGCAGAATGGTAGGTTTTTATGATGTCCAGTACTGGGGCATCATGCGCAGACATGTAGCCTGATGTGCCACCCAGTGACATTATCTTGACACCATGCCGACCAGTCCGAACGTTAGCATCTTAATGCTGAGCGCCTAGCAAGGCAGTTGTTAGTATCATTTTGGTTTGACTATACTGGGGATCAAACCCGCGATCTTCCCATCCGGAGCGGTCGCAAGTTGAATGTAAAATATTACCTAAATAAGCATGTTCTTCATACTTGGCAACCTATGTGCAATGAAAAGTTCAGAAACAAGCCGCAGAACTTCAAGCCTACCACAGGAGAACAGCAGTTCCCTTGTACAACATATCGCATAGACGAGGTTATAATTTTCCGATTGCGTATCGGACACAAACACTATCTAGTTCATACCTCTTAAAGGATAAACCTGGACCAGAGTACATACAATGTTAGTCTCCACTGACCGTGGAGAACATTGTTGTCGAGTGTGTTGACTTCCACCCTGTAAGACAGAATTATTTTTGTGTGAACTCAGTGAAACGCTTTACGAAGATGCATAACCCTTGAAAGCAACGAAGTTCATATTAAAAAATTTATATGTTTTTATGGATTTTGTTTACATGTTTTACCTTTATCGTTTACATACCCTGTGCATAATTTTAACATCTTCATCTGTTTTATTTGGTTTTCATGTACAACACCTTATTATTTATTTTGAAGGGTTTATCGTTTAGTTTTTGTGTAATTATTTTTTGTGTACTTTGTTAGATCTTAACATACATGACACTATATAGCCATTATTGTGCTGAGGTTCTGGTAAATGCTAGTATATACAATATACAATATTTGCACGTGTAAGTACATTTTAAAACTAGCATTGTTTGTTTTTTACTTCATAGTAACTAATATTGGCAAATACCAATTCTGTCATAGTTGCTGGAGCTGGAGACATGCCTTTCTTCTTTGTGTATAAGTTTGCTTTAACACAGAAACAAAATGAAAACAGAAAATTCTCTAGTCTGCTTGAAACTAATAGAATGTAACAAAGTTTGTTAGAGCTCTGTAAAGTCAACATCTCTACATAAATCAGCTCAGTTCACTTCAACTGTATTCTTCGTCCGAACACAAACAACAATGTTCATTCGGAAAACATGGGATGTTTCTGCGAGACACAATTATACCTCAGATATATATCGGTGTGGTAATTTGCCAAGAAAGTATTGGTTTGTTCCCCTGTAATATATCACAAGAGGAAACCGCAAAATTTTCAAAGAATTTTGACTTTTTCGATGATTGGATTGAGCGGTTGTACATTTGGACCCAATGGGCTATTTCTGCGAGATAAAATTATGACAAGGATGTGTGTCGAAAATTGACATATTTAGTTCGCCGGAAATTTCATCGCAAGAATGAAACAACCATGGCTATTTTTTTAACTTGATTAACATTAAAATTAACGGAGAAATTGCAAAGAAAGAAAATAGTTGTATGCATTCTTTACTTTCCCGGTTAATCTTTGTTTTAAAAAGCCAAAGTGGTCCGAACGGCACCTATTGATATATATTCGAGGTTAGGACTGACTGAGAAATTTTGAATAATTAGGTGCTATATCAAGTTAAAAGTTAAATAAAGGTTATTAACACTTAGTGGGAAATTTAAAAATCTTGACCGTCCAGAATAGCTGTTTTCCACCCTTCAGAAAGAAACACATTTACATTGTGTCGTATTATGCTCTATATTTGCGGTTATTTGGAAAGTTTTTTCTTCCTAAAGATTGTTTACCTCTTTCCAGGTTTTCATTTCTGCAAATATAGAACTTGCCATTTTAAAGGAATCAAATGGACAGTTTTGTGCTGAAGTCATTGAAACACCTCAAAGCCGAACTCTCAGTATTATCAGAGTTATAATGACTGAATGTTTTTGGGTGACCCAATTTTTCTTCTCGTCATCTATATGAATTAAAGGAGTATTTAAACATTATGGAGTAATTCGAATGGACTTATCGCGGGATTATAAAAGTATCTCGTTCTTCAAATTTTTCTTCTAACAAGGACTGCATGCCTATTAATGTGCTAGGGTGTGAGGTTAGGAACGAACGTACGTTGTTCAGCTAAGGTCTCATTAAAAAAGTAAGAGCTTTCATTAATGTGAAAATGCTAACACACACACACACACACACACACACACACATTCTTTGATGATCTATTATATATATATATATATATATATATATATATATATATATATATATATATATATATATACTTCACACTCTCATCACATATATTTTTCAATTTCCGAAGAACATCGATAAACGTATTACTTTTAAAACCCAAATCATTTGTTATATCACAAATCTGTTCGTTTTTCACGCATTACACTGAACATACGCTATTTTCATATTTAAAAAACTGGATGATGTATCTTATTTGAAAAAGAGAATTCAATATATAAACTTTGAGGCAGCATTTTTATATGGAATAAAAATACATTTATTATTCAAAGATAGTCGGACTTGAAATCCAAAGATGGCAGGTTTTAAATTGTTGGCTGCATTGTTGTGTCCTCGTGAAATACACGTTGTTGCCATTTCATCGGCATGATACAGCATATAAGTGTGCTTTACATGCTGCTAAAAGCAAACGAGAACAGCAACAGATCTTCGTTTCTGGAACGGTCAGAAGAGAAACAGTACCCTAAGTGATCCTTAAGCGGCAATTGGGTTGATCATGACACAAAAACACTGTTTAGACTATGTTGAAGCTGTCATTAATAAATGTGCAACATCAATTAAAGTAATGCATTCTGCATATGTTGCAAAACAAAGCACTGGATTTAGTTCTAATGAATCGTGTTTCACAATGAAACCTCAGACATATGTTAACAAAGCTTAAATATCCAAAAGGCTCTGCGAAAACGCATTCTATACCGGATTTGCTCAAATGTAAATATGTCCGAGTTTACTGCATTCTAGGATCCATTAGTATTCTATTAATTAATTATGGTTTCACTAACATAACAGTATGTAAATATATATTTTAATTGCTATTGATGTTTGTTAGTCGGTTTGAAAGAAAATCTGTAAAAGTGTTATTGATAACTGTAAGTTTTTGTGCCCAAAAGTGTATGGTTTGTGTTCGAAATTTCGGCAGTGAATTTGATTGAATGATTGATGGTATTGATCGGTATAGTGAATTCGTATAGTTTTTCCATCCTGTCGTTCTGTTTTATTTATACGTCATCAATGAAACGTACCTGGTGAAATGGTTTACGGCTTACATAGTCGAGAAGTTGACTTTCTAATCTGCCTGCTTAGGTATTTGCTTATGATCGGACCATCTTAGTCCCCATGCCTATACGGTTATCTGGAGCTAATTCTTGTCATTAAACTCAAAGTGGATGAGTTTAAGAACTAGCCCCAGGAGTTTGACGAATAATTCCTTGGGAAGCGTCTTCTCAGGTTTTGTTTCCTAATCATCTGTACATGCATGTATTCCATCATCATGCGGAATGCTGGTATTAAATGATTGTAATCTAATGAAACAAGAATTGTGTCGGGTGGTAACGGTTCACTGGTTTTTCTTTACACGGGATAGGCTCTTGTGTTACGAAAGTAGGAAGGAAGTGTACGGATGTAGGGCGTAAGCATTCAGATATTTTTTTTCGGTTGGGTGGCCGTTACTAGAGATAATAGGCCGACATAAGTTTCCTGGCTTGTGTATTCTGAGTAGTAAATATGGTCTCCCTGCTCTAGGGTTTTCAAAATACGATATTCCATGGTTTCATAGTTTATATGACCCTCATTTATTTTTTCATTAACGATAAGCTTAGCAGTCTTTCTAGATTCATGTGTTGGGTCAAGGTTTAATTCCTGGTAGAATTCTATATCAGTAAGCTTATTGTTTACTTCCTTGATACCGTATTCTCGGTCCATCAGACCCTTTATATCTGGTTTGATTATGATGTCTATTCCTGCTTTAAGTGACTTAAATTCTTCCTTTTCCTCTTTGTTTAGGTTTCAGCATTTACGTGTTCGCGATATGTGGTTCTCTTTTGATCAATGAAATGAAAGCATCAAGGCTAGCAAATGACCTCTTAAGCGAGGACCAATCAATAAAAGGTGAGTTATTCCATGATGAATTATGAGTTCATGTAGCGTGAGTTTCAGTCGTTCTGCTAGGCTGTATCTCACTTTACCGACAGCGGTCTTTAACGTTATGTAATCTGTATTAGTCTATGTTCATCCCGTCACTTTCTGTGCCACTTCTACTTCAGACGTTAGTGTCAAGGTTTTACAAAAAATATTTATCTAAATAGGAAATGGAGATTGTCATTTAGTTTATAAGATGTCTCATTCGTTTCGACTGATCCTCCGTCTGTTTAAACAAGGTCGACAGCTAGTCATAAAACGCCCGTTCTTATGAATTTCGTGATGTTCCTATTATGTTGAACGTTGACGATTCGATAGACAAGCCTACATTTTTATATTGAAATCGAGACTTTCTGATTATTTGGCGAATTTGAAAAAGCACGTAATAGTATATACCATGCAAATATGTATGAAAATTACACATTAAAAAGTATCAAACTATTTCTTTTAAAAATTGAAACTCACTGATAAAATATTAAACTTATTTTATAACGTTTAGCGGAACATCAACACAATAAGGTGTATATATTATTATGTTGCCACATTCTATTAGTTAGGACACTTCAACTTGTGAAGTTCTAAACATCCATTTTCGTAAAGAATTATTTTCTGTGGTAGTCAGGGGCACATCGGCATTTAGTCTACTTCAATAATCTGTTTGCTCGAGTTCAAATGAACTGTGGTAATGTGAGTCATTTGATACCTCAAGAAAGGCAATGTCAGTAACGTCATTCAGATTTTAAGGCAAACTCGCATATTCTTCCATCATCTGCATGTCGAACCCATCGCAAAACAAATCTTTAATATTCATAACTACGAATTTATTCATTTTGAGGGAAACCAATTTAATTTACCAGACATGAACTTCCATAAATGTGCCGTATTATTCAGCTAAGATTTACTATGCGTTTCCCAATTACAATCTTTATGCAGACCAACATTTCGGCTATATACGCTATTTCAGGCTCGTGTATCATATCACAGGCTTGTTATGAGAGTTTGAAATGGCGATTACGGTGACACCCCATTAGACATTGTTAGCCACAAAATCAAATTTACAGATAATAATAATAATAATAATAATAATGACTGTATAGATCCTAATCCTTAGAAGCTATATGCGTTTACAATATTAAACTACACCTGTTACATAAAAATACATATAAAATTATATAATTACAGAAAACAAACACCAATAAATTAGAAAACATACAAAACATGCTGAAAATATTTAAGGTAGGTAACATTATTAGGTCTTTTAAGTCTGCTCCTGCAGTCGAAATAGGTGGGTTGTAAGAGCACTCTTGAATGGGATCACTGTGTCTTTGTGTGTAAGTGCATTGGGTAATTCATTCCACGTTGCTGAGCCTGTTAAGCAAAAGAACCTTGTTCATATGACTTCGTTTCCATGTGGGAATAATGAGTATACGATTGTCAGAAGAGGAGCGTAGTCATCTTGATGGGTGTACAACCGGGTGAGGTCGGATAGGTATGTTGGACTGGAGCCCGTCAGTCATGCGTATCGCAGAGAACAAATTTTGTGTTTGATTCTGGATCGAATGGATAGCCACTGTAGGGTACAGAGCGATGGGGAGGTATGTTCTGATCGTGGTACTCTAAGTATGATCCGAACAGCTGTGTTTTGAACTTTTTGAAGTTTCTGAAGTAGATATTGAGATGAAGCAGAGAGAATTAAGTTACAATAGTCTCGTCTTGAAAGTACTAATGAGCACAGAGTTGTTTAGTATCATCAACTGACATATATTTGTGAATGGAGCTGATGCGTCTCAGCTCATGATATGCAGTCTTGCTTATGTTCATGACATGTTGGTGCAATGTGAGAGTACTGTCCAGAGTAACACCTAGGTTTCGCACTAACTGTTTCAATGTAATGTTGGTGTTGCTTATTTTTTATATTTCTTTGAAGGTAAAGGATATGAATGAGAAAGTCTTTGTATTGAGCTCAAAATGGCATCAGTTTTATCATCATTCATCTGCAGCTTGTTACATGTCGCCCATGATTTCACATCATAAAAGCACTTGTCTTCATCTTGGATGGTAGCATCAACTTCAGTTGGATGGCTAGATTTGTATATTTGGGTGTCGTAAGTGTACAATTAGTGAGACAGTGGATGGTGATCGATGAAACTTGAAAGCGGCTGAGTGTATAGAATGAAGAGAACAGATACAAGAATAGACCGCCTTTGGAACACTACAACATATATCAACTTGGCTGGAGAGTATTCCATCTGCGGACATAAGTTGTGTTATGTTGACCAAGTGGAACTTGAACCACAGTAATGCTGTATAATGAATGCCAAATACACGCTGGAGACTGTAGAGTAACATATGGTCTAGTGTGTCAAATAATGCAGACAAATCAAGGAGGGTGAGGACTGTAATCTTTTCGCTGTCCGAAGCAGAGGGAATGTCATTAATAACATTTAGAAAAATAGTTTTAGTACAGTGGCAAAGGCGATATGCAGATTGTACATTGCTAAAACAACTGTTTGAATTCAAATGCTTTTTTTTAAATCAACGGCACCAAACGATTAGTAACAAGAAGCATTGTAAAGCAAGAAAACAAAGAGATCAAATGATAAAGATCAAATTATTGCAGCTTTTGTACATTGGCATTATGTTTTCATTGCATTGGTTATATGGAGGTTAACAGCTATGATTAATAAACACATATGCATCAAGCATGATGACACTCTCCCATAACTATACATGCTATGGTGAGTAATTATATCTCCCAGCATGATCTGCAAACATTTTGTGTCATTGGCTTAAGGTTTGTGTTTTATGCTTTTGTTTAATGTCTTCATTCATCTTATTCCTTTATAACCGTTGTCATAGATTGAAAATGGGCCAGCGTTTAGATATTATTGAAAATTCCGAATTGAAGCTGGTCTTTTCTTTGCATTATTTTCATATATTACATAATACAATAGTTTAGCACAGCAAACGTGATATTGTTTAATATAGAAACACAGTATAGAACCGCTGTTTGAAGCACATAAACTGTAACGCGTTTTATTTAATGGCAATGGATGCATGACATCCACACGAGAAAGGTTTTGTACAATCAGAAACAGGTGTCTGAAAAAATAGAGACAGTGCAAGGTATATAGTTCTCACTCTGATTCCTATCATCGTCCCATCATTCCATTTAAATTTTAATGCTTGTTGATGGGACTAGATATGCACAGTTGTATCTAAGTTTTATTCTGAAATGTTAAGGATTAGACTAATTTCACAGTGCGTATCAAGATTTTCTACCAGTCCATTAAGCTACAGTCAATGAGATCAAACGATGCAACAGTAGATTATCTAATAATCTTTTTAATGTTATATGTCTTTGATTGGCTTATATAATATTAGTCTATTTAAAAAGGAAAAAATCGGTTATTAAAAAAAGCGTGTCGATATTTTTTACTTAATACATTTTTATTTATATAATATTTTTGGCTATGTACCACTCACTAGATAAAGTATAGAATCAAAGATGCGTTTCAGACACACCTTGTTTTTCTATTATCTGTACAACGCCATAATTCCACGTAAAACTGGCAACACAATCAGCATGGACCGAATAATGCATCGGACGACCCTTTAAGAAAACGATCAATTCTGCTGTCATGTTATGGAAAATTTGAATACTTAATGCGCCCATCTAATTCAAGAGACTACATAAATGCTTGGATCATGCGTGAAGGGCAGCATTCCTTTACAGGCGCTGAAGCCAAAATTTCACAATAGGAAAAGAATCCAAAGGTAAACTCTATGCTGTTTGTCTGTGTTTGTGTTTCTCTCTTTAAATATATATATATATATATATATATATATATATATATATATATATATATATATATATATATATATATATGTGTGTGTGTGTGTGTGTGTGTGTGTGAATATATGTACGTCCGTATGTGTGTGTATCAAGTAGATTACAGCAATACTCTCATATAACACAGTTAATGACTGAAAAAACATTTGTCTGTTTTTCTTCAAAATAATCGTCATTTGGCAAAAGGTATACATATGAAAGATACAGAATTTACGATTTAATACGGGGTTTGAATAGTAACCGCTTAATGTCTATGTTTTCATAACGTCTTGAGATTCTATACATTAAATCACATATATATTTAAACCATATTTCTGTTTTGATATATGTAAATAACACAGCTTAGCATTTTACAAATTATAAGAACAGAGCAAACTTTTAAGGTAATCAGTTACGAGTCTGGCGTTCGATTTCATTTAAAAGTAGGAATGAAAATTATTTTATAGTCTTGTTATATACACTTTTAATTGTATGTCATTTGATGCTGATTTAAATAATATTAGATTGGCAACAGTTATTTGTCAATTTAGGCATTATACATCCGTTTAATTACAGTTCACCGTTGCTTATGTACCCAAAAGATCCGTTCTCTAATCGTTTTCTGCTATTTTAATTATTGTCAAATACTCGACAGCTCTTTTCCTATCCACTGCAGCTATTAGTATTAATTATTAATATCTGGTGGCCCTTTTGCTATTTGTATTAATTTTAAATATCTGGTGGCCCTTTTGCTATTTGCATTAATTTTAAATATATGGTGGCCCTTTTGCTATTTGTATTAATTTTAAATATCTGGTGGCCTTTTGCTATTTGTATTAATTTTAAATATCTGGTGGCCCTTTTGCTATTTGCATTAATTTTAAATATATGGTGGCCCTTTTGCTATTTGTATTAATTTTAAATATCTGGTGGCCTTTTGCTATTTGTATTAATTTTAAATATCTGGTGGCCCTTTTGATATTGTATTAATTTTAAATATCTGATGGCCCTTAAGATATTTGTATTAATTTTAAATATCTTATAGCTCATTTGCTATTTTGTATTAATTTTAAATAGCTGGTGGCTCTTTTGCTATTTGTTTTAATTTTAAATAAATTGTGGCCCTTTTGCTATTTTTATTAATTTTAAATATCTGGTGGCACTTTTGCTATTTGTATCAATTTTAAATATTTGGTGGCCCTTTTCCTATTTGTATTAATTGTAATCAATTGGTTGCCCTTTTGCTGTTTGTATTAATTTTAAATATATGCTGGCCCTTTTGCTATTTATATTAATTTTAAGTATGTGGTGGCCCTTTTGCTATTCCAAAACTATTGCATTCTGACTATTGAGGCGGTTATTCCATCGTTAAATGCTGCCAATAAATGAAACGTGAAAGAAATATTTAAAACATTGAAGTAGAAACAATCATGTTTTGAGATTTGATCTATTATAACTTTATTCCTTGATGAGTGCGTGAATGATTAGTGAAAAGCTCAGTTTGTGAAAGAAAACTAAATAGGTTGAGTAAAACAGGAGCAAGAACTTGAAGGCTGATTAAATTATTTCGTAAAGCAAAATATATATATAATAATTTGTCAAAATATGCAAAATATTTTGGATATAAATAGTGAAATTTGTTTCGTGTCTTGGTACAATATATAACATTTTAACGCGTGATATTTCAAAAATGTTCTCTGTCTGTCTGTCTCTCGTATTGACTTGTAGATTAAAACGTAATCATTAATACAATTAGCTTTCAATTATATTTACGAAAGCTTCCATTTATAATTGTCAGCACTGAGAACATTGCCGTTAAATTTCATGTCTTTAATGTTTAGCATGTTCGTCGCAGGAAAATTGTGTACATTTCAAAATTTTCGTACAACATAGTACATAATTATAACAAATGAATATTTTTGTTCACTGATAATATTGACTTTCATTTCCTTTGATTCGAAGAAATAGATATGTCAACATCATTGCAGAAGCATAACCTGATCGAAGTTACATTTTGTAAGTAGGATTGTTTTTTTTGAAAGCGACGTCAGGCTTGAATTTAGTAAATTCTGATAGAAAGAATATACAACAGACGGATTCATTAGAGTTGGTTTTCGTGTTATATGGGACACGAACACATGTAGGCATACTGGAGCCGTTATAGTTAGAGTGCTTTCATATTTTAAATTTTGATCCTGAAATAGGTTGACTTCATCCTATCCTCAGTGAGAGTGTCCCGCGCCGTGACTGACCTTGATAGTTGATCCGAGCTGATCTGATTGTGGAATTCGAAGTCGCGCACTTTCGGATGCGAGCTCGGCACTCTTGCCGACGAGACAGTGCAGCACATAACCATGAATGGAAAATACACGTTCTTTATTATATTAGTTTAACATCATTGATTCCCCAATTAAAACAGTCAGTTGGGTGAATGGATCAAACTCGATTCAAGTTTACCTTATTCAATCTTACAAGCAGTATCGCTACGTTGAAAGATCAAAAGATTTGAACGTAGATGCTGAAACCAAAGCTGAGATTCTTTGTGATGGTACACACACACACACACACACACACACACACACACACACACACACACACATATATATATATATATATATATATATATATATATATATATATATATATATATATATATATATATATACACACAATGAAAATATTATTTTCATATGTTTAAAGACGAGAAACCTCCAAGAAAATACATTCATGCTAGTCGATAAGCATTGTGGGAAGTGCAGTCCATGGAACATTTTTGTCATGGAATCAGGAGTTAGGCCTCGAATTTGCCGATTCATTTCCTTGAATTCTTCAACGATAGTCACTCTGATATCTTTTTGTTTAATATTCAAAATTACACTTATCTTGACCAGACATTTTAGACACATGGTATCATACCTGACGATAAATATTTTATAAGTAAATACCATTTTAACGATAGCAGATAAACCAAGGTATAAAGACCTGACAATGAAAGACCTCTACCCGCTATAGGTCTTTTAAAAATGTATTGCTACCCTAAGATACTTCTTTCATTTTTATACACATTTTAATGTATCCAAACAATCTTACGTATGTAATTCACTAAATTGGAAAAAAGACATCCAGTCAAAATGAGTATGTTGAATTGTACTATAAAATGCTCACTTGATTCAAGCCACGGTAAATTTTAGTGCAAATAGTGACTTTGACGGAAGAGGCCGGATCGCACATGCTTGCTTTGTCATGTATCGTGTTTCCAGATGTTTTCGTATTTTATTTTAAGTCTAGGTCTTTAAACAGATATGATGTTTAGTGTGTATTACATCAGCGAGAATGCAATGGTCATGTATATACATACTTGGTTATGTATAATTTATTTTCGTGTTTTGATTTTATAGAATTTGTCGATTCTATTTTCAAATGTTTATATAGAAGATGCTGAACATTTTAATCAAGTAGATTTCGTAAATAATAGTCTTTATATATCCAAATAATTCGATCTTATTGTATTCAATACAACTACACACATAGTTGTCATATTTTTTTCTGGTAATATTTAATAAAATGTTATCACATCTCATCTTTGATGTTCTGTATGATGAATTGGAAGTCAATAATCTCGTTGTGGCAGCGGTGAATGTTCTGAAATCGGTGTGGGAGCCAGTCGGAATTGTTTTGATTCACTACGGTCTCACACTATATCTTACAACGTCATTCATAACAAAGTGGCAGAAAGAAGGAACTGTACATTAACTTTTATTAAATCCATGGTTGCATTGTAATAAAAACCCTGGCATTATTACTATAATTGCATCAGTTATCTATATTAAAAATACATTCATAATTTTTCATGTTAAGGTAACGTTCTGGAAAAGAAATTAGAAGGGGAATTTGACACCATTAGGTAACTTTATCTAACTGTAGAAATAACAAGAAGAACGAATTGTTCTTTCAGTTTTGAATAGGTTTAGTTAGACTCATACGGAGCAATAACATAGAATGTGTCAATGTTGTATATGCGTTAATGTAACAATTTACTTTCCTCTTTCAAAAAGTGTATACTATGTTGACAAAAAAAGGAATTGCATCAACCTTTCGACTCTAGTTGGATTGAAATAGACATGTTGTAAAGGCTGATTCATGAACAAGTTAATATAATACATATCAAATTACTTGAAACAGCTGAACTTTGGATTCAAAAGACGCATAAACGCAAAGTATGGTTCCTACAGCTTAATATATAGCGAAAGCTGAAATCAATAAAACCAAATCCGTTTTTGCTTGCAGCTTCATACCAAGCTCTACTATTCCATCATTGTTTTAGTAAACGTTAGAGACGAGGAATTGATTGATTTAACATATGTACCTTCTGTAAGGGCATAAATCAAGGCAGAGTTATTATAAAAAAAATTCTGGTACCAAATATTCAGGATACTGAGATGAGTATTCTAGCTAACTGGCATTACCAACAAATATAACTTGATATGCACCGAGTGCGAAATCATGCTGAGACAAGATACTTTTTAGAGAAAACTTTGACAAATGAATACTGAATTTGCTCAATTACCATCTGGAAGTGTGGTAATTCAACAAACCAGTTACCGTCTATATCCATATAGATTTGAAAATGATTCCCAAAGAAACAGAACAAATCGAGTTCGAAACATCCATGAATCTTGAGATCGATGATTTTTTAAGTATACTAAGCACGCCATTATGTCTAGTCCTATTAATGATATTTCAGTTACGGTCATGTCAATTCATACACATTTGTATGTTGTTTGAATTATAATGAAGTTAGGCAAGGCCGAGGAATCCAAACACCATCTAAGGAGACTCTGTTTCCTTTCATTGTATTTCACTGTATTTAATTTAACCTTATCAACCACAACTGTCCTTGTCAAGTAATGACTGACCGAATGTTTCTCCAAACAAACGCAAGGAATTTTTAGTGATATAGCTGCGTAGATCTGCTCTTCAGGAAGAAGCCTCCAGCCATATATGTTCCTCACATTTAACTGTTGAAAATTCCGAAATCCTATGCCAATATGACGGCGATCGCAATAACAACATTCTTCGACATTTTAAAGAATTAAATTATACAGTCTATACAAGTTGGTATTGTCGTCCCTTCAACGTCATTGAGGTTATTGGTTCTGCTACTTTGATTTAGTTATGCCAAGTTGAAAATGACCACGCAATTTTGCCGTCATTTTTGTGAAACTTTATACTTGATGGCAAGAGATTACACACTATTCCCTGGGCTAAATTCCCTTTTGTTCGTATGACGACCATAATTCAAGCCTTGATTGTTTTTGCTAATTCAGCGGATTATCTTTCAAAAGAATTCCAACGTGAGCCAACGTTTCGCGCATATTTGCAACATGCGCCACAAATGACTTTAGGACATCCTCTCCTCCCGTAAACATGCTCGTAAAATTTGTGATAGACTTTGAACCGGCAAACCTTGCAACATCTCTCATGTTTCACGTTGTGGTATGCAAATAATAAGGATGGTAATATCTCATCTCATTCATTCTTGTTGTCTGCACATAACGTCTGCAACCCTAATTACATTGTTTGGTTAAAGGGTTCTACATTTGTATTTGCTCGCAGGGGAAAAGGCTTTGTTATAACACCACGGATACCCAACAGATCATACAGCTGTTACAATAAAGTGTTAGTGAGGTTGGTCCTACTTTTATCAGTTAATATGGCCCTTGGAATACAAATTAGGCTAAACAACTCCAACAGTGCTTTAGCCAGACATGTTGCCTTAATATCCTTCAGAGGAAAGGTATTGTAGTAGCATGATCAAACACCGCCATAATGTCCATATGTCCAGACGTTGTTCTAGAAAACAACATAGCAATATCAAATGAAAGTTTTGTTTTTGAAACAAATCTGTTATCAACAGTCGGTTAACCATTTAGTGTTTGATTGGTTGTTCTTCGATGCTTGTTTCCCTTGCTACGTTACATTCATAACGTTCGTGTTGTTAGCGCAGAGCTTACATTATCTTGTTTACGAAAACTGGTTAGAATGTTGTAACGAATGTAATCTTTTTAGCCACATCAATTTATCTAAGCTTGTTCAAAATTATGTTTCTGATCTTGCGGTAATGCTGTTAGGATCAATTCTTTAAGAAGAATGATAACTCGGTCACAACCAACCAAGAATCTCTGTATTTATTGATCAATCCTGGCCATCTGTACGTAATACGTCTAAGCAGTTTTCTTCTTCACACCCAACACCTCAGCTTTGTGATCGTTTTATAAAGCGGTCAATCAATTCGTTCCTAAACTACATGTACTTAGCACAAGCGTTCCTTCCTTGTCAACTTAGCTCGATCTACAGCTCCCAGAATTGTCAAATAGAATCGTATGATAATGATAAACAATCCCCGCACCCTCAAAAAAATAAATGGCTTTTAATGGAATCTCTTTCGGGTTCAAAGAACACAAAACACAGAAGGCAGTTCTTTGATATCGGTAGTTTAGTCAACTCAAACTGAACAGGTTGCTTCGTGTTCCGTTATCATCAACGGGTCAAATACATGACCTGGTTTTGCTAATCTAAACATTTTTTCCATCATTATGTTAACCAGATACCTCCACACATTAGGATAGAGTGTTTGTGCTTCATATCAATTTTCAGGCATTTAAAAGCATATGCAGAGACAGATGTTTTATAATGGTCTCATCATAATTGTTACAATGCTTATTATTTATGGCTTGTTGATTTAATTGCTTTAAAATCCTTGAGAGAGGTTTACAGACTTTTCTAAATAATTTATGCTAATCGATTTGTGTAGAATTTTCGTACATATAGTAAAATGTAAACTTGAGGGGGGTATTATACAGAAGAAAATAAAAGAAGCACGCTAATAGCAGTAATACGTAATCTGTCACTAGTGCATTGCTTCTAAGACTGAAGTCTCCATTCAAAGCTTATGATTCATCCCTTCAATTATCATGCAAAGTTCTTGAGAACCTTGAACAAAATGAGCACACACCAATATGACTGTACGTCATAAGCTCATGCAGGATATATCTTGTCCTTTTCATGGATTTTGCGCTTGATCATACCTGTGCAATTTTGTTCCGTAGACATGCCTTCGTTTTATTTTTTTGCACGTATTTTGGCAGAATTGTCTGCATTTCTGTTATGTATAAATGATATACCTCCCGGTCTCTTGTCAGCCTTGTGGATTTTGTTGCGCTATGCTAAGTAACAAGTGGAGCTATCTTTAAATTATTCATTTCATTTCCGGTGTCAGAGAAAGTAAATCATAACTTTTCAAGTTTCTGATAGGCGTTTTCCTCAGTTGTATTACAGGAATATGCTTTACAGGAATATGGATATACGATTTACTTTTCAGGAAACGTGTTTTCATGAGTTCTAATATTTCGTACTGAAATATTGTTCACATTATTATTTACTGAAATATTGTTTGGAGTAATTTTACAATTCAGGGGCAAACGTTTCAAAGTATGGAAATGTTTGGGCATACTAGGTCCTTTGGGATACCCACCTACTTGATTAATTTGCAAACAATGTGTAGACGTACGGCTATCGGTGTTTTTTATAGTCTGATAAACTTTGGTAAATAGGCGAACCTCCAAGGGGAGGAAGAAAGGATGTTCGTCCTCTTTATCTTGCATTGGTGACAATCCTACCCTGGGAGTAATTGGAATTCTTCTCTTTATTGGCAAAAAGCAATTCTCCGTTGGGCAAAGAAGGTAACAAGTCACGCGGGACGCAAACCCAGATCCAAACACTCTTAACCGCCTTTATGGACAAGTCCACGCATCATATGGTTAGATCCTTGGTGAACCCCAAGGAAGATAATACGTCCGACTACAGTGAGTCGTGAACCCTTCCCTAGAATAGCATTCCAGGACAAAGAGCGATCTCGCTCTAGATTGGGTAATGAGGGTTCTATTGTCTGACCTGTGATGCCTGTGAATGCGAAAGGTAGACTGTGCTTTCTTAAAAGCAGAAGCAGGGTTCTCGATCTATTTCATCGAACGATAACCTTTCCATCGCATATGTTGATGCCGCCAGACACTGATCATATGTTGTGCGGCACTACTCTCCGGTCAATGGAATTCAATCTTTGCACCAGATACAAGCAAAGGATCGATGTCATCTCATTGTTTCTGTGCTACCCTTCAATCCCAATAGTGACTGGGAGCGGGATGGGGATTGGGTTTCTATCTTCCCTTTACTATGAACCTTTCAAATCCGTACGAGATGTAGGCATTTCCTTTCCCGGGAAGTGAATGTTCCTTATCCGCTCATATCGCCATTGAGTTCCATGCCCTGGCCTAAGAACATATTGGGTTTTGGATAACGTGGACCTGTGTCGTGTGCTCGAGAGGGGCTATATTTTTTTCGCAGGCAATCCAGGATGGATGTAAAGAGTTATCGTGCTCCAGGAAACGTCTGCTACTAAGGGTAGTCAGATGATTCCACGTCATGAGTTAAGGGATGTCCTTCTTTCAAAAGAGATTCGTTGGGATGAGAGATCCGGCATACACGCGGGGCCGAAAACAGCAAGACATTCCTTGTTTATCTAAATGACGCTATCGGTAAAGCTACCTCGAACGTCGTGTTTTACCATTTTAATAACCGTCTAAAGCTTGCTCTCCTGGAGGCCTAAACACTCCTCTGAGTAGGATACTTCAGAGGTGCTAGACGATTTGAGGTACTATCAACGTTCCGGTGGCCTAGCGGTTTAAGATTCCGCCTCGGATGCGGAAGGTCACGAGTTCTAACCCACCGAGTTATTAACAGCTGCCTCGCTAGGCGCTCAGCATTAGAGGTTATTGTTAGGAATAGTAGGAATGGTGTCCGGATAATGTAAATGGGTGGGACATGAAGCTGCATGTCTGCGGAATCATTCACCAGTGCTAGATATCACTATCAACTGTCACATTGCAGACATCGTAGCGATATGACTGCAATTTGTTTAAAGCTACGTTAAAAATCTAAATCACACACACACACACACACACACACACACACACACACACATCAACGCCGGAGACAAATACCAGCTATCCCATTGTCTATTGAGATCATCAGTTTCAGTCGTATCTGTGCTGTGTGTCCTAAAGGTGATCAACCTAGGCTTACAAACTCAGACATCGACAGATGTTCTGTATTTCCATCGTATAAATAGTTCCAGCAAATTCACATATTTCTAAAAGTTGTGCCTATTATATCTTTAAATGTCGTAGGCGCTGCAACCCTGTTTTGTTTCTGCGAACATTTTGCATGATGAATTGACGCGCTTGATAAAAGAAGTTTCCTGGAATGTTTGTCAACAGTTAAATTTACGATGAAGATCAAAGAAATGAATTCATTTTGAAAAAAAAATTGATACTGTTTCTACGTGCTGTAAATTTAATTAAATTTCTAATCTGTTTGTGGACTCCATGCATGGACTCACGGACATTACAGCTGAAATGCCGACCTGTTATGCTTTCCAATCTGCCTCCATGGTCATTAACATGATTACAAGTCCGAGATCGGTACCGATGCTGATTGTATCTCTCATTTCTGCCAGGTTTAATGAAGTGTTGAAGTGTCATAAAATGATAATTGACATATCAATACAGTACAAAAAAAAACAGAAAGTGTCCAAGCAATGCTAGATGTATCTGTCTGACAGTACAGTGTGTAGCTGGGCGAGAGTTTCAACTTTTCCGTGTCAGTTGTGTACTTACGAAAGCGGTAATGATTAATACGTATCAGATGACAACTATTGTTAATATCCACAGACCGTAAGGCAGTAATGATTTATGCATATTTGATCTCAGCATCTGTTAGTATCAAGAGACCATAAGGCAGTAATGATTTAAGCGTATTAGATTTCAGCTACTGTTAATATGCACAGTCCATACAGCAGTAATGATGTATGCGTATTAGATGCCAGCTACTGTTAATATCCACATACCATAAGGCAGTAATGATGTATGCTACTGTTAATATGTACATACCCTAAGATCTGGATTATCTTACTTTTTTCGGACCTGCAATATGTAGACGAAATAAAAAAAACAGAGGAAATGTTTTATAATTAATTTATGTTATGAATGATGGACACACAAATGGACAGCCGTCACATATGGCCATGTACTTTCGATAGCATAACTCTCTGTATATGGCCATGTACCTTGGATGGTAACATATTGCTCAGTATAAATTATTTTTTCTTACTTCCATCTTAGATCGCGTGACCTATCTGTGTGAAAGTTCCGTAGCATGTAAACTCAATATATGTATATGTTTATTATTTTCACTTTTTTATCTTTTATTTCCAATTTCAGAAAATGGAACTCAAAATTGTGTCTATCCTGGCAACCATCATTGTATTGTTCCATGTGTCAGAGACACGGCCTCAGATCATTGATTTCCCAGAAGTAGATGATGATCAAGTAGGGTCACGTAAGGACCATATAGAACATACACACATACAGACACACACACTAGAGGGGGATAAATAGATAAGACCCATTAAAAAGTAAGCCTTTGAAGTCTCCTTATGCAATTTGCAAAATACGACAAGCAACGTTCTTTGATATTATTTTTGTAATGGTGTTGTAAGTCTATTTGCAGAAGATCTATTCATATAATTAATTTGAATCTAAATATAAACTCATGCTGTATTGTATTATATCTTCCAAGCCAAAGATGAGCCTGAATGCAAAATCATGTTCAAATGTACCATACCACTCAAGCCAAATTTAACCTTGAATACAAATTCATGCTGTAATGTATTATATCTTCCAGGTGAAATTTCAGCCTGAGTGCAAGGTCATGATCCAATGTACCATACCATACAGGTCTAATTTACACCTGAATACAAACCAATGCCTCAATGCATTATACCTTCTGGCCTATAAAATTATCCATCTGTATAAGCATGAACTCAAACACAAGCTCAAAATTCAGATATACAATTAAATGTTGAAGTAACGTGATATTGATTTTTTTGATATTATACATGAACTGACGCGTCTGCCTTTGCACGATCCACTGTGTTACATCACTATAACTTTGTTTTGTTTATAGTCAAACTCTTGAGTATGAGTAAAACCCTGAATCTGAATAAAACCTCGAGTCCAAGAAAAACCCTTAGTCTGGGAACAAAAGTTCTATCTCGGAATAACAACACAGTCTGAGCAAAACCCCAAATCTGCATCAAAACCTTGAGTCCGAGAAAAAACTTAAGTCTGACAAAACCCTAAAGAGTACAGACCATGAGCATGTGTCAAAACCTGAGTCTGTGTAAAATTCGTAGTCTGATCCCAAAACCTTGAGTCTAAAAAAGCTTTGAGTTTAAAAGAAACCTTAAGTCTGCGAAAACCGGAGTACAAAGATGAGTCTAAGTAGACACCTTAAGTCTGAGTAAACGCTCCGAGTCTGAGTAAGAGCCCAGAGTCTGATTAAAAGCCCGGGACCTGAGTAAAAATTGTATACCAAAAGATATTAACCTGTTGGGGTTGAACTCTAGATATTAAGGTACATTTCAGTTATTAAGCACCTTTGTAAAATTTTACAGATAAAACTATACATTAAGTATCTACTGTTAATGGAGATTTCACAAAATATGATTACACCAAATATGTACAAGGTTTATAAGTGTTTCCGTTGTATCTATATACCATACAAAGCTATCCAAGGGATATAAATGTTTCTGTTGCATCAATATACCATAGAAAGACAACCAAGGGCAACTAATGTATTCGACCTATACAGAGACATTATTTGAGGACACGATATTACCATCTTTAGACGATGCAACAAAACTCAAATATTAAAGGATTGCGTTTTCAAGTCACAGTACAGAAGTAGACTCATTCTGTCATTTAATTCATTGAAGACAAAACAGTTTTCTTCAAATATCGTCTGCGTTGTTAATCAGCTCCATACACATTACTAGCTATTTTGTGAAGTCAGGAGTCAAGGTCGATTTATTGTTAGTTATCATCGGGATTCATATGACATCTTATAAGCCGTGCGGTTTGGACAATATAATGATTGTCCAAGTTGTAATCGTAATTTAGATAAGGAGATCACTGAATGACCACTGAATGATCACTGAATGATCAACTTGATATGATTTATATTGGCGCCTCTAGTGGAGCACAACATCCTTTCTTGCACCAGTCTCAATATTAACATACCCTACATAGCACGGTACGGTATATTTATCAACTAAAATTTACTTTTAATGAAGTGTGCATTCATCCATTAAAGTTTACCTGCACGTCAGGACAATATTGGCTATATGTTTCCGATCTATGTATAATTCTTATTCTGTTCAATGGAATTCAGCAGCATTTAATTGTGGTAATAATGTGTGAACTGTTTGTATACTATCATACGCCCATGAGTATAAATATTACCGATATTACGTTTTAAATCTTCAATTGTTTTTTCAGTTTTCATATTTTGGTATTTGTATTAAAATGAACGACATTGCACTATATTTGTTAGAAAATAAATGATGTGATCCCAACTTGTACATTTTTATATCCAGTGGTAATTGCTGACAAAGCCTCATTAATATTTATCCTAAAGTTCAACGTAGAGCAATTTATTGTGGGTTGCTGTGACTTATATTAGATGACCAAATTCGTTACCGAGATGAAACGGGTAATTTATTTTGCTCTAAATAACCTTCTTGTATTGCAGTGCCGTAAAACACTAATACCAAATGACTGACTTTTTATTTGTAACATTTTGCACGAACTGAGAGTATTTCTGGAGAATAAAATGCCTAAAACTCGGTAATGTTAACATTTTTCTAAGCCTTAAAATTGTATCTAAGTTGGGCATGATGTAATTTTGTGAAATGGATTTTATCAGTTAACTATACATCTCGAGGTAATTTATTATCTATATATTGTGTCACAGCTCATTGCAAAATGGAGAACAAAATGTTATTTGTGTATGTCACTGTTGGTGGGCTTCTCAGAACTATTAACTTATTATTTTTAATTGTTTTAATTTATTTATTTATTTTCGTCAAGGAGGAGATTATGGCCACTAACAAACGACCCAGATATATGGACCCAATTGACCTCTTGGCCTTTAAAGACCTGCTCCTTTACAACATGAAAGAGGTAAGAACAATGGTTTTATTACACATCTTGTCAAAATTGAGTGGTGGTAAAATTTAACTATCTCAAAGAAAGGTCAGCAAATAATCCCTTTGAAATGTGATATTCTGAATTATATATGAACATAAAACGAACAATTATACTATGAAACTCACTTGGCTTTTGCAAGATCGTTAGACTGGTTCTGTGCTACTCACTTCTAGAGGAACAGTTTGAAACATGGAACATAAGCAATCTGTAACACTAATGTGAGGGTTAGTTCCACTAGTTCTCACGTGACATATCTGTATGTTGTACTCACATGTTACATCTTAGCCAGTGATGTGTGCACATTTGTTGTTACATACTAATAAAGGAAAATTATTGTGGTTTTCAAGGATGGCAATTCTGTTGTTAGATTTGTTTCTCTCGCTTGATGTTTCAGAAATTGACATCTGAAAATGTTCAAACAGTGCGAGGTAATGTTTTGAATCTATGTTTTGAATCCTAATTTATATAAAACGATTATGTGAAGGACTGATCACATTTGAAAATGTACATCTGCTAAAATCTAAGCTATTTCATACAACTATGTAAATAGGATCATTTGACTTTTACTTTTATTCTTGTCTGTCGAAATCAGCCTAGACGTACATTTTTCATGTATTCTTTATCCCTGTCCAATATTATAGATAGTTCATAATTGCCATTGCCAGTACATTATTTTCCCTCTAGTTTAGGTGTACATTTATATCCTTCATTATGGACTTTAAAATCTCTATATTTCTTTAAAACACGTTTGTCTTATATATATATATATATATATATATATATATATATATATATATATATATATATATATATATATATATATATATATATATGTGTGTGTGTGTGTGTGTGTGTGTGTGGCAATTATGAACTATCTATAATATTGGACAGGGATAAATTATACATGAAAAAATGTACGTATAGGCTGCTATATATATGTGTGTGTGTGTGTGTGTTACATTTTCATACAAGACCTATTCGATTGTAATCTACAGAGTTTGACATTTGTGATGCAATCATGTTAATGTGGTCAGTTTCATGTCATACTTTTCTACAGTTGGTTAGTTTCAGTGATGTTTCACTATGATCAAGTGAATAACTCTCACCAGTAGAGCACATGTTGCTGTTTTATGCCCAGTCAGAACATTAGTAAAAATGGCATCAACTACAACTGTTAGGATGGCAATTTGCAGTAAATTGTATTAAAAACAATGTTTTCTTCTTGTACTAAAAATGTGTACCATTTCAATAAACATGGTGTTACTCACACGCTCGCACACATAATTGGTTTGAGGATGATATGAACTGGTATGGTGACGTGTTACCTGGATTAATCCACATATAACACGGACAATATGAGACATACAGTTTCGTCCTGTTGGATCATAACGTGTTAATATTTCGTTGTAGAAAAATCGCGATTTCCGTTGCTGTTTGAGAACGCACGGAAAGGCTTCACACCAATGTGACGAACTGTCTGGTAACCGTCCAAAGGTTTTGGCACACACAAAATGTCCATGTGCTACCGAGAAAATACATCTTCCGGAGGCAATGCGTACAATGTGGTCTTTCGAGCATTTGTCTCGTTTAATGAGTTGACATTGAGAGCATGATGTAATTTAGTCAATACTCATACACATTCTGATACATTTTAGGCTAAACATGTTTTTGTTTGATAGCTTGATATGTTATTTGGACACCTAAATGACAACCACGTGCTTTTGAAACGTGATAACACAGAAGAAAGTCGTGCCTCAAATTTGTTGGCAGAGCAGCTTGTTTTATGAGTATATCTGAGGAAGTTTTGTGTCTTGATTGAGGCTGGAAAACTTATGTAAGACACCATTGATAAGTACATACTGACTTGCTTCACACGGAATAGATTTCGCACGATGAGTATTTTTTGGTAAGATTCCATTCTCTAAGTAAAAATCTATATCCTTGAAATAAGGGGCCTCGCGCTGATATTGGGCGACAGCTGATAGTTCTGAAGAAGGATAACTAAGTGTGCTATCATTGGAGTGTACTGCACAATAAGATTGTGATATATTCATTAGTGTAATATACCGTAATTTCTATTAATTATTGCTAAGTAGACTAAACAGCTTGCTCTTATTAAAAATTGTTTATCTATCTAATCTGGAGATTTCTTCGATTCCTGGTGGGTGTTATCAGTTTGTTCGTAGTGTCGACGTGAGAGTGTGTTTAACTGTCTTAAGCCACAGTTGTGATTTGGGATCTGAAATGATAGTGAATTTCTGATGTGATAGGTAAACATGATATGTCCTGATACCTTCCAAAATAGCTAAACATTCTTGTTCAGTAACTGAAGAATACTTTTCAGCGTCTGTTAGAAGCTCTGTTATCATAAGCAATGTCATCAGTTCCTATTGAAAACAAAAATATACCCTATAGCCATGTCGCTAGCATCACATGTTAGTCTAAATGGTTTGTTAAAATCAGAATAAGCCAAAATAGACACTGAGTTCAGAGCTGTCTTAGGAGTTTCAAATGCTTCTTGACACTTATCTGTCCAAGCGAATGAAATGTCTTTTGTGAACGATTTATTTAATGGTGTTGCTATGGTAGAATAATCGTAAGCAAATTTTCTGTAATAATTGTACAAGGCCAGAAAACTCCTAACGACTCTTTGTGTATTTAAGAACAGGGAACTGTGAAACTATTTATTTTAGATTCATCTACTTTGATTCCTTTTGTTGAGAATGTATGACCAGTATAAACAACTTCAGATGCTGCAGATACACATTTCGAAGACTTGAGTGTCAAGTTATTCTTCATGTAAGGAATAAAAAATGAGTTCAAGATGTTTGATGTGGTCTTCAAATGAATTGGAAATAATGACATTGTCATCCAGTTATGCAAGATACGTTGATCATGGTATAACTCTAAGAACATGACCGAAATGAACACAATAAGTAGCGGGTGCATTTATGATTCCATATGGCAATACATTTCATTGGTAAAGACCACGTGATGTTATAAAAGAGATATTATGTTAGGTCAGTTGCCCAATTTTAATTTGTCAGAAATCTGAATTTAAATCGAAAGTACTGAAAAGACATGGATGAGTTTATCCAAAACTGCATCAATTACATCTTTTAATCCTGGAAGAGAAAATGTCATCGGTTGTGTCACCTGATTATGTTTTCTATTGTCAATAACGAATCGATATTTACCATTTTTCGATTTGACCTTTTCACCTTTACTTATTGTTTACATTTATGTAATTTTTTTTCGAGCCTCAAGGACTCGGCTCAAATGACCCAGAGGGTATTGTTAGGATGGAATTTTTTGGTAAATTCTATTTAAGTCAATTTTTATTCTTGTAATATAAATGTGTACTATTTCAACAAAGACTGTGTTTTTCTATGTGAAATCAAAACAATCCTACACATTGTATAATACTAAAGTATGCAAATTAAGAACACTGCAGCAGCAGTGTTAGATAAGCAAATTCCTTTCGGTCAAGTATATCACTAAGGTTTCACGTGTTCATGGAAAAAATCTGATGGCATATATAGACCCAGACAGTAGTCGGTAAGAAAAGATGCTTCATTTTGAGATTCTGGCGAAACCCAAGAAATAATACGTATCACCATATTTGGCCGCGTCTTAAGAAATTGTGTATAAGAAACGAGAAAAATTGCTTGGCAAAATTAGTCCGTTTCGTAGGAACTCAAAGAGGCCTGTATCATTACAGGTAAGCTACCGTATGCGTACAATTTTCTATACAGTATTGGGATTATTAATGTTAAGATGTTAAAGAAAGAGTTCACTCTATCATCGGTACATTTGCAACATTGAATTTTTTAAATATTTTTAACTGTTCTTGAATATTATGTTTTGGAAAGTTTAATTTTTTGAAGAACTTATATTTATTTGTAATCATATTATTGACGATTATAAAAGGCGACGTCTGCTACCAACTTCATACTCAGCAATAAGTAATTCAGAAATAAAATGCTCTTTAAATAATAGTGTTTAATATTTTGGTATTTTAGCTTACATTCAGTAAAATTTATTTCTACTCAATAATTGCGGTAATAATCTGAAATACTGAATTTTTGATTCTTTAGCTATCGTGAATTTATTCGATATTTAACTACCTGTATTATATTCTAAAAGGCAGAAATTATACAAATGTATGATGTTGGCAAGTGAAGTAATATTGTAGTTTTATATGTATATATTATATCCTAAATTTAATTGAATGTAGATTGATATTGGAACGTAATTTTATATGTCGAGAATTTAAATAAAATTAGTCCATTTCGTCGGACGTCAAAGAGGCTTGCATCATTACAGTCGTTCCCTCCGTACCTCCGCATGCGATATTCCCCATGGTTGGTAGCCATATCTACACGGTTATGAGTGACACCTCCTTTAGCAAGGCTAAGAGTTTATGAGAAACAACAATCTCATAAAACATGCATAATTAGCGCTTCGCCACATGTTGTCTTAAGTAATTAACAATGTATTAATTCACTACACACCCCTACCTTAAGAGCCGTCATCATCTGGATAAATAATAATAATAATAATCTTTATTTGTGAAATAGTTCACCGGTCCAAATTACATGTATGCATTAATTATATGGTACAACATCTTTAAGATAACACATTGGCTGTCTAACTTTTATCACTTTTGCTAGATGCATAACTAATTATGCAGGATAATATTATTAGCATTGATTCTCTGGATAATGGTATACAACATGATCTGATTTACATTACAATAAACTAATGAAAGTAAAAATCCCTTTATCTTGGTATAATACTTGGGACAAAATAGCAAAGTGAAACTCATCTTCCATATCTGCACAAAGAGTCTTTCAACACAGGAGATAATTTTATAACTGCCTTTATCCTATATTTACATTTAAGGGATAGGTTAAATTTCTAACCATGTATAGCAAGTAAGACTGTGAAGCGTTCAAACAATCTATCGACAACTCAGATCGTTTTAAACTTGTTATACAATCGCAATCTCTCTATTGAATTTAACTCTCCATTTTGCTCTTGTTGAAAACCATATTTACTACCTTGCTTAAACACAATGAAAATGAGTTTCTCATCACCAACCCCATGATTGACCACAAACGTCTTCCATTTCGCATGAAAAACGTAGATTTCTTACCTTTACTCACCCAACAAACACAGTGTGCGCCCCATGTCAGTTGTAGTTGATCTGTGTGTGTGTTGTGGACTTTTAACGTAACTTTAACAATCGTCAAGTCATATTGCTAGATGTATGCAGTGAGACAGTTCATAGGGATTTCTAGCACTGGGGCATCATGCCGCGGACATGATGCATCATGTACCATCCAGTCACATTATCCTGACACCAGGTCTATCAGTCCTAACACTAACCGCTTAATGCTGAGCGCCAAGCGAGGCAGCTGTTAATACTATTTTTATAGGTCTTTGGTATGACTCGGCATGACTCGGCCGAGGAATCAACCGGGTATCGAACCCACCATTTTCCGCATCCGAGGCGGACGTTCTAACCACTAGGCCTAGGGAGCGATCATTATTTGTAGTTTATAGCGTTGTTTTGGGAATCTATCACCAATCATCTGTAATAATTTAAAACAGTGCTTAAGAATTCCTCAATAACTTAATAATTGTACGAGAATTCGGAATGATTCATTATAAACAATAACATTTGGTGTCTTTTTTATATCAATGATATATTTACAAAATGATGTATGTACAGTTTCAGTGTCATTTACTTTGTAGGAAACGAAAACGTCCGACCCATAATTCAAAATTAGTGACAATATGTGGAACATAATTGTTGTTGACAGGTTACGACACCTATCTGATCTAGTCTTCAAACTCTAAAGTACTTTCGCCGCTTGTGCTGTTATCGTTTTCGACACATATACCACAGTTATGTCGAAAAGAATATACAGCCAATATATATATATATAATAAGATACTGTCTCTATCACTCAGTCACCAAAATACCTTTCATATCTTCACAAATATCCTCCTTTTTTAAAAACTAACAACTTAGTTTTTTTCCTTGTTTATCTGTAGTTTCCAGATGTTACAGTACTCTTTTAGTTTACTTAGAATCCGTTGAAGTTGACTAGCAGTTTTTTTTCAAAGCAACCTAAGTTATCTGCGCTGAATAGAGCAAAATACTTTATAAATGATTGTGTTAAGCCATTATTCTGCTCCGAAATGTGTCATTACATAATTTAGAAATAATGACAATAAAGGTGATGATAAAACAACCTTGCCGTACCTCATCTTGGCAGTTTAATATTTCTGTCTAGCCATTCAATATTTTTGTACAAGCTTAGACATTTGCATATATAACGTTTAGGTTCGTTAGTGTTTCACTCATAATATTTTTATTTACTAATTTAGGATAAAGTAAGCCCTTGTTAATACAACCTAAGGCTTTTGCATAATCATCAAATAGAAATACAAACATTAAACCTACCTCTTTATTTATTCAGATATTTACATATCAACGTGCTTAGAGTACACGTATTATATACAGTGGAATATCCACTTCTAAAACCATCTTATTTCTATCCCAAAATATCATTAACCTCGATCCAGCTGGCTAGTCTCACATATAAAATTGAGGTACAGATTTTGCTGAAGACCAGTAAAAGGCTAAACCCTCTATAAATTTCGGACATATTTATATTTGCCTTTTGTGAATGGGTAAAATAATCGTTGTGGTACAATATATCGGGACATTTCCAAGATCAAATAATTTATTGAAGATATACACTAAGAGACGTACAGTAATGTTTTCATTTTCCTTTTAAAAGCAATTGTAAGTTTATCAATTCCACATGATTTCCCCTAGTTTATAAGTTGTATAGCATTTTCCACTTCTACTTCAGTTATATTACCGTCCAGATTTTCATGGCAAATATTTATGCATATTAATCAATACGTAATGGTACCATCCGGTTATGTTAAGTTCTCCTGTCTTTGTATTTGCATATTGTAATGTTTCCACAAGCATTTGGAATACTTGTATGAAAGTGCATTTTAAAGACCTACCTTTTCGTTTTCTCTGTATTAGCTGCGACTGTGCCTAGTTGTATTTTTGTACATAATTCTATACATTTCTACAGTGCTTTTAAGCCAAGCTATATCATATCAATATTTCACAAGTTTTTATGTGCATCAAGTGCGCGATATTTTGCTGCTTTACTGTTTGCATCATACCAAGGCTGCTTGTTGGTATCATTTTAATATTCTTTCACTGTCTGTGCTGATTTACAAATACTCTCCATTACAAAATGAAAAGCAGCATTGAGTTGATTTTGTTCTATCAGTGTGAATATAGTATTATATTTTTCTGATAGTGCAGGAATTACATTTTGGACAAAGATAATTCTTTGCGTTTCATTTCTCCGTTATATTTATCTTGGATAAATACCTTAATTAATTTCAGTGTGATGGTAATAGGATCAGCTATAACCATGTGAACTATTATTGATTGATGAAAGGATTCGATATTATTAACAATTCTTAAAGTAGTTCCACATGAATATAATGGTCAATCTGATAATAAGTTGTCTATGGTTGTGACAGACGTATCCTATAAATATGTAAAGTTTCCAATACCATTATCATGGGGCCCCGAGTGGGGGCCGAGTGGTCTAAAGCACTCTCCGTTGCGGATCACTGCCATTTGACCTCTGACTGCGCCTCTTCGAGTCTCGGATTCAGCCAACGTGGGTAGATGAGAAAGCTTGCAAGTAGCTTCCCGTGGGTCGGTGATTCTTTCCGAGGTTTTCCCGGGTTCTTCCTACACTATTAATACTGGCCGCCATGTATAGCCTATCGTGTGCTGAAAAATGGCGTTAAACCCCACAACAACAACAGAAACAGCAACAACCAATACCTTTATCATCTCCACACCTACCACTTGCAATCCTCATTACAGATATAACTGACGACATTTAGATAAATTCTCACCATAGTGAATTATCTTTTTTCTGTCCTTATTTGTTTTTCCTCTTAAACCTGTATCCTGAAGATGGACAATATTTGTATCAATCATCTTATTAGTATGATATAATCTGGTTTTGTGTAGGTATAGACATTGAGATCTTCACCAGTAATAAACAAGTTGTTTGGATACAGAACTTTATAACGTACTGATTCGCCTTCTCTGAGGGTAAAAATGTCTTCTTCTGCATGTATTGACGATTATCAGGTAACATATTTACTACACCAGGTTTTCATGAGCGGTTGGTATAGAAGATGAAAATTGTATCCAGGTAGTACTTATTATTAACTCTCGAGTTGATAAATATTAACATTATATATTAAATGTTCATTCACATATACGGCAATACCTTAAGGTCATTTATTTATACTGCAATAACGTTTTTCATTAACCTCTTTATTTCTGACACTTATTTAACTTGCAAAACACCTTATGTCATTTTTATCATTGGCCACGTCTCGACCAGTGTCAAACTATCAAAATGATCCATACAAATAACGAAAGTAATGCAATCATGTTACGTGTCTAGGCTCTCATAAACAGCAACAAGAAAAAAATTGAAGACAACAAGTTTTGTGAAATTTAACAAATAATTTATTTCCCTTGAAAAACAAGGTAAAAAAGAGGACAAAAACTTATGGTTCTAAGAATCAAAATCGAAATATAATCCAAGAATAATCCTAGAACTAAGAATTAGAAGTCCTAACAATAAAATGTTCTAATAAAGTTCCTGTCCCGATGAAAATCCAAAATGGAAGGCAATGGCCTACTCTGTAATCAGTATAGTACTGAAGTGTCCACAGTTCTTTGTTGAACCACAGAAAATAACATTCCAGTTTTTAATTTGAGAATTTGAATAAATTTCTTTGTCCAAGAATTCTGTATGAGCACTTAAGTATTCCCAGGAAAAAGAATTAATAATTCCATAAAATATAGTTTTAACTCAAACTGGTCAGCAAGAACAAATTATGTCCAAGTGTTAAAAAGCCCTACTGAAATTAATTCTAGAACAATCATTATTAAATCTTGCTACTGCGAAAAAAGAAAAGCCTGGATAAGGGTGAACACTCCGGTAAAATCAGACTTAAGAAATAATTGCTACATGTTTAATGTCACGTCCTCCCACTACAATCTCAATTTCATTCCATAAATCCCCCACTAAGAATGAATAAAATTGTTATTTACTTCCAATCATGAAATAACGTCATGAACTAGGTCAGCTTTTAGATACAAAGTTATAATATTAGGTTTTCAAAAAACTGAACTAAATTTCTGGACAATATCAAATGCAGTAAAAATTCCATTTCAATAGCATGTAATGGAACAAAAAAAAAACAAAGTTTGGAACTTACAAACAATCAATTCAATCAAACTAAATATAAATTAAATCAAATATTCATTTCAATCCAAATTCGACAGTTCATTTGATAGTTTTCAAGTTAAATCTGAAATATTCCAGATTCAAAAGATAGTTTCACTAGTCCTTTCCACATTATATATATATATATATATATATATATATATATATATATATATATATATATATATATATATATATATATATATATATATATATAGGGGCCCCGAGTGGCCGAGTGGTCTAAAGCGCTCTTCGTTACGGATCACTGCCATCTCACCTCTGTCTGCGGCGGTTCGAGTCTAAGATTCAGCCAATGTGGGCATGTGAGAAAGCTTGCCAGTAGCTTCTCGTGGGTCGGTGGTTCTTTCCGGGGTTTTCCGGGTTCTTCCTCCACCATTAATACTGGTCGCCATGTATAGCCTATCGTGCTGAAAAATGGCGTTAAACCCCACAACAACAACAACAATATATATATATATATATATATATATATATATATATATATATATATATATATATATATATATATATATATATATATAATGCAAAACTTGCTATGGTCAGACCCTTGTTAATTATTTATACTTACAATATCCTGCAGTACATCATTAATCACATACCTAGTTATATTAATAAGCCGTCTGTCATATTTCAAATATGGCTACTTTAACTACCCCGACTGCCTGGATGAAGACGGGAGAGATAACTGTTCGTGCTTGACATACCCTTTCTGGGACCTTCAGATTCCCCATTATGTAGTTCAGGTAGCTCTGAAACATTTGGATTTTGTCAGTGCCAGCTGCTACTCTTTTATTTTCACTTTCTTCCACATAGGTCTTGTTTTGGGCTGTCATGTTAATTTCTCTCTACATTTAAAACAAGTATTTTCATGTAGTTAGAGCGCGAAAACTTAACAATTTTTGGCCATGGTCTCCGTTTCAAAAGTAGCATGTACGCTATTTAGATTTCAATTTTTTAATCGTCTTTTCCCAATAGTTGCTTTATATATTCTCTTAAAGTGCTTTCCATGTCTTTCCACTTTTCACTTTTGATTTGCGTGATTGTATTGCTTGATTCTCAAGTTTTTAATCGTTCTTCAAAACGTTTTATTGAAAGAACTACCATTGATTCATTGAGATCATTCAGTTTTACTTGTAACTTGCTGTTGTGCGCCTTCAAAACTTTATTTGACGTATTTAGCTTTTTCGTTATATCTTCAAAGCTGTCGATTGTATCGTTTAGGGATACCACTCATGATCTGTATGAGATTATCTGATTTGTGATGGCATCCGGGGAGGAAAGCTATTCTGGTTTCTCTTGCTGCGAAAATTGTGACTGTGTAAAGTGAGGCGTTGATACCCTTGATACCCTTGCTGAAAAGAGGTATGCATCGATACCGACTGAACCGTGCGTTTATATTTGAACCAGTCCGTATGTTTAAAGTCTCTCCGTGTATCGGTGCCGGATCCTCTCAGACTCAAACATGCATGATTTATTGGTGGCCTCCCCAGTCTGCCGGCCTAAGCTCTGGGTTTGATCCGATTCCATGGATAACTTAAATACAAAAAGTAAAATACGGATCAATGAAGAAATATTACCAACCCTAAGCACAGATAGTGTTGAGCGTATCTTCACCGGTTGCAAAAAGTATCCGTTTCTGACCCTTCAAAGCTCGTTGTTCACTCCCAAGCTTAATTTATGTCATACGCTATACAACTGAATGTACTGGCGTGACATATGTACATGCATGCCTTCAGCGTGTATAATGTGCTTAATGTATAAGATTAAACAAACCTTAAAAAGATCAGAATAGAAGTATTTAATAAGACGCTTGTTAATACATACTTCAAACCATATCTACAAGTTTTCTCAAACTTAATTCATTCCAAAAGAAAGTGAATTTGCTAAATAATAAGCATCAAAATCATCAGTGCGTATCCTAACCAGCTCACGTAGCGGATACTACTACAACTGCTAATAATAATATGTTATGTATATTAATATAATGATGTGCTCTGATAGAACACTCTGTAACTATTATATTAGCCGAAATATCTTATTCTGCCAACAATGACTAGGAAAAGAATATCCCGGCTTATAGTTATCCCGAATATGCTAAACATGAAAAGAAGGTTCACGCTTTAAATATATATGACTGACCTAATTCTCACGCCCATTGCCACTATATATTTGCAAGTTTTCTTTTCTCCAAACGAAACAAGCATAATAAAGCCTGTTAGAAAACTAATACTAGTCTGTGTACTTTTAGCTTGACGAGGAGGGCACAATGAACAAGGAACTCGTGGTGCCCAAGTCAGCGACAACACCCGAAGACAGGGTAAAACGGCGGAGCTTATATAAAACATTGTGTAGATTTCGAAGTGCGACCGACATGAGCTTTGCCTCCTGCTGGAAATATGGTTAGTTGCTATTTCTTAAGCCATCTACATAACATCTACATAAATTAAAACTACTGTTGACAATTCGTCTTGAGTCAACGATGTTTACTTACTGATAGACCACACAATTAGTACGAAGAAATAGGATATGTTTAACTTGAGTAAAATATTTTCAACGAATGTTCCCACTTATATGTCAGACATGTGTATGTGAGACACACATGTTAAACATATTTGAAAACATGTGAAGTGTGCATAACGATCACATTGTTCACTTTAAAGGGGTTTTGTATAGCAGAATACGGATATATGTTTATCGCATGGCATGATGTCATGGAAATAAAATTAAAAATTCTACCAAATCCAGTTAGACTGGTTAAAGTCACATCATGTTCCTTTCCAGATTGCTTTGGTTATGTTTGTAAACAATGGCCAAAATGTACTTAATGCTATTTATTTATTGAGATTTGCTACTATTTCTATCACTGCTTGGACGTCACATTTTACAGGATTCACGAAATCTATGAACTGCAAGATTGGTGAAACAATACGCATGAATGTCTTTGATCTACACTGAGAGTATTGAATATGAAAATATTTTCTGTTTTGGTTTGCCATTGAAAAAGGCACATTACTCAACTTGACTTGGCACTAAATAACCTACTGATGCTGCTTGTGCCGTTAAGCACCACAACCAAACATTTCTTTTTATCAAACAGGTACTGTTGACATTTTGCTGCATATCGGCAGGTATATTATCTTTGTGACAGGTTATGCACCTGTGTATATACATGTTAGAGTTTTCAAATGGATTATAAAATACAGCCTTATTTTTAATACTAGCTGAATGTGTTACCTTGTACCCAAGTATTAATCGTCTCGAAGGGAACTAGTTATTTGGCTTATTGCAATTTCAGCTGATACATCTGTTTCGAACTTCAAACGTATCTAAATGTTTGACATATCTACAAAATGTTATCCAAGCTTCTATTCAGACAGAGTTAGCGGCTTAGACTTTATGTAGAAGGATCTGCACGGTCTGGAGGAAACCACCAATGTTGAAGGGTCGACCAAGTCCCATACAATGTGGTAGAAGTTAGCATAATTTGTATCATCTTTGTGTTATAATATTTTCTAGTAAACTGTCTGGTCCCAGGAAACATTTTTGGAATGATAAATTATCGTATCAGTCTGGATGTGTACACAAATTATGAAATTATAACAGGAAAAGGAATATTCAGTGACACTGGGGTCTCTATTTTACTCTGAGAACAATGCAAACATTATCCGGTCAAAACTAAATAATTAGTCATATATCTGTCAAATATCACATTTATTTCTACGTTTACATGGGCGATATAAGTCAAGTTTTATACAGTAGCCAATTTAGTCATATAAAGATCTCCAGGATTGGAGTTCATAAAACTCTGCGATTAATCTTGAGATTGGTTTCCACTCTGCTAGTCAAAATACTATTAAATAGTAAATACCATTCTGATTGGGTCGAACTGTAGCTAATAGGTGAATGATTTTCAGGCCTGATCTCCATCATAAATTATGGATTTGGCTTCGATAGCATTAAATATTGTTCAGTTCATCAATGACATATACGCTCTAACGCAATGAGTGGGAATATTTAATTATTTATGCATACATTCATTATAGCAGTCATAAGTGTAGAGTGACGTGATTATATCCGCATGAGGAAACTTTGATCTCAATATTAAAACAAAATGTTTAAAGGGGAATATTTTCGAAATGAGTGGTTTTCATTCACAGCAATGCAAAAAAAACCAATATGCATTACATGTTTGCTTTTTGCACTTTTAGATAAACTGGTGTTTAGTTATACATATCGTGTTGCCGTATTTTTAGCACAACCTACTTACCAACGGCCCTCAACCAAATACACAAGTACATAAACGAACAGTGGCAATGTGTAATGGTTGGATCAGAGGATTGCTACATGGATACAGATAAATGCTGAAAAGTACATCGAGCTAATATGGAGAAAGAATAAACAAAACGAATATTGCAAATGAGCATGATACAATTGATTTAAAAGAAACAAACGGAGGAGAGAAAAGGGTGTGGGTAGAGAGTAAAGGGATTACTCTGCACGTCTAAACTGGCTCAAACAGATTAAGTTGTCACTCTTCTTTTATGACAGACTTTGAACCTTGAATTCCTCAGCTGTGTACATATATCACATATATCAATAATAGCTACATTCACGTGAAAGTTATGTATAGAAAGTTTAGCCTCCATAAATGAAAACAGCGTGACATCATGATACAAAAATTGTTAAATCATATATACATGCATATATATACCTACCGCATATATTTCATTTTGTGGTGCCACCAAACACGATATATTTTAACATTTGGTTCGCCACTCGTTCAAATATCACATACACACACACACGGAATATATATATATATATATATATATATATATATATATATATATATATATATATATATATATATATATATATATATATATATATATATATATATATTCCGTGAATGTGCTTTTCTTTTTTCTTTAACATATGAGAAAAATATGCAGTGGCACAATATACGTTCACTGCTTTTATATTTAGAAGCTGACTACTTATTAAAAACAAACTTATATAATTTAGTTTAATATTCAGACGATTATTGTTTTGGTAAGCCTTTTCTTATGTCTTTTGTATAGATGAAAGAGATCTTACACCATTTTAGTGTTTAATATACTTCTCATGTCTTGTCATTTCTTTTTCAGGAAGGTAAACAAGCTAATCCTGGCGGAGCTATTTGAAGCAAAAGTGGGCGTGTAGTATTACATTAATGTTTGTTTTTTGTTTTGAAGCGAATAATTATTTTTTATAAAAGCTTTCAAGCAATTCAGTGGTTATGTTTATGTTACATATTTACGTTCTTTTTTGTTTTTGTCACTGTAAAAGTTTCAAATTTGGAAAAGGTCCTATTTAATGTTACCAAGAGTCTCAGAGGTTGAAATAATACATTACTCGGGCTGTTTTGCATGTGTTTATTTTCAATCGTAAACCTTTTCCTTTTGTTTAAAAGCAAATGAACCCTATTTATGATAGTATTACCATGAATAACCTGATATATCTATTCCCAATAAGGAATCTCATAAAAACAAAACGGAAAGTGGATTCATTCGTTACCTTTCTATTATATGAATTTAATTTCCATTCACTGTGTTGATTTCGGACATTTATATCGTGTTCGATATTGACATGACCAGGTAACTAAGGTTGACATGACCAGGTAACTAAGGTCAGTTCTTAATATATGATAAATACAGTAATTGGTTTCGGATATGTTAATCTCTTTTCTTTTCCCCAAGCAGTTTAATAAATTGGATACCTTCAACATTTACCGTTCTCTTCATGTCACGTTGAGATACATTTCTTCGTGCAAAAGATGGCGTTTTATTCTCATCACCAAATACAAGGAGCAAATAATATTGCATAGAACTTCAAATCAGCTACATAATTGTGTGTAGTAGGACAATGGGTCCAAAGTACACCCTTTCTGCTACTTACAAGTTTCAATAGATCTGAAAATCATGCAGTTTTCTATACCACTAGCCGATTAGGGGCAACAGGCAGAGGTTCTGTAGTGAGGTACAAATGTTAGATACATTCCCATCAATATTTTGAATGATGCTTGAAAAGTCTCATATTATTCAAATCCAACCTCTCTGTGGATAAGATTCCAAATAGCAGAAATAAAATGCAACAATTATAATTCGTTTTCAGCCATTTAGAAGCAATGGTTATGAAAATAGTTTCAATGGAATACTTGATTGATCTATGCTGTATACAGATGGCATTTAAAAATGAATCTGCCTAATCACTAATGATCTTTCTGTCAGAAGTTACATACATACATATATATATATATATATATATATATATATATATATATATATATATATATATATATATATATATATATATATATATATATATATTATCGTTAGTGGATGGAACATTCTCCTGCTCACAACCATAGACACTTTTATGTAGAAGCAATTACTGACCTGAAGCTCTCAGTTTGTAGCCGCGTATTATAAAAGCAATGACGTGACTTTCATTAATTAATATACAGTACCAATTATTTGCTGCACGATGAGGTTGAATGTATAGTGTGAGAATAAATACAAACAATCAAAAAATTCAAATATGATCGTGCTAAATTATACATTGATTTGGGCAATAAAAGACCTGGTATAAAACATAGCATGATGAATATTAAACATTTGATAGATCCAAAACAATGCATTCCTATAATTCGATTAGGACAAAGTGTTCGACAGTTTTTTTTCCGAGAACATAAACAAATTATGTTCAAGTATGTGTATTCTAAAGAAAATTGTTAATATTTGTAGAAAATTGAAAGCTTTTATTATAATATTATGTGGATGATAATTGAATATTCAATACAAATTATCTTTGTACATGTACACAAGGTTCTTTCTAATGAAGGTCTGTATATGATTATTTTTTGAAAACATCTTATTTTTGTTTTATTAGTTTTGAATCAAACCGAAAATGGTTATGCAAGTGAATTTAAGTAGATCAGTCCTTAAATCGTTCAAAGTCATGTTAAAAAATTAGAATAAAATTAACCTGTGTGTAAGAGAATATCTACTTTGTCGTTTGATAAATATTACTGGGTATAATCTACACAACTAAGTTCTTCTTCTTCTCGGTATTATTCGTATTATTATTAGTGTTATTATTATTATTATTATTATTGTTTCACTGTTTCTAGCGAAATAAACAAAAACTCTTTAACGACCGTGTGTTGGTTTCCATTGTTGAATTAGTGCTATGAATATCTTATCTTCCCGCCATTATTACAAGTAGCAACTCTGGTTCAGAACATATCATATGTCAATTGTTTGTAATTCATGTATGTTTCATTAATAACTTTGTAACAACAATAATTGCAGTTGCATCAGTTGACAAATGAAGGGAGTATTTGCATTGGTCACAACAAACTCATGTGATCAGATCCAATTGCGTTTATTTCTGTATAACCAATACGGAGAACTAACTTCTATAAATAGAGTCACGTGCTATGTAGCTAGTGAACCAATGAACTGGAAGGCACACACACTACATCTCTTTAAAACGAAACGAAAACATTGGTTTTACATTTTATTTAGAAACGAGGGTAAACTGATTCGACAGAATCAAATAATACATTTTTGTTGTTTTTTCTGAATTTAAATCATTTTGTGCTTGACTTGATTTCGAAAATATAGTCTGGAAAACTCAAAATCTGCCAAGGTCCTTAGGGATACAATACATTCACTGCAGCTTGTTGCAAATAACTTTAAACAATAGGTGAATGAATATAGGAAACGGATGGAAGCGGGTTTCAAAGACTAACTTTATATCAATTGGATTCACACTCATATAATGAAAGACGCCAGCATTGATAGTTGCAATGTGGGGATGGAATGAAGATCCGCTTCACCCCCCCCCCCCATCGTAACTGTCAGTGGCTTTGTTTTTCGATGTTTGACAATTGGACCCCCATCAGTTTTACAATGTACCGATATTTTTATTTTCATTTCTAAGTAGCCTCTGTAGGTAGCTTAAGCTGTTAGTCAACACCAAAGTAGATTTTAAGAGTCGAACAGGAATAAAATCTGGAGCTTTCTAGTGCAAATTACTTTGTCATGCCTCGCACCTATATAACATCCTGTAATATGGCGATGAATTTTTACTCGATCATCACGCAAAGGTTGTTTACAAATTTGACATGATTCTGTCGTATTTAAATCCGTTTCTTTTTTGCTCGTCAACCGCTTCATTCTGATGACATTTGAAATACGATCCGCTTCTCCAGGCAACCGTTTTGATAGTCTCTTTGCAGGATCCGTTCCTCGATAAACTTTACTAGGAACTATAAGCTAGAATCAGCTGCACAAACATTTTTATAAGCGACGCCACAAAGAACGTGATTTTGTGCTTTCCTTTAACTTGATTTATCAAGAGTATTTTCTGCGCCAAGTACAGGTTGACAAATACACTCGAAATCAAACTAAATTAAAAACGGAACTTTCATTTTATGTCTGTAGGTTTTGAAGTTTAAGATTTTATCTTTTTCGCTGGGCGTTGTTATTACTTGAACGTCAACGAAATATTGGAGATGATTTATTAAAGTTTAATTCTGTTTCAAATCCGTGCAAGCAACTGTAACAAAAGCATTTTCTTTAGTTGTGCTTCTTTTACTGTTTTCCAACTAACCGGTTGAAGGTTATAATCCGAACGTAATGATTTTCATAAAACAGCAGATTAACAGTTGGGTTGATGTTTTTGAAATATACAAAGAATACATGCTTTTTCGATTATCAACTAATTCTACAACCCCATTGGAAACATCTGTCGTCGATGTTCTTAACGTTGATATAGCATTTTTGTTTATTTTAGTTGGAAGATCAACGTATGGGTTACCTCTTATCCGATTTTATTTCATTGTATGAAATATTATTTCGAAAATAGCCTCAAACTTCTGACCAAAGCAAGATGCAGTATATTCTTCAGTCTTTATCCAAATGTCTTGATAAATTTCATCTGATAATATTTTAAGATCTGTTCCGACTAGCACACGTTTAGGTTTCGTTGCAATATATGAATCAACAAGTTCTTCGTCAGAATCTGTTTCAGTTATATTTAACTTTGATAACATAACATGAGCTTGTAACAGGATCTTACATGCCTTATGTTCGTTAAGTTCGCGTTTTACAGTTGGATCAGATGAAATAGATTTGTAAAAGAAATGTTTCTTAGAACAGTTTGATTGTCACATTTAAAGCTGTTGTCGAATCCGACGAATGCCGAAGAAACTTTTATTGGGGAACATGTTCAAAGTTAAGCTACCTTTCTCAATATATCGCAATTTCCACATAATATTTTATAGGTTTATTGTTTCTCTAATTAAGTATAAGATAAACAATCAACTTAATGCTAAATAATTCTCAATTAGAGATTAGAATTTACTATACAAAACACGTCATGGAAAAATACGATCTTTTAATCTTAGGGAAAGGGCTAATGAGCAAAAGATATTCTACGAATATCAAACATATAACGTTTTGTCAGGAAATATTTTGGCCGTTGTTATTAACAATACAACCAGAGCATCGTTTGGTGTAAAGACACAGACATGGTATAAGACAAAAGTTAAACAGAATGCTAATAACAAATACCTTGAAATGCTTAGATAAAATTTCATCTACACGCTGTGTTCCAGATGGAAATGCGAGTGTTTCACGTTAACAGAGACGTTACTGATGATAATATTACAATTTTAAGTTAGTAAAACAAATTTTAACCGCATCAGTGATTTGATCTATATGAATCGAACGATCAAGGTATTATCAGAAACATTAAAACGAAGGATGTTACTGGAAATTTACAAAACAACGGGATACTTAAAAATATTGGTTAGAAGAAATTAAACTGATTTTGTTCATTATCTTTCAAGTTGGTTTCTGTTTGAAGTTGTCCGTGGCTGAAGTCCACTTCGTCTAATTGTGGATCACACCAACAACATAGAACTGACAACAGGCTAGCAATTCTTAATTTAACAACAAAAAATTAAAATAATAGAAGAAGCTTAACAAAAAAGGTGTTAATGTTAGAACTGCTATGCCTAGAGTTTCAACAACGTTAGAAACTGAGAAGAAATATAATTTGTTTCAATGACAACTGCCTGAATACGTTTTAAGATTAAATTTAGTGCAGTTCAATTTGTATTTCATGCACAAAGAAATACCGCTACATCACAATCAACGTTTGACGAAATAATTTTCAGATACGTAAACTAAATTAATTTCTTATTTTTTGAACAGGTGAACAAAATAAGACTTAAGAAACCTAAAAACTCTGCACATGCCTGGATTTACTAAGCTCATTATTTCACATGGCCTTTGAATTCATCACCCTGGTTCAATAGCAAATGATACAAAATTTGAATCAGTAGTAGGATATTGTAGAGTCATGTAAAATAATAAAATTGCTTCAGCTGAAATGAAGGATGAGAGATATTACAATTTGTTTCTTGACATAGTTGGGATCCCAGTCATAAAACAGTTGCTCACACACCTCAGATGTTTGTCATGCTAGTTTCATAATTTTAGTTCAGCAAACTCCGCCGCCTCCACCTTCCCCCGTGTTTTGCCATCTCAGGTAAAATCACTGCTCTGCCACTCTCTTTAAATGCTGTCAACAGCTGTTACCTTTGATCTTTTCACACCAGAGACTCTTCCCTCTGTTGGAAGTAATTAAGAAATTAAATATGGTTACCAAGCCTAAATTTAGACCTTTATGTAAACAGGCTTTTTGTTATGTTTTCCTTCATTCTTGAAACACTCAAATTTGTTGCAAAAACTATGAAAAAAGAATATTATTAAAAAATGGTATACCTATTAAAATAGCATGTAGACAGTATTGGACTCGCATTTCTGTGCAATAAGAAAAATGATAACAGAATAAGGACAAAAGCTGTATGTATGTATGCATGTATATATGTATGTATATATGTATGTATGTATGTATGTATGTATGTATGTATGTATGTACTTACGTATGTACGTGCGTAGGTACGTACGTACGTGTGTGTGTATGTATGTATGTATGTATGTATGTACGTATGTATGTATGGCACATCTGCAGAACCATGTCCACCACATAGAATCAAGTTAATTTGGTAGCAATAATTTTAAGGTACAACTTAATAAAGAGCAAGTATTCAAACTTGCACATAAGAGGAAGACATGTAGACCTATCAGGTAAAGATGAAACATAAGCAACATAATTACCTAATGATTCAGTTATTCATATCTTTTTATTAAAAAAATATTTACTATATTTACACATTTGCGCCCACCTATTTTATTCGACCTGAACAATAGATAATGCCATAGTTTTCACTTGAACTGTTTACCGATGTGTGTAGCAAGAGTGTATTGATTGCCCATAGTTTCTTGTCTCACAAAAACGGTTGCAATGACATACAACCTTAAGGCATCATTGCGAAACAGGGCAAAAGGACTAGATTGTTGTTGGAAAACTTTATTGCAAACATATAAATTATATAATATGTATACTACTTAAATTACTACTACTACTTCTACTAACAATAATAATAATAATAATAATAATAATAATAATAATAATAATAATCTCAGTTTAATCTCTCTTTGTCAGATAGACAGTTGAAAACCAGCAAATCAAAACATTTATTTAAGACTACATTATTAGAAAAGGATTTCTTTTAAAACTTTAAAAAAAATTGTTTTGACTAATCTTGTTAAAACAGCTTCTTCTAAAAGGTGAGTGTGTGTGTGATATGGATTTTTAACGTTGCTTTAACAATGTTTCAGTCATAACGCTACGATGTCTGCAGTGTGGCGGTTAATAGTGATGTCTAGCACTGGGGCATCATGCTGCAGACATGTAGCATCATATCCCACCCAGTCAGAGTATCCTAATACCAGGCTGACCAGTCCAAACACGAACCTTTTAACGCTGAGTGCCTAGTGAGGCAACTGTTAGTAACATTTTTATGTCTTTGGTATGAATCGACCGGGGTTCAAACCCGCGACATCCCTCATCCGATGCGGGCGTTCAAACTACTAGGCCACCAGAGCGTTCCTTCTAAAGAAAATATTGTTTGAAAGGTAAACAAATGTGTAAATAGAATGGAACAAAATTCTCTCAAAAGCATAATACCTTTTATACAGTCAATTTTGGTTAGTAATTCAAGATAAAATCGTTTTTCTTTTTAAACTGCGGAATGTTAAAACCAGCTCTGATATTCTACAATAATAACAGGATTTTCAATTTAACTGCTATGTTGGACATATTGGAAAACACTGGCATCATTATCATTTGGGACCAACAAGATGTCAAGAGAAGTCTTCTGATGGAATTTCATGTTGATATGAGTTTCTATGTAAAAGACGGTGGTCAATCCGGATATTATAATGGCAGCATTTCCAGCTTGGAAACATATGAAATCATAGGACGTATTGTGGTGAAAATACAATAGAGGTAACACGATTTTCAAGATAGCTAATGTGCTGACCATATAGGAAGTCAGATTTGCACCATTTACATTTTACAACCAACTCGACTTCATAGTCATTCTGTGAAAACCTTATGCTGATGTGACCATTCAATCAGGAAAACTAAGAGTAGTGTCTTGATTGCCACTGTAGTCAACTAAAATCAACTCAACATCATACGAATTCTTTTTTCAAAACTCCCATGGCAATTGAATCCTTTCAAAAGGAGAAGCCATAACAAGATTTTTACGATACTGCTGTGGCAGCCATATTGGACATCAGTACAGTGCCATTTGTTAGGATCAGCTGGACATCATAAAAACACTTTTAGTAGAATCAACATGCTGAAGGGATCAACCATACAGGAGAAGTAGCAATAACAAGATTTCAAAAATGTCTTTCTGGATGCCATATTGGATGTCCACAAAGCGCCATTATTTTTTGGGACAAATAGACCATGGGGTGATTGTGTGTGTGTGTGTAAAATTACAATGCAGCAGTCTCGGTGGTTGAAGAGAAGTAGTAAGAACAAGCTAGAGTTAACATATGGACAGACAATGTAAAACATCATATATAAGCACACCTGGTATGTGTCAAGTAGCGCTAAAATTGATGATATGTCCTAAAATCGTTACTTCCATGTAACAAATTACTAGAGAATGACAGGTATGAAAATTTAGCCATGTCTCTGGTAGGGTCATATTTTTTCGTTCACATTTCCCCTCACATCGCCTCTCACTCCTCTAATTTCGTCAATCATAACATTATTCTTGTCATTTATTTTTTTTAATTTTTATTGCTGAAGGAGTGGGAGTGCCAACCCAGTAATATCAAAGTTTTATCTTAAAACCCAGCCGGGCAGGTACTTGTGCATATTATGAAACCTGGTCAGTACCTGATCATTTCAAAAAATTAAAATATAAATGTTCTTGGGTGCTGCATATTGCTACTACATACAAATAAATTACTTCACTGAAAATGTTTTTAATAGGAGTCTGGTGTTAGAATGACAACTCTGTGTACATTCTTTAAATTGTATCATTATATAACTAAAACATTTGTTCCATTCCATGGATTTACATTTCCTAATATATGTCGTATGATTTAGAAAATACACATTAATTATGTACTACAAAATTGCCTGGACAGTTATTCGAACAAAAGTGTGTAATATGATATCATCAGACCTAACAGACGAAGAGAGCTTAGAAATGTTTAAAACTTGCTGCTGCAATTTTTAATCATTTCCCAGTGATGAAGTCTATAATAATAATAATAATAATAATAATAATAGGTATAATAGGAATAATAACTAGTGGTGTGATGCCTACTTTGGCCTCTTATTGCGTTTCTACTGTCGCAATACAGCAAATTTATATTTATAATGCTATGGAATCATTTTTATTTTTATCTAATGGGCATTATTGATTTTAAGCCAAATTTGCAGCCCAATTGTAGTCAATATATTTTACATACGTAATTGATATCGCTAATCATATATGCCGTTTAGAATTGTGTTTAAAAATGCAAAATGAATACGAATTAATCCTCATTTAAAAGAAAGTAATTCACTAATTTATGTTAACCTATTTGATTTTAATTATATTTTTGGAAATTACTTTATAAAAAGGTTGCATGTAGCAGTAGTGTCTTCTTTTCCGTCATTTAAACAAAGATGTCTTTGGGAAAAAATGATTGTCTATTGTCTCCCACTTATGTTTGGGCTTCAATTTGCCCTACAGTCTCACTTCTCTGAGGATTTTTATTTTCTGTTTAATTTCAGAAAGGAGAGGGATCAAGAGCTAGGTCTGGTCGAGCAATGTTTAAACACTTTTTTCAATCAGGACACAGTCTAGATTGATATTATTTTTGTTGTTGTCAAGACTGTATTTTGACACTTGCTGTAGACTGGGCCCGGAGTGGCCGAGTGGTCTAAAGCCTCGAGTTCGGCCAATGTGGGTATGTGAGAAACCTTGCCTGTAGATTCTCGGGTTCTTCCTCCTGCATTTTTACTGGCCGCCATGTATAGCCTCGCTTGTGCTAAAAAATAGCGTTAAACCTTACACCAACAACAACAACAACTTACTGTAGTTCGCTTCTCTACAAACAATGGATCTCACAATGATAACCATTACTGTCCACAGCAATGTACATTTTTCAGTTTTGAATGCCACAATTCTTAGGAATCTCTCACTGCTTTGATCATGCAAAGGAGGCTTACCATGGCATTGAGGATGATATACTTGATGTACTAATGACATCTTTCTTGTTTCCAGATATGATTTCAAAATAAAGTCAATCACTGGTCGCAGCTAACATGAGTAACTGTTCCAACCAGCAAATATTAAATGTTATGTACATGTATTCAGGAATTATCATAAATATAATTAAGCATTTTCTCATACAAATTTCATGATTTTTATATGTATCAGAAATGCACTGATATGATTTTTCATGTTTTATTATTGTGGTAACAAAGTCAATGGACAAGTACTAAGGACACATGAAAAAGGAAAAAGACAATATGGAATTGTTTACCTGTTGCTCATTTGACACCCCTGCATACAATCATGTAAGTGGATAAAAAGATTATAGTAACTATAGAATGTCAAGTTTGTATCGATATACATGGTGATATTAGAGTTATAAACAGCTGTTTATAAAATTGTGAATTTAAATATCAATACCTTATGTTAAAATATAATATTACTACAATGAGTTTGATTTACAGTCTAATATGCATGTCTAGTCTAGGTAGTAATCTTGTTCAACTGAGTTTGGAGATATACATATTCGTAATATGATTGTGAGTCCGCCAACGTTTTATCTGCTATCTAGTAATAAACAGAACAACTAGTTCATTTCATCAGCTTTATAGACTCAGTTTATTCAAAACAAATATAGGCATGCATCAATAAATATTTTATACATGCAAAGTGAGAAATATGAAGACTACATGCGTATGCTAACTTATTTCTCAATTCAACATTATTCGTGATAACAAATAGCATGATAACAAATATCAGATGTACCACCAAGTCACTAGGCACACACCCCACCCGGCACCCCCCATACACCCCATATATATATATATATATATATATATATATATATATATATATATATATATATATATATATATATATATATATTACACTTGTTTCTCAGTTCAAGACTGTTCATGATAACAAATATCAGATGTACCACCAATTCACTAGGCATACACACACATATTTTAATACAAATACTGCTATCATACAGATACAGGTTAGCGAATTTTTAAATCTTACTCTACGAAGATTCAAACCCAGGTCCGCAGGTAAACGGCACCCATCGCCTTGCCTGCAAACACGAGCCCATATTCCCTCACGACTAAGCACACATCAAAAAAAAGTATGTTACTCAATTGGTGTTATATGTACTCGTGTGTAGCAGACACACTCACATGACGACCTAATTACAAGGTTGTCATGCGAGTGTGTCTGTTGCACACGAGGTCATATATCATGATGATTTCCAATCTATATTAGTCTGGCCCCAGCATTAGGAATATATTCTGGGCTGTTATCAGCTTATCTATGCCAGACTGATCCCAGCATGAAGAATTTATCTGATTTTAAATTGCATTTGCATGCATCCTAATCAACTCAGCTGACCCCAGCTCGGCAATATAGTAATATTCTCACATTTATGTGTATGATTGTATTTTCCACTTTAAAAGCCAGTGCAGGATTGCTTGCGCTTTCTTCACACCTGACCTTTATCATGACTTCTGAATGTATTGACAATTTAATGGAAGCATAGTGCACACAAAATGTTAAACACTTGTTGAAATTTTATATTCCCAATAATCAAATATTTTTGGCAACATATTTACATATTACGTTGAGGAGTGATTTAAGTCCCACAAACATGTTTAACACCGATCAACATAGCTACATGAACAGCATCTATAGTCCAATTCATACTTGAAAAAGCTGTTGTTGTAATTGATTTGTGTTTCAAAACCTTACATTCTCATTATTTTGTCTGAAGCTTAAATCAGTTCTTGCTCAAAGTTGAATCGAGAACTATGTTGCTATTATGTGTCTGTCTTGATTAATCTTATCAATAAAAGTGGACTTCATATTGTGATCTCTTGATACAATATCATTGCACAAGCTATATTGAGCACAGACACTATGTATTGCAATTAATATAACTGTTTTAACTGCTGGCACTAGTTTTTGAAAGCTGAAATATTTTTAAATGTCACAGAAAGTTAAAGTGAATATTTTTGTGTAAATCTAACATTTTATGCTCTATGTTGTGATATGAAAATTTTCAGTGATTGTTTTATAGGTTTGAAAATTACAGCATTATTTACAGTATGCCTTTTTGATATGGACTACCCTTTCTAGCAAAGAAATGTGAGAAAAAGAATCCGTCATTGTGCAATAGTGCAGGATTGAAAATTCCATCTTTGGATTACAAATCTTCATTACACTCTCAGCACACCATTCCGTATGACTTAACAGTCTACGCTTCGAATAGAATTTTCCTATCCTACACAAATTTATATGATAGGATATATCATTACTATATTTTAACATGGAGATCAGCAATGTTGAGTTGTGGAAGGTAGTCACAGTTAATAAACAGTAGAGTAATATTACTATGTGTGTGATTCGGATTTTTAATGTAGATTTAACAATATTTTAGTCATATCGCTATGGTGTCTGTATGGCAGTTTATAGTGATGTCTAGCACTGGGGCATCATGCCTCAGACATGTATCATGATGCCACACCCAGACATATTGTCCTGACACCAGACCGACCAGCCATAACGCTAAATTGATAATTTTCTTTCTTTATTTTATATTTGTGTTGGTCTCCAATTATTCCATTCTGTTGTTACTTCGCAAACTGCAAAATCATAACAGATATTGCAAATACTGAAAACAATAGTTACGTGTATTTACATCCCTGTGGCGGCTCCACCATGCCATTTTTGTTTCGACAAGTGTGGTTACGAGATCGTCCAACTCTAAAATTTTCTAACAGTTTTGGATCTCTGTGCGATTTTATGTACCCTCTGTGTCGCTGTCTGTGGTGGCATTGATTCTGAGGTGGATACTGATGTTCTCGTGAATGACAAAAGTTTTGCGGCCAATGGGTTTGCAGCGAACTTGGGTGGGGATCTAGAGGTGTCCTTCAGCAGACTGGTAGTGGTGGTTCTTCAATGATTTGACAGCGATGGGACTGAAAATAGTTTTTGGTGGTTGACTGGGTGCCATGAGTTTTATATTCCATTTTTTAAATATACTAGTATCTCTATTTGAGTGAATGCATATATATCCTGACGATGATGCAACATCCGTATATGTACAAATTCTATTCTTTATTTACCCTTGGTGAATAATCGTCACTTATAGTTTTGTCAATCCGTACCTTGTTAACCCTATATGATATATAACCGTTGTCAATTTGTGAGTTTAACTTCTAAACACTGGTCAACCATGGTGATAGATCCATAAGTCAATCCTATTTTGTTATAATTTATATTTATTGATGATGTTGATTACCTGTTCAAGTTACGTGCTATGTATGATTCGTCCTTATGTATGAGTTGATTAACTCAGTGCTAATAATTTTGATTAAACAAGTGTTGGATATTATGTTCAAAAGAATGGTGCCAGAATAATGATTTTTCAATCACATTATAAATAAACTTATTGTTTACGCAACTGATTTTTACAGTCGCTGATATGATTTCACCACAACCTGGATAATCCTGTTACAATTGTGCGTAGTTGTGTCAGTGTAGTTATGTTATGCATACAGGACACACGGTACTAATTGTATGGGAAAATGGGAACTAGCCTGGAAATGACTGAACATAAAATAGAGTATGTACGAGTTAGGCTGGCGAGGATTGGTTTATAATGTTCGTTATCGTTTAGGAAAAATAATCTTTTTAGAGATTATCCTACTTATACGTGACGAAAACAAAATAGAGACGTTTCATTGGTGGAATTTCAGTCCTTGAACAGTAGTTTTGAATGCTCATTGCTAAAATTAGCACCTTACTCTTTGGTGCGGAATTGAAAGCACACGTTTCAAACAAATGCAGATGCAATTCCCAAAGTCGTCAAGGATATACAACATGCATACAGTTTTGTCATCTGATTCATCAATCAACATTTTCTAAGCGGATTATTGCCAGGGGACCATGACATTGTCATCCATCACAAAGAAGACTGCCATTTAATGCTTATCGATTGCAATTTGTAGCAGAAAATATTTATTCCAAACCTTTCATTTGTTTTTGTAAATTGTAATTGAGAATGTATCCGTTTCCAAAATATACATAAATTTGCGTATCCTGGTCATCGTGTGCGAAATAAAATGTCTGCGATGTGGAATAAAATTAGTTGAAGAATATAATGAAAACAAAGAATCGCAAAAAATTTGCACAAACATTCTTTTAACTTAAAAATTTGCAACAAATTTATAGCTTAAACACATCCTAATTAAGTTATGTAATTGAAATGTGTCCCTCACCTCCTATTTCCAGTCACTGATGAATTCATTAATTTCGCATGGTTCAAATTTTTAACCTGGTCGCAGAATGCGAAACTATTACGTCGCGAAAAGGAATAAAACATTAAATTGATGGAAAATAAACAACAAATTTGCAAATTATACTCAGGACATATTTCAGATAGTAAAATTTCCGAAAATTTAGCACTGGGAAATTTCCCGTATGTTCCGTAATTTAATTGTTTCCCTGAATAACTGATTTCTTAGGAAATATGACTAAGATGTTTCTGGAGAACTAGGAAATATTTTTTAGGGTTTTTGAGGTGTCTATCACCGATACTTTGTATACATGATGAGGAGTAATATTTAAATCTTGTAAAATGTTAACTTTATGTTAGTAAGCTGGTTATTACCATCATCGACTGCAATGATGCACAATCAATTTGTTAACAGTAATGGCTGTTATATTGACAGAGCATATTACTCCAATGCAGAGATTGTTTGTTTTGCTAGTGATTCTCGAAACAATGTGAGACCATGTCCAATCATTTCTCAGGAATTTACTGATACTGAGAGGGTGCGGATGGGAGGGGATGAATAGATGCGCTATGCTTTCCATGTTGCCATACGATTCAGGTCGATTCTCTATTATAATCACGAAAATGAGGACATAACCATATCAACATTACACGACACTGCATGCCGAAAGGGGGGAAACATGTATAAATCTAAGACATATCATGGAGACAATATTTACAAGGAACCAATTGTTTCTCCTTTTCCTTGAGAACTTTTGATTTATTTTCATTTATAGCGTTGAGAAACAAGTAACTCATATCAGACTCGACTTAAGGATATGACGACTCTTACAATTTTGCTTGATGGGACAAAATAATGTGTACAGCAAATGCAAAGCAAACACATCATTACCTAGAAAGAACAGAATATATATATATATATATATATATATATATATATATATATATATATATATATATATATATATATATATATATATATATATATCCATGGCAACACGAGAAGGTTTGTAGGATAACTTAGAGTTAGTTATTGTGCGGATGGAAACCTAGTATCGGGAATCTAAACAAGGACATCCTTTCTAAAATTAAGATAAACCCCATTTTAAAACATTTTTTTTTTCTTTTCGTGTATAACTTGTCTGTAATGTACAAAGTAATAATAGCGATGCGGTGGCGAGGCATATAATAAAACATTATAAAACTTCGTGGCATTATAATTATTGTGATTCAGTTTAAAGATCAGCTCCTTTTCTCCGTAATATTTATCAAACGACTAAATGTATATTATCATACACAAAGGTTAAATTCATTCTAAGTTTTAAACGTGACTTTGACAGATAGAAGCACTGATCTACTTAAATTCACTTGTATAACAATTTACGGTTTGAGTCAAAACTAATCAAAAATAAAATCTTTTCCAACAAATAATTATATACAGTCGTTCATTATGAAGAACCCTTGCGTATGTGTACAAAGATGATTTGTATTGAATATATAATTATCATCCACATATCATTATAATAAAGGCTTTCAATTGTTTTAAAATATTACCAATGTACTTTAAAATGCACATATTTAAACATAATTTGTTTCATTTCTTGGAAAAAGACCGTCGAACATTTCGTCCTAATCAAATTATAGGAATGCATGGTTTTGGATCTATCGAATGTTTTACATTCATCATACTATGAATGTTTTACGAGGTTTTATTGCCCAAATCAATCCAAATCAATCCATAATTTAGCACGATTGTATTTGAATGTTTGAAATTGTTGACATTTATTCTCACACTATACATGCAACCTCATCGTGCAGAAAATAATTGGTATAATAATTAATGAAAGTCACGTCATCACCTTTATAATACGGGTCTACAAACTTTGAACTTCAGGTCCTTAATTACTTCTACATAAAGGTGTCTACGATGTGTCCAGGTAAATGTTTTCATTCACTAACTATTATTATATGTATCTATAGTAATTAAAACTTCTGACAAAGATCATTAGTGATTAGGCAGATCCATTATTATACGCCAGCTTAGACCAATCAAGTACTTCATCAAAACTAGTTTTATAACCATTGATTCAGAATATGTTAAGCTAACGAGATAGCTGGAAACGAGAATTATATTTGTTGTATTTTATTTCTGCTTTTGGAATCTTATCCTCATAGAGGATGGATTTTAATAATATGAGACTTTTCAAGTATCATTCAAAATATTGATGGGGATGTATCTAAAATGTGTACCTCACTACGGAACTTTTGCTGTTGCTCCTTAATCGGCTCGTGGTAAAGAACATTTCATGATTTTCAGATCTAATGAGACTTGTAAGTAGCAGAAAGGGTGTATTTTGGACGCAGGTGTCCTACTAAACAAAATTATTTAGCTAATTTTAATCTCGTCGTGGGTTCGATCCCCGGACGAGTCATATCAAAGACTTTAAAAAAATGAATTAAATCTCAAATTGACATGAAGAGAACGGTAAATGTTAAAAGTACCCAAACCATTAAACTGCTTGGGAAAAAGAAAATAGAATAACAAATCCAAAACAAATTTACCGTATTTATCATATGTTAAAAACTGACTTTAGTTACCGTGTCATGCCAATATCGAACACGAGATAAACATCAGTCATAAACAGTATGAATGGAAATTAAATTTATATAATAGAATGGTAGTGTGTTACGTGTTTAGGCTCAAATAAACAGTAAAACAGAAAAAGTGAAAACAACAAGCTTGTTAAAATTTGCAAATAATTTATTTTCCTGGAAAATTCTATAAAAATGAAAAAAAGGAGAAGAACTTACGGTTTCAAGAATCAAATATAAATATTATCTAAGAATAATCCACGAATTAAATTACAAAAGCCTAGTAATAAATGTTCTAATAATTTCGAATTCGAATCCGGGTGTAAAATCCAAGATGGATGACGATGACGTATGATGTAGTCAGTACTGTGCGTATCTACAGTTCCTTGCAGAAATACAAATAATGGCACTCCGGTATTGGAAATCCAAATTAAACTTGTAAACAATGTCTTTCCAAAATCTGTGTAGCACTCTTCAAATATTTCCAGAGAATAAACAATTCATCCTTTTGAAATCAAATGATCTGAAGATAATTAACTCAAAATCTGGCAACAAAACTGAAAATAAATTGATACCAAGCGTAAAAGCCCTAAAACTGAGATTTGAAAAAAAATATCATCTCCAGTGGATAAATTTACGTTGCAATAGCATATAAGATTTTTTTTTAAAACTGACAAACAAAGAATTAAATTATATATATATATATATATATATATATATATATATATATATATATATATATATATATATATATATATATATATATATATATATATTAAATCAGATATACTTAACAAACGACAACAACCACTTTCCATTTTTTTAATGCGATCCATTATTGGGAATAGGTATATCAGGTACTTCCGCACAAAGCTAACAGAATTAGTGTTAATTTGCTTAAACACAAAAATAGGAGGTTTGCGTCTGAAACAAAAAAAACGTATTAAAAAAAATTGAGTAATGTATTATCTCAACCTCTGAGATTATTCGCAATATTAAATAGGGCCTTTTCCGAATCTGAATTTTTTACAGTGACAATAAACAAATTCACGTAAATATGAAATATAAACAAAACCATTTAAATGCTTAAAAGCTTTTATAAAAATTAATTATTAGTTTAAAAACAAACAGACGTTAAATTAATACACGGCCACTTTTCTTCAAATATCTCCATCAGGATTAGCTTGTTTACCTTCCTGAAAAAGAAATGACACAACATGAAAAGCATATTAAACCCTAAAATAGTATAATATATCTTTCATCTATACATAAGCCATAACAAAGTACTTGCCAAAACAATAATCGTCTGAATATTAAACTAAATTATAAAACAATTTTTTAAAGAAGTAGTCAGTTTCATGAATACCTCTGTATTTAACACAAGCAGTGAACATATATTGTACCACTGCATATTTTTCACATAAGTAAAGCCAAAAACAAAAAAGCACATTCACAGATTATATATATATATATATATATATATATATATATATATATATATATATATATATATATATATTGACGATGATATAAGACGTTTTATAATATGACTGGATGAACGAAAGTATAAACAAGAAATTGTGATGACATGTACGACACATTGATGAGAATATTTAATGATCGAAAGTAAAGAAATATTAAGTTTGCTGAAGGAAAGAAATGTCTATAACTTAAATGACGTTATATTATACAGCTACTTTCCTTCATCGAACTGTTCATCCTCCCAAGGAATTATTAGATAAAGAAAATAACAGAAAAGCATCCTAAGTGGAAAGGTTCAGTGGAACACTTAAGTCCGGAAGGTGGGCGTGTTTTAGTGAAATGTAAACCATAAAATATTCATATATATTATCAAAATATACTGAGGAATATAAATTGTCATAAGAAACATCTATCCGTTTGAAGAATATAAGTATAGCAAGAAGTCAAAAATATAAAATAACTTATCTGTTTACCTTACATTAGATGCCTTTGGAACATCCCGAATAGAGATTAGGTGAGACAGAATCCCAAAACATGTCTATATTTGGTAATGGTTATCTTAATAATTTCACGAAAAGTTGTTTTACAATCAGAGAAGTAATTTCAGGATATCCATATAATTCTGTATATTTAATTCGGGATAGCATATTGTGGCAATAGGTTGCGAAGAAGGGATGTCGTGTTAGGACAAACAAGCTGACGTCTGCAAGGATGAGGACATTATAAAAACTGAAAGTAAAATAGAACGTCAGAGACATATGGAAAGGATATAATGAATATTGTAATAGTAGTGAGGCGAAATAAAGATGTTTTATCACTAATTATAAATAACCATAGTTCATTGGTTATGTCGCTTAATGTATGATCTATTTCTCATGTGTATATTGCTGGTACTTCTTCTTCCTGAGGTTTCAAGCCTCATCTGGCTCGACTCTTGTTCGTTTTTCTAAACGCATTGCTAAATACGCAAGCGTGTGAAACTTTTTATTGTAGTATTGTTGATATCGTGAATAATGTATATAAATTCGTTGGGAAATTCACAAGTGTACACATAAAATTATGCCGACCTAGGTTCAAGCGATTCACCTGATGAAAGTTCATATTCAATGGATTCATCCTATTGAAATTCTATTTGTCTTTCTCTCACTTCACGGATTTCCAATTAATATTGTCCGTAATGAATGTGTGTGTGTGTGTGTGTGTGTGTGTGTGTGTGTGTGTGAGAGAGAGAGAGAGAGAGAGAGAGAGAGAGAGAGAGATGAAATTCCGCACGATGTTTAATTCAGTTTAAAACAGGGATGACATTTTTTTTCTCTTAATTCTCCAATGTCACTAATGATTAATAGGTAGAGGTTTCCAAGAACTTATAGAAGCAATAGCCTACTGTGTAGTCAGTATTTAAGAGCACATCACAATTCGTTATATCAACAGTACTGGTGTATCAAATTGCTTTTTATATATACGTGTCAGAGCGGAAAGTGTTTACGTTTTATTTAGAGGGAGCGCATGTGGATTTGTATGTCATGTTGCCCACAGAGGGAGCGCGCTGAAAACTTGATGCGAACTGTTAAAAATGTAGTCATCTAACCGTCTCTGTTAAATCAAATAATATTCCCTGAGGTAAATGTAATGAAGAACAGCTTATACATATGTTGGCTCGGGAAACTCGATGAGAACTTCATGTAAATTAGTAACCTGCCATCACTGAAAGAAGACACTATTCTTCTATTACGAATTAACTTCGATTTCCAAACATGGATATAACAATAATTCCAACATTTTCTCACGTAGTGTAAATAAATGAAAAACAATGGTGCATTCACATTTACAGGTACATTACAGGGAACTGACTGAACGCCTCTTGATAGCTGTATTGATTATAATTTTATCTAACCCATCTATGGGGAACCTGTCTATATTTCCCGGTGGATCAATAAAGTTGATCAACTTGTTCCCTATGGGTATTCATTACACAAGTCGCAAAAAGTAGTGACTACTGTTATACAGGTGTAACTTTGAAAATGTGTAAATATTTAATGAGGAAACAACAAAGGAATCTAAATATCTATTTATTCCTAAGGGAGATTTCCGAAACTCCATATTAACTATCCTTGTGAAACGTCGTACCAAACAATGATAACCAACCTCCCCATCTCACCATTCTGCGTACCTGGAGTTCGGATTATAAGGTCAAAAGAAACTGACAAATATACAAACAGACATCAGGAGGAGGCATGCAGGGACTAATAGACAAATATTGCCTATCACAATTGATATGCAAGCGCGCAGATTCACTATAACAGGATTAATTATTTCCCGAGTGTACTGTAATAACGAAGAGTAAATCAAATAGTTCCTTGGTAGAACTTCTTGCAAACCAAATATTACTAAGTAAATATGCAGTCATCTAACTTTGCTATTCACTAGGTCTACATTTCAAGGGGAACATTTAATGAGTACGTACATAAAATTAAAGTAGACAACACAGGAAACTGAATGAGTATATCATTTCTCAAGTGAATAAATAACGTTACAAGAGCAGAAATGAATACCATAATGTTCGACTCTGAATTTGTTTTGATCGGATTTGAATTATCGCCATTGATAATTACGGCTTCAAATCCATCCCCTTTTATTTGTTTACGTTGGTATTTATTGACACCGTTCACCACCCCCTCCTGTCAATCAACATTGACAACAGAATAAACGCAGTCTTCGAAATCTAATTAGATGAGACTTTGGGTATATTTAAGGATTATTTGTATTGAGGATTCTAACTAGATGTCATTTCTTTGTTTACCTCTAAAACTCTATATGACCATAAATGTTCCTGTGGTAAGACGGACTGGCTTTTCACCGACAATAAAATGCCCAAATTGGACTTTAGAAATTTATGCTAAGTAATAAGAACTGCATATCTATACTTAATAAACATTTTTTTAAAGTGAAAACTATCCAAGTGCATTGTCCTCATATATAAGATGTGCATAGCGATACACATGAAATGGCATCGGGGATTCTATAATTAGCGTAATATGACCTCTACCAGCGCCACATGCCAGATAATAAGTTTCCTGCTTCCACCAAATCTGGAATTATGATAATACCGCTTTGTGTTAAAAAGAGGGATTCCCAATAAAAGCAGAGAGAAGCAAGTTTTATTGTAACAGGGAAATAATTAACCCCTTCAACTTGGCAGATTCTGTTAGAGAATCATGTGAACCGGCTCATGTACATGCTAGTGATGGATTACAGACCTTAACGGAAAGAAAAAAAAGTACCATATTAAACGCATGTTGATAATATCATACCTGATTAATGATTTAAACTTGAATAAAAACCGAAACATGGGACTATATTAAACTCAGCTCTTATAGGTATGATGATTGAACGGGGAATTGATGTGGGTGGACCGGTAACGATATGCATGTGTGACTACGGCTGCTCCCAGGCATATTGGACGTACAAGATGAAAACAAATGTTAATTATTGTTTTAATATTACACATTGCAGTTAGAATTTCAAACAATAGCAGCATCTTCGTGCAAACTAATGCCACTTAAAATCTGATACGAAAATAAATATGAAAAAGATTATCTCTCTCATATATATATATATATATATATATATATATATATATATATATATATATATATATATATATATATGTGTGTGTGTGTGTGTGTGTGTGTGTGTGTGTGTGTGTGTGTACGTATCACTGACTTCATGCGTATCGGAATCCAGCAGGATGTTGATTATCATAAAACTTTCTAAACAATTCAAATTTTTGTTTCATGATGAAATCTCTTTCTGCGGTAGTATTTTAAATTCATCAGTTAGATTAATATCACACCTTCCTAGACTACTCATCCGTATATTAATCAAACCAGCCTACTGTATGCATTATATAATTTATTTATTTTGTGTTCACAATGCAAGTACAGTACAGTCACGTTGCAGACTACTTTACATATACATTTACTTCCTTCGTAAGTTAGGAAGGAGCATTTACGATGTTTGTAACGATGTTAATTGGAGGCGAATGAATGTTACATTGTATTAATATTTCCAATGAGATACCTGTTACCGTAGTTCCTCTGGCATATCATCTTCGCATTAAATCTTCACGTGGTCGTACTGTATGTCGCTCATTTTACTTTTAAGGACCCTCGCGCAGTAGGTCAGTAGGTTTCGGGTTCGGATCATGCATAGACCAGGCCTTGTCGACCGCAATGACAAGTACCTGTGTTAGGTGTTTTGCGCGATAAACACTTTCACGTGTGAACAAACAAAACAAAGGACAATGAAAGAAAGAAAAAACTTTACGTGCCTTTCTAAGTCGCAAAATCAATAGACATCTACAGGTGTGTCCATCGAGCCGCCAGCGTTCAAACAAAATAGGAAGGAAACGAATGCGTAAGGACGAGTGCCTTGCGACTACTAAACAGATGGAGAATCATTCAAATGGGAGAATGCATCAGACATACCAAATGACAGTCTTAATTCGTTATTTAGGTGTCCGGTGATATTTTTATAAATTAGCCACTGTTAAATTTCTTAACTTAGGGCACTGGTGTGACATTTTCATTTATCGCATTGCCTGTATCGTGTGCAGCTTCGTATATTTGGTATTATAACATCCGAACATATCACTTTCTTTGATTCTGATGGGTCCAAATAAGTTCATGAAATTAATGTGAAATATTCTATTTACTGATCGGCTGCGATTGTGGGAAAACCTTTTTAACCCCGCCTTCTGGAATGTTTTGTTTTCAATAAATACATTAGTGTCAATTTTTCGACGTGACTCAAGAAACTGAATTCGGGAAAAATGTTTTCGTCTGTCTGGATATGGCCAATTTACCCCATTCATTAGTTTTTTATGTCATAAATAACATTATCATCATAGGAAAATCAACATAAAACTCCAAGACTAGAACAACAACAAGTAAAACAGTATACTGCTCATTTGATAATTGGGGTTGAGGGTGGGGTAGGGTAAGTGGAGGGGGAATCTATATATGTAACACAGAAGCAACCCTATATACAAGCGTGGTTTAAATGTTAACTTAAATAAGTAAATTAAATCATCTTTGTTCACATAAGGATGTGGACATAAAGTGGTCTCCAAGCTAACAGAACTTTATCTAATGACATCATCTTTACGCGGTAAATATGTGATGCAAATATGACTCAGAAAGAAATGTGTTTACGTCTTCTGTACAGTCTACTGTTCTAAATCAAATAATGCAAATATCCGGTCACAACTACATTGCTGTAAATATCAGAATACTTTTATCTAGTAAACCTTTCAAATGAATATTGCAACAATGTAATGTTTAATTATGAAAGTTACACGTATGGTTACATAAACATTGATCGTCTACTGCACTAGCTGGTACTGCATCAAACAATGAGATATCACGCTCATTTGAGATTCTGTTTTGTAAATCGAGTTTGTCTTTGTAATATGTTCTGTCTATTCAGAAGGACGCTTGTTCTTGGACTTATAATTTGTAAGAAACGTATACTCTACTTTCAAACGTTGATACTGGTTCAACTTTGTCTGGGACTATATTTTACGCACTACAATGAATGGTGCTACGTCTGTCAGAATGAACGAAATTATTTGTTCTTCTTTCTCTCTAAATAATTTCCACTGAAATGAAAACTATGTGGTTAAAACAATCTCAAATGGGTAATGTTTTACTGCTGAATTTGGCGAGCAAAAGCTGGACATTATTTAACCCGTTCATACATTCATTATTAAATCATTACCCGTTTGAGATCCTCTATATAGTATTGTTTAAAATTAAAGATATGGATATAATTGTGAATAAGGTATTTCGAGCTTGTGCTGTTTTTGAAACTGGTGTGAGGCATATACACCTCCAACAGTTTCTCTACACCATGTAGAGATTTAAATAGGAGGAAGAGTTAGCCACCAATAGCAGCAGACATGCGGGTTCGAGGCAAATAGACTATCTAAAAACGGCTTGGACGGCAACTATCTGAACTGCGTGAATTGTATAGTACATATTGTTTTTTCCCCCAGAATTATCGGCTGGGAAAAGAGCTTGTGTAAGACTGGTCACATAGTGTTAAATAAGACGTACGGAAATTAAAAATGCAGGTTTAAATTTGAGGGTGGGTTGTATAAACTTCCTTTTCGATCAACTGCCATTGAGTTTTCAGGTTAAATTATTAATATTGGTATGCTTTGATGTAGTATAGCTTTCCAAAACTTTGGTGATGTCGGATTGGTATATTGTACTGGAGTCCGTCAGTGAAACGCAGGGTACACCGAAAGGGGAGGTGTGCTCGAATCGTGGTACTCAGAATGATCCGAACAGCTCTGTTTTGAACTTTCTGAAGGTTTTGAGTAGATATTGAGTTGACTCAGACATAATTGAGTTACAATATTCCGGTCTTTAAAGTACTAATGGACACACAAGTGTTTTAGTGACATCAACTGAAAGATATTTGCGACTGTTGGTGCAATGTGAGATTACTGTCGAGAGTAACACCATGGTTTTGCACTGACTATGTAAATTTAATGTTGGTGTTGCTGATATTTATTGTCTGAGGTAACGGATTTGAATGAGAAAGTCTTTGTGTTGTGATCATAATGGCTTCAGTTTTATCACCATTCATCTGCAGCTTGTTACATGTCATCCATGATTTCACATCAGAAATGCACCTCTCTACACCTTGGGTGGTAACATCAACTTCAGTTGGGTGGTTATATCTGTATATTTGTGTCATTAGCGTACAATTGGTGAGACACTGCATGATGGTCTATGACACTTGAGAGCGGCTGAGTGTATGTAATGAAGAGAAAAGGTTCAAAAATAATCATCTGTGGAACACAACAACATACATCACCTTGGCTGGAGTGTCTTTCATTTGTATCTTGTTGACCAAGTAGGACTTGTGCAACAGTAACGTTGTATCATGAATGTCAAGCAAAGTAATTTTTCGCTATCCAAAACAGAGACAGTGTCATTAACTGCTGTTAGAAAAGTAATCTCAGTACTATGGCAAGGGCGATATGCAGAACGTACATTGTAAAAAAAAAACTGTTTGAACTCAGATGAGATACAAGTTGGGATAAAACAACTTTTTTCTAAGATCTTATATATGAATGGGAGATTAGAAACTGGGCGGTGGTTCCTTAAATCGTTATGGTCGAGTGTTGGTTTCTTTAGTAGAGGCTTTACAATGGCAATTTTGAAAATGAATGGGAATTCCCCAGATGAGAGAGAGGTTTTAATAACATCAGTTAGTGAAGACAATATTGGATCTAAGCACTCAAACATCAGTGATGCTGGAACCTGGTCAAGTTCACATGACTTTTGTGCGCTCCTCATCGCGATTGTACGTACTGAATATATAGAGACAGGTTCAGATGGGGATAACGGTTTCCGCTGAAATCCTGTATTGCAACTTATGGTGACGACAAGTCAAATGAAAGTGTTTTATCAAGCTAATCGCTAATGGTTTGTACTTTGTCACAGAAGAAATTTGCAAACAGGTCCGGAAGGTCGACTGGAGAGAAGGTAGTTGGAAGTGGTGTATTAATTTGTTCATTGACATTTGCTTGTCAGTAATCTTGAAGAGTTCTTTGCAGCTGTAACTTTCCGTGATCTTAGTACTGTAGTGGGCTGAGTTCGCTGCATGGGTTATGTTTGTGGCGTTAGTCTTATCGGTTCCATAGATTTTCTTATGAATAGTGAGTCTAGTTGAAAGCCATAGCCTCTCAGCTTTACGGCGGTCTCTTTTAGTAATGCGAAGCTGGTCCCTAACATTGCTTTACCCCGGAGCACATTTTTGAATTGATATTATGCGCTTGGTTGCTGGGGCATGTTTTTCAAGCAATGAATGTAGGTAATTTCTGACTTCTTCTGCTGTAGGAGTGTAAGACAGTTGTTAGTTTTGCTTGTATGGCATGCGATAGTTTGATTCTATCTATCATACGGAAGATCCTCTTAGAAGCAAAAATGGTGGAGTGTTAGGGAATAATACGTCAAGATGGCATATAATGCAAAGGCGATCTGATGCACGTTCGTGGGATACCAGTGAGGACCGTTGAAAATTGTTATCCGGTCTATGTAGAATCCAGTCTAAAATGTGTCCATGTTTATGGGTGGGTTGGTAAACTGACTGTTTGAGGTGGAAAACATGAATGGAATCTAGGAGTTTTGTTGTGTGTGGGTTTCCATGACAGTCAAAGAGAAAATTGAAATCTCCAAAAATAATCAGGTTGCCACCTATCGACTTTCCATACTCCATGAGATTCGGAAACTGCTCCAAAAAGAGAGATTCAGTCAGCTTGTTTTTTCCTACAAGGAAGAGGGCAGTAGAGATATGAAATATTTAACCGACCTTTGTTCCAGTGTGAATGTGGTTTGAACTAGTTCAAAAGAGATGAATTCATGTTTAAATTTTAATTCAGGGAAAACTGGTTCAGGATTATGCAAGAATAACATTGCCTTTGTTTTGGTTGGATTAAGATCATAAAATCAAAACACCTTTGCGTCAGTTTGATAATGCAATAGACCACGCCATTAAGATGGGTAGAGAGGCTGTGTTGTAATCATGGTGTGGCACGCAGTATGATGCTATGCAATGGGGGTGGGTGTAGTTGCGATAAAGGTCTCATTGCAGTTAACACGGTTCCATTATTAACAGTCTTATTATACTAATACTTGTAATATTATCATTAGCAAAGAAAATTCTTAACTATTCCTGAAATACATGCTATCAAATGGAAAATTTGCTTGTTTACATTCCATTTTTTGTTCCTCTCTTGTTATCGTATGCCGCGTTTAGGGAATAAGTTGATGCTTTGTTGTATAATTAGTTATTTTTCAGTATTTGTGATACATAGTTATTGATATTATTTTGTGTGAGACACTCGTGACACTGGGTAAATTAGTTGTTAGCATTTTCCAGGATAGTCATTTACAAACACATGGGAGGATGGAGTGCTTTCGAAAGCATGACACAAGGATGAGGCTTAATTTGTCTGGTGGTCTTCAAAACAGGGAACTAATAAACCAAAGTATTACATCATTTACATTTTACCTTGAATCAAGTACAGCGATACAAAGTAAGTAGTTACAGATATTAAATCTTATGATGTTAATTAATAAAGTATAGAAAACGAAATTGTCAAATCTGGTAGAATAGATAGAGAAATAGATGGATGTACAGTATGCACATAATGACAAGTGAGCTGATAATAACATAATAATTGACTAATTATTGATAACCTGTCAACTGACATGTGAAAGATTTTTACAGTTACTGGCTCATAGCCGATCCCATCAAACTTCTGATAGTAAAAGTAAGGAGACAATAAAGCTACCACGTTTTGCGACAAAAATATAACCCACGTCTCAAACTGAACACGTGAGGGACGTTGAAACTAGATTCTAAATGATTTATTCAGTTTTTCCCACAGCATTTGTTTGTTTTCCATACTATTTAAATAATCTGATACTTCATCGAAAACAGGGGTTTTGTTTACTATCCATGTGGGCTCTCCGTCGGCGTTTGAGACACACGTAGGATTTTGTCTTATTGGTACAAAAATAATTCTGCATCAAATCGGCAATAGTAACCTCTGTTGTCTACACCTACACTCCGGATTGACCGATTAGATTATGTTTTTAGGAAACGATCAATTCCGCTATCGAGATACGAAAAAACTGTAGTGAATAATTAATGCTCCCTCCCGACTACATAAGTGCTTGGATGATGCGTGAAGTGCAGCATTCCCTTGCAGACGGTGAAACCAAATCTCACAGAGGCAACAGTTTGTGTTAAAGACAAGAGACATATGGTATAAAAGTCAATTTCTCAATTTCTCTCTCTCTCTCTGTCTGTCTGTCTCTCTCTCTCTCTCTCTCTCTCTCTCTCTATATATATATATATATATATACATTCGAGATGCATGTACAACGTTGTACATAATTATAACAAAAGAATATTTTTATAATAATAATAATGATGACCCATTTTATTTGTGTTTGTATAAAATAGATCACCAAAATCCTCTAGAAATGCATTTAGTGGCCTTGTAAACATATTTTTCAAACTAATATTGAGTTGACACAAAGTATGCGTATGAAATGTATAGATAGTATTTTCAAATTCATTTTATATTGAGTTTGTGTAGTAACCGTTTCAAGTCTGACATGTTTCCTAATTTGTTGGAATTCTTAGCATACTTTCCATATCGTATTATATAAATTAGGTTGATTTGTATTCATTTAATTCCAGAAAGACATTGTACTAAATTATTATTTTGGCGTTTAACTGAATTTAAAAGAGAGAATTCAAACAATTATTTTACATTCCTGTTATATGCAGCATTACTTTTATAACTTTCTCTGCAAGTTTAACTAGTTTTAGATGCCCAAGTGCTGTTTAGTACTGTCTTTTATATTAATTTTAGATACCATGCACCAGTTGAATTACCGCTTACTGTGTTTGTGTATATCAAGTTTAGATACACAAAGATCCCTTTATTTACGGTCTACTGTTATTTAATTAATTCCATATACCCAGTAGCAACTTTTCAAGCAACTGCTGATATTTGCTATACTTTAAATATTGTATTTCTGTCTATTGAGATTATTTTATTTTTTATTGCTAAGTATTGCTTTTTTTCACAGAATAATAGTAATTGTTGAACTATTATGTTCTGGCACGGGGCGAAAGTTTTATTTTGGGCCGAAAAATTTAGCCTTGAAAGAAAAAATAAATATTTAAACCAATGAGCTAGAAACAATATATTATGATCAGAATTCGATCCATTATGACTTTATTATGAGTTCGGAATGATCAGTAAAATATCATTTTTTTATCCACATTTGTATGGAAAATATTGCAAAACTCAGTATAAGAAAGAAAACTTATTATCTTGACTGGAACAAAAGCAGAACTCCAAGACTAATTAATTTCTTTTTCTAAAGCAGAATATATATATATATATATATATATATATATATATATATATATATATATATATATATATTCCATTGTTATGTTCGGATAATAATGTTAACAATGATTTCAGTCTTGACACACTATCGAAACCTTTGATTGTGTAATATCCCCGAAATGCTCTCTCTCTCTCTCTCTCTGTATCTCTCTCTCTCTCTCTCTCTCTCTCTCTCCTGTTCACATTTATATTTTAAATCTTCCTTTAGAAAATCATGTGTCCATTATTATTCTTAATTCTTTCATTTAGAATTTTTAACACTGACAACATGCCTATTAAATCTTACAGAGAAAACATCCATGCATTTTGAATGAAGGGTTTTCATGTCGTCATTTTGAAATGTATGTACAACGAAGTACATAATTATAACCAAAGAATATTTTCTCATTTTGATAAAGATGATTCATTTCCTTTTATTCGAAACACAAGAGATCTCAAAATCATTACAGAAGCTTAACAGCAACTGAGTTACATTTTGAAGTAGGATTGATTCTTTGGTAAAGTAATGTCAGGCTTGCATTTAGCGATTCATAATAGATGGAATATGCAATAGATGGACTGGTTTCGGTTGGTTTGGTTTTATACGGCACAGCAACAATGTATACCTGCTAATGCCTAAGTGTTTGGAGTGCCGTGATATTTTAACTTTTGATACTGAAATACTTTTAAATATTTCACTCCTATCCTCAATAAAAGTGCCCTACACAATGACTGACCTTTGGTTTATCTGAAGGTGGAGTTCGAATCTACACCCTTTCGGTGGCCAGTTAGGCTAGCTAAACACTAATAAAATGCACTTTTCTGATGATGAATGGAAAACATACTTTGTTTATTATAGTACTATACTATTTATGATTTCCAAATGAAAAAAATGAGTTGATTGATAATAACAAACTAGGTTGATTTTTATAATGTTGATCAATCTTAGAACCAGTATCATTACATTAAAGGACAAAACCGATCCTTAATTTAACGTTAAATATTTTGGCATCATCTGTTTCTGTAACATATTTGCTGATATCAACGTCGAGACTATTATTGGGATGGGACATTTCCTAACGCGCTAATACGCGTTAGTTTCTTACTTTACTGTAGAACATGCTGTTTTGAGCGGCTGAAAGCTTTCAATAACGTTTCGTGTACATATTATTGTATTTGCAGCAGCATTGAATATAAAGGATACCAAATCCTATATCCCCAATAATACTGTTTCCCCCACCCCCTGAAGAAGGGCTGAGATTATTATGCCATGATGTTTTCAATGCGTCTCTTACCAATTTCATTTCCACACAGTTAATAGCCTTCTACACAGATAGTCTGACTCTTTTATATCAACTTGCCTTAATGTTTGGGTCATTGATATTATGACTGGACCTTTCATAACATATATAGATAGCCATGTCAGTTATCCGGCAATAACGCGAATCGAATAAAACGTGGCTGTTTATATCCTGGCTTTTGTGGGGGCACTCTAGACATAGTATGTACTTCTAAGAGATTGTCAGAAGTAGGGTGTAGTTTCTCGCATTTGTAACGTGCATAAGGGAGAGAATGTTTGCGTACCTTTATGTTACTTGCATATAAGTTGCCTGAACTTTCTTTGGATATTGTGCATGTATAAATGGAGCATGGTCTAAGCACACAGCTAACCAAAATGGCTGCTCCAATGAGCTCAAAAGGTCAGCTTGAATTAGTCTAAAGTAAAATTATCTTCAGCAGGAGTTAAAAAAGAGGAAACGCATTTTGCCTGACAAGACAGTACCTGCTCCTGAAATTACAATAAATCAATTAAAATACATCAAAGTTATAAAGCAAAACATGAAACTGTAGAGCGCCATCGTTTATCACTTGATATGAAAATCATACCGCTAGAGATTACTCGCTGACACATACATTAATTCATTTCTGACTCATACAATTCTGCTCTGACTAGAGAATCGGAAAATAAGAAAAACATTACAAAAGGAATCGCATTTCACACGTGTGTGTCAATTTAGGGGAATGGCGGATACCAAATACACTACTGCGTTATTCATGTGTTGAGTTTATGCAATGATTCATTTATTTATAATGCATGGATTCCCCATCTCGAAAATAGTTTTATTCATTATAATCTGTAACTAAATTTGTATGTCGATGATTTGTTCTTTATAAAACCGTAAAAAGTTGTCATATAAATTCTAATAATTATGTATCTAATTGTCAAATCCGACTCTATCATATATGTATCTTTGTATGTATGTATGTATGTATGGATGTATGGATGTATGTACGTATGTATGTATGTTCTGTGTGTGTATTTATGCATGCATGTATGTATGTATGCATGTATGTATGTATGTTTGTGTGCATGTATGTATGTATGTATGTATGTATGTAAGTATGTATGTATGTATGTATGTATGTATGTATGTGGTTAATTATCGACAATACAGAAAATATTTCAACGTAAATTCATAACGGCAAGAACAGAAGCCTTGCATGGAATCCCAGCTCGTAAAAAAAAAACATACATAACACCTTGAATATTTGCACTTGCTACTCTCTATACTGGGACCTGCAAAACGGATTAAATGACACATGCTTTATATATTACAGAGTGTCAGATTATTTAGCTGACATGATTCACGGGAGAAATGGAACAATGGCGCTAATCGCTCACTTAATAAATGAATAATAATGGAACAATGGCGCTAACCGCTCACTTAATAAATTAATAATATAACGGTAATTTCTATTTCAATTCTAAGCAGTAAAAAACAAAAATCATTTTTTTCAAAATAATTGTGTACACTAGCTTCGTTTTCCAGCTGCTTAACGTTGTCGTCATCCTCGTGCACAGTTTGACACCTTGACCAGATAACGTTAATGTCGTATAAAGACTTACAGTTGTATTTGCTTTATATATTTCCAATGTGGTGGAATTGTTTTATGTTGTTTTGTTTTACTACTTATGTTTATGTTTGCGATGCTAACCAGGATGTGCAGACTATATTATATCTTGGTCAGAGATTCAAGAGTTAAACCTCTCGTTTCGCACATTCTATTCCATGAATGGTTCATCAAACGTCACTGTGATGTTTCTTGTTTAAGATATAAAAATGAACGTATTAACATCAGACATAATACCCGCTCTTTAGAACAGAAGACTGACAATGTACATAACTGTGCATTTAGCTACCCACGATATTGATTAAAGTTTCCCATGTAACATCCATTTAAATGATACCAAGTATACTCAGGTGTTAATCTAAACAGTTCCTGTGTGTTACACAAGCTTCGTAGAACATGCTATCTTAACAATACAAAAGGCAGGATTACAAGTATGTTTTCCATTATCCTCGGAACTATGCAATGTTATATGCTTCCATTGTTTTCATCGATAATAACGCTTATTCGATGGTTAGATTGGTTATTCTTCTGTGTTTGTTTTGCTTGCTGCTGTACCTTCGAAACATTGGCGCTGTTGGAACTGAACTTGCATTACTGATTTTACGAATATTAGATGGAATGCAATCTTCTTTAGCTTCAACAATTGATCTTGGGGCAAAGCTTTCAGGACACATTCCTCATGGAGACATATAACTGGGTCATGAACAACAAATAATCGATTTATGTGTTGATGAGTTCCGGCCATCATACCGCGATACCAAATTGGCCATCTATGATGACAACCCAGCCTGGAACATGTTCATATTGTTTTTCTCGATAGATTGAAATAAATGCTGGTATGTAATAAATCAATGCCAATAAAGTAACTGGTAAGACAGTACTAGCTTTTCCACGCGTGTTTTATTTAAACTCTGTGAGATGTGAAATAGAGAGAAAAAGCAAAATGCATAAGGTATTGAAACAGATGCTATTCAAAATAAAATAAGGAATAAGAAGAAAACTAGCATGTGGAAATTAAATTTAATGCTTATTGAAATAGATCCTTCATTTGAGTAAAATTGTTGTGTAAAAATTAAAATCGACACTTTTTAATTTATCCATGTATTATTTTCTAAACGAAAAACAAGTCTGTAAAATTATCTTTCTTGACGAACCATTGTTAATGAAACACTGTACATGCACTCATTATAGCAGAATATTAAAGGTCACGCTTCAGTGAGACTTAACGAAGCCACTTTACCAACATCGTGTCAATCAAATATCATGATACATACAAATTATTGTCAGATAAATAATCCACAAATTGCAGAATTAAACAAGTACAGCTTTCTCAACACTATTGATAATTAGGTCAGATTTGTATGTCATATTCGCGTGAGCTGCACTTATCCATTCAGCATGAACTGGTTTTACTAATTGGCGTAGCCAGGTTCACTAATAGAGTGCACTGATTCCTTTTTCCGTGATGGTCTTGCTCTCATATATAGCATATATGTTGAAGAAGTGTTATTTTAATTCTTCTTTGTACTCTTTGTAACAAATGAATAATTCCAATGCCTTTCAATTTAGTTAGCATCTTCGCAGTTTTGTGACATCAGCTTCATTTGATCTTGAGTACTCAGAAGAAAGCACGGTGTAAGTGTTTGGTCCTGGCAGTTGTCTTATTTGTGCCTAAGGTGTGGAATTTGTGTTATTCTGACGACAACATGGCGTATGTATTGAGTTTGTCAGGTCTTATATATGAGCCTATGTATGTGGCAATATTGTTTTCATATTATTCATATGACCACCCGTTGGCATAGTGTTATCCTTTTGTATTTATTGTGTGCATTCTTGAGGGTAAAGCACATGCTTAAGTACCAACTATCTGTAGGGTTTGGCAAAACCACAAATGTAACTGGCAAGAAAAACGTCATTGATAAAAAACTTTGAAAGTTGAGCCACATGAAAATAAACGATACCCTAGTACCATCAACCTGTCACACAATGTACGCAGCTCTGAATCTCTAAACATTTTCTCTTTTAGCATTGTAACCAAATACATCCACATGTTAGGACAGAAATGTCGTGGTCGATATTATTTTCAGGCATTCAAATGCAACGATCGAGACAGAGAATTGATAATGGCAGATGTAATGTCATCCAGTTAATAATCATTACTATATTTATTAATAATGATTGATTGAGAGAGGTTTACAGACTTTAATGATGTATTTATTTTCATCAATGGATGTAGAAATATCGCAGATATATCAATGTAAGAACTCGTAAGTGGGACTGAAAAAAGAACGGTTTCAGTTTAGTTTATGTGGATATTCAGATCAAGAAAATTATTTTAAACGTTCAGCATTACGTGTCTTAGAGAATGTAAATAAAACAAGCACATTAATAGCACTATTGTCCAATCTGTCACTGATCACCGATGCATAGCTTTTTCTTCGGAGTCTAAAGTACCCCTCAAAGCTTGTCATTCCTGCATCCTATTAAGATTCAAAGTTATAAAATACCATGAAGAATATGAACACACTCCAGTCTGACTATAGGACATATCATTGCGAGATTATTCTCTTAGAATAAGTAACAGAAAAGGTGAAAGACAACAAGCCTTGTACAATTTAACAAATAATATTATCCCCAGAATACAAAGTCAAAATGAGAAAAAAGACAAACAACTTACGGTATTGTGAATGAAATCCCCAAATAACCCAAAATAACAGACAGAAGTCCTAGTAACTGAAAGTCCTGAACACAATTCTGTAAAAAAAACAAGAAACTATCTTAAAACTGAAGTTGATGACGTGTCTATGGTAGCTATTAAAGTGTTGATGTATCAGCAGTCTTTTCTTGAATTACAGAAATATAATTCTAGGTTTGAATTCACGGCCTGAACCTCACTATATATCTACATAGCCGCGTCTGAATCGTGTTGTGAAGCTCAAATGGAGTAAGAGAGCGTTTTTGTTTCTATGGAGAAGAAGCTACCGTTCACATAAGCGGGAAGTTCTTGTACCTATACAACTATGTTTAAACCAGAAAAATAGTTCTTTTGTTATGGTCGGAACAGAAAACATCCTGGTAGTGTACCACAGACGACAACATGACCCTTCTCTTTATGTCGATATTTGAAACCTCTTACGTTGGAAATTTTCAGAGGGAACCTCAAAAAGAACCTTCTCGCGGACAGTCTGTCCAGAGAGGTCAAGGTGGTACTAGCAGAAAGGTCTGTACATCAAGCAGTGGCTAGTTCTCTATTCGTGATGCTGGGAATAACCTTAATGGACTTGTTTACAAAGAGACTGAAAAACAACCTTCCCATTTATTTTACCGATTCCCAGATCCGAATGTCTGGACAGTGGACGCATAAAGTCTAATGTGGGGCCCAGCGTGTGTTCGTTTAAGCTTTTATGCCTAAGCCACGACTTAGTTTACTAATAATATTTTAGGAATCTAACCCGTCCCTCAACATATTTTGGATAGTTTAATTTTTAGAAAGAAATTTGTGTGTACATGCTCAATAATACAATGAATATCTCAAATCAATATAACTATTACTCCAAAACAATACGTAATAACAGTTTCAATTTAAAATCTAATGACAAAACGAATTAACTGCTTATTCTTTTGTATCCGAATAAAATAAACCATTGCATTAAAAGCAGCCACACATACAGAAGCTAATAAGTTATTTCCGAGCGATGTTTCAAAATGCAAAATGAAGGCTGTTAGATTACCTCGATGACATATATTATTTTTTTGTTCTCCTCAGAATTGACATTTAATTATCATTCTTTATAGTATGTACACACATCCTTCAAATGTTTCTGAAGATCTATTAGTTCTCTGCAATAATAGTTTTTTTCAGCATAAAGGTTAATGCTGACCTTAATATCACAAAATGAACATTATATATATATATATATATATATATATATATATATATATATATATATATATATATATATATATATATATATACATATATATATATATATATATATATATATATATATATATATATATATATATATATATATATATATATATATATATAAAGTTGCGATTTATCAAAGAATAAACATAATCAGATGCATACCCTTCAATGCTTGCAATTTCATATGCGTTGAATGTTCTCTGGACATAAGCACCAATTAATCCGTAGCGTCCGTAAACTGTTCACTTGACGTATGAATACTAAGCAGTCAAATCAATTAATCACTTTAAATAAGATAGTAAATATTATGAGGGCTACAATTATGATGTCAACATAACTTAATTATTTTTCTCCTTGTAAATACCTGAATATTATTTAAAAAAAACACTGACATTATGTCCCAATATGCGGATGTATCGGGTTACATAACAAATTTAGATAAATATTTAGGGTACTAGAACAGTGTGATCTATTTAGGAATGTGATCTTAACAAAACCTGAACAGCCTGTTGAGTCTGAGTCGTCTGAACCACCTGTGTCACAGGACTGTAAGGGTGATAAACCTTTATTAAAGCTAAACCTACAATCAAATCCATTGGCGCCTATAGCACCAAGCCCATCCACTTGTCTGTAATATGTCTGTGGCACTGTTCATGCTGGGCTTAGATATAAGGAAGTTTAATTTGGTCAACATGCGTTCCTGGTCTAAATGTAATGCACAGTTGACGTTGAAAATTTCTGATATCAAATATCCAGCATGCTGAGATTAATGTCTAGCCAACCGTGACTACCAGCAGTTAAAAATTTGACATACACATAGAGTGCAATTATCATGATAACCTTATTACAGCACCAAACTGTATGTTACACTTATAGACAAGGCTAAATATTTCCACAATATCTACAATAAAAATGTTCTGTATAAATAGTTCAGCAAATGTATATATGTCTAAAAGCTGTAGGTCTCATTGTTTTTTGTGCATTAGACGCTACCTCCCTGTTTTGTTTCTGAGGGCTGTTGTACCCTGGGTTGATTCTTTTGATGACATACGTTTTGTAAGTCCTTTCTGGTATAATAGACAATGGCTACGTTTACTTTGAAGGTCAACGGAAGAAATTCATTACAAATCAAAGAAAATTGTTTATACTTCTGTCATGGGAGATTTACTTTGAATCTAAGTGTAATAAAATCACAGGCTCTATGCCTGCACTTTGCAACTGTAAAACCAACCCGTTAGCCTTTCTAGATTACCTGCATTGCATTCACAGATTTACAAGATCGACATCCATTACAGTTTCTGGCTATATACCACATTTCTGTCCGGTTTTAAGAAGTGTTGAAAAGTCACGAAATGATAAGTGACAAATGCCATTACCGTAGAAGATACGTCATAAACTCTATATCTACCGCTCTGGCAGCATTCAATAGTAACTGGTGGTCCGGTTGAAACCCCGTTTTAACGCTTTGAGCATTGAATCCGGATGACATTCCAGGATGAATGTCAGGACGAAATGAGAACAGTGTAAAGGTCCACTTACTAACTAGTCTAGTTGGTTCAGACTGTTTAGACAAATGGTATGATTTCCTGACACTACTACAGACGAACTATGTACTTCCTTCATAACAGTAGATTATACATTTTTTTAAATCTTATCGGTTTCCAACACTCGGAATTGCGAATCCGTGTGAAATTCCAGGAAGATTGTCTAGGAAAGAGGCGAGTAATCTAGCGGTCTGCGTATACGAGATCACTTACTAGCTAGTCTAGCTGGCTTCGACATTCTGTTTTTGTTACTTGTGTTTGTTGTGCTCCTGACCGTAGGACAAACGAACCCGATTCAATTCTGCATGGCGAACGTTAGACTGTGTACCCCCCTAACGTTAGAGTAAAGGAAACAATCTTTTTCTTACCTTGTATAAATGACACGACGATATTGCAGTAACTTGAGTTCCAAAAGGCGATTGTCACTAACATTTACCAATACGTGTATGGCTGCCAAACACGTTTTGTGCTCTAGTGGCATGATGTATGCAAAATCGTCACCCGATATTCACTAGAAATATAGACCATTATCTTTTCCGTACATAGAACATTTGACTTCGTGTATGTATGTATGTATGTATGTATGTGTGTATGTATGTATGTGTATTAAACAAAATATCTAATAAACAACAGAACATGGGTGGTGCGAAACCAGCCCAAGCACTTACAAAATCTATTCTTTTTTTCAAGGACGCAATGCCCAAAACGACAATTACATAAACATAAATATAACCGAAAACAAAAATGAGTAATATACAAAGTCTACACTATGTAAGATATAGATAAGTACAATTAAATACAAAACAAAGGTTAACTGATGTTGAATGTTGTCGAGTTTTCGTGCTTCCAAGGCAGGAATGACTAACACAAAGGACCCCAATCACAATGTTCAGGAGGACAACAATGAAATGTTTGCGCTATCTTCAGCAATATTCATTTCAGATACAATATTTTCATCCACTGGATCTACTATGTTGTTGAGCCGACTCATTGGTAAAACTTGCACAAAGTTATGATCTAAAGCAATATTTCAACATTGAGTTTGTAATATTTCATAGATTAGTGACCCATGTGTTTGATAAAAAGAATGTATGTATGTATGTATGTATGTATGTATGTATGTATGTATGTTTGTATGTATGGCAGGAAAATGCGATTTTGGTAACCTGTACATTCTTAGTTACTTATGCATTGGTGAAGGGCCGGTTTGTTCATCCTTATTTAAGCCACTGGGTTTGTGTGTACGCAGCTGGCGAATCCAATAAGCTTCTTTGGTTTTCCTAAACTTCTGTGTTCCATATTGAGTTATGGCGTTCCCGGTCAGGATTACAGGAAAGTATGACCTGGAGAAGAGAAATGATTCGATATTGGGCTCCTTTCCACTTCATTGGTTAGATTATCTGATCTGTGAAGATTCGTTCTAATGTTCAATTTCTTCGTTCCCCCAAAGCATTTAGAGCTGAATACCCTGCATATAATGAGGTATATCATATTTATTTTCTTACATTTTATAGTATATTGAAAATATTAAATGTTTCATCTGTGAATGTGTTTGAAAATGTGTTTTTCTTTCTTCCTGTATTGGCACTTCTTGCATTGTTTGTTTCCACAAGGCTCCAATTTCCCATCTATTGTTTATTAGTTGGCTTTAAATTTGCTCTTTCTCTAAAATTTTTAAACATGCTAAATGCTACTACTTGTTTGTGTGGAAAGATTAATTTAATAGGTTTACACTTTTCAATGATTGAGCAATGTCTGTATACATCTAAATAAATATCTACTAGGCAAAGGTAATTTTATGACTAAAACAATAATAATATTGTAGATTTCTAATAAATGATTTATTTGTTTTACGATATCTCAACATTTTATAAATTTAAAACATCTTTCGTTGCATTTTGTGTTTTAATTATACGCGTATTTAAACTTGAACCAGTCTTAAATCATGACTTATTATAGCCACCTCACCTGGCGTAAAGATCATAATCAAGGTAAACATAAACCACTGACCACTATAAATGTGCATGAAAAGACGTGTACTTAAGTGATGGCACTGACAATCATTGCTAAATAACAGAAATAAAAACGTTTTATTTTCTTTGGTAAACGTCTATGCATTCTGGAATCTCAACTACGGTGAAAGTTTTTATTTATGCATGTTACAATCCAGCTATTGTTAATATGAAAATACCATAAGTTCTTGATTGTTCAGCTTGTTATTGTTTCTGTAACAGCCTGCAGATGAAATAAAAATAACCGATGAACTATCTCGGAACTAATTCAAGTTATGAATAATGCACTGACAAATGGGCAGCGGACAAAAGTGGTCACGTACATTGAATACTATCAGTCTCTGTATGTATTCATATTGGTCAAGTACCTTGCATAGTATCAATCTTTGTGTATGCTCATATTGGTCAATTACCTTGGGTATTATCATTTACGGTATATGGTCATATTGGTCAAGTACCCTGGATATTATAAATATTTGCTAAAGTCATATTAGTCAATTACCTTTGGTATTATCATTCACAGTATATGGTCGTATTGGTCAGGTACATTGGATAGTATCAATCTCTGTATATCAGTGGTACACCGCCTTTTTCGGCCAAGGGCCATATCGCATTTTCTAAGACCAGTCAAGGGCCGCAAACACTAATTTCTTTAATACAATTGCTGTTTAAGGGCCAGCTTGCTGTGTTGTTTTAATTTGCCCTGAGGGCTGGACAGAACACGTTCTCGGGCCGTATCGGGTTGTTCACCCATGCTGTATATGGTTATATTGTTCTTTTATCTTGTACAATATCAATCTCTGTATGTGGTCAGATTGCTCAGTATAAATGACTTTCTTCCTTCCTTTGTAGTTAACGTGACCTTTGTATGCGAAAGATCCTTGCTTTTTAAATACAACATGTATCTTTTATTATTTGCCCCTTTTTAATTTTTATCACCAATTTCAGAAAATGGAATTCAAAATAGTGTATATCCTGGGAACCATAGTTGTCATGCTCCATTTATCAGTGGCTCGCCCTTATCTCCTTGATACGCAAGAAGCAGACATTGAGCAGGTAGGATCACAGGAGAACCACATAAAACACACGCACACAAACACACGAGAGAGAGAGAGAGAGAGAGAGAGAGAGACAGAGAGAGAGAGGGAGAGAGAAAGAGAGAGAGAGAGAGAAAGAGAGAGAGAGAGAAATATAGAGAAAACTCAAAACGAAGGATTTGAAGTCCATTTATGATTTTGTCTTGAAAACGACAAATGATGAAAGGGAACGTCCCTTTATATACTTTTATACTTTTAAATATAAATGTGAGTGTTACGAGCTATTGATTTTTTGGTCGTTAAGCATAAAAAGGACGAGTCTGCCTTGGTACAATTCATTATGTTCTTTACCATAACTTTATGTCATATATTGTCGAAATATTTAGTCTTCGTATAAACACTAGGTCTGAGTAAAAGCCATGAGTCTGATGACAACCCAGATTTGGAGTAAAACACTGATTTGGAGTAAAACATTGATTTTGAATAAAACCGTGATTCTGAATAAAAGCACTAGAATCGAAGACCATACCATGCTAGGTTTGACTTTGACTTTATAAATACTTTTTCAGCTACTCAAACCCTATGATACACAAGAGAAATCCTGGGATGATATGGTAAGTTTAACTAAGGTCACATAATATGTAAGAGTCCTTGTACAAATATAATTATTGTAATGGAACTGAAGAAATAACTGCTTTCCTTTGTAAGTGTTTATCATACAGAGATATTAAAAGGATACGAGTGTATCCGTCGTATCCTAGATCTTAATTTATGGATAGTGAAGGTTTAAAGATACATCTTTGTGTAATATATGCTTTCAGGCATACGATCTGTCATTTTGTCATAGAATGGTTTTACTGCGCGAGTAAAATTACAAAGTACACTTATAATAGAAAAGAAAACTTTTTGCAACACAACGTATAGGTTTTCAACATTTTTCTTTCCATTCTTATATATGATTGAAAAAAGGAATTGCAGCGTTGTACGACAGAATCAAAATATAAATCAAATCACGAAAATTGAAAATGAAAGAATTTCCTAACAGAACATCACTTTTAATTCCAATGAAACATACGTCGTATAAAATCCATTGTCCTGAAGACCAAATTGGTAAGACATACACATACACACAAACACAACACGCATACGGTAAGGAGGATGTATTGAGGTTTATATTCAGTCAAGGTTGCTGTAGAAACATACCACGCCATCTCTCTTTATTGAGGAACTGAATATCAATGTTTTATACAGGAAGAGATAAAAACTCAAAATTAAGGGATTGCTTATTCGATACTGCGATACAGAAGTAGGCTCATTCTGTCATTTCTTTTATGGAAACCAAAACATTTTTGTTGAATACAGCATTGCAAAGATGTCATTTAAGTGAGGATTAGAGACTAGAATGTTAAACAAGGAAGTGAAGGCGATTTGTAACCGTTATCTCTTATCTCTCTCATATTCTATTATATTGTTATTTATTTTTGGACTCTATTGACATTTAATAAACTGTGAGATTTGGACAATATAACACCTATCCATATTTTCTCTGTACTTTAAACAAAAAGGTTACTGAATGGTCGGCTTGCTGTGCTTTGTACTGGCGCCTTAAATGAAACACAGCTTATTTGTGTACCTCTCTGTATAAGCATATGGCACATAGAATGATACAGTCCTTGATAATTAACATGTAAAATTTAATTGTAAATGAACTATGCAGGTATATAATAAGGCTTAATAGTGCGTCAAGACAACATTGGTTATAAGGTTGCAATCTATGTCGAATCCTAGCTCTGATCTCCATTATTCTGCGGTCTTTAATAATGGGAACAATGTTTGTGTTTTACGTTCTATGTACATGTGTGGAAATACAGTTGATGTTACAATTTTAATATTCAATGTATTTTCATTTTTTAGTTTTGATAATATGTATTAAAATGAACTATATTTCCCTGTAGTTGTAAGCAAATAGATGATGCGATTCCAACTTGCACATTTTTACCAGTGATAACTGATGATGAAGATGCCTCATATATCTTTATTCTTAGTTTTTGCGTAAAGTGCTGAGGAGTCTCTACGACGCGTTGTGTAGCTTGCCCGAGATGGCTTGGGTTCAATTCATATTATCGGATTAGCACAGCCGTTATCGTGGTGTGTTCTTGGTTTTAAAAAATGTTGAAAATAACCTACATGCCTTAGCTATGCCGCAAAACACCAAAACCAAACAAACCAAATTAATGTCTTTTTAAGTTGAGATTTTGTTTTGAACTGATATTATTCACTAGACAGAACAGCATACAAATCAGTTATATTATCATTTTGTTAAAAACCTTTATGATCTTATTTTTTTTTACATATATATACTGCAATTGGGTTAATCGAAATTTGGAATTACCTGTACCCATATAAACAATTATTGTGTGTGTTTCTTTCATTGTGAGTATCAGAACTATTTATTTATGTTTGAATGGATGTATTTAGTGTTTTATGTAGTGGATACACACACACACACACACACACACACACACACACACATATATATATATATATATATATATATATATATATATATATATATATATATATATATATATATATATATATATATATATATCTGTCTGTGTGTGTGTGTGTGCGCGTTTATTTCAAGGTTGAGATTACGGCAGCTGACAAAAGACCCTACTATTGGAACACAAATGACCTGTCAGCATTTCAAGACCCGGACCTTTACAGCACGGAAGAGGTAAGAAAACTGTTTGTATTATATATAGCACAATAGTTTTCAAAACTAAATAGCGCAAACTATAAAAAATCTTTTAGAAAGACCGCCATCAAGCCATTCCTCTTAAATATCCCTATGATGAACTATGTATGAACAAAAGACATTACATCTACAGAAAGTTTATACTTTGAAAATGAACCAGTGGAACCGTGTTATCACTATTGTCTGTTATGAGATAGCTCTACTTGGCCTGTATTTCTCATTTCGTGAGAAGCAGTTTGCAATATTTTACGCGATGCATACTTCTTTCAACTTAGTCAAAGTAAGGTGTATATTTGTTGGAACGTACTGGTAATGAAATATTATTGTGGCAAATGGGATGTCTCTTATGGCAGTAGATGAGTTTATGCTTCGTATTTCAGATACTGGAATCTGAACCATGCCCAACAAGTGAGAAATAATGTCGTTTCAGAGCTATTTTAATATGCTTTGAATCCTATTTTTGTCAAGGGAGTGCCTGAGGGACAGGATAATTTGAAACTGAAAATTTAGTTCCACCATTTATAACCTTGGTAATTCATTGCTTTTGTCAAGTGCCTAGTGCACGTATGTAAACGGGATACATTTGTATCTATTGTTTTACTCTAGTCTGTCGAAGGATGATTAGACGTACAGTGTTTTAGAACCTTAGTCTCTTGAATCCATGCTCAGTAATAGACGTAGTTCATAATTTATGTCACCAGTACAGTACTTTGTCACTTCTATCCAGTTTAGTTACACATTAACATAACAGTGTGTCAGTTTCTTTTGTTAATTCTTAAATGGGGATTTTAAAATCGTTATTTTCGTTATCATACATTCGCCTCTTTAATATACAATAATGCGTTCGTTTGTGTTATACAATTTTAAATTTATTATATCACTAGGGCGCATCTAATGCCACGCCTTTCTACAGGTTTGGTTATTTTCAGTGATGGTTCAGCACGAGCAATCGAATGAATCTCCCCAGTAGGGCAAATTTTGATGCTCTATAGTTAGTCTGTAAATTATTAAATCTGGAGTATTTACTTATAAAAATAATCAGGGTTTTCAACACATTTGTTTTAAATACTTGTCAATTTCATCACTCGCCACAGAGCGCTACGTACAAAATACCAGTAACCGGACAAAAATAGTAATCATAATACAATTGACTGAAGAAACATCAATGAGCGTGGGCCTGTATGGCTATTGCTGCATGCCATGTGACAGACAAATTTGTTGTAAGGTGTAAAGCGACAACCATTATAAAATTAACATATTAACAGTAATATATAATAACTTTATATTTAATCGGGGGCCCCGAGTGGCCGAGTGGTCTAAAGCGCTCTCCGTTACGGATCACTGCAATCTCACCTCTGTCTGCGTGGGTTCGAGTCTCGGATTCGGCTGATGTGTGTATGTGAGAAAGCTTGCCAGTAGCTTCTAGTGGGTCGGTGGTTCTTTTTGGGGTTTTCCCGTGTTCTTCCTCCACCATTAATACAGGCCGCCATGTATAGCATATCCTTTGCTGAAAAATGGCGTTAAACCCTTCAACAACTACAACAATTTATCTTTAATCTTTATTCCGGCTCCTCTTAATTTATTTGATCTTGAATAGAGGTAACATTATGGAAAATATAATTCCTGATGTTTATAAAGTTTGATTAGTTCTATTCAAGCAACAAAACTAGGGGTGCAACTTTTAATTATATATATACACTTTATTATCAGAAGTAAGCATACATTAAAGAACTCTGCGGCTGGTGTATTTCTAATTCTACATAATATGATATATTTTGTTTCATCTAAACAAATATAACATTCTTTGTAAGTAACGGACCTAAAATGTATTAATACCGATGTCACAAAACAACGTTGTAAATGTAAATGAAATGGTCTCTCCAACTTCCATACAAAAGGTACATAATTTTGATGGAGATAGTTTCATTTTAAACTATCCAATATTAGTAAAAATAATTCAGTGGAAACCTTTGTATTGAAACCTCGAAATGGCATGTTTCCCCAGTGGTAGCGATGGGAGTGAAGAACATATATTGATTTCCTATCTTAGTGAGAGCAATTCTAATTAAATATAGAATTTCAATAGGTTTCCATTTGAACTAGTATGCTTTTTCTTTTCTTACGTTAAATATATGAGATGAACTTGTAATATATTCCTGCTCCCTTATAATAGTTTATCTTTTCGTGTTGTGGTGATTCCTGTTTTCTTTGCATTTCTATTAATGTTTTTCCAAGTAGATTCGATTGTGTCAAGAACTCCATAGTACACAAAAAAAGACGTTTTACAAGTTTTGAACTCGTTGTACGCAAGGAACACACTATTTTACTCATCCATGTCATTAAAAGGAATACAGACTTTCACAACATTTATTTAGAGGGAATACATTTATTATAACAGTGACACTGATACAATTTGTTTATCGATTGTGGTGAGATAATCATGGACAAAAAGCATCGTTACAAAAAGTGTTAAACATCTGTAAAACTCTCTGGGGTCCTTTAATTTCAAAAAGAAAACTAATATCCACTCTAACCTCAAGTGTGTCTAGAAGACGTTTATATGGCGAATGGTTGAGAGCATCAATTATTTTTATGTTTATCCGCGGAATCTTATGTGCAGCTGCACTACTAAAAGACGGAACGGGTGGCATGTTCAGCCCTCCATCTTAATATTCACTTACTAGAGTATTCCGTTCAAATGCGTCATCTTTTCCACTTCGAATATGCTTTATGATTTATTTAAGCGTTTCCGGAAGTACCATAAAACAGTGAGTGAGCATAGGCAAATCTAAACATTTAATTACTTCGATATCTCCAATCATGACAGATTTTTTATTTTTTTTAAAAAAGTTACAATTGTTTCAATTTTCTATTTCCTCTGTAAGTTCTTTCAGTAGTATTGCTTTCTGTCAAATCAAGTATAGTTCAAAGAGGTGTAAAACGACCAGAACGATTCCAACTAATTGCTGTTCCTAATTATGTAGCACAACCCCGTTTTGCAACAAAACATATGTCCTGCGCTTTGTTAATGCTCACGCCCATCCCGAGCAACAGGAGAAGCTATCTAGAATAATTAAAGCAGTGTTGAGAGAAGTGTCATTGTCAGTGTTGAGAGAAGTGTCATCGTCAGTTATTAAGAGTATTGGAATATCAGCGTATTGGCTTATTATATATTCAGGATTATTAATTTCTTGTATCATTTATATCTGAATTGTCTTTAGTGCAGCACTTATACCTATACCGCTGTTATGAATATATGTGGGGAAAGGGGTTAACCATATTTGAAACAACGCTGCATAGGAAAAATCCTAGATCAGCGACGGTTATTTAGCAAAGGCGTCGCCTATCATCAGTCATGATAAAAGGTTTGAGACCATTTCAATGTGGATTCAGCAAAGATGTTTCTTTAACAGAATATTCTCCTCAATCAAAAACTTGTCGTAATTAAGAAGTGGTAAAATTGCTGAGATGACATATTCATCTGTCGTTTTAATAATTAAATTTAAAACGAGACTAGTGCAGTCACTGATATACCAACTCCTCAGAAAATCTGATCGTGTTTCACTTATTATCTTTGTAAATCCTTCTTTGTTCTACAAATATAAGGTTGTGATATGATGATGCAATATATGTGATAACTACTTGCGTATGGGTAACGGATAGAATACTGTTTTGGTTTGCATAATATAGTGCTCTAAGTCAAACAAGTCCCCGACTATTCCAGATTTGTTTGCAGATCTCAGCCATAAACTATCAAAGCCAGGTCACTTCTCATTTTATCTGCATTGAGAAGATTATCAATAGCTGTAGTCGTTAGTTATTCAACCATCAAAATAAGTTTAAATAAAATAAGTCAGTCTACCATAGTACTAACATTCTAATTACAGGTGTCTGACAACTCCTTAAATACCGTCTCTGTTCTCATACGTTTTCATTAATGACAGCATAAAAAGTGTACACCCATGACAAAAATAATAAAAAAATAAAATAATTTTTACAAAATGTTTGTTTGTTGTCGGAGAACAGATTCGTGAAGAAAACATAAAGCAACAAAGTGGGAAAGACTTGTTGTGGAGGTTCTTTAATACAACTTTAGAATCCTGAAATGAATCACTGAAGGCTATGTGACACGCTAACAAGAAAACAAGACTAAAAACAATGAAATAACTGAAATCAATGAATAAATAAAAACAAGTTAAGCACAATTTTCTGTATGTCAAGTGTTGAGAGTCGGAGGAAAGCCGGCTGCATACGCTGCCTCATACCAAACGCTCATTTCTTGACGAATGAAAGGACTTCGTTTACTAAGCGAACTATTTTAATTCAAAGATAATCCAATCTGCGCACTGCTATAGCACGATATAACTATTCCAACAGACTAAACGATATCAAGTTCTACTCTACATTGACAAGGCAAAAAATATTTATTTCTCATACGATTGATATAAAAGGATTGTATTTACTTGTAATAGATGTACCTTTCCTATGCCTACCAACCCCTGCAAATATGTGTTGAAAAGCTTGATTTATTTACAATCCAGGTAATGAAGAATTGTTTTAAAAGGTAATACATATCTGTGTACTTTAAGATAGCCGAGAAGGGCAAAATCAGAGAGAAACGCCGGATTTCCATGAGATCGACACCAGCTGGGACAGTGAAACGTAGAAAACTGTGCATTTTTTCAAGTGGGACCGGCGTGGTCATTATCCCATTGGTTTCTTGTAAAATATGATTTGTATGTCTTGTAATTTCTTTTTAGGCTGGCGAACGAATGAAGTTTTACATATATTGGACGCAAAGTGACATTTTATTAATTTACATTTCAACCTCATAAGTGTTTTCTTTATAGACGCTTTCTATCTTTAAAATTATAATGATTTTATTTTATATTCACGTGTGTTGTGTTTTATTGACGTTATAGAATAGCATTGTCAGTTCTTGATAACTACATTTATCACATAAATATGTATGATAAATATGGTGCTTGTTTTTAGAATTGTTTGTCTTTCCATTTCCGTTAGCAGTTGAATGAATCAATATGTGCAGCGGGTTGATTGAACATAGCCTCTTCTCATCATATCAGGTCGACATTTACTTGACTGAGCAGAAAGTGACTGCATATCTAGTGACTTCTATTGTGAATACCGCATACATTAAGCAAATAATGGTTATATTAATGTGGGAAGTCGTATCAGCTGCAGAATTGTCAATACTAAGACAAGTCGAGTTAAGATACCATTGTGGCGTCTGATACTGTTACTTTTCCTTAGATTTGAAATCATCAAAGTTTTAATACCATGAACCGATTTAGGGGCAAAGTACAGAAGTTCTGTAGTACATTACAGTTGCTAGATACATCAACAAATGCTGGAACAAGGTTTTAATTAATGAAATCCAACCTCTTTGTGGATACATTTCAAAACGCAGAAATAAAATGCAACATCTATAATTTGCTCAGACTCATTCGTTCTTAACCGTCTTATTTAGTTAGAACATTTTTAATCAACGGTTCTGAAAATTGTTCTAATGGACTAATTTATTTATCTGTGCTGCATAGAGGTAGCTATTAATAATTGATCTACTAAATCACAATGATCTTTCTGTTAGACTATATAAGTGCAATGTTACAACTCAATGGTTCTAAACTAAGTGAAGAAAGAAGCAAAACCACCATGTTTCGTAAAACTTAATAAACAGTTTAGCTATTAAACTAATAAACGAAAATGTAAGAGAAACTTTTAAAGTAGAATGAAGTGAATCCAAAATACACCTGATAAAGTTCTACAAAACACCAAAAAGAATGAAGACCTCAGAATAATTGTCATTGCCGGAAATATACAGGTCCGCAAATAATTGTAGTAGGCAATAACTCCTTTGAATCATTCCCTATCGTTGAAGAATACTATTATTGTAAAATTTATATCAGTTCACTTTATTTCCACTGAATAGTCCAAACAGACGTTTTCCTCTCGGATCATATCCACGTAAAACACAGAGTATGTCTGCAGACTTAATATTGAAAAGGACGACGAGACATGAGAATGACTTCAAAGTAGGAATGAAATCTAATTGATCCGTCTCTCATTGCATACACTTCCTTTTACGATTATAATTTACAACATATTCTCACATGCCATATCATACTACTGATTTTAATGTTTCATATACCTAGTCATTTGACCTAACTCATCCAATACGAATTAATTTAATTCTTCTACAATCGTCCTAAACGATCTGTCCAATGGGAAAAGACCTAATCTCGCGAACATGCCTACTAATACTTCTACTATTAATGACCGTCAAGACGATGGTACGATATATCTATATTAATTGTTAGTGAATTAAAACATTCCCTTGGAAACGGTGTACAAGCTTTCACGTTAAACTAATTAAGGACCAGAAGCTCTCATTTTGTGGTCATGTATTATTAAGGGGAAGACTGAAACTTCATTATTTAAAATTCCAATTCTTTTCCTACGATAATGTTGATTGCAAGACCATCGTATGAATTAATACATTGATTAGGGCAATAGAAGTCTTGGACAAATTCTTAGTAAGGTTTGTCTAAATACCTAAATTATGATAGAGAGATCGCCTAGTAGTCCTACACTTATGTTAGTACAAAGTGTTCGACGGTCGTTTTCAAAGAATTGCAAAAACTAATGTTTTTCCAATTTGCGTATTGTACAGAAAATAGTGAATATTTTAACAAATATACCATGGTAAATGGCTGATAACTGACTATCCAATAAAATAGCATTCTTTATGTTAAATAAAATGTATATAATTATTTTTACTTAAATATTTTCTTTATAATCATTCTTTCGAAAAGATTGTATCTTCTTATCAGTATTGTTATTATTACTATCATTTCACTGTTTTTATGGAAATAAACGCTCTAACGATTGTGTTTTGTTTTGCATTTATGTAACAGTGCTATTAATATCTTATCTTTCCTCCAGTATTACACGTAGTAGTTTGTGAGTCTTTAGTTGATTATCATGTGTTTTACAATCAAGAAACACAATCATTTGTTCGTGTATTTGATCCATTCACCATGCCTAGAAGAGACGGATATTGCTTTTTTCTTTAAAATCATTAAACATAGCGTGAAGTTTAAACACCATCAGTTTGGTATATGCCTTTCCGTTTTTTGAAATTTGACCCTGAAGTGGACTAGCTAATCTGTATTCGTCATGCTAAAACTTTTTTGCTTATTCATGTCTATATATAGATAAACAAATACTTTAAATAAAGACAATAAAGTAGATTTGTTCAAAAGAAGTTTATTCCTTTGCACCCCTGTATACTATTCTTGAACTCTGTTATCCTTTAAACAACTGATCTTACTTGGGCCATCACATTCCTATTATTGAAAATAGCTGATAACTGCTATGGAAAAACACAATTGTTGACTCATATTTGGATAAATATAAGTGAATTTCAAAACATGTTTTGCTGTTTTGCACCAAACAGAAATGAGAATAAAGCGTAATCCTCGTCAGATATTTAATAGCCATTTAACGAGGCTATTTCATTAATTGAACAAAAAATAATGAAGGGTCGATCACCCACGCATGTGGGATGTCAGAGATTGCGAGGGCATCCTATGCAACATACAAGGGGGAATTATTTTTTAATACCCAAACGTCATTTTATTATTTATTTGAAACATACATATTAATCATTATTTTATGCTATAGGAATAATCAAATTGAAACAAACAATGATTTCATGTTGATCAACCGTAGCGGTGCAGGATGCATTTGTTGCATGGATGATATTAATACACTTCAGATTTTTAAAATCTCCCAGATACATCTTTATAAGAATAACGTTAACATAATTCTGGTACATTTCTAAAGTAAATGTTTAAATTATTATTTTATTTACTGATGGAAACTGCACTCTTAGCAAGGCTTTACGGAAATATGATCCTAGTAAAATACAAAGGGATATATTCTTCCTAATGCGCTTGTAATTCTTATTCGGTGCCTGTAAGCAGACGTCTTACAAGTTGGTAACGTAATTGACACAACAAAAAGATTCAGCCTGGGGAATTCATCGCTTGGAAGATCTAGCTACGTAAAGTGCGGTGAGCTTATTGCACACACACACACACACACACACACACACACACACACACTCATTTGTCCCTGAAAGAAAGTTACTTCCTGCAGAGTATATATAGCCATCCTAATTTTCTTCTTCTAATTACCTCTCCTTACCTATCTACCTATGTAAAGGGTTTCTCAGTATGATGATAAGTTTCGTGTTGGGGTTCAGATGGTACAGTATGTCAGCGTTGGTAATATTTGGGTCAGTCTGGGTCATGTTGTTACTAAAAAGCTGGTACTGTTTGTCACCCAGCATTCGAACCGACCCATCACCTGTATTAAAGTCAAAATTAAGTTTGGTTATTATACACTCGCTTTCAAGAAAACACCGTTCATGTTATGTTTAAACTTCATGGGTAACCGTTAAATGCACAAGCTATATCGCCGTTGACAATGTTAACTCTACGGCCCAGATCTTGGTATGGCGTAATTTGTGTACTCATTAAATTGTGCAGTGTGTTTATGAAATTTAGCAAATATAGAACAAGATATTAACAAACAAATGTGACAACCATTCGAGCCGCTCTCTCTTGACCTTTAAATATTATATAAATAAGGGATTACAAGACGTTTAGGTGGTCTGAATACAAAATTCAATACATTTTCAATTACAAAGAATGTTTCGTGCCGTATTGACAAAATTAGATATAAAAAAATATACAGACACCCTGGAGTTGCGGTTCAGAATGGGATGGTATCCAATATTTACCCGTGATTATAGTGTAAAAATTACAATCTTTCCAACTCTTAGAAATATCACTGCAGACACACAGAGTGACAGTAAAGGATATGTAAGGTGAGATAGTAAAATGCACAATATATACTTGTGTTAATTTTGTGGTAATACAGAATTTTGCCGATATTTCGAGCATGATGTCCCAGCAAATACGCCGAGTAATTGTACAGGATGGATGATCTGGTGGCATATACAGTATTTAAATGTGTTTATAGGTTATAAATCACAATGATTCTACCTCGAGGAGGAAACAGTTATAACATATTCCCCGATTCAAGGTCCAAGGTGGTTGGCGTAGATTAAATACTATTTACCTGTGATTACTGGGTGGTAATCACATTTCTTCAAACTCTCTGAACACGAAGCCGTATGAAAGGTTATCCCAATAACTGATGTTGAATCTGAAAAAAGACTCAAGTACCTTGAAAAACTCCAGTGATCATTTCCTGTTGCTAACGAGAAAATTGGTAAATATTGCACATAATTTGGTAGATTATAAATGTAAATCTGCTACGCAAAAGCCCTATTGTGAAAATGATCAGTAGGATATATAAATGATATTATGACTTTCACTGATAAAAGCATGTGGACTGCGCCGGGATTGATAATTGTTGCTACAAATTAATATTGATAGAAGAAATACATTTTATGAAATGTATCGTTTCGTTTGGGGTCAGTTTATGTATATTTCATTGAGGGTTATAGGGTTAAGGTATTGATTATCCAACAGAAGACATTGCCGATTTCCAGAGAATATATCTGATGCCATCTTTTATTACAAGATGCTATAGACTAAGACTATGGTAGTAAGGCTGTAATATAAATATTAGCTATGGCAATACTTAATATCAGTAGTGAAGTGGGGCACCCTACGTACAATGGGAATTCCACTCAAAACACCCCTGGGTCAATCTACGTACAATGGAAATTTAACATGGCGAAAAATCGTGGGTCAATCTACGTACAAGGGGAATTTAACATGGGAATAAATCGTGGGACAATCTACGTACAAGGGGAATTTAACATGGCAATAAATCGTGGGTCACTCTACGTACAAGGGGAATTTAACATGGGATTTTTTTTTAAATTTTAAAAAAAAAAATTTTTTAAAAAAAGGGGTAGACAATTCAAAGGCTATCTCTTTTCGAGAAATATGGGGGGCCCTGAATAGGGCCTTTGGGTTTTTCTTCTTCTTCTTTTAACTTCTTAACTTCTTCCACCATCCTCTTATTTTGTCCATCATTCCTTTCTTCTTTTTCTTTTCTGTTTCCGGCAGCCAGTCCGGGTGGCCCATGGCCCGGAACTTCTCTTGGATTTTCATCCAGTTTGTGTTCAGTTTTTCAAATTCATCCCTTTTTTTCTATTTTCTTCTTCTTTTCTTTCTTTATACCATCTCTCTTTAATCTTCTTGACTTCTACCTCCATCACTTTTCTCATCAACTCCTCTCCTTTCCTCAGTCTTTCCTGGCCTCTCTCCACATAAGAGCACTCTGTCCCATGTGACATTTTTTCAAGAAAGCACCTGACTTTGCTTGCATTGTCAAGTGCTTCCTTTAGGCTTCCCACTCTGACATAGGTGGGATTTATCATACCTCTCAATCTTTTTTCCTCCTCTTCAATCATTCCTGCTATCAGTTCTTTGGCTATGTTTAGACATTTAGCGTAGTCCAGGTACTCTACTATATTCCATTCTTTTTCCAGTATCTCCACTACATGGATACAATCTATTATCCAGTTGTATATATGTACCAAATTGTTGAACAAGTCACTTGCAACCACCATCTTCGTTTTTATTATTCCGTAGAATGGTTCGAACGACGAACGTGGTGGCTTATTATAGTGAAAGCGCGGACGTGATGGAAAACATCCCCTAAAAACATAAAATGGATCTTACCTAGATCATGACCCATCAACGCGCGTACGTGAAAGAAAACATCCCCACTTTTCTCTTTTCATATAATCAAACCCAAACTATACTCTCCACATGCGCTAAGAAACAATAAAAAAACCTATAATCTACTATTCACACAAACATACCAGAGCTCTTACAAACACAAACACACAAACACATACACTTCCACTATTAATAAAGAGTTAGTGTTTATTTTCACACTACTCTACCTACACACATTGGCAAATGGATCGTTATTTCTTTTCTAGAGTATTGGGTAGCCCTGAAAAGGGCTGTTTTTTTTGAACTCCTGATGCACCTATCTAATGGTGGCACCTTCCTGGCCTGGCGCCACACACGCATCTTCTTCCCCAGTCTTCTTTCACCTTTCTTCTGGGGAGCGCAGAGGGAGGATGATTCGCTTCAACACCCCAATCCTCTGTCTCGGGAATATTGAACGACATCCTCTCTTCTCTTTTCTTTTCCTCTTCTTCTCTCTCTCTTCTCTCCTCCTCTTCCTTCTTTACTCTTGCTTCTTCTACTATAGCCTCCGCTGATAGTTCGTTTACTATGCGCCTGGCATATTCCAGGTGCATCTGGAGTTCTAACAGTTTCACTATTCTGCTATTCATTCTTCTGGCTGTGTTGATCAATCAACAAGGGTAGCTAGACTGCCCAGCGAGTTTCAATTTATAGTGAAAGCGCGGACGTGAAGGAAAACATCCCCCTAAAAACATAAAATTCATCTTACCTAGATCATGACCAAAAAACAACAACGCGCGGACCTAAAAGAAACACTCGCTCACTTTTTTATGCTACCCATCACTTCAATAGACTATCCACATACGCAAAGCAATCCAATCTAACCCAAAATCTACACCTCAAACAGCCCAAAAAAAACAAACATCATTTTAATCTACTATCCACACCAACCTACTTTATCACTTACAAGCACAATCACACAAACACACAAACACATACCCTCACAATATCTTAATAAAGAGTTAGTGTTTATTTTCACACTACTCTACCTACACACATTGGCAAATCGATCGTTATTTCTTTTCTAGAGTATTGGGTAGCCCTGAAAAGGGCTGTTTTTTTTGTTTTGCTATGGCATTCTTTTTTTAGTTTCTAAGAATGCGATGTCCTCTGAGGATAGACTTTCTGGCGATAGGTCTGCTTCTTCGGAAAGAGAAGAAGAATTCTTTGGTGTCGATACGACAATCGACAAAGCCTCTGTCAGCTTCAGGTTGCTGCTGCTGTTGCTGTTGTTGCTGCTGTTGTTGCTGTCTCTGAAGTCTGTACTTCTCTGTCCATTCTTCTTTCTCCCTGTTCATTTCTTCTCTGAAGAGCTCTTCTATCAGGTCTTCAGTGATTTTTAACATTCTCACATTCTCTATTTCTTCTGGTTTCGGTATCAGACTGTGTCTGACCCTATGCAGATTCACGTAGGCTTCGTTGAGCTTAGCTAGTTTGGAGCACATCTTCTTAGGAGGATGAGTCGACAATGGATGGCTAGACTGGGAACAACCCGGTTCTTAAAGTTAAAGCGCGGACGTGAAGGAAAACATCCCCCACACGGTTTTCGAGCCGCAACGTTCATGAGAGGGATAGTAAGAAATGAAAGAGCATCAATCCAACAGTCTTATAGCTAAACAAAAGACAAAGGCATTTTTTTCTAAACACAACATTTTTTATTCAAAAATCACTTAACACTAAACAACAACATTTTTAACAATAATCCAACACTATAACACCAAACAATTTTTTTCAAATCACTAACATTTTTTTTCTTCAAATACAATCTACTTTAAACAAGGCTGACAACGTTGTGAATGAAATTGTGATTTCCACTGTTGGAAATCATTAGGCCATTGATGGACACTACGTTTCCTAGCTTGAGACAAAAGATAAGCATAATGGTCACAAAACCATCGATCTACTTTCACATCATTTCTAGCAGAAGAACGAGGATCAAAATGAGTCACTAAATGTTCTAAGGAATAGCCCAGGCTGCGATGATGCAGAAAATACACACAGTACTGTCCACACACCAAGGAATCTGTGCCTTGTAATTTCACATTATTGAATCGGGTGGTTTGAGCATTTCTTCTCATAAAGTCGATGATATCGTCTTCCAAAGGGGGCAATCCGTACGAATCGAAATATTCCACACATCCTTCTTGAGGAAAGTAGACGGCTACCCAGTGGGTTCCTGGGAGATGACTGTCGTCCGTGTTGATTACGTAAGCTTGATGGTCTTTAGGTTTGCGATGAGGGAGTTCATCTTTAGCACAGACGACGGGATTCCAAGAAGCCGTATACGAACTGTGGTTCAAAAGGTAATAAAGTTCCCAGGTATCCATTTGTGTTTGTTTTCTTCTTCACAGGTAATAATAAGTCGTCAATTCGATCCTGACTTTTTGCTTGAAAATGTCTGACGAATAAACGGTTATTCGTTCTGTTTCCTCACTCTGATTCAGGAGAGCTTCGATACGATGGATCTCTTGAGTGGTTAATGGTGGACAAGAATGTTCACGCAAGTCTTTATACCACTGGTGCAACACGTCTTTGTTCGAGATGAGACTCCAAGCTTCGTCCAGATACTCGTCCAATTTTTCTTCTTGACTTAACATCAGGCATTTATCGTGTTGAATTTGACTGGGATGATCGTTTTGACATCCATAACAATTTTTCTTGATCAATTCCGTCATTTTGTCGACCAAGTGTTTGGCAAAACAGGAGACTAAATGGGCTTCTTGTTCTGGCCATCTCGACTTCATCATGACAACTTCTTCGTCTTTGTCTTGAGATTCTTCTCCTTCCACGGTCTCCTTACATTCCATCTCCAAAGTTTCTCCACTAGGTAAAGAGGGATAACAGTCTTCCATGGCTTTCTAATAATCTAGAATGACTTCTCTCAAACTGTTGATTTCTATGGTATTATCGAATTCTGCATACAGGATGACGTTCACTGTCTGTTTCAGTTCTGCTGCAAACTGAAGTTCCACACGAATCTGGCCAGATTTTATAGGGTGGAAATGTCCCTCGTCGCTGCCTTGGTCTGGAGTGAAATCGAAAGCCCACAAAGCATAGCCTCCGTCATAATCGTCGTACTCAATGCCGTGACTGGTGTTGGTTCCTAACTGGCCGGTGGCTTCGTACAGGAACAAGTACGATCTCAAGTAATTTTTGTTGGTAAAGTCAGGTTCGAAAGGTCGGGTACACAAGGTCTTGCCATCGCGACTGACTTCGATTTTCTTCACGTTGAAGTGTTGAAAGTTGAAAGGATTTTCTTTGATGGCTCCGTTGAAGGCTGAATTCAGGACCATACCAAGGATTAAACGCTTGGGTAGCTGTCCTTGAAACAGATGATCTTCGATCATAGAATGCTGTCCAGCAGGAATGGTGAACGGATGGGATACTTGGCGGTCGTTCTGCTCAACGTTTGACTGATGTCGTTACCCACTTTGGGTAATACTTCTACGAGTCTTACGTAGAGTTTGGCCTCTAAAATTATGCTTTTAGGAGCCTTAGTAGGATCAGCAGCCTGCAAATGGAAAGCGGCACTGCTGCGATTCAGTCTCAAGCGGACATTGACTCCGTTCAGCAAATATTTCTCTTGCAACCACATGTCCAAATGCAAACGATCCATCAGTTCTAAACTCTTCTTACCTAGGATTTTGTTTTCTCTTGCCTCAAAGCCTAAATTGCTTGTATCTATTGTGTCGAACTTGTCCGCTGTGTCAGGTTCCCACAGCACACAGGCATTGAGATGACTATCCTTGGCATCTGTTCCGTACGTCAAGAGATTTTCCAGGTAGGCACGGTAAGGGTAAGTATCCATGCTGCTGCTGACCAGTTTGTTATTCAAGTACAAATCCACTGAGCTGAACAAGGAATGCATGAAATTGTTGACGGGAGCTATATCGTCATCGTCTTTTACTCCATTACCATCCTTATCTAGAACTTGGACTTTCAAGTACAAGCAACTGCTATTCAGATCGATGTAATCTTCGGGCTGTCCTTTGATTTCAAACTCGATGGGAGCGGAATCGGTCAATGAGGAGACGGGATGAAATTCCACCCATTGGGATTCTTGCATGGTCATCATGGTGGGGGGCATGGCAAACAGATCCAGTTCCGTCTTGGAACAGGCGCAAGACTCTCGGTGCATCATTTTGTTTTGTGTTTCAATAATCGAAAACGTCTAAGTCTCGAACGGTTCTTCTTTTCTTGGCCTTTCTCGCTTGAAGTCTGGTGAAAGGGTGTTTTCTTCTTCGTCGTCTCTTTCTGCCTTGTCCTTGCTGAATGCTTGACTCGGTAGCGTGCAGGGCATTTATAGGTGTGTCTCGTCGGCCTAAAATGTCTTTGCCCGTTTGCAGCAAGACATTTTTGCCAGCCCTCATGAAGGCTTGTTTAGGGTTTTGTTTGTCGATGATGACATTTTGGAGAAATTCTTTGCCTTGTGTCAGTGCCGCATCTTTCAAGGCGTGCAATCCGCGTGTCACCATCGGTTTCAACACCGGGGCCACCGAACGAAAGGCCGATTTTAACATGTCTCCTAAACCGTGTCCTCGCTGTCGAGCCACCCCTCGGTACACTGGATACATGACTTGCTTACGAGTCGTGAGAGAACCGTTTTCGAAAATGGAGTTTCACCGTGACTTTTCCTTTGGTGAATGGAATATTTTGTCCCAAATCTCCTTTTATAGTAATGTTGACCGTGTCCAAATACGACTTGCTGACCGGCAAATAGTGAGGATGGACAAATTCGCGGTGGACGTGGTAAGTGTTTCCACCTTCCTCGTCAGCGATTGTGGCAGAATCCACTTTGAAAGGAATGACACGCAGTAACGGTACGGAGGTGTGTCCCACCACGTTGTATTCCACCACATCGGAGTACACAAAGATCAAATTCAGTCCTTGGTTCAGTTCTACCGGGCTATTAAAATACTGGCCAAAAGTCACGTTGTCGTAAATGATGGGTAATTCGGGTTTTTGTTTTTGTTCTAAGCTCTTCCTCATCTCCATGTTACCGCCCAACATGTCAAACAATTCAGGACAAAATTCAATGGACACGATTTTACTTTGCTCAAATTTCATCAAGAAGCGACGAGCTACTTTGTGGTACTCCATGGTGACACTTTTGTTCTTGACAATCTCAAAAGCTTTCCCAAACACGCCATTAAACCTGGAGGTTATGGCGCTGACCAAATGATGACCACTGAAATAATAGCCTGGGGGAATGAACAAGAGGTAGGTCCACGTTTTAGTTTTCTCATTATAGGTTTTATTGTCATATTTGACATTCTTATCCAAGTACTCTTGCAATTGCTCGTATTTTGCTGGGCAATGACATTGTGGACTTGGGTCCGGTGAATCATTTCCACTAAAGCCACTTCCCAATGGGCTTCGTGATCTAAGGGGATGGCTTGAGGTAATTTGGCCGTGTAACAGCACAACGTGTTGTTGGGAAACACCTCCATGGAACTGTCACTGGGTAAGGTTAAGTAAAATTGGATTTTGGTGACTCATAATTCCAGAGTTCTGTGGCTGTCCGAGGGGTTAGTGGATGTCAGAGGCGTGTCTCCGCCCAAAATGGGGTTCTGGTTGTGGTTGTTGGAGTGGTGACTGGCACTGGCACTGGACACAACGTTCCCGTTCGAGGAGAATTTCAGGGAGGGATTGGGAAGCAGGTAACCGATGCAACTGCTCAATAAAATGGTCCACAATTGTTTGTCTCCTTGTTGCAAACTCAAATTGGCGATGGCTGCCCCGATGACACAATACACCACGAAGATTTGGCAGAAAAAGACGATTTGCGTTTTAGGCACACGTTCTCCACACCACACCCACAAGGGTTGTTTTTGTAAATCTTGCACAGAAGAACTAGGGGAAGAAGGACTGGTCGACGTAGCTGCGTCTGATGTGTGAAAGGGCATGATGGTCACTTCTTCTTTTTATAGTCGATGACTTGCGAAGCGTCGATCCAAGAATTGAAACTGGGTGGATATCCTTTCCAACGTACTTTGACTTCTTTCACACGTCGTTTGCCCACTTTACGGGTTCTGCGTTCGAGAATGCTTTCGATGTCGTACACGTCGTCTTCTTTTTTGGTGACACGTTGTAACTCGGGCAAATAAAACGTTCCTTTGAGTACTTCTCCGTTCATGTCTTCCAATTTATAGACGGCAGGATGACGGCCATGTACTCGTCCAGTGACGCGAAACAATTCGGTCGTCCAGTTAGGTAAGTAACCTTTGTCGAAAGTGCGTTTGGTTTTGCCAATGCGCACCCAATCTCCTACGGTCAACTCTTCACTTTTCTTGGGGACAGCCCTCGTCGGGGACGTACCGAACAGGCGCTCGAACACCAGCACTTCGTTGTCGGGAGTCACGTCTTGCGGGGCACGTCCGATGCTTCGATGGTAAGATTGGTTGTACGCTTGCACCAGGTGCGGTAAGATGTCGATGTACTTCAGAGTGTGGTGATGCGTAAAATATTTCCACATGCGTTCTTTCAAAGTGCGTTGAAAACGTTCCACGATGCTGGCTTTGGTTTCGGGATTCTCGGTGGTAAAAAATTGAATGTCACGTTTCTTTAATTCTTTTTGGAAAGCTTGGTTCAGAAATTCGGTGCCTTTGTCCGTTTGCCATCGAAGAGGGTGACGACCGCTTTGTTTCAACACCCGTTGCAGGGCTCGCACTAACTCGCTGCTCGATTTCGAAGTCAAGGGCACGACCCAGGCAAATTTGGAAAAGACGTCGATGACACAAAACAAATATTTGTAGCCACGATTCTAGCTGGCCAAATGAGAGACATCGGCTAAATCGGCTTGCCATTGATGATCGATGCCTTCCACTCGGGTGCGACTTCTGGCAAACTTGCGTCGAATGGGTTTGTGTAAAGTGTAGGTAGCTTGTTCTTGTAACCATCGTTGCACTTGAGGTAAACGGAGACTTTTCAGTTGCGTTTTGGCAGCACGATACAATTTTTGAACTCCTGCGTAACCTGCAGGATGGGAGGGATCGTAGTAAATGCTGGCTAAGACTTTTTCCATTTTTTTGTGTGTTAATAAGTCACCCACTCTTCGGTGATGCTACTTTGGGTGGGACGAAAGGGTGGTTTGGAAACGGATTTACGTGTCCGATGGGCTACGGGAGTAGAAGTCGAAGGTAGTGGTGGTGGAGGTGGAGGTGGCAATGGAATGGCTTTGGTTTTCTTTTCTTTTTTCGCTTCTGGTTTCCCTTCTTTCTTTTTCACTTCTGTCGAAGGAGGCGTGGACATCATCTTTTTAACCCAAGCTTTCATTTCTTCTCGTTGGGGTGTGGGGGACGGGGTCAACAAGGATGCTGCAATCTTACTCGAAATGGGAGCTGCTGACGGTGTTTGAAACACTTCGCGCATCTCTTCTTCCTCAGGTCTTTGTGGGGTAGCATCTCTGGTGACCCATGGGGATGGTAGTGGTGGTGGTAATGATGATGATGGTGCTGGACTTTTCATCAAGGTCTTAAAATCTTTTAGAGTGGGTAAAGCTGTTTCGTCTAAAGCTTTCTGGTGAAAGAGTTGCAGTCTTTGCAAGAGTTGACCGCACTTTTGCGATTTTTCTGTTTCGGACAAATCTTGGCGATCCATCAAGGATTGCAATTCGTGTTGTAACTGGGACATCTCGCTCAAATTGGGATTGGGAGGTAAATGCGGGGTGCGTTGTTCTTGCCACCGATGGTATTCCATCCATCGTTTGTAAGGCACTAAAGCTAGTTTTCGTCCTTCCATGGGGTTGTCAGGGGTCGATTCTGAGATCTTGGAACTTCCGAGGCCTTTTTATCTTGCTCCCACCAGTCCTCCCAACATGGTTCCCAAGACTCCTTTCAGTATGGGGCCTAACAAGAGAGGTAAAATGCCTCCACGTTGGACCAACATCTTCTTTTTTTGACGAATGGGAACGTGACGATGTTTGCCTAAGCATTGTTTCTGGTGTTTGGACAAAGGGATCGTGCCTTTCAAAACGTTCAAACAACATTCGCACACGGTATCGATGACCTCTTTGGAGGCCGTTTGAATGAGTTTTTTTCGTAGGGGTGAAGAAGCTTTGGACAGGACAGATAACAGGTCCCCATGTTTAGCTAAACGTGGTGGCAGTCCTTTCCTTTTCTTTCCTTGGGGTTTTCTGGAGGGTGACATTTTTGCTTGTGGGTTCCGGGACATTCACCGAACAGACACTAACGTCGATGACTTAACGCACACCCTTTTATCTTTTTTTTGGGACTATCGCTTTGTCATAAAGGTGACAATGTTTTTCCCAAAATCGCCAAGGAATCCTCCCCTTTGTTGACGCCTCTTTTTCTTGGAACGACTGTGTCTTTTCTTAGGGTAATGTCGATGCTTGGCTAAGCGCTTTGTCGGATGACGCGTCTGCCTTTGTCTCTTTCTTTTGTGGCTTCTTGGAGGTGACATCTTTTACAAGTTCGCTGATACCCCGACTTGGTCACAGGCTCTTTTTATACTGGAACGCGTCGCCACTGATTGTCTTTACGTTTTATCAGTTTGAGGACAGGCATGACACGTCGTGCAGGGGTACGCAACGGACTAAATCGAGCCAGTTCTTGCTTGGACAAATCCAGTAAACTTTGTAACATGCCCGATCTTTCTTGGACTTTGATTTTGGGAGAAGGTACTTTGTGAGCAGCAGCCACTGCCACTAAATTGGAGGGTCCTGCCACTGGGGAAGTTCTTTTGGGGGTCATCAACGGAGATGTTCTTGGTGTGATCAACGTCTCCAAGTACTCTTCAGTTCTGGGTGTCATCAACGGAGAAGTGGATGAACGTGAGGATGCCGGAGACGCAGTCACTGCCGTGGCAGGTCGTGGTTTGCGAGTGTAAGGTTGCGTCCTGGCCGAAGTGCCTCTTTTGCGACTAGTTTTCTTCTGTGGACTTTTCTTTTTCTGAGGACTTTTTCTCTGTTTCTTTTTCTGGGGGCTTCTTTTCTTTTTCCGGGGTGGTGGTGTCTGGTAAGAGGAGGGTCCTGCCAATGGAGAAATTATTCTTCTTGGGGACCTGGTCTTTTTCTTTTTCTTCTTCTTAGGGCTTCGTTGGACTTTTGTCTTGGGGATAACTTTGGGGGCATTAGGATCCCATCTTAAGAGTGAGCGAATGATGACCCCTCCTAGAGTACCGCTCCCTCCAGGTTTCAAAATGATTTGTTTTTTGGTTTGAGTGTCAATGCGGGGATCGGCCAGTTGGACCAAAGCGACTTTGTTTCGATCGAAAAAGCGTTGGGTTTGATGAGGAATCTGAATGATTCCTTGGAGTAATTGACGTGCCGTCACCGTGAACCATCGTAAGACTTCTTTGAGACTAGCTTCTAAGACACGGGCTCGTGTTTGTGGATCTTTTTCTCGACTGATGCCATACAAGGCACGAATCAATTTGACGGGAAGATGCGACTGAAGGGACGTCATGTTCACACTGTGTGAGACAGACGAAAAAGGGTCTGAGGTTTTTATAGATTTTTTTTTCATGGGGAGTGAAATGAAGTCGAGGACGGAGACGTGTACAGGACAGGCCCTCCGTCTTGGCACCAGTGGTGAAACAAGTGGGTACGAAATCGCAAATCCTCGGGGGTCGTAGGTTTCAAATCGACGAGTAAATAGGCGTGTGGCGTTTGAGTGGCATCGTCGTACGATTGAGTCAACCAAGGCGTTCCTAACTGTTTGGCTAAGACTTGCACTTGCGATTTATCTCGAGGGTTTTTAAACAAGACCACGTAATGCGCATTGAGACTGATGGTGCGATGGGCTTTACTTTGTTGAAACAAATTTTGGGTGATGTAAATGACACTGGCATTACGGTGATGCCCTTTGCGCGTGAACCACAATTTAATTTCTTCTTCGTCTTCTCCTAACATGTCGTCTAAAATGACCAAATGGGTTTGACGGGAGTCAGAGACGATGCCGTCGTCTTCTTTAGGAATGCCTTCCACAAACACGATGGAATCGCCTTGACTTTCTCGCAAGAGGCTGTACGCCGATTGCCACTCTTTGTAACACCACACGATCCGTTGAGGGGGTCGATCGATCAAATGATGTTTATGTTCGATCAAACGTTTGACGAATTCGGTTTTGCCTGAACCGCTAGGTCCAGCAATGAGCATGTTAAAGGGATGGCGAAGATACAAAGCCTCCCAACTGGCACGATCTAAGTGTTCGTCGATGACTTTGACAGTAGAGGAAGAGGGAGCAGAGACAGCAGAGGCAGCCATGGTGTGAGAAATGTCACTTGTGACACGAAAAAACAAACAAGACAAGAGTTTATATACTTTTTCAGAACACGTTTATTGAATGTTTTTTTTTTCAAACATGAATACGAAAGACAAAAATACATAAAAGCCAAAGGCTTAAGTACAAGAATAAAAGGCACATGATAACGATGAACGTGGAATAAACACAAGTGTCTGTACAACAACCACATGTTTTGGGTAATGTTCTAACCAGTTCAACAGGGGGTAAGGTCACACAAGTGTCCTCCCGAAAGGGTCTTTCAGGTCTGTCCACGACAGTCCTGTCCTGGGTGACGGGTTCTTCTTCTGGCACCGTCACTAACACGGGTTGAAAAGTAACTTTTTTCCTTGAACAACTCTCGTGCATACTGGGCCACTTCTTGGGTCCAAGCCTCAAAATCCCATTCTTTCCAGGCACGGACATCTGTCCAATGGGGATGTAAGTCACAAGCTACACACACATCGTCATACACGTCTTGGGTAGCTAAAAGTTGACGAATCTTTTTTTCCCGTAGAGGTCGAGAAGTATCCAGATGAAAACGCAAGGCTTTGACCAAAAGGAGTTTTTCGTGACCATTTAAGGCCATGGAGGTGGTAAGTACTGATCGTAAAGAGTCCACAAAGAATCGGCTGGTAAACGAAATCCCAAAAAACAAGTCACTAAGACACACACCACTTGTCGTCCCAAATTGAATGGATACAGTTCTTGTAATAATCGATGGTAATGATCCACGGTTTGAATATGGTCATTGAGTTCCTTCCAAGGAATCTGTTGGATGACATGTGACATAAGTCGTGGCATGGCAGCCTGTTTTTATAGTCTCTTTGTTTCGGAAACAATACACGTACTTTCTAGCCAGAGATCTTCGTTCTCCAGTAGGGAATCTAAATCTTGCATACTGTAACCGAAACTTCAGAGTTCGTTTACAAGTTTCCTCTTCCTCTAAGTAGATTCCACGTAAAATATGTTGATAATCCTTTAACTTGTCTTCCTCAATGTATTGCTGTAGGTGAATCTCGAAGTAACCAAAATAATGAACATTTCGATCATTCACTAACTCAAAGTGTTGAACAGGGTCTGACCACTGAAACAATTTCTGACGAATCAGTTCTCTTATACCATTCAGGTACCAGTGGTTAAAGATCTGGTGACGTAACGGATGCAATTGTTCTTTACGTTTGACTTGTATTTTCACCAGCTCTCGGTAAATGCGTTCTCTCAACTCCACAGGCAAAGCACGAATGTTCTCTAGCAAAGTATCCATGAATAGGTCATACTAAATCCTCTTTGGTCTGACACAAGAAATGTACTCTTTGCACAAACATGGTTTCACTTCAGTGTCGAATTTAAATCGTTGAGTCACTAATCTACACATTACAATTCGTTCAGAAGTTTCCTCTTTCACTAAGTTGACATTGTGTTCAAGATGTTGGTAATTCGTTAACTCTTCCTCTGGAATTCGATGCAGTACGTTTACAATGATGTAGGTAGAATCGTCCATACCAAACCAATCCTTTTTAAAACTAGAGGATCGTTGATCAATGTCTGTCCGATGGAACACTTTCAATTGAATCAATCCTTGTATAGCCTTCAGGTACCAGTGGTTCAAACACCGGTGACGTAACGGATGCAATTGTTCTTTACGTTTCACTTGTATTTTGACCAGCTCTCGGTAAATGCGTTCTCTCAACTCCACAGGCAAAGCACGAATGTTCTCTTGTAAAGTATCCATGAACAGATTATTATGGTAAGAAGTTACTTCAATGTCTCGGTCCCACTAAAGGTAAGTAATGACAATTCGGTGACCATCGAGCATGTTCTACGTAGGCCGAATCTTGCGGTTCCCAGTGGTGAAGTGACACACTGCAACTGAAGCACTTGACTTTATCTCCTTCGCCCAAGTAGAAAAATCCGGCTCTGGCTAATTCTTCAGGGGTCGGTCCTCCCAGATACTTAGGCCATTTTCCTTTGAACGATTGAAGACGATTTTCAAAGTCGCAGTATTCCGACAAACGCACAGGAAACGAATATTCGTTTTTCACAGGTTCGTTTCGATGAGGGTTGAGTGACATGGGCAGGAGTTTGCTCAGGGCTGGATGACATCCGTAGGGAGGTAAACGTGAAGGTCGACATTCCCCTTTAAAACGAAACCCAGTAAAATGTCCAAGAGGACGAGCAGCATCGCTTTCGCATCCCAAAGGTTTGACACGCACAGCATCACTTTCCATGATAGGGGTAGGGGCACTAAAGTTCCCATGATGCTTTACGGCATCGCTCAGGTCACAACGTACAGCATCGGTCCCATCGCAAGGCTCACAATCGCACTCGTCTGCAAACTCCGTTACGCAATTACAATGGTAACCACATGGACAATCGCAGTTTCCTTCCGGACATTTTCCGTCGCAATGTCTGGGTCTTATCCATCCAGTATTAGTCACACTAGAGGAAGATACAACTTTTTTACAATCCCCAAACTGGAACGATGTCTCTTTCAAAGTATTCATCTTGTTTGCTCGGTCTTGGTAGTCACAATGAACTATCGATCTTGCCTAGGGTTCCTTTTTATATACAGACCAATACCGACGTGACCGTACGGTAAGGTGAAATGATTGGGAAGTCGAACTCGCTTCTGGTACACGATTTGATAAACTTTTTCCAAAGGTCGACTGACGATGTGGTGAGTGGGTAAACGTACAATCTTGTTCGGTTGGTAGGTGGTCACTTTAAAGTTTCCATCCTCTCCCGATTGCAAGGCTTCTTTCAATACCCCAAAGTTGACCACTCGACTGGTACGATAATTCAGAGTCAGTCCTTTCACTTTGCACGTCGTGTGCACTTCTCCTTGTTTGTCACGGTATTCGTAGCCGTAATTTTTGGGACCGCCACTGACGAAACTTAGAATCTTGTCGTCGGGATGCTCGTCTGTCCAGGCTCCTAAACGGTCTCCTTCGATGTTAGGGTGATGTTGAATCGGGTGATGGATGTAAATGCAACTGTCTGTGTCAAAGTACAGGACGCGTTCTTCTAACAGTTCTAAAGCTTCGTACAATTTTAAGCGAGCATGAGCTGTCACGTAAGCCGCAATGATGACATTTCCAAAAGGGTCGTCTTGTACAAAGTCCAGATCTTCTTCGTAATTGACCAAGATCAAATTCTCTCGAACGACGTCCACGTGTTTCATGTATTTGGTTTTGTCGTGAATCATCTGGAAGTAGCGGGAAGGTTCTGTCAAATATTCCGTCTTGGGTAAACACGGTCGTTGTGCCATTTTACCCCACAAGCAATTTAACATCACTTTGGCAAACGATCGCCTACCTTCGTTTTTCTCGATGTGGTCTAAAGTGATGCCTTCTTGTTCGTAGTATTTCTCTTTGAATTGTATTTGGTTTTCGGGAGTGTGACACCAGGAAGGATAGCCGCTGGCTTCTTGCTTCAGTTTCAAAAAGGCATCCACGTAGTATGCGAAAATGCCTTTCTGACTGGGATCACCCTTGCGGTACTGTTGTGTCTTGGGAAAGTGGCAAATTTCGTACACTTCTAACAGTTGGTATCCCATGTCCAGAGCTTTGAACAATTCTACGCTGACCCAGGTTCCCGTCAAGGCCCGTTCTTCCTGGCTGTGCTGACAAGGTTGATCTTGGTTGCACGTTTCGGCACAAGTACGGCACAATGGAAACATCAGTTTGCCTTGACAATGGTGAGGTAAGACGGGATGGTATAGGTTCGTGGGAGGCAAAACTTTACACTTGATCAAGCCTTCGTATTGTCGAATGTTTTTCAGGTCGATGTGTTCCGTTAACAATTGCGGGTGACCTACAGGAAAGCGACAATATTTGCACACGTAGGGATACAGCGAACACACGTCCAAGTATTTGATTTCTTCTCCTTTCTCTTCGTCGGCTTGGTACAGCAAACAGGTGGCATTGGTCCTTCCTCCGTACAAACTATCCCTCGGGTTCAGCGGGTCCATGAACTGGTAACTTTCCACGAGGCGTTTAAACTCGGGATCGGTTTTCATACGGTGATCGTACTCGTGTTCCCACATTTCCACCACTTGGTATCCTTCCTGTTCCAACTTTAGGCGTCGCTGACAAGTGTCCTGGTACAAGTCTTCCATGGTTCGTTGCAAAAACTGATTTTTAGTGCCACGGTCAGGGTAACAGACGGGACATCCGTGAAATAAGCAACCGTTAAACTCGTACACGATCTTGGGGTTTTCTAAGTCCCAGCCATCGACCGAATACGTTCCGATGGTCTTTTCACCCCCTCCGTTGCGGGCATGCTGAATCCACTTGTCTTCCTTGTCGCACAAGTAATGTAACCAACGTGGGGCTTTGACCGAGTATTGACGTTTGACAAAGTGGGTCGTTTGAGGACTGATGACAGCCACGGTGTTTTCAGGCATGAATCGTTGTCGATACACTAAGGAACACGCTTTGGCAATGGTGCAAGCTTCTTTCAAAGGATCGACCCCTCCGTGTTCCATGAACAGTTCTCGAAATTTTCCACAGCAACGCCGTAAAATGTCCACGTCGGAACGACAATACTTTAGCATTTCTTCCTGAAAGTCGAAAGGGTCCGAAGCGTGAGCCTGGTACCAAGCGTAGAAAGCTTCTCGTTGTTCGGTACGCATGTTGTCGGGGTCGTAATAGTGAGCCTCAGGTAAATGGGGTAGAACGGCGTGTTGATTGGCTTCCGTATTGAAAAAGTGTGGAAAGTACCCTTTAGCCATTTCTGTCATTCCAAACGTTTTAGGCATTCGACTCAAAGGCATGGCCAAATAGCTCATCGAATCTTTAAACTGTACTTGTCCCACTTGCATGAAAATGATTTTGGCTCCGTTCAAAGTCACTTTAGGACGCTCGGTGCCTTGTTCCGTATAGTACCTCAAAAGAAACTGTCCATCGTATCCGGAGAAATTGTGAGCCATCACCGTGGCATGACGATGACAATCTCCGTAACGTTCGATGTCCTCTTGGCTCCACGTCTTGTCGATGGGGGTCTAAGACCCATTGTGCAAAATCGGCTAACGTGTTCGGTCCCCGAAAGATTTTTTCACGCCCTCCAGGAATCTTGCTGCAGTGAGGGCAATGACTGAAGATAGGTTCTTGAATGCACTTCTCGCACGCTCGATGAGCCACGCAAAAATTAGGAATGTGAATGCCGGTCTCTTGCATGCATTCGAAATCGAAAAAGATGAAATTGCCTTTCTTCTTGTGACCGTCCTCTTTCTCTGGTGGGGGTTGGTATTTTTGCACGTAGCATTGGTGTTCCAAGTCCACGATGTGGTGACAAATGTGACATTTTTTCTTTCCTCGACATACGTGTGCCTTGGCATTATTGGTAAGTATGCCTTGTCCACACGTAGGGCACAATCTCAGCAGTTGACAAGCGCATTTCTTCTGTGAACCTTGTGTTTTCAGATGTTGTTGGTAACAGGTAGGGCTGACAAACGTGCGCAGACAAGTTGAACAAGGCACTGGTTCTTCGCTCAGACAGGGTGGAGAGGCCAAACATCCTGGGCATTTCCATCCACAATGTTTGTGTTGCTCTCGATTATTATAACCATAGTCACATTTCTCACAATAATAAGCATATCCCAGGAATCCAGTGATACTGGTAATGGTATCGAAATGGTCATCGTGATGATAAAGGTGAATGTATTTTCCGTCCTTAAAATCTTGGCCTCGAAACAATAGAGGCCCGCGCATTTCTTGAGGGTGCACTTTCAAGGTGTATCGTGGAGCTAGGACATCTTGCAATTTTTGCATCTCGGGAATGCCACAGGGTGTGTCTTTGGGCAGTCCGGCTTGTTGTAACAGGAGTTCTGCTTCGTTTCGTTGTTTGGCTCGGTCGGAACGTTGAATAGTGTTCCAGGTTCTTTTCCATTCTACCGTGTCGTTCTTGTTGGCATAGGTTCGTCCCACCACGATGGCACGGGCTAAACACATCTGGTCATGAGGGTTGTTAATTCGGACGAGACTCGTTTTGGTGTTGCGAAGGTCGTCCACCAATAACATCTTTTTGCGTCCTGTCCCTTGAGGAGGAGAGACGTGGGTCATGTCCAGTGTGGCTTTACCATCGGTGATGTCAAACTGATCATTAGATTGTTGTACGTGTTGAATCTTGTCCATGACTTTGGAAGCAGTCAATTCTGCAGGGGTGCTAAACTCGATCCAAACAGGGGATTTCAAACCGTCGTGTTGTATGGAAAGTCTCAAGCGATCGTCTTCTTTGGGTTGACATTGTCGCTTGAGTGCAGTGAGCAAAGAATCCCACACCTCAGTGATGAACACTTCTGCTTTCTCTAACGGCACTTCAGCCTTGAAATCTTTAAACTTCACCGTGTATTTGTAAGCCGTGGTTCTAAATTTTCTAGAGGACGCTTTTCCGTCTCTCGAATGGAATAGTACTTTTCAGGGTTGACAAAGGGCGGTGAACTTGGTTTAGAGGGTTCGGATTCTGGTTCACTCATGTCCTCTTCAAAATCACTGGCATGAATTTGTGCCAAGATTTCAGCCCTGATACGAGGCGATAGATCACGTTTCTGCCTCTTACTTTCTTCTTCTTCTTCTTTCTTCTCGAATGAATGGGATCGTTTCATCTTGAAAGCAAAAAGTCAAATGACTCAAGTTCAAACACCATAAACTACTTTATAGTCATAGCAGACCAGCGTATATAAAAGGGTGTGTGTCTTGTCCTTTCACTATTCATTTCACTCTCAAGCCGAGCACAACGATGGAAGAGACTAACCAGATGGAACGTTTCGTCAGAGCTTTTCGAGGGGTCATTAGAAAATTCTCTTCAGACCAGCCTACGGACTACTCTCCTTCCTTTAGAGATAAAAGTCAAGATACTTGCTATATCTGTCAGAAGAAAGGGCATTGGTCTTCAGAGTGTCCAGACCGTCAAAAAAGAAAAAAAACAGGGGATAAAAAAGACAAAAGTCAAGATACCTGTTATTATTGTAAAGAAAAAGGACATTGGTCTCCAGATTGCCCAAAAAAGAAACAAGAGGAGTCAGAAGAAAAGAGGAATTCTTCAGAAGAAGAGAGGGATTCTTCAGAGGAAGAGAGGGATTCTTCAGAGGAAGAGAGGGATTCTTCTGAGGAAGAAAGAAGACAGGTGAAGAAAAAGAAACAGGAGAAAAAAAGAAGAAGGGAAGAAAGCGAGGAGGAAGAAGAGGAAAAGAGTGTGACGGTGAAGAAATTCAAAAAACAGAGAGACTAAACAAGGAGAAAAGAAGAAATCAATGAACTTTTTATTAAAGTGTTGTGTTGTGAATTGTGAATTGGATTGTAAAAAATGGAGAAAAGAATAAATGAATGATATAAGGTAAGAGTCTTTGAGTTTTGATTTTAAAATAAGAAGCTACACTCACGCACTCATACACAGACACGTACTATAAGGGTAACATGGGTGAGTTTTTTTTTTTGAGTTATTGGCAAATTGAAATTGTATTTCTTTTCGAGAAATGTGGGTGGCCCTGAAAAGGGCCTTTTTTCTTCATGGTGTAGGGGTGAGTTTAAGCAATCAATTTTAACTGCCTTAAGCCTTTGCCACGGCCAAGGCCTACTTCTGGACTGCGTAATGTTGATGATGATTGGGTTGAAATCACTAAGGGTGGTACGGTAGGCTTAGTCACAGGGTTGACATGTTTGGCTCGGGAAGGTCGTATTCTCTTCGGTCGTGATAAAGAAGTCTGATACATTTGTTTCAGACTTCTTAACTCCGCTAAAATGTCCAACAGTACCGTGACCGTTTGATTTTCACCCTCTTGTTTCTTTGCTGCTGCTGCTACTTCTTCTTGCTGTTGTTTTTTTCTTACCTCTTCTTCTTGTTGCTGTTGCTGTAGGAGAAAAGCCTGTTCCGCTTCCTTTTGTCGTTGTATAAATTTCTCCAATTCTTCTTTCTGTCTCTGTCTAAAATTCTCCACTTGCGGTAATGAAGAAGGTAACGAAGGTTCCGGAACAAATTCTTGCGAGGAGAGAAAATCAACAAAATCCCAATTCACCTCTTCTGAAAGTAAGTCCGGGTTCCCTTGGGCGGTCTCCCCTGCTGGTGCACCCCACTGGATCGTTTTCTGAGTTTCCGTCATGTTGAATCACTATCGCATAGATTGACTGCACACAAGCGCTAGCGAATCTATATTGACTACGTGACGTCACAGACTGCTCTCTTCGGATTGGATGCGGGCTGACTGAATTCTGTAACGCGTGTTCGGATTGGTGAATGAACTCAATCCGTTTCAATCCTTTCTGTCCCTATAAATAAGCGCAGTTCACTGCATTGATTCACCTATTCTCGGAGCCTCAACATGTGGACCGACGTTGAATCTTCAACCCTTGTGTCAACAATGATGTTCAGGACGGACATGCTCATGTATGTCCGATCCAAGTGGACCGTTGTCCACAGGACCAACAGCAGCCTGTGGATAAGAAGAGTCTATATAGAGAGACAAGGTTGCCTCAAGAGGACTCTGATGTATGGCCCTGCTGTAAGACGAAGTTTGAGGAAAAGAAGATGTCGCAAATGCCCTTTATGTTAAGGGCATATTAACATAAACCAAAGGCCCTTTTCAGGGCCAGCCATATTTCTCGAAAAGAGATAGCCTTTGAATTGCCTACCCCTTTTTTAAAAAAATTTTTTTTTTAAAATAAAAAAAAAAAATCCCATGTTAAATTCCCCTTGTACGTAGAGTGACCCACGATTTATTGCCATGTTAAATTCCCCTTGTACGTAGATTGTCCCACGATTTATTCCCATGTTAAATTCCCCTTGTACGTAGATTGACCCACGATTTTTCGCCATGTTAAATTTCCATTGTACGTAGATTGACCCAGGGGTGTTTTGAGTGGAATTCCCATTGTACGTAGGGTGCCCCACTTCACTACTAATATCTACTAGAGGAACAATCATCAAAATGTGAATTTAGTTGTTTTCCTATAACAGTCAATAATCTCTTTAATATGCTTGAATGGCTTTACATGATTCCCGAGTAGTTGTTTTTCCAAGCGTAAATATCACACACGTAGGTGCACACACACAGATACAAAGACAAATACTCACACACTGACCGAACTTATTACAGGGGGGCTTTCTAATTACCATACTGGTCATGTGCCTACCCCTAGTGTTCTCAGAAAGATGTCCTTCCATTAATAAATGGCTTGATGATGACAACACACAGAACATGCAGCGCGTTACACTACACTGACCAAAACGTTTATTGAGGAAGTAATAAATGTCTTTCTGATGTTCCCACGATATTTCCGGGTGTTGTTTCAGGCTGTAAAACAAGTCTATGGTGGCACATTTAGGGTCACCAATTATGAAGAAATAGGGCAAGCATCGGAGTCCGCCTTCATCAGATAAAATGCAGGGATTCTTATAATTCTTCAGAAACTTGATTGGTTTCTAAATATGTAGAAAGTATATAATTATTATTATAGTATTATATTTTTCACTGTCAAAATCAGAATTATACAATGCCACAAGGAGGTTATACAAAAATCCAGAGTTTAGGGACATATGTCCTGTATTTTCTTTATGTTGGATATAGTGATCAAAGTTGATAACATATATCACTCAGAAGGTCATATCCAATTTACAAGCAGAGAGAGAGAGAGAGAGAGAGCACCTTAGACATCAGATACTGATCAGACAAATCTATGTTGTCTTCAAGCCTCGAACTGTTTGAACAGAGTTGTAGTCGACACTATTCTCTGGTTATTTATCTCTATATGCATTTCTGGTACACTTTGAATGAGAAGACTGGACACATCCAGTTGTTTTCTTCCCCACAATAATTGATAGAAGACAAACAGCCCTACCGGCAGTATGCATGTAAAATACAGCAGGTGCTACTTTGTTTTCTTATTATCATATCCTAAATCTGTTGAATGCTGCAAAAGTAGAAGCAGAAACACTCTTGCAGATTAATTAGTGAACTCAGCGTCTATAAACTCAACTAAGTCTCTGATTTATTGAGAATTTCTACCGTAAAATATGAAAGCTAAAACCAGTGATTTTCATTTCTCTTTCTCCAGACAATACATTTGTGCAATTTGTGTTCTACCGTGAATTAAACGTCGGCACAAATAGGAGAAAAGTCTTTGGTTGAGCATGCTCTCAAGTTAGCTTCTCTGACTATTTATAAATTTTCATTGTTTTATATTTCAGTCTGGTTTACTTCTAACTTTGGAAACACAATCGTACATTATGGGTGCGGGTTTTATTCCCATTATCGGATTAGCCTGGATAAGCCTTTTTGGTGTGGAATTAGACTATACACTTTGCTCTTCTTATCTCAGCTTGATATAACTTTCCCCTAAAATGCTAAACCAATACAATGTGAATACGTATATCTCATGTTTAACGACCATTCGGATACACGAATAAACTAGCTTACTGTATTCCATTACTTATCTACGTGTTCTGTTTTTTATTATAAATTTGGTTTTGGAACAAAATTTGCAGGCCCTTATAATGTATTGTCTTTTATTAACCTCTGTTTGGACAATGCGAAAGTAAATTTTTTATTTGGAGAAGAAACACTCATGTGGAACCTTTCGAATAAATTGTTGCTAAATGTCAAAATAAGCTCCAAAACTGAGATTTAGATTTAATTTGAGCTCAAATAAATGATCAAACGATTGATTGTATTTGCTATTTGGTTTTATAATTGTTTCACGGCGTTAAAAGTAATATTTGCAATATATAGCAACTGGGAACCACACTTCCTGTTCCAAAAATTCTTTCAATGGTTACGAATATATGGTCATAAACTAAGAAACAGAAATAAACGAAACCAAAACGTTTCCTAGAACGTAACAAATAATTTAAGTCCCTAAGTTAGAAAATCAAAATTTAAGACGAACTTATATTATTGTTTAATAAGTCAAAACTAATCCTGAAAGGTTCTATTACAAGTCCAAAATATTAGAGTGTTCTGAAAGAATTTATGGTCTTGAATGTGCTACTGTAGCAATAATCTTGAATATGTTGAAGTGCCAACAGCCTTGTTGTATCACCATGGCATTGTTCAAAAGTCCTTTGAATGAATTCACAAACGTCAAAAAATGTTGCTTTAGTCCAGACCGTAACATTAACACTTTGTAATCCCAATTAATAATTGAAACAAATGATTCCTATTAAATTATATCTAGACACAACATTATATATATATAAGGAGACTACATTTTAAAAAAATAACATGACTTAGTCATCCAGTGGAAAATTATCCCAAAACTTGAAAACAAGTTCGTTATTAGGAGAGACTTTTAAACTTGTCAACATCTATTTCTTGTTCACGGCAATCTACCGTGAATGTCCAAAAGCGAAGATACAATATAGATATACATAAAATGACAAAACATTGGTCTTTAAAAGGGAAATAATGTAGGCAATGGCTGTATCATATTATGATTTACTTGTAAACATGTGGCTGGAGACTTTAAATCCTTTGATGACGAGTTCTCAATTTGCCCACGCATGTTGTGTCTTCGGTTTAGCTTCATATATATTGGGTTAGGATTCATTATTTTTAACCTGTCTCAATATACTTTCAATTTTGAGAAATCAATCGTTGCTGAGGTTTGTTACCTTTCTTTTTGAATTTAAATACAATTATGCAGAGAATATTGCAAACTGTACATTGGACGCATTATCTTACTGTTAAAAGATGCCTAATGTGTGCAGACTTATTTCATACTAGCAGGTGATTCCTGACTTTTGTAAGAAGGTTATCAACGTATCGTACGTGCATGTCATGTATTGGGTTATCCAGCGACCGATCATTGTGTATTTGTTAACGGAGACATACTTGTAAGAAACAATGAGAGAAATATAATAGAAGCTCAAATGACGTTAACGCTGCAGTTAATAAATCTCACCCAAATCCAAACTATTCCATCGACATTAAGGCCATTCTTGCAATGTGCAAATTAGGTGTGCATGTTTGTAAAATGTTGGATGATTTAACCTTTTAAAAGTGATATGTGTACATTACTACCGTTCTAAGCAAGCAGTCAACACGAAAAAGACTATAATTTGGTGTGGATTTACTTAACCTTTAGTTGTGTATATTTAATTTATATTATTTGTTGGCTTTTCTTAATAAATATATGCTAGGTATAATTATATTTTGTTACTGACCTTAGTCCAAAATGAAGTTCATGGAGTATTTCATTAGGGATGTTGATTTTGTAAAGAACTTAATACATAGCTAATATTTATCTGTGAGTAGATAATACATAGTAGAATCATTATTGAGGTAAACATTTTTTTATTTTAATCTGAGTCTAGAACATTGGAATTAGCCCAATGAAAATGTTGGTGTGCCCGATGTTTGCCATATTCTTTATTATGATTTTTAATAGACCTTATCTTGCTGACAACTTTGAATATTCTAGAAATAATTTGTTGACCCTTACCCTGGTTTTATTTTTGTGTCTTAGTGTTTTATAAAATATTTTTCACTTGAAAACTTATTCATTCTGGCCTCAGCGCCTATAATTATTCAAATTATTATTCACTGGAATTACATCGTGCTAAATAATATTCTTGGACAGAAACCTTAATTTGGAATTATAGTGAATTCAGACAATGACATATTGGATTTTTATATTATTTTGATACATCAAAAGGTTCTTAGTACATCTCCACTATCCAGGTAACTGGAACATGAACTCATTTGAGACTACAGGCACATTAGCACATTCTTAGTTGAAAATCCCAAATTCTTTAATGCATATCGTTAACTTTATTATTTTTTTCACATGACTGATAACGTTATCATTAAAATAGCAAAATAATTGTTCTTTTTTATTTTTGAATAAAATACAGAAATGGTAACCACGTCATTTGAAGTGCTAATGTCAGAAAATAATTAAACTTACAGGTGTACGATAACATGCAAAATCGTCAATATCAGATTGCTATTCTAAGTAGTTGTAATAAACTAATGTTTTGAAAAGTTTTATGAATATATCAATATCAATGAAATTATCGATCTTTTAGAAATCTAAATAAATACTGAAAAAACAAGAGAGTCAATAAAAGTATTTAAACTAATAACATTTTAGGATATGGTTGAATTATTCAGAATTCAGAAATATATTAGGGTAGTTGAAACAATTATGATGCGCTATAATGAGAACTTTTATTTTATAGCGGCGTTTTTGAATGAGACTTGCGAATAATAGTACTTTTATATAAAACAAATAATTTTGAAATGCATCCTAAAAATTATAACCCCAAAACGTTATTGGTTTATTTTGAGAAAGTATGTAAAGTCTGGATAACGAAGAGAAATGAGTATTGTTGGGAGAGAAAGCATTACTGTCTGAAGTACAGCATGGTTTCAGAAACATTTACTTTAGGATGTCATGATAATAATAAATATCTATTTAATTAATGAACGTGCAAATAAGAATAATAATATTTATACCATTGTAGACTTTAATAAGAATTTAGTGAAGACTTTAGATTTAAATTAAAACCTCATATTAAAATTGAAACTTACATTGAGAAAAAGATTTAGTAAAGAACTCACCTAAAACGAAACGAATAAACATTAGTTTCCACAGATTAGTAAGGGTCGTTTTAGGATCATATCAACACTTTGGAGTTTATATCGTAATAATGACAGTAATACATTGATCAAGCCATTAATACAAAGACTGAATATTATACGACCAAGAACACATTGCTGTCTCGTCCCGATGTGGTAAAAGTAAAACTGGAGTAGATGTAGTGTACTGTTTGCCCGAGCAAAAAATGATGACTATGGTGTACACATGGCAACGCAGACCTTGTCTAGGCACACCTTTGTTTAAAAACTTTTGAAATTGTTCTTTAACGTCAATGGAGTGTTATGTATATTTAATTTACATGTTTTGTTTTTAAGTTTTATAATTCATTGCATACTATTGTATACTAACATTGTATGTTGGACTTGACTTTGTCCAAAACTGAGTTCATTTCTGCCTGACCTGATTGACCGTTTTAAATTTTATTCTGTGTTAACATCTAATACATATCTAAATTATTCTCTGTGTATGGATTGTTATATATAGAAGAAGTAAATACTTTTCTGGGTTTGGAATTTCCGGAATGTAATTCGGGTTATGGTTTTTATTTTGTAAATATTAGGATAGTTGTTAAAGGTTATATCCCATTAGGTATTGTTGTTCATACAGAAAATCCTAATTGTGACCTTAGGTCAAGTAGACAATTATGTAATCTTGTAGCTGAGTGAATTATTTGGTTCGTGTTGCAAGATCTCGCTTCTCAAGTTGTATTATATGTTGTTTCCAGTTGTACTAAATTGTATTTCTTCAAATTACTGAATTCAAGTGATTATTTCTCTGGAAATACGAACGTGCTCCAATAAAATTCTTGGATAGAGACACTCACTGCAATTTATAATGAATTATATTGATGTGATTTAACAAAAGACTATTGACACATAAACACTTTATAAGCTACAGCAGGCACATCATTGCCGTCTGTTTGTGGATTTATTCTGGACTTTTAATTACTTGCAAGGGGAACGCATGTGTACTGCAAAGAGTTTCGACTGCCGGGTGAGGCAGCCGACAAATTATGATTAACTTGAAATGGCACGGAAAAAAGCGAACCAAGTATTGAATAGATATTTTTATGCGCGATAAATTACCTGATGCGCCACGCACCCGTGAAAGAGAAATAATATTAATCTAGATTCGCATGAAGGTCCGAGTACTCAAAAGGCCTAGTATTACATCAATTCACGCAACTCCATATGTTGTGATTCTTATGGTCTGTTGCCACAACAAAAATGTATCAAGTATATTACCACGAATGGAAGTGATTCATCATTCTGGGTATAAACGCTGCCAACACAAACTGCGATACATCCTTCATGTGGGATAGAAGCTATAGCGGTACCTATTGCCGTGACAAACTTGACCAATCCGGTGACCGCGTTGCACAAATATATAGAACACTACGACCAACCCGGATAAATAAACTTTGCTGTAATTGAAATAACAATATGACAACATACAATTCTAGATGATCAAGAAAATGCTAAAATGGAGAAAAAAGGCGTTCGTGATTAAATCAAGTTTTACACAAAAGACGATTTATCCGCATTAGTGGACTACACATAGGTAGATAAGTTCGAAGTTTTCGTGTTTCAAAATCAATTTGGCCAGCTAAAAACTAGCAACTTTAAAGTAACTGAGATTATTACTAGAATTCTAGGGTCGGTCGCCAGCAAATTCGTCGAAATCAACTAGGTAGGTAAAATAAGAGTTCGAGAATGTCCTGTGCGATTATCCCAGTTGAAATTGGAAAACAGGAGGAACAAGAAGTTGTCGTTTTGAGTGGCCCAGAACGAGACCAAGGCGCGACTACAAAAATACGTGGAAGTCCAAACTGCTATACAAAAACATGATCTGGCTGAACACACAAGTTTCGCAATCCCCAATGAAATTCCGTTGAAACATGCCGATATTGCGAAGAAACTAACCAAGCTGGAAAAACCGGAAACACCGCAAAATAACATTAGATTGTTACAAACGTATCTTGAGCTAATCAAGTTTGGGATCATAAAAGTTTGGGATGAAGTTGTCGAACTTCTATCTGGTGAGTTTAAAAACGATTTGGAAAGGTAGATGGAGAACACAGGAAGAAAAACCTCTGTGATAGCGTTTATGCAAGACGAAATGGTTATTATTTTAATAAATCTGGTATTCGGGTTATTGGTAACCCACTTTCTCAATAGGCTGTGCTGGAAACACGGCTTGATTCAGTTGGTAATACGTTGAACGATATGAGGTGGTAAACAGCCAGCCTTTGGGATAAATAATAATCTAAAAACAGACTTTGAGCAAACCTTTACGCATAGTTTCAGGTAAGTAGTTTGGTTAAATACTGTTTTAAAATTGGTCCCAGATTACTAAAATCTGCCTTAAGCAGACTAAGCTGTCTATATTGAACTTTAATACACAAGCGCGTGATTATGAGCATAGTGTCACGGCACTCCGACTTCAGGTCCATAATTAGAATAGAATGTCAACAACACAGAGATTGCGAACGTAAATCGACCAACGTCAACGATGACTGCGGCGATATAAACGTGTAGATAGAATCATTAACGTCGCATGCGTTATAGCATCTGCACATGGCTTGGTTTGGTTGAAATGGAACAGCCACCTTATTGACGATTTGGGGACTCCATGACATAGATGAAGTTCACATTCACGAAGTAACCGTTGATTTTTAGCTGATGTAACGTATCAATCTTTTCTACTATGTAAACTGCAGTTAGATTTAGATGAAGTCTGGTGTACCTTTACTCCACTTTGGACATCTCATCGAGTATCAAATATATTCTCTCAATATTTATATTTATATTAGATTTGTTTTTTAAAAACGATTTTAGAATTAGAATTATTAGAATTATGCTTTTCTAATTAGTTTACGTGGGCGGGCTAAGAAAACATTTTTTGTGTGCTGTACACTGACATACACGTTCACAGCATCAGGGTGTGCGGGGTGGGTTGGTGGTGCCCGGTATAAACATGTTTTCAAGACATTCCCCACGGTATTGCTGCCCCTGCTGTGCCCAAGGACAACACTAAACAGCAGACCATAGTGCCCCCTCCCCCTCTGGCCTAGTGCTTGATAATAATGTGAGCTTGGTATGAATGACAGAAAAAACTTAAAATGATACATACCTTGTTATCTTGTATGATTTCAATTTCCAGGACTATTATTCTTCAAGGAGTTTTAAGAAAAGAACAGTTGTGTTCGCCCGAGTTTATTTTTTTATATAAAAAAACAAGTTTTATTCATTTATCCTTGTGAAAACGATGCATCATACACCTTTCCTGATACCTTGAATGAAAGAGTAAGTTGTGTTGAATTCAGTCTACCGTGTACCTGCTTATGGCTACTATACGTCGTTATTTCGACATCGCGACCGTTAACTTTACAGAGTGCCCTTCGGCATGCTGTTTTTAGCGTTTTTGACCAGTAGCCAATAAAACTTGAAGTATGCTGGCTATGTGTCTTGTGGGGTTTTAATGCCATTAATAAGTTCATGATAGGCTATACATGGCACCCAGTACAGTTGGTGGATGTCGTTGATCCGTTTCGTACGATACTATCTTGACCTCATCTAAAGTTATTTTAGGTTATATCTACTAAGGCTACGTTACGCCGCTGTATTTCAGCTTTATTTCGAGTATACGTATGTAACCATAGCAAAACAAGTTTACTTGTCGCGCTGGATATGTCTGCAATGATCTAAAAGGCGTTAATTATTGCTCACCTAAATACACCTACGACCAATAATGCCGTAGCGAAACCAGTCAAACTAAGCCCAACCGTGGCGGCCTGGTATGTTTTCAGGCTGACTCATACAGTCTGCTGTAATATAACTTGTTTGTGCCTCTTTAACTGGGCGTGACAAGTTTCCCAATGGGGGCGTTAGAAATTCTAATTCGACCACCAGAACTACGTAACAACGAAATTTTATCGGAAAGAATTATAGTGATATATCAGTAGTATCAGAGTAGGCGTTTTGTCATTTTTGTCCACGTTTGTGGCCCTTCCACCCTTCCTCTCCTGTAACCGTATCATTTATTTATCCCATAGATGACCGATATATGTTTATAACTTTTAATTTTGTCCACCTACTTGAGCCATTGAGCCAGTAATGGGGGTAAGGTCTCGGACGTATGGAAGTGCCCCAATAGGCTTCCAAGAAAGAGCAAAACCATAGACTTTGATAAGACTTGGATGCCTAGGCAACTCACAATGGCAGCTGCTATTTCTAACGATACTGTATATAGACAGGCTTGTATTACGGATTGTAACTATACTATACTATATCAATAGAAGTTCTCTAGTGATTTTTCTCCACAGCATTGCATATACCGCAGAGTACAGTTATATAGCACGCGTAAGGATGATTTAAAACTGGCAAAAAGAAAATATATAGCTGATTTGTGAATATTTTCATATTGAAGAATGCTTGTGGTTGTTTATATACAAATGTGGAGCGATAGCCAGACCATCGACTCCCAAAGGTTACTGACGGTATGTATGGGGGTCTCTAATAACGGCTTAATCCTGTCAAAAGATTGGAATATCAAAAATGTGATGGATAAACTGAGACCGCAGTACCGCTTCAATGCATCATAGAGGTTTATTAAAGAAGCACAACAAATGTTTTATGCATTCTTTCAAATATACCCGGGATAAATTTGATAAGTTGGTTAACTCGGGAGTGACCTTATAAATGGAACGAAATAAAGATGGGCAGATTTTTGAAGCAAATAGAACTGAAAAATCTGAAGCATACTGTGCGATCCTTGATGTTATCCTTTGTCTGGACCCTCATGATAATCTTGACAGAGTGTCCGTTTATTCTCGGGAATTCAGTTTTGATCTTCTGGCCAACCTAATACTGTTCTGATACTTGACTGTGCAATATCTACAAAATAACTTTAGGTAAATAGTTCATGTTCTTTCAGTCGTTTAGCAACTTCGGAATCTTTCCTGTAGCCAAGTTTATTCTTTGCATGGTTTCATCGTTGATTAATTCTATTTAGTACGCGCCTATGGAAAACTTAATTGTTTGCCAGTCAATGCCATCATCTGGTTTAGTTTGATACGAAGCACGAACGAAACTTCGAAGTAGCTTCGTCATATATTTCGCCAATTATAATACACGCGTAATGATTCAAGTGTAATTTCCAGATATTGTCATGAAAAGGATTCAATAACGCTGGGGAAATTAGAATATATTCGAGCCTGGTTGAAATGCATTTATCATTCTAACATTACTCAGGGTTGTATTCACCACAATTGTTTGCAAAGCTGAATTCATTTCACGTAATAAATGTATGTCCAAGTCGATTAGACAATGATAATTTTAGTCGTGACGATAATCTGTTGCGGTGATGTTTAATCATGGCGACCTTAGTAGCTACAGACAACAAGATCAATCATAACTGATACATAGGACGATCAATGACATCTTGAATGAGAAATTGACTTATATCTCTTCGTTGATTACTCAGCCAGAACTATTGCTAGCACAAACTGATACTTCTATCATTTTGATGCCAGGTCATCTGCCTTAATACAGCTATTTAAGTTAAATCACATCATGTGACGGATGCTGCTCCTATGCGTTGAGCACAACGCTGCCTATTATTTTCACTGATGGGTCATCATTATTGTTTATCAAGATAATTTGTATTGATATATTTAAGAACTTCAAGCTGAAAAGATCATTATTAACACCTTGAGCTACGGCGCCTCAAAAAATATTTCTCAATAAAATTCACGTGTGCCACTCATTTGCAGTGTAAACTGGTTTTTACTTTTCTTTGGTTAATTTAAAAATTATTCATTTAGGCGGATTAGTAAAGGGAAGTGGTACTATGATATCAGCAACTCGCTGACGTCTCTTTGCCATCAGTTTAATCCCAAGTGATTAATTATGACCGATATTCTGGAGTCTAGGATCCTTCGTAAATGAGCAGGTGAATTATTTACAGCGTGAGCATCTTCAGTGGTCGTTTGTGATCGGTTAACTGCAACACTCGATTCCTAAACTTTATATCATAGCACTAGAATCCTTTCATTAAATTATATTGTGTCAGCGGAAGTTCTTTGCAGACACAGCAGCTCTTGACATGCTTCGGAATTTTTACAGCTGCAATATTCATTTCTTTATAACCTGTCCGAAGTACTTGTGTGGTTGGTCTCACGTCGAACATATCTTTGACTCGACGACGGAGTGAGATATTCACTTGAAGTATTCAAAGTTTTCCTCGAATCGCTAACGAAGTGAAGCCTGTTTCAAAGGGACTGTAACTTATTTCGTTGTCTTCAAATGACCTTCAATCCTGTTCGACAACGACCTCGAATATTAGTTAAATCGACTTGGACAAATACAAGAGGAGTTCGCAATCCGTTAAGGGATTGAGTAGTTGAGAAAAAATGCGTACCAAGTTCAATAAAGATTTTCTAACTTGTAGGAGTCGATCCCGTTGAATACCTTCATTGCGGAACACGTTAAGATCATGTGCGTATCGTTGAGTCACGTAAATCACACATGCGGTTTCATATTAGCCACGTGCTAAAATTCTCGGGATTCTTGACGCTCCAGTATTACTTCATCGTACACGATATGATTATTTAAGGACGTACCTAAATTATCTATTGACGGCGTGTTAGTGAATAACATATTGGTTCGTCCTCGCCATCAGTTGCGAGATCGTCGACGTTACTAAAATCACGAAATACGTCGAACATGATTGACTGGGTACCGACTGTGCCAATAAATATAATGTATCAGAGGTAAACCAATACACAATAAGAATTTAACAACAATTTTACTTTCTTCCTGATCCTGATGGTCCAATAATGACTGCCTTCTTGAATTTGAAAATGCTACATGATGTTTTCTTTACCTAATGCTGTTGATTCAAGTGTTGAAAATCTATTACGATGAGTTTAATTGTGGTCATTCTACCTGCGTGAAGACCATCATGTGACGATATTTCTTTATCAATAATAAGTCGTCTACCATAGTAATTCAAATGAATATTTCAAATAAATAATTTCTCTAGATTTCATCAACACAACTCTGATCATGGATTCGCACAGATTGACATAGGCCAAGAGACTCTTATGTGATGGACAGTGTGCTGCTCATAATTGTATAATCAGAAGACCCAAGGAGATCCAGCAATGCTAAACTGTTCTCAGGCAGAATAAATCTGACAACTCCATTCTTCGCGAAGGAGAGACTTCCTTTAAGTCACTGAAGATAGGAAAGTCAGCTGGAGATGACAACATACAAGCAAAGCTTATTCAAGTCGGAGGAGAAAAGATGGTCGCATTCCTTACAAGAATCTTCAACAATATATGGCAGACAAGAAAATGGCGCACCGCATTGACTCATCGTCGTCTTTGACCATCGTGCCTGGGTCAACATGCTCTCCAAGAAAGGAAAAATATACCTATACCAAAACCACAGAAACATCAGTCCGATCAGCCACCCGAGTAAAGTAATGCTGATGATATTTCTCAACAGACTAAAGTCTCAAGCAAAGAAAATAATTCTAAAGATCAGGTAGGCTTCCAAGGAGAAAGAAGCACCACAGAACAAATCTTCAATCTCAAACTCCTTCAAGAGAAATATCTTCGTCATCAACACAATCTATACCATGTCTTTTTAGTCTTCAAGAAGGCCTATGGCAGGGTATGGCATGCAAAAGTATGGGCAACTATGAGAAAGTACGACATCAGACCAAATCTCGTGCGGTTTGTTGAACACCTCCATCAGAAAGCAACCATCGATGTCATCTTGAATGGTGGCATAGGAAACTGGTCCCAAACAACAATTAGCGTCATTTATGAATGTATAATATCACCCACATTTTCCGAGGAAGGATAATGGACGATGCCTTGCAAGACAAACATGTGTACTATCAGCATTGTGAGTAAGAATAGTCACCTACCTTTGCTTCGCATATTCTATTGATGACTGAGCAAGAGAAGAACAATAACTCTCTAATTTGTTTGAGCGCCTCGACACAACCTCCACAGCACAGAGTATGAAGATTAGCGATAACAAGACAAAATGATGACAAATAGCACCAATGACATCAGCGAAGAGATAAAGATCAAGGGACAGAAGCTAGAAGCAGTGACAAGCTTCAAGGATTTGGGATCGATTATCACAGTTGAGGGCTCCAAACCAGAACTACTGTCCAGGATAGCCCAGACAACAGCAACAATGACAAACTAGAACAAAACATTTGGCACCCTTCCATATTGTTCCGTAACCATTGTCCAATATGGAAGGGCGCCAAAGGAATTGGGAATATTGACCTACTGAAATCATATTAACCAAGGTCCAATATGGAAAGGCGCCAACATTGTTCTTGGTTCTAAAATAAAGCTGATGCTCTCTACGGTCATATCCATATTTCCGTATGATGATGAAACATGGATGCCCAGATGTGGTCTAAAAAGTTGGATGGAACCTTTGTAAATCAGATGCTACTGCAAGATCTTGTGCATCTCATACATTGACAACGTAACCAACAACGAAGTTCACAATATGATCCAAAGAGCCACGAGGACAAACGGAAACCTCCTTACCACTGTGAAGAAACGTAGACTGAATTGGTACGGTCATGTCTTACGATCGTCTGAACTGGCAATAGCAATATTGCAAGCACAGTAAGATGGCGCAAAAAAGGCGGCAGGCAGAAAAAGAGGTGGGAAGACAACGTTAAAGAGTAAACAGGCATGGTGGTTCGGATATTTCCGAAGACGAGTGGAAAACAGGGAAAGATGGAGAAAATTGGTGGTGAAGTCATCTGTGGTACCGCAACGACCTCTTGTGTTATGGGATTGATGATGATGATGATGATGATGATGATGATGATGATGATGATATTGAACAGAAATAAATTAGTCGTTGATCAAATCCCTTTTTATACACAATTTCACTTGTTATAGATTTGAATGATTCCAACCGAAAATTTCAATCGAATCGTAAACAATATTAGGCATTGAATGTACTGCACTCAAATGCTACCAAACCATTATTGCTAAAAACTCACTATCATGGACAAAATTGAAGCACACATATATAAATAAAATATAAATAACAATGTACAGTTTCAACTTATTCGAATCGACAGGAATTGGGAATATCTGACAGGCACACACTGAAATCCTATTAACCATCACCCATCATCCGGGTGACCTCTGACTTCTAATTGGTTAATTATTTATCTGACATAGATGGCGGCGAAGAACAACCGTATTAAGACAGAATCCATGGTGAATGTTCTTTCGCCACAATATACTAATTTATATCACTTGTGCCATGAGTAAAAAGTAATATCACCCTCAGGCAAGGATAATCTTACAGCTAAGGATAAAGCATTAATCAGTTCCAACTGATCTAGGCTTCACTGTACAGTAAATATCCATTTTTCTTGTTTGAGGTGATGCTGCTTTCCATTCATGCCAGGTAAGACACGAGTGTTCTGTTCTGACAGTGAATAATGCTACAAATTGGTTGTTACGAATGATATAATGTCATGGATGAATAGAAGAATGATTATACTTGTCGTCTGGATATCACATCGTTGTTCGAAATAAGTTTCATATTTAGCATCGAGTGGGTGAAGATTTTATCTTTCATTTTGGATCAGACTTTTGTCCACGAAACTGTGTCCAACTAAACCCCAATATTGAATGTACTGATTTGCATGTAGTCTCCAATGTTTCAGTGTACCAGTGGCCTGTAATGATGCAACATGTTAACAGTTTTTTCATTTATCACAAAAATACATTCCAAAATGTCATTTACCGAATTCGCTATAATTCCAAATTAATTAATGATTTAGTTGAAGAAGTATTGATGAGAACTTTGCAATTCTACTGAATAGTTTAAATAATTAAATCTACCGATAATAAAAGACGAACAGAACAATAAAACCAATTCCGCATGGGATGTTGAGATAGTATTGCGTAATGTTTCAAGTAAGCAACATCGATATCAAAAACTGAGATACAATATTAGAACCAGGATATAGGTCAGCTAGCTTTCTAAAGTATTGACAGTTGTCACTAAGTTTCGGAATTACCAAGTGAAAAGCCAAAGTCGGTGACTCAGATTCAGATAACCACGTTTACTGAGCCTAATATTTAATCTATACTCATAGCGAAGTATTAGCCAATAATTAGTTTGATAAAAAATAAATGTCACTAATCACTTACACTACGAACTTGATTTAAGATTAAGTTGAATTACTAAATACAAATATACATATCATATAATTATGGAGAAAGAAGCCAACGCACATTACAAATTAAATATACAAAACATCTGCCATCAGTCATATAAGATAAATATTAAAAAGAGTGAGAGAAAAATGTTGCCTTAGGAACAATGAAATATATATGCACAGTGACTGATAAAAAGTACACACAAAGTGTGACATATGCAGAACAAGGACTATTTAATTTTTGGCACAGAGGAGGTAAGCTACCATTGCTAATGAGAGGGTATACAGAAATACACAAATCTAGAAATGGATTATTATCCAGGAAGAAGGAAAATATGACTTGATGCAAACCATCTCCACAGTAGCGGTATCTTGTTTCAGGTGACCCTTATAGTTCGTTCCACATAGCATCATGACTTTTATCCTATCTGCACATCAGTAAATTTTCAGGTTAGTGTCGTCACATGCAGCTAAAAGTACCTCATTCGTTTCAAACGATATATTTAAAACCATGATGTTCTTTCATCTAATGACGCTGACTTCAAAATTTACTGAATTATATATGGTAAAGTTCACGATTATGTGTGAAACGAACTATAATTATCTAAATAATTGCGAAACAATCCTCTTTGGTATGGCGCAATCTATAACTTAACTTCCCGGATAACTTCCACTACGACAACAACAATAAGAAGCTATTTACATTAATAAGAATGGTGGTAGAATGTGCATATGCATATACCAGGATCCAACGATATGTCAGCACAATAGTTTGTACGTATCGCTGTTTATCGCTGTAAAAATGTACGTACGAAGAGAAGCCTGTGAAAATAAACCCTTTCAACTAAATGTACGTCAGCACAATAGAAGCGTTATGGAGGCAATTAACGATATATCCCTAAAAATGTAGATGCTGAGAATTTACAAAATAATAGAACATGGGAAACGAAACCAATGCAAACGTTCCAATCCCACTATCCGCTGAAAAAATTAAAAAAGTACTATGAAGAGAAACCTTCCAACGGTTTTCAATACAATTTAGTACCGTTTAACTCATTTGTTTTATCCACGAATAATCTGTCATAATCTCAATCACCTACTAATTCACTCTTTCTATTTGTTCCGTTACAACATGAACACCACATATCTCACTGCTGACTTTACGGTTACTGTCACTTCTACTGCCTATAAAATTTCAGCCACGACATATTTCCCTCATTCACCATACCAGGTAGTTTCCAAAGCCTTTTATTTTCATTCACACCATTATTTATTATACGCCGTAAGCGTGATATGGCCACGTTGCCCTCGTTCATGTAAACCAACAATACGTCAACGTAGCCTGCAAATATTTTGCACGTACCGAATTTGTATGCTAATGTCAGAATAGATAGTATCAGTGGGAAGAGCTAAATTAGTTAGTCACATAATGTGAACCACCTGCATAATCCAAAGGGAAAAGAGAGGAAATTTGAAAATATAACTAGTGCTTTTATTGAAGATAATCACGCCAAAGATGATGCGCTATTCGTTTTGAAAACGTTACAAGCAGAACAAGATTCTGATGTCGAAGATATCAATGAAGGCATTTAAAATCAGAGCCAAGTTTGGAATTGGTAATAAAAGTATCTTCAAAAGAAAGAAAACAAGAAAAACAACGCTTGTAACCAAAGGTCTCAAAACTCCCCGGCAAACTCTGTATGATCTGGTAAATAGAAAGATATATGATTGTACTGATGGACGATTACTTAAACGTTTACCCCAAATAAAAGATGTCGGAAGATATTTATACTGTATACCATTTTACTGAAGAAGAGAACCATTACTGTGACCTGAGCGGCTACGTATCTAAATGGTCCCTGGAGCGTAATTATGAACCTATATCTTCCAGCATTCGCCTTCTCTTCGGAGCGACATCATACCCCAGCGACATCATACCAAGAAACACGAAAGCTCCAGGCAATGATGACGCTTTCCAAAACAAAGATAAAGATGCTGATAGAATGAGCACAATATTTGCACAGCTAGAGACACCGAATGCGTATTCTAAAGAAAAATCGTTCCAGTTGGAAACGGGCTAGATCATATCGAAACAAAGAGAGAAAATGAGATTCAGATAATAAAGACTTAATTGAAAAATAAACAAAGAAACTTCAAGAAGCTGTCGCTCTATATGTACCAAAGAGAGGAAAAACTAATGAATGATAACCTGGAAATGTTTTTCGGATGTCGCCAATGGTACTACCGGAAAACCAGATAAAAGGAATCACTAAACATATACATCAACATCTGGATGCGATCCAGGAAATAATAGATTACAATGAGTGAAAGGTAGATACAATTTGTACAAGACAAAGCATTTACACGATCAGGCTAAATGAGAAAGTGGAAGAAACATAGACTTGCAACTGAAAAGTAAATCAGGAATTTTTAACATACAAAGAGGGTAGATAAAATACCTCTTCTATTATATATATATATATATATATATATATATATATATATATATATATATATATATATATATATATATATATATATATATATATATCGACTAAATGTTCCTGACGAAGATTATAATTTGGTGATGAACAATCCATCATTTAGAGGTTCTGGGATAAAATGGATATCAAACAGAAGGAGGAGAGAGGACTACCAATCTGATGTCCTAATTTTATATATATATATATATATATATATATATATATATATATATATAACGTTTCGGCTCTTAAATTTATTTCCCTAGAAAAAAACAATTTAAAAATAAGAAAAAGAATTTACGGGCTTACGAATCAAATCCAAGAAAAAATACAAGAATAATCCAAGAATTAAAAAATAGAAGTCCTAATAATAAAAAGCCTTAATGAAACTGTTTTCGAATCCCGATGTAATTCAAAATGGAAGGCGATGACGTATGCTGTGATCAGCGTCTCATTGATGTGTCAACAGTTATTTGTTGAATCACAGAAAATAATATTCCAGTTTTTGAATTCTGTGCAATTTCGATAACTGTCCTTGTCCAAGAATTAATTTAGGGAACAAGTATTTCCAAGGAAAAATAATCTCTTGTTATCCAAATAATTTGAAGAAAAGTTCAACTGGTCACAGAAAAGCACCTTAAAGTGTCAAAGGTTTAAAGCCCGACTGCCCAAATTCTCTATAGAAAACAGTTATACACTAATGTGAGACGCTAAACAGACTTCCGTATGAGGGTCACATAATCATGTTTCTAGAACAAGATAGAAGCTTTTTACATTCCTAACAGCATGTATGGCTTTGACTAAAACCAATGATTTTTAATCTGGGAAAGAATAAAAAAAAATAAAAATGTTGCTTACTTCCACTCTTACTTATTCTGAATCAAGGTCAGGAACTAGGTCATTATTAGATTCAAAGTTTCTATCATTACTGTTTACGAAAATCAGGTCAAACTGAACTGTACACACATGCAAACTGAGGTTTCATTGCTTCGCATGATGTACTGCGTATTGGAGGTTGAGTGAAATAAAGCTATTCTCATTTGTCAGTTTCAATGTTTACTTGCAAGATCTAAATTAGTGTGAGGAATTCTGTGAATCTTGGAGTCAATATACTTCAGTTTTCGACGTGGTTGCAATTGAGATGCATCAACAATACGTTACTGAGGTTGTCAGTATATTCAACAATACTGTCAGTAATAAATTACCCAATTGGTTTTAGGTAGCTGCTGTCGTAGAAGGGCATATTCTGCATCACTAGATTTTCCGATACGTATCAGGTAGATACATGGATTGCATTTAGGTAAATTAAATAGGAACAGTAAAAATAAATATATCTGGGTAAGGTTTTCGCTATTCCTTGAGACATATTCATTTTCGGGTTAATAGTAAGATCCATATAGGTGGTAGAGGTTTCCGTGAAATGCTTTGACTCATATATCTGTTGACTAGAAGATAGTAAACTTTCCATTCCACATATGTTTAGTTTAGACATGAAAACATAATTCTCATTTAAATTACCATTCATAATAATGCAAATGACATTTTTTCCTTAGACATTTCGATTGAATATATTCGATGAGACCCTATATTTAATTGCCGATGGAATGTATCGATTAATACTGATGTAGACTTGCAAATATATATATTTATACCAATTCTAAGCTGTTGATGTTTGTATCGTTTGTTCTAAGCGAATGTACGGTTTCATTTACACACACAGTTTCTTCTCTCCCATGAGTATGTCATTATCATCTGCATGCTTCCTAGTATCCTTTCAGCCGAATATCATAATTACGTAAGTTGTCACTTGGTCAAGACCTAGTGAACTTGAATACATTTAACTCTGCAAACAGTATCTCTGTCTTTTCAACAATATTTTGAAAGTTAAGAAAACAATAGGTATATTTCTCTCAAACTTGAGTACTTCCGAATTACGGCTGTTCTCTGATATTGATACATGAGACAAATGCTGTTTGGGTTGATTAGTTCACAATCATCTGTCCGTAATAGTAATTATATAAAAATATAAAACCATTTTTGAGAATTTCCTTTCGAATAAAATATATAATATTGTGCACAGTAGAGCGAACAGAGATACATTGGATTATGGACGTCGAAAGCACACTTGAGTTTCGACTCATTAGTACTGAGCTATGCAACGGAAATATCAAAACAAATAAGTTTTATAAATTCAACAATTTATTTCACTAGAATACAAATTGAAATTTTAAAAGGAACTTACAGTATTGTAAATTAAATTCCAAATAATCGTACATGTTCCATAACATGTCTACAAATATAGAATATTCCGCATGAATTCCAGTAGCCTTAAACATGCTGATGTACCATTAATCTTGAATGAATTTATATGGAAATAGTCTTGATGTACCACAATGATATAATCCAGAATGTCTTTAAATGAATCCTCATTTATCCAAAATTAGAGTTTAGGTCCAAAAAATAAATGTTCACTTTATAGTTTCAATAAATAATTTAAATAAATGACTACTCTAAAAAATTATAAATGAACTCAATTAAGAGTGATTCCATGGACTGCTAATAAAACAGGAATGATTAAATTTATTTACCACAACCTTATATAAAAACCCATGACGAAAAATGACCATGATTTGGATCACAATTTCGCCTCCTGAACATTCTACGTTTGCAAATAAGACAAGATATCACTAAACATTTCAGTTATTACTTACAAACATGGCAAACGTCATCTAGACAAAAACAAATTAGATCCTAACTACGGACAGAGGCCAAGCACTCAATATAAATTAAATATAAATAACACATGAAATCATGGAATATACGTATAGGTGTATTATATGTAATTGAGAACAGCACTAACATAAATTTGATTTTAAACATTTTACACTCAGCTATGGAGATGGAAAATATTAAACGAGCATATGCATAAAGTGAAAACATAAATCACTTGATTGATTGAATAAGAACATTACTATTCATTACATTCATATTAATTTAAAATAAGAAATGAATTGTCACCATTAAGAACTTGTGCCAGTGTATTTGTTGCTTTGGAGTCCAAATCAAAACAATCATCAGTTTTATCATGTTTGAATTTATAAAACTCAAGAAGAAATACATAACTTGGGAAAAAACGTACACCAAATACCGTTGCATTTTCGGTCCTCATGTGACACATGCCGAGGTCAAACCATCCTATACATGTAAATTCGTTTCTAATATTGGCACCAGAAGCCATACCGGTTGTTGTCCTTTACTACAATTTACACAGTAAACATACAAAGCAAACTTAAACTGCATCAATGTACTCCTTCGTTATACAACTGCATAATCTAAAGAATGTTCTACCGTTCCTATTCTACTTCAATAACATTACCGGTCTGATACTGTATTATTGACAAATAAATTCGTTCTGGGAGCTAAATTCAATACGGAGAGGAGATAGCTTAATCTTTGGCTGCTTACGATTTAAACATAAATATCAAAGCGCTAATCTGTTATCGTACAGAATTTGTTTAGATTGTCGTATTTGAGTTGGGATGCTTTTTGATATATGATTGTCCGTGGGAAGAATACATTATTGATATATGTGTGTTATCTTTGTAAAGATATTTTACCGACTGCTTAATTTATAAGATATCATTTCTGGCAGGAATCAGGTTCCAAAATGAAATTCAGGAAAGAAAATGCTGTCATTTTATAGAGCATATGTAGCTTATATTTATGTTAAAGTTCTTTCAGGGTTTTATAACCCGTCTCTTAAATTACCAAAAATTTGTTTACAATTACTAGTGTGCCCATGTAAATATTCTTGCAGCCTCATTCTTTACTTCGTCTGGACTATTCTTTTCTCCCTATTAGAACTGATACATACAATCTCTGCATACTCCAGAAATGATCTTGTGTATACTTTTCAGGGATTTTCATTGATAGTAGATCCATCTTACATTTTCAATTTCGTTAAGTTTTCAGTCGTATTCAAACTACATAAACATTATTCGTATGTACTTAGACCGGCGACTACTGTCTAAGAAAACTTAACCGAGATGTGTATGTAAACATGCTTTATTAAGTTAATTATTATCAGTTAGAAAAGAAAGCTGATGAGGTAGACTCGTCTTCCTCTATATTTTTATTGTTTCCATTTTATTACTGTTCAAGTCAATGAGCCATGTTTCGGACGAGGAAACAATAAGATAGCAGTTGGAAATCACGCAGTTCATGAAACATTAGGGACCTAGGTTTACATCCAACGATACCTAATACATCCATTCTTTTAACCTGATCAGATCTTTCTCACAAGGATGAAACTACTCTGATATATTATAGTGCAGTATAAAAATATACATAAAAGAGTAAAAGTCTATCTTGAAGTGGAAAATGCAGATATATTTATGCTTAATATAATATTTACAATAAAACAAGGTTCTTATCAAACGTTTAATAAAGGATAATGAAATAATGAGATACCATTAATAGATGAAACTGGGGAATTCTTTTATGGGCAATCTTATGTATGTTTATTTGTTGAAATTTAGAATATAGACCGTTCTTTATTGTCTCTTCAATGGCACCTATAGGAACCTTTCAGTCATATGAAAGAATGCATGAAAAGCAATATCGACCACACACACACACACACACACACACACACACACACGCACACACACACACGGGCGCATATATATACATGAAGGCCGAAACATTGTGTAGGATAAATTGCATGTCTTCATAATCCAACACTAATCAGCAACTAACAGCCTTGAGACTCAGCCTAGAGAAAGTCAAATCGATTAATACATACATATATAATAAAAAAATCAACGATTTGTGATTTAATTACAATCATTAGCATGAAATACTTGATCTGGAAATATATTCTTGAACAAGGTTGAAACTTACATATTACTGCCACTTGTATGGTATCTGGCTATGCCAGGACACAACACTTTTGCGTTCTGCCGTCATGCGACAAATGGAATCTCTATCAGCTGAGGCCTGAAGCTGAATCTTTATAAGGCATCCTAGTGTCGTTGTCATTTATGTCCATTGAAACGGCTTGACCTAATGATATTGTCATGAAAAAGATTTGTTCGGTAACGATCTACAAACAATTTTGCAGTTAAACAGACATCGTGATTTTGTTATAACCATCTGGTTCCTTTGAATTTCCGAACCTGTAATCAATTAATGCAAACTAAGTCGTAGGATGTCAATGACGCTTACTTATACTTACTACTCTGTCGCACACGTCTTCAATTAATACATACATTAATGGCACTGAGCCACTGAACTTTGAAATTAACGCCTTAAGAGGAAATACTATACAAACTATTCCATGATCTATCTATCTATCTATAATATATATATATATATATATATATATATATATATATATATATATATATATATATATATATATATATACATAAGTAGTTCGGAAATTAATTTAGACTTATCCTCCTTGCACGTGTCTTGCATTTGAGCAGAATTTATGTCAAGATGCGTACTTGTTGTAGGCAATTGTCGTCTTGAATTCTTTTCGTGTATTTTTATCAATCGCCTCCACCCCCAATTCCGTGCCTCCGTATATCATTGTCACTTCAATTTTTCTGCTGTATCCACCAGTCGTGTTGGGCATTTCAACGATTAGGGTTCCCAGTTTTGTGCATCCTTCGTCAGTGACATAGATCGGATTTTGTGATTCAGACTGATATATCTCAATTTTAGCATTGGTTTGATGTTCTTGATGTGGATGGGCTATCATTGCTGGCTGTTCCACATTCAGTGACACTATCTGATCTCTTTTTACATGAACGTCGAATATATCGCTACACCAATACGTGCCATCTGCCCTTCGTGTCTTTTTGTTCTCATCGTGCTTTGAAGGATCGAACGGATTCAGTACACATACACCGTACGTAAATCGACAGATCCTGCTCTTGAAGATGTCAGGATTATGACCATACAGAACGGCTCCTCTCAAAACGGCGTAAAAAGGATTTGTCGGTACAAATATACGCCTTCCTGACAAACCTTCCTGGATCTTTTCACGCACGATTGGTGCCTCCGCAAAACCTCCCACCAACACAATTTTCCTGATATCTTGCACTGATGTCTCACGAAATACCGCCTGAAGATGTTTGACTATCAAGACCATCGTCTCGCCAAATAATTCTTTGGCAATAACTTCTGGTTTGAAGAACAAGCCCGTCCTTTGCTTGTCAAAGTATTTAGAATACTTGGTTGGGTTAACTTTGATGTGATCTTTAACTTCATCCCAGATGTCGTCCGGTAGGGGAAGTTTGATCCATTCTTCACCTCGTGGTGTTTCCACCTGTATATTAACTTTCTGTTGCTCGAATTCTTGCTCCATTTTCAAGAGATCAGCTCGTTTGCAGTTTTCAAAAACTGAATTCCCATCTTCCGTTTGAAAGACATCTCTGATCAATTGGGAAAAGGAGTCATTTATTCTCTGCCCACCCCACGGTCCGCCATTTGCTCTCTTAATCTGCTTCAGACAACCATTATCAATAACTTCAACCGCAGTTATATCAACTGTGCCACCTTCAATAGAAGAGAATATGTCATAAGTTATAGTCTTCTTTTCTTACATACGATAGTAGTAAGGTGGGATACCCTGGCGACAAGGGGACTTTAATGTTAAAATAGGGGGGTTGTACCCTGGCGACAATGGGGAATGGGGACTGTTGGAAAGAATATCGTCCAATATTTCACATCAGTGCATTGGAATCTGGCATAAGCCTTTACCCAGCCTTCCCACGATGAGTCATATTTAGTTTAATGTGGGTTATAAAATAACACTTTAATATGCTATGATTTTCGTATGCTTTTACTTATTACTGAGAACATTTTTCTGTTTCATGTATCACTAGAAGTAGCACTCGAATTTTTTGATAGTGTTTACATTTACCAACCTCCCAAATCTACAACCATGAATTTGTCTCCTACATCCCCCAGAGAATCCATACTGGCCTTCTCTTGTGGAGAGAGGTACATACAGTGAACGGCTGCAGCTTCTGGTTCTAGTGCCAAGATCAGCCGGTCGTCTGGGATTCCGGCCTGCAGGTAAGAATAAAAACAAGTAATGCTAGTTCCAGACCGAAAATTGTATTCTTGCTACTAATATCAAAATAAATCATGTGTAATTAAAAATCAATTTTACACACACACACACACACACACACACAGAGTGCTATGCATATTTAATTTATATTGTGTAATCACAAACACACACACACACAGACATCTGAGTTCAAGACCTGACATTATGTACAAGTTAGTGGGTTTTAACGTTTAAAATTTATAACGTTTTAGTTCAAGTGAAATATGTATATAAAGGGTTCGGTTAATTATTATTCATTCCTGTTTAATATTAGTCTTTGGGAATATATGAACGAGTTTATAGTTGGGTTCATATATTGCTGAAATGAATTATTTGAATGATTCTTTGGAATATCTAAGTGCTCACTGACATTGGATTAACACCTTATTTGAAATTATTGTGAATTGATTCAAATTTATTCTGGATTGCATCATTTGTTTATCAGGACATTCTAGACTACTGGAATTCTGTCGGAACATTCTATGCTTTTGGACTTGTGATGGGACATCGTGGGTTATTTTGGATTTAATTCACAACACTGTAAGTATCTCTTAAATTTTCGTTTGGTATTCTAGGGAAATAAACTATTTTCACAGTACGTGTTTGTTTTGCTTTGCTCGCTTACATAGTTTAAAAGTCGTAAGAATATATATATATATATATATATATATATATATATATATATGTGTGTGTGTGTGTGTGTGTGTGTGTGTGTGTGTGTGTGTGAAAATATAACATTACCCATCATGCCACACGATGACTGTGTGTCTACAAAAAATTGTATCTGTAGCAATTAAACTGAGTACATTGAACGCTAGAACAAATAAACAAACAACCTTACATTTCAGACATGGAAATTAATCTTTAATAAAGAAATTTGACCAGACGTATTCCGCGTCTCTCTGAAATGATTTCCCCTTACCTCCCTGACAATAATGATAAACTAGCTGTGATGCATTACTGAATCGGACTTGCATTTCTTTCAGATAGGGTCAAATAGTTTACATAATGACCATAATGTAATTTTCTGTATTAGATTCTACCACTTTCTTAAGTTGGATATATTTATGTGAAGGTTAGGTGAATTGTCGAAAACGGGGTGGCGGCGAGCGTGTTGTGCCAAAGAATGGGTTTATTCTTCGAAAACGTCGATTCTGGAGTACGTGTGGTATTTAATAAAAAGAATATTATCTTTTTCCTACGTTAATATCGGATATATTTCATCTCATGGTACCAAAACCGATATATTTTAACTCGTGCCTTCTCTACTTCTTAAAATATCACGTTTTGGTACCACGCGATAAAATATATTCGGTATTAACGTGGAAACAATATCACACACACACACACACACACACACACACACACACTTAAACAATATAGCATTTCAAATGTGACCTTTGTATATAGCCCATAGCCCAAGTAGCTTCTTTGAAAACGAGATTTTTGCATGATAAAATAGAAATCAAAGTGGCAGTTGATCGAAAGGAAAATGGACTAAATCTTCCATTTCTCAAATTTGATTCAGAGAAAGAATCTCTCAGATAACTGGGTGTTAAGGCCGACGGGACAGATACATAAATGTTGAAACTATTGAATATGTAAATTATTACATATTTATGAGGACAGTCTTTGCTTACTGTTTTAGTTCAATCGTTTTGTAGAGTTGATGAACATTACTGGATATTTCACCTGTGTGATCTGGGAATGAATACCATTGTTTGTGTAATTGTCATTTTTTGACAGTGGAATGGAAACTATTCCTCTAGTATGAATACTTTTACATACCTAATATTTGAGTGATTATAAGCTCACATTCTGTAAAACTTAATCAACCGTCAATTTTTTAATTTTCATTTTTTGTAATTTGTATGTTGGTTTGTTTGTTTATATTGTTGCTGGCCTTGGGTTTGCACTCACAATCATACACTAGTCAGATAATGAAATAAACTATTGAAATATTGTAACTAATTTCAGTATCTATATACAGCAAGAACACCCATATATTATACACTGAATGTCTTGTATGACTGTCATTACACGGCTCCTCATTCAAACAATATTCAAGAGCATAGAGCTTAAAACTAACCCTTTGATACATTGATCGACCTTTCGAGCTAAGCCCTTGATACATTCATTGATCTATCGAGCTAACCCATTGATCAACCTTTCGTATCTGATCACTGCTCAATGACAATAAAAAATTAATATGAACAATCGAAAGAAGCCAAGGTTGTAATATGCCCCACGAGGTGATTAAAGCGAGATTCTCCACCTTGATATTCACACAAGGGCGTCCATGAAAAGCTGTTATTAAACTGATATATTACACGATATATCTTTAAATAACTTTGAAAATCTTAATTTTTTTAACACAACTTTACATTTTATTTGAGGTGTAAGGCTTGCTTCGAGAACAAGGACAGTTGTTTCTACTCAGCGTGATAATTGCAACCAACAAGTTGACTTGAAACACAATAAAGTATTTTAGCAATAACCTGGATGACTTTTCAGAGTTAGTTCGCAAATACAGGTGAAAAAACTCACTTTGACTGCTGATATTCTCATCGCGTTCTTTGCGTCATCATTCCAGATCGCAGGGATGGTTAGCACCCATCTAATATTTTCTTCTGGTATCGTCAGATTTCTAGAGTCTTTAAACTTTTTAAAGCAATCCTCCTTGAGACCTTCAATAAACTTTGACATGACGAATGTAATAGGTTCATGCCTTCCAAAGTAATCCTCTGCACTTCCCTTTTTGCCTTCGTCATCTTTGAAAGTCTGCAAAAATCAAAGTTATAGACATATCAAAGAACAAGTTAAACACCATGAGAAATTATAGCATGAGGTCGTAGCTCCTTGTCTCCTTTCTTTAATGCTTTGATATCTTGATCGATCTGGTCCCTCTATCCCCCAGCTCGCCTAATCAAATTACATTAGACTTCGACTTCCAAACATCAAATTTTTACGTTTCTTCTGCTGATATATTTAATTCTTATTTCTACATTGTCCATTTTCGTTGGTCAATTTCCGTAATGTCTTTCTTGAGGAGGGTAAATGCTCATCCTGTTTTATCACTGAAGCACATATTTGCGTATGAAATCGAAATCGAATCTATATTTTCACCAATTTGTCCAAGTCAGTTGTTTATGTTCGACGGACCAACAGAAAAGAGAATGGTTATTACTTAGTAGCCTCTTCTTTTGTTACTAAACGATCTTAGTTGCTGTCGCTATGTTGTTGCGGATGCTGATTTAGGCTTGAATGCATGCAAACACACACGTTTCCCACGTCGTCCTAGGAAAAATATACGTTCTATTTTAGTTTTTGTCTTTGTAACAAACAAATTTGTTTTACATGCATATGACCGATACAGTTAGCATAGGATACTGTAGCCAACATTGTTTTAGAGACTATGCCTAATTGTGCGGTGTACGCTCGAAAGTAGGATAAACGTTGTGTTAACATGAAGTCTGGGTCATATCTCTGTCACAATCCAGAATACAAAAATGCACAGGCCTTCTCCATAAACATATATTATGTAAACAGCAAACATAGATAACAGAATTCGGCATATTTAAAATTGATGTCAATGTGCATCATCCTTTGTTAAAGGAGTAACCGAGCCCCTCCCCATTAGACACAGATAAAGGATTAACTGATCCCCTCCCCACTAGACACAGTTAAAGAAGTAACCGAGGCCCTCCACATTAGATACAGTTAAAGGAATAACCGATCCCTTCCCAATTAGACACAGTTAAAAGGGTAACCGAGGCCCTTCCGATTAGACACAGTTTGTAACCGAGCCCCTCCCCATTAGACACAGTTAAAGGCGTAACCGAGCCCATCCCCATTAGACATAGTTAAAGGATTACCCTAGTCTCTTCCCTTAGACGTTGTGTTCTCAAGGGAATCTAGTGAAACTCCCGTTGGTGACTTAGTGTTACTTTTCGGGTATTTGTCTTATTATTTCATTTGTGACTGAATTTGAAGACACATTATTACTGACCTCGTCATATAGGATCATCTTGAAGTTCTTGAAGAAAAAGTAGTCACGTGCTTTGTTTTCGTCATGAAGTTTAAAGAACTTCATTTCTGCATTGTCTCCAATAGCAACACGCTCTTTGCCAATAACCTTGATAAGGACGCAAGTGGTCGTTTTGCTGGTGGTGTTGTTGGTAGTGCCCCATCTGTTATTCATCCAGATCTCATTGGGGTTAGTTTCAAAATTACCCCGAAACTGGCATGCATAACCCGAGTAGGTGCTACCTATGTCAAGGGCTATAACTACGTCCGGCTTCATCGTGAATTGAGTTGTAGGATTAACGGATCACTTCCAATGCAAGTATGGACTACATCTATGTCAATTACAAATGCAAGCTGCAACCTGCAAAATATACAATATTAAATTGGATTTATTTCCCTAAACCAGTCTTGTTCCATCATATCACGTAATTGTCGTGAAAGATATGTCCAGACATGATCATTTGATTATTATTATTATTATTATTATTATTATTAAGCCTTTTGTAAGCCTACCAATTAGCAGTAAAAATTAGATTTCAAATCAGAAATTTCTATAGAAATCGGCGCTATATATTTTGTGTGAGACATTTGGGGGGTGGGGGAGGCGAGTGATCTAAGGAGCTCGCTTTTACAGATTACTGACATCTCACCTCTGTCCGCGTTAGTTGGAATCTCGGGTTCGGCCAACGTGGGTATGCAAAAGGGCTTTCCTGTGTTCTTCCTGCACTAATTATACTGGTCACCATGTATAGCCTATTATGTGTTGAAAAATGGCGATAAACCCATAACAACAACATGTATTCTATTGCGATGTTATGTAAAACGTAAAACTTAACGTTCTTGGAATGTTTATTTTCAGCACTTTTTTCCTCAGTCTTTTAAACCTGTTTATGTCGAGTACACTATCAAGTCATTTGTATCATCCAAAATACGTTTTGAGTATTCCACGAAGTACTTTCTTTCTAATATACAATCTGCGAAATCACTTTAGTCAATGACTGTTTAACTCCTTTCCAATGACCCAAACTGCAGGCATTATCATTCATTTATTACCATGTCATACATGAAGAAATAAAAATAAAGAATTTAAAATCCAGGAACATTGTCTGATAACAATGATTTATATGCTATTCATTCACATAAGCATTCAAAATATTCAGAGGAAAAATGTTTTCTCTTTAAAATCAAGGACACGATTATCACTCTAAAAGTTAAATATATTAGTAAAACAACTGATGTCGGCTAAAATAGACATACAGAACAAAAGTCACTTAATTATTTTTCTATTAAGTTTTAAAATTAGCGCCAAAATTTCAAGATTCCAACAATACTCATTTGAAGCAATGGAAATTAAATTTTTGTACAGAAACATTTCTCAATGAAACCGTGCAGTGTGAGTGATACATTAAGTTAAGGAACGTGACAGTTCTAGAGACATGTTTTAGTAATATGATTTTTCGTAGTGCGTCCTACTACACTGAAATCAATGATTAGTCTTAACTGCTGCTATATCGTCGTTTCATCGGGCCCTGCTGTTTATCTTGGATTCGCTAGACGATATATGTTTTCATACAGAAAGACACAAGATCCCATGTTACCCAGAGTTATTAAACTCCAAAATGACATAATGACTATCAGCTAGAACATCATCTCATGTGGCTTGTACTTAAACGGGTCAAAGTTTATTGTCAACATGGGGTCCTCCTAAATACTTATTCTTTTTATAAGTTTCTTGAATAATTAGACCTGTGTTATTCATTGGGTATGGTGCAACTGTCACATACACGTCATTGTCTGTGCTTGCTCATGTTATTCTGCCATCGATAAGCATCCTTGATTATAATCCAATATACACTGGCTATCGTGTAGTTGTAACAAATACAAGTATGAACATTTCTTTGACTGAACATATTTGGTGTCAGATCTCAACTCATTGGTGCATGACGTAATAATCGTTTAGTAGTAATATTAATACCCCTCTCACCTTTGTCGACCTTTCGAGGTTATTACACGGGGTGTTATATTGAAATTTTATACTTTATTTAGTAAAGTATAGTTGCCAAGATGGCAGAATTTGTAATACGGCGTAGGTTAGTAGCTACAGTATGACAGTTCCAAGACCAATGACATTCGCGCTTTGATGTTCTCTAATCCCTATATAAGAAAATTAGAAACGCAGAACTGAAAATCACTGGGCTAGTACTACCTGTAGTATTTTGAAAATTAATAATAGTTACTAAGCAACACTGAAAAATAATTTGAGGCCATATGATATTTTTTTTAGGTCAATGACCCCTAACAATTGTGGTCTCGGTGGCAGAAATATCAGATATAGATACTTATTGTTAAACCCATGTACATTTTTGTCCGTGCCAAATTTCCATAGACACCTCTAATCCACAGACCCTATTTAACATAGGATTCACGTTTGGGTCTTAATGCCACCCCATCCCACATACACACACACACACACACTTTCGCGAAAGGTCTCTCTCGAATTCGCGTTATCGAGACTCGAGGTCGAGTAAAGCTTTCACATTATGGCCACAATGGATCTCCATGCACGCTATGGAAACGCTCGTTACAATGCAAATGCTTTGATTGTTTGGCTATCAAATTTAACGTGTCAACACATTAAAATGGTTTTTGACCAGCCATTTTGGATACCGAATACAATAATTTTTTTAAAAAAAAACCCTCAGTAAAACATCATATTAACAGGGATGAGTCTTATTTTAGATAGGCGATTCTGGTTAGATCTATCAACACTGTTGAAAATTAGACCCCAGAAAGGTCCATATCAGTATATAATATTATCCCCAGGTTGTTAAATGAATTGATTGCCTAACTGTTTTTCTCCATTAGATAAATCACGGTTCTGAGTACGAATTTTCTCCATTAGATAAATCACGGTTCTGAGTACGAATTTTCTCCATTAGATGAATCACGGTTCTGAGTAAAAAATTTCTCCATTAGATGAATCACGGTTCTCAGTACGAATTTTCTCCATTAGATAAATCACGGTTCTGAGTAAAAAATTCCTCCATTAGATGAATCACGGTTCTGAGTACGAATTTTCTCCATTAGATAAATCACGGTTCTGAGTACAAATTTTCTCCATTAGATAAATCACGGTTCTGAGTACAAATTTGATTTCTATCAGATGCAGTATTAGACTATTTTCGACCTTTAACAAATAAAGAAAATTTAACCCTTCTTGATGACACAGTAAACTCTCGTTATACATCAGATAATATGATCCACACCCAGTTCGCAGATCACAGTGACTGTTGAGGACATATGTTAAGTGGGGTTTTTAAATCAGAAAGTGAAGGTTTACTTTTAAATATAATTCAGAAATGAGCTAAATTATGTTCCACAGACAAAGAAAACGTCATCAGTGTTAGATACATCCATTTATCCCGAATATATTCATCCATAATAACAATGTACTTATTTTGCACTGGATTCAGTACACTGTAAAGTGTACTCTGCGAATTGCACTACACGTATTTGCTTCTACGTAACTGAGTTCATAACTAGTTTCAATTACACGAATTGTCCATCAGTTAATATTAAATTATTTGAAACATTCTTCACATTAAGAATCCATTTAATGTGACCAAAATAAAACACTTTCCGCAAGAACCGTTACTCTTTATTTACTGTTCAGAGTGTATTCATTGCCGGAATCTTGTTCTTAAATTCACACCCGCATTGAGTACTGTCATGCGAAGGCTAAAGATTTAATTCCAGGTTAGTCCAATGTATTACATTAAAGGAATTGCACCATATTCTTTATTAAACCGTCATTTATTTCAAGACGTTTCCTTTGTAATTCTAAAAAGCGACTAAATTTACATTTGTTTTACAACAGGGGTTATATAAAAAATAAACAATATTTTTTTCTACTGTTAAATATTGTGTTCCCACCAGAAGTAGATGGGGCTAGTAGGCTTGTGCCATTTTAGCCCGGTCTAGCACATAACATTCAACAGTGCAAACACTGCAGCCTATATAACTACGGCATGTAATACTAAATGCTCCACATAAAATTACTTAATACATATTGTATAATGTAGTTTCAGCGGCATGTGTTCAAAATGGACCAATTAAGTCAGCGCTGGTTCTCCATACTTGACTTTGGCTTTCATATTTTTAACTTTTAAACCGGGAAGTAAATTCTCTCTATTATAACAAAATTCACGGCACAAACTGTGCATACATACACACGTACCCATATATATATATATATATATATATATATATATATATATATATATATATATATATATATATATGAGTCACCAAACTGTATAACTGACGCGCGCGGTGGTGGACGTCTTCCATGGGTAAAAAGTTCATTGACGGCTAAAAATCAAAGTAATGACAAGGGTGGATACTACATCAATAACTCAATAGGTAGACATGGGATACAGAATTAATAGGCAAACTGGTAAAAATGAAAATCTTACGACACTTACCTTTTGTTACTTTTCAATGGATATTTTCTATATGAGCTTGATCAACAACCAGGGAAGTAAATTATCATAATAGTAAACAAATGTCACACGACGACGTGTGCAACAATAACTCAATACCGTATCGGATCCCTTGACACATTGACAATCTAACTATATTGCGTGCTATCCACCACCGCTCTTCTTTATTTTCCATCGTGATACCGGTCTATAGCTTTTTCTCTCACTCATCATCCATGCTTTAAACTGTTGATACCTCTCCATTATTTGCTATTCCGTGTAAAACATTTTTTCTTAACTTTTGATTTTAAACTTGGTAACATGATTACTCTCATATGATTTCGTTTAGTGTTAATGTTTTCAGAATTGTCCACTGTGTCCCTGACGATGAATTTGCATAAAGCACGGACCATTATCAGTTCTCATGCCATTTTCAAATTATTTCAGCATAATATTATGTATAGGTTATCAACCGAGTACTTAAACATATTGGTCTGAGGTATTGTGGGGCAGGATGGCCAAGCTTGAGAGGACATTCCTTCGCCACATGAACGAAGGAAACATTTTTAATATTCAGTGAGAAACCTTTTTCATTATATACTTTAAAACAAACATCTTTATCAGTATGTTATATTATAGGAATAAAACAATGAAAACAAAAGAATATATTTCGTTCAATTAATGGATGGAACCTGAACACCGCGCAGTCATACGCGCTACTTTAAGGCAATGGAGGCACGTCCATATATAGTGTATGATACTGAAAGAAATTAACTTTGTTCAAGAAGATAGAATGTTGTGTATCACGCCCGCCCTCCCCCCCCCCCAAAAAAATGCAACGAAATAATCAATGGTAATTGATGACACCAGTATGATACGATGAGCCAGAAAAATTCAGCTTGATGGTACTGGGATTATCTCGGTGCTGCTAATATTGTGGCAGTTAAATTTGAGTGTGCAGTGAGCATCATGATAGTTGCCAATATACTGTGTGGTCCTTCCATTTTAAATAATATTTCAAACAAAGGATATAAATTCATTTTGGAGTCGCATTTTTCAGCTAATGAAAGATCACCGAGAAATGTCGCTTTTTGACGATGTCTAGTTGACTGTCAGTTTTCTAGAACGTTTCTACAACTTCGCCACCTCTGCCCACCAACCTATCCACGTTGTTTGCTTAACAGTAAGCAATCAACGTGGGACCTTTGTTCATCCACGATCCATCAAGCCAATATAATATGTAGCATCAATTGTGATTGGTTTGATTATTTCAACTAGCCTTGTTCCTTCAGCTAATGTTTGCCAACAGGAGAAACTGTCACATGTTCAGCAATTCCCTTTTTTCAAAATATTATTCGGGAAGAGTGCTACAACATTATAGGTATGAACTGTGTCAAGCTAAAGAAGAGAAATATCTCTTCCATATGTGGGATTGTTGACAAAAGACTAAACTTCATGAGTCTTGTTTAATGGAGGGTTCACCCCGAGGGATGGTAATCTAAACTGTGATTACTTAATCAGATAATGAGTTGAAGACACATGAAGGTTTGTGTGCCCTTTTACCTAGAGCAATCAACCAACACTCAAATTCAGAATTATATGTAGATAATTCAGTCACCCTGCTGCAGGTACGCTGAAAGTCAATCTTTTGACTGTGTTTATCAATACAAAATGTATAAGTTCCATTATTATTTTCAAGTTAGACATGTTTAACAATAGTGAAAACTTTTGCGACCGATCACGTTGGAAAAAAAGTTTTCAGTGGTTTCCGCTCATTAAATTTAGTTGCTCCCGAGCAACTGTGTGCACATATGTTTGTGCATATGTGCCATGTGAAACCAAAACAGGACACTAACATTACGCCGTCGGTTCGTATTAGGCACCAACTGAGACTCATATGGGAAATCCTATATTACAATTGACTAAAACTGTTGTTTTATTGATAGTTACAACAAATCCCCTTTGCTTATATCACTAGGTTCTTCTTCCATCATGTCTTCTAATATTCAAGGATCACTTCTAGAGAATTGTCAAATTCTGCATACAAGATGAAGTTCACTATTTTGCACAGAGCTACTGCAAACTGAAGTTCCCCATGAAGTTGGTCCGATTATATAGTTTGGAAATGTCCCTCGTCGTTGCTTTAGTCTGGACCGATATCAAATCCGCACAAAGCATATTATTCTGCATAATTGTCTTACAAAATAATGTGGCGCTATTGGTACGTAAGTCTCCAGTAGGTTCAGTCGGTGTTAAGTAAAGTTTCAAGTAATGTTCATGGGCAAGGTTGGGTTCAAAAGGTCTGGTATACAAGGTATGGCCATCTCAGATGACTTCTATCTTGGACACGTTAAAGTGTTCGAACTCAAAAGGAGTTTGATTGATAAATCTGTTCATGGCAGCATTGCTGGCGATACCAGTGAGCAAGCGTTTTTGTTGCTGTCCTTGGAAAACATATCTTCGATCTTGGATCGGAGTCCATATGCAGTGGAGAAGGTTTTGACTTCCATGACTTATAATCGTCATAAAGGATACTTGGCTGTGACTCAGCTCATTTTGACTGATGTGGTTTCCAACTTTAGATAAGACCTATACACTGTGCACGTAAAATCTGGCGTCTTTCGATGTTCGTTTGTACTCGTTAGCATTAGGCATCAAATGAAACATGATATTACTTGAATTTAGTTTTAGGCGTACAGCCACATCACTCAACAAATGGTTGTCTTGCACATGTCGAAATGAAAATGTTGCGCCATTTCTAAGCTGCGTCTTAGTTTGATTTTCTTTTGATGATTGTTAAATCCATCATTATAGTCAGATTCTGTCACCTTTGTTTCATTGAAGGCAGCCAATGTATCAGGTTTTTATATCACGTAGGCATCTATATATGTGTTCTTTGCTTCTTTTCTGTACGTCAAGAGACTCTCTCTCTCTCTCTCTCTCAAAAACAAAGCTTGTTAGTCCAATATGTTGAAAACGTTGTAATATGTTTTATCATGAAAATGCCACAGATTTAAAGTTTCTACTGTTTGTAAAATGTTTGTGGTCAGAACGAACTGGAACGCGTACAAGGCTGAAAAAGGCTACATGTTGTGGCAATGTTTTATAAAACCTTGAAATCATTATCGTGTCTCCCCGTATGTCTGTTACATTTTTCCACATGCAGACATGTAGCATCATGTCCCGCCCAGTCACATTATCCTGACACCGGGAGGTAGGGGGCAGTCCTATCACTATCCTCTTAATGCCAAACTGAATTGCAAAATTTCAAGAGATGGATATTCGTAATAGCAGGTTAAATAAATTTAAATCTTAATACCTTTTGGTATTTTAAGGAAGAAAATTAAATTAATCTTCATTGTACCCACTATCACACAAATTTATTTGTCTGTCTGTACCAACCATCATAGTAAGTGCTCAACATACAAGTATTTCTCATTCTAAACGACCTTCATAATTCCTATAATTACCTAAAATATTTAATCCATGTGCTTCTTTGTGCCACTCTTGCAAGTCACTATCCATCAACTATTCTCTAAACTGCACAATCAATAAGTCAACATCGCCAATATCTAGTTATATCCACATTTAAATCAAAACCATATTTACAAGGCAACTGTCAATACAAGTTATCCAAATTCACACTCATTATCATCAAGTGCATTTACCATAAAATAATATATATATATATATATATATATATATATATATATATATATATATATATATATATATAGAGAGAGAGAGAGAGAGAGAGAGAGAGAGAGAGAGAGAGAGAGATAGGTATATGCATCAATTTACATCCAGTATATTAGCGATACATATATTATATTCTCTTTATTCATTTAGGGTTCTCATGTTTTTAAAGACCGTTTTTCAAGAGACAGATACAATTTATAGAACTGTTCGTGGAATTGTTCAACAGATTTATATTCTTGTATTCCAAAACTTCACACGAACGGGCTAGATAAGAACATTAAATAATGTTAACACGGTGAAGGAGATCCAAATTTTTGTTCTATTAATGTCTGTATTGGGATCAGAGCATAAAAAAGCTTTTAAAACATATCATACTGACAGATATCGCTGTGTCTGGGAAGTACCAGTTTAATAGTATGTCTGTTTTCGTAAACCATTGGGCAAATACATTCAGAAAAATATACATTATTCATAGAAAGCAAAGTCTAAATATTATGTTAATGAAGATTAAGACTTAAAATTAAATTGTGTAGGCAGAAAATTATTGTTATGTTGTGGAATTAGCAAGACGAACTGTAAGGCCAAAGTTAGTTTCTGACTTCACCAATTATTTTTGAAAATATAAGAACAAAAAGCACCGAAGCATATACTATTTAACCAGTACCTAACGTCTCTACAAGTACGTGGGCGAATAATAAAACCTTACATTTACAATCCCATCAATCGACCGTTGTAACGATGCCATAAAGCGAGTGGTTACAGCACGAAAACCCCTCGTTCCAAACATATATGCCTTCACTTGTATTTGTCGATTCTGTCGGAAAGAAGGGTTTAGTTCATATACTAACTTTAAAGGAACAATGTCTGTAATTTTATGCATTTCGGTTAAATCAGCCTCTGTGATGCTGCATGAAGACAATCGCTTATGTTAGCAAATTCTTCACTTAATTTTGCAAGTTAGACAGAAACTATTCGGAAGGTCATGAACTCTGATGTCACGTGGCGTGAGCTTTTGCTCGGCCATTTTTGGGAATGGATTGCTTCAGGCGACAATCTCGTAATTTCTCGCAACCCCAGAGAACAAATTTGGGTCAGTTCTTTAATATTTAGTCTTTATGGAGCAAATTAAGCATTCTACGTACCCCAAACTTTAAATAAACGGTCGCCCAAACGTTTGAGAAAAGCCGCTATATTTAATCATATATTGGTAAGTATTGCATTCCTTTCGGTTTGAACCTGGTACCCTTTCGCACCCCAGCGATGTAACCATCGTGGATCAGATCTTCAGTGTTATAGATGAACAGAGGAGATCTGATTTTATTTAGATTTTATCTTCTTTGTCCTTTTATTTATTATATATCTTACTTAAGGGGGAGGGGAGTGACTCTTACGGGCGACTTTTCTTACCCGACCTCCCCCGGGTTATTTTATGAGATTTTAATCACTAGTCCCCTTTTATGTGGAATAAATCAGTGTGTGCACGTGTCGTATGTTCTTAAGGACTCTTGGTAATAGACAATTCAATACAGGTTGGAGGGGATGTTACTCGGATTGTGACGAAATGACTACAAATGATAGTACTAGTTATGTCCCATTTCTTTCTGTTAAGTATCATGCACCGTTTAGCAATGAGTGCGTGAAATAATAAATTTTAATAAAAACAATTCCATACCTTTATGTCCACAGACTTTGATGCAATATACTGCAATATGGGGAGACCACTCAGGTGGCCTAGTGGTTAGAACGTCCGCCTCGGATGCGGGAAACCGCGGGTTCGAACTCCGGCTGAGTTGTACAAAAGACTTATAAAAAATTGTACTAACACCTGCCTCGAAAGGCGTTCAGCATTAAGACGTTAGTATTAGGACTGTTTGGCTTGGTGCCAGGATAATGTGACTGCGTGGGATATCATGCTACTCGTCTGCGCCAAGATGCTCCAGTGCTAGGCATCACTTTAAACTGCCACAATGCAGACATCGTAGCGATATGACTGGCAAATGGTTAAAGCTACATTAAAAATCCATATCACACACACACACACACACACACACACACACACGCACGCGCGCGCGCGCACAATATGGAGACTGTATGTTGTGAAAATGAAATATCACAGACACTTTTGAATCATCCATTCAGTGGCAAAGAGAAGTGGGTTTTCAATATAACATGGAGAAATTGAACATGAGCTGTTTTTCTGCACATGCTGTTTGCTGATATGATGGATTCAAGTCAGCTTTAAACAACCTTGATAGTAGTTCCGAAAGCAAGGAGCGAAGCCTGTTTTGGTCATATGCAGTAGTTTATGATGAAGACAACAATACAGTTCTCCATGTATTTTAATAATAATAATAATTTATAATAATAATAATAATAATAATAATAACAACGATAATAATGGCATTATGTTTTAGTCACAAACATTATGATGTTCACCAAAATGAAGAGTGTGGACTATTCATATTTTCTGTTCTCTTTTCTTACTGCACATGCTGAATGATCTATTGTACTACAATTGGTAATTCAGTTTTCTATACTCTTTTACTGGGTAATTATTTAGTCTTGAGTTACATTCTCTAACCACTTTCATGGTATCATAATAATGGGTTCAAGACAAAAAAATGTTACGAAATCTAAAACTTTAGTCTAATATTTTCCTTTTATGAAGACCACCAGCCACATTAAGCTGCCTCCTTGTATGACGGTTTCTAAATTATCTTTGCAAAAGACTACACTGTACAACCATAGGAACTAATTTATCCAGTGTTCAAATGTCATACACAAAAGAACATAAATAACTAGTAATTTCAAGCACAGTAAAATGTTACTAAATCACCGCTGACATGTACATAGCTAATTGTACAAATAAGTGTAAACTCTTTATGTGGCCTATTTGACACACCGTACAATCCAGTGTAGAAAAGCGCATGGCTGTGTACATGCATACATGTTATATTCAATGTCATTGAGCATGTTTATTTAACATTCACGATTAATGACAATATTGACATTCACCGGAATCGTACGAGGTACTGTCCTGTAAAGTATGCAACTGCGTGTATATCATACCTGATCAGTTTGTAATATTGTTAAAATTTATGTTTTCCCTATTTTGACTCACGCTGTTGCTTTGTGCGAAGTGCCTTCTCAAGCACTAGCGGAAACATATACCATAACAAAAATAGTACTAGCAATTAAATTTAATATACATCCCATGTATGCATACATAACAGGTTTATTATCACAAGTAGTTAATGGCAAGTACTTTATTATCCTCAAAGGGGTCCCTTTATCTAACGAATCAAACACTTGCGTGGATTCATCTCGAAGTCCTTTGTTTTCCATTAATTTAAAAGGACTTCGCAACAATAATCGTTGTCAGCTGGACTTTCTAAGAACGCGCCAGGACTATTAATACTTTTCGTCTAATAATTCAATGAATCTAAAATATCCCAAATTCACATTTGCATCACAAATTCACAACTGCAGGCAACCTGACAACTGCATGGCTTCTCCTTCTTAGGATTCGGCAGAGTAAAGTCAGTATTTAAATACCGTGAAATACAAATCACAACTCAAACACCAAAAACAGGGAGTTATTTTTCGACTCTATCCCTTCGTAAGTCGCACTACGGTTTTGAGCCTCATTTCACATTTTGATTGTAAACCATATTTACCATCATGACAACGATAAAACGCGTCTCCAGATAATGGAACAATCCCTTTTCAACTATTCCACTAAATAAAATATCGATTCCTATCACAATGATTTCACATGGAAATGCACTACCAATCAACACATTTAGATTTAAATAGGAGCTAAGTTACATTCCCACTTATCCGGCTCCATCTTCACTTATCTGACTCTATACCCACTTATCTAGCTCCATGCCCACTTATCCCGCTCAATGCCCACGTATCCGGCTCCATGCCCACTTATCCCGCTCCATGCCCACTTATTGGGCTCCACGCCCACTTATCCAGCTCCATGCCCACTTATCCCGCTCCATGCCCACTTATTGGGCTCCACGCCCACTTATCCAGCTCCATGCCCACTTATCCCGTTCCATGCCCACTTATCGTATCCATGCCCACGTATCCGGCTCCATGCCCAATTATCCCGCTCCATGCCCACTTATCCGGAATGACCTGAATTTAACTAGGAAAGTAAACCATGCCATCATGCAATTTCATCAACGCTGTACTGAGACGTTTATCCACATATATTGGCTAATTACTCGGGCTGACAAATATATCCCGAACACCGACTTCCGATAATCAAACAAGTAATCACACATATCTAATATATGTATAAAATAGGGACGTCAATAGAAATGGCGCATACCCTTGATTTACTACAATATCATTATCTGTAGATTGGTATTAAGAACTTAGTCTAATGATACCCGAATATGTCAGATTTGGCATATTAATATTTAGAGGTACATTCGGTGAAGGCTGAAATGAAAATAATTAAAATGTAAACAAGCAAATATGTCATTTTGTTGTATGTATTTTAGGAATGTTTAGTAATTTTCTTTGCTATTGTGAGTACTGACTAAAACTCTACTTTCAATAAAATGGAAAGTGGGATAGCCATTGACTTACAGGTATGCGTGTAATATGACTATCAGTCAAGGGAAAGGGTTGACTGAACGAAGACCAATATGGCAGCCCCCATTAACTGGCATCGTGATGTTTGCCACGTGCATTGTACGCAAGGCCCAGTGTATGCGAAGATGTAACCCTCTTTTGCATCTTTATTAGTCTTCATGCAACAAGATAATTACAATGCAATAGCCCAATACTATCTCAATGCCGTGATATACGTATACGTGATACTTGATTATACCGCAGGGACACATACAGTAGGCCACTTTGCATTGTCAATAGCCCGTAATCCTGTATTTCTCTTAGGGGACGGGCTTAAGTAAGTCATATTGCTTACCGTTAAGTTGCAGTCTAATATATTGTATTGTTACAACTATATGGCATTAAACTTATTTGACAGAAAGTAGCAAAACTACAACGTTAGTAAAATCAACAACAAATTATTTCTCTATAAGTTACAAAGTGACAATTTAAAAGGAATTTGCAGTATTGTGAATTAAATTCCAAATAATCATTAATGTCTTATCACAAGTCCAAAATATAGAATGTTCCGAAAGAATTTCAAAAGTCTTAAATGTCGTGATGTACCAATAGTTTTGATTAATCACAATGATATAATCCAGAATTTCTTTGAGTGTCTTTCACAATAGCCTCAATGAAGTGTTTTAGTGAGAAACGTCCATAAGCACTTTGTATTTCCAATGAATAGTTTAAATAAATGATACCATCATCAGTCCGGGGACATTATTGCACGGCAAAATTTTGCTACATTCTCCTTTCACGGATTTTCACCTGTGGCTTGCGATGATGGTTAAGATTAAGATGAGGAAAGAGTGAAATTTCAAGTGAGATTAAAAGAGAGAGATCAAGAGGGAGAGGGAGAGATCAAGAGGGAGAGGGAGAGATCAAATGAGCTACCAACACAAACTGAAAAGAAACAACGAGGAAGAGAAATCTTCTGAAACGCTAATATTTAAAAAATGGTCGGATTTATAACTTTATTATATACTGGTTACCCCCCCCCCCCATAATAAAGTATCAAGAATGATTTTATTATAAATATGCGAAGGAACTTCTAACTGTTTGGCCTTTGGGTCTCCCTATGATACTGCAACTTTGTTTAATTGGTATCACACAGCACTAGGAAAATCCAGTAATTCAAGTTCAGGGTTTTCATGAAGCTAAATTTCTTTTCCTCTCTAACTTCATATATTTCTACGTATTGTGATCCATTATGAAGAGAGAGAGAGAGAGAGAGAGAGAGAGAGAGAGCTTTGACTTCACAGCCTTTTGGGACGAATATATTTCGTCGGCGCTTTCATGGTCCAACACGTTTACATACACTTGAAAGCTAGTTTCAGTTGTTCGTGCATTAACTTCAGCTTTGGGATAATATTACTAAATGTCTAATGTTTGTACCAGGCAAGCGATTTGTTCCTTTCTCGCCAAATAAATAGAATCATAAATACGTTCACAGGCGAGACTCTGTACTCCGTGTTACACTTGCAAACTCTATGGTCAATGGCCGTCATGTGTGTCTGTTTCTCTGTCTGTGTCTGCGTGAATAATATTGATGGCAAATAGTTTTGTCCATGTTTACGACCATTCATCACAATATTACTAGATGACACCAGCTCATAGACAGATTCAAGTTTTGCGCTACTTATGATTGATTAATTTAAAGATTTCATTTTGAAATACTATAGGTTGTCCTATGGCTTTTTCACGGAACATTTAATATTGATTACGTTATTAGTATACAAATGATGTAAATATAGACCGCATGAATTCACTACGATTCACCTTGCCAGTACCAGTAAATAAATAAACAAATATAAAAAATAAATAAATAAATAAAACATTCTGTAATTCCTAAAGCTTCAGTGGTAAGAGTGTGTTTACTTAGGTTAATGTAGGAAACAAGACGTTTAAGCGTTAATTGTTAAACGAACAAAAACACAATATTCCTGTGTAATGAAATTTTCTTTGTCTTCGTTTTCTCTCGGTTCGGCTGCGATTCGACACCTGTAAAATTTATTTTGCCTACGGTGTCATGTGACTTTTGTCGTCAATATGAAACATTCACTTCCTGGTTAGACATTTGATATAGAGCAAGGTTAACAACCATGTAAGGTAACATCAGGTAATAATGTTTTAAATGCTTATTGTAACTACCATCCATATTATACATACATCACAGCAACATATGAAGGTTATATAGTGCCAAATCAAGTGTCCTTCCCAAGGTCAAAGACAGACAGCGGACCCGGGCCAGTCCGATCTTAGGATTAGAATCGGCATCCTAAAGGTTGAGACCCAGGTACACGAATCATCTAACACAAACATACTCGCACTCAAATCTGCTCAACCTGTGTCATCTAATAGAGAATTCTTATACCATACCCCCAACTCTGCTAATTGACTACTCTGAATAGCAGGTTTGAATGTATACTAAATTAATATTAGTATATATTTGCGTATGATACGCTCGGGTATATGCGCTTAAGACACACAAACACATACATTTTGTAAATTAATTGTATCACTAGAATCATTCGTGCCAAAATGCCATATTATTTATTACTTACGCCCAGCTGTGAACGAGTCATGCTCTCAGGTTAATGCCCCATTACAAATTTTAAACGAAAGAAAGGCAAACATTATGTATTATATGGTTGATAATGAGGTATTGAACTGTACCAGAGGGAGAAAGTTATATCGCCACAGTAGGGATATCAGTTTTGGAACTACTTTTTCCCATTTGGGAATTATATCTGCCCTTAACTATGTTATTCTCAATATGTATTTCCATTTTAGGCACATTAATATCTTCTTTTTCCTTTTCTTCTTCCTTTATCCCATCCAACTCCCCAAAAATAAAACCAGCATGAACAGATCTGAACCAGGCTCCATGCAAGTTAACTTGCAGTCATATATATATATATATATATATATATATATATATATATATATATATATATATATATATATATATAGTGAAAAGAAATCTAAGACGTTTTTAGTTTATACAAGGTAATATTTCACTCGTGGATACAATTTGTATCGTCATGAGTGGCAAAGCCAATATTAACAATACCATGTTCCCACTTTACGTTTCATGTTTCCTTTTATCTACTCAGAAAACGTAAATTTGTCATCTACTATTTTTTATTATTGCAAATTATTTATCACACAATAAACAGTCGAAGGTACATGGCTTACTTGTTTAAACATATATGTACGTCTATAGCTTAGTAATTATCACTTGCAGCTAATTTAGTAATGCCTTGATTTTATTAAGATTTTTACTCACTGACTCTCAACATCATATTTTCATAAAACACTTAATTTCTGGTGTTTCACTGCTTCAACGTAATAGATTTTCTATCTAAAATTTAAAATGCATGAATGCTTGCAAAGGTTTTTTTTTATGTCAGAAGTTTCACAATATATTTTCTTTGATGCCTTTTTCTTAAAAAAAATAGATTTGAAACGGTTGAAATTTAATAGGTTTTGTAATTTTAATGTTGTATTCCTACAAATTATTCAGTTTACCCAAATTGGTATTCTTCATGGATATGTTTTAAAATTTTCTGGTCTAAAAATCATTAATATCTCTTTCAGACAGACCAGTTGACATCTTGAATAAATGTATATTCAGTTTATTATAAATAACTGTGATTGTAAATGCAGTTGACATGTCAAGGTGACGCGGGACCTTACCTGGTCATTTAAGACCGTTCTCTGTACTGTATAAAGAAAGTGTGAGAGCTTTTAATTTGAGTCCAACGGCATTTTCATAAATACAATGTACCTGTATTATCGTGAACAACAGCAATATCAGCAATAACAATTTTCGACAAGGCACCTTTTGGTCTTAGTGAGAAAACATAAATAAAGTCAAAAACACGTGTCCTAATTATTTATTCTGGGACTTGATCATCTGCGTACAGTGCAGCAAATTGTATTTTTTGACATCCATGTGATTAATATTTTGTCATAAAAGACCTTATTTCGTTAAGATTTCAGCCGCGCATCGGCGCACAAATTCCATTGCTATCTCTCAAGGGGAATAATATGTTTTTATTAACTGAAACAAGTTTTTATTTGTTGGTAAGAATTAGTTTACTTGAAACTTTCTCTTCTTAAACCTTGACGCTCAGGACTTTGCATAGTAACTTGATTTTCAAAAGTATTATATTTTATATGTATATCTGTCCTTCTTTCTACATGACGCTAGAAATATGGTTACCACCAGAAGAACTCAAAGGTAAGGAAAACATGTAAGCCCATGAGAGACTGACATAATACGTGCATCAGAAAACAGACAATATTTTAAAAGGCCAGTATAATTTAATAATGTTCTGCCAAAACCGGTGTCGCTCTCGTGTACAATTCTTTATGCAATTTTTTTTTGATACTAGTATGTCTGACTGCTGTTTGCAGCATAGAGAAGTGGCATGTGGTAGACAGCATACCCAAGTCAAAAAAGAGACTAACAAGAAGCTCGCTTTTTGTCAGCTGTCACACCTACTGCCTATATTATCTACTTGTTTTGCAAGGTGAACGTTCGCTCAACCTTTTCATTTGTTGCATATATTCTTGAAGTATGATCTTCCAGTTAAGATGAACGTGTTTCAATTTCCAGTCCTAAGTGTTGTTTCTGGTTTATCAATGATTACCTCTGGGTTCGAGTATCAGGCTCAGCCAAGATGGGAAGGCTACCAGTTGCTTCCCGTGTGTCAGTGGTCCTTACCCAAATTACAATTATCAACGGCAACAACGTTTACCCAAACTTTAGAGGAACATTTTAAAGAACTTCATTATATCTTCTCTGTAATTTTATTTGGAGTGGAAAAGGTGATAGAAAGTGAAACAACGCATTCGTGTCAATGATTATCAAGACAGTGGATTAAAAATGCCATGCGTACTTTATTTTTGTACAGCAAATTATCTTGGTTGGGAAAAACGCTTTGCTCTTCTAAAAAATTCCTCTTGCAAACTTGTCATTTTCTATATGGTAGAAAAATCGGTTATAATTCTTAATATATACCAAGTGCCTGGAGAAAATCTATAGAAAATCAGCAAAAGATTGATGCCATAGTAAACAAAAGTACTTTGGTATTGTTACGAGTCTATGCTCTCAAATCAAGTAACAGAAAAGAGTGAAGACAACAAGCTTTGTAAAATTTAACAAATAATTTATTTCCATAGGATGCAAAGTGAATAATGAGAAAAAGATCTTACGGCTTTACGAATCAAATCCAAAAATAATCCATGAATTGACAAAACACAAGTCCTATCAATGAAAGGTTCTCAGTTCAGATCCCGATGAAAATCCAAGATGGAAGGCGATGATGTCTGTAATAACCTACGAAATGCAAATGTGTCAACAGTCTCTTGTTGAACCCAGTTTTGAATTCCGTGTAAATTCCAGTAAATGTCATTGTCCAAGAATGATATCAGATCACTTTTGTATTTCCAGGGAAAACAATCACTTGAATTCAATAATTTGAAGAAAAATAAAATTCAGCCCAAACTGGTCACACCACAGTACAACTTAACGTGTCGGATGTTTTAAGCCCGACTGGCAATCCTTTATCATATTATCAGTTATAAGATTAACTAAAACGCAAAACAAATTTCCGGATGGGGTTCAAAAATTCATTCTTTTTGGTAATATGATACGTAAGATGAGCATTTCAGCAACACGTCTTTGTTTTTCTGTAATGAACTTACATGACATTGTTACACTTATTTTGGACCGCTCAGGTAGCCTAGTGGTTAGAGCGTCTGCCTTACTGATGTAATTGTCAATCAAAATTCCATTTAAACCAAACTTTCAGTGTAGGTGAAAAAGAAAAGAACGAGATTGTATTTGTGAATGTCTTGTTGACGAAATAAAATAATGATACTAAGAAAAGAAGAAGAAACAAAAGAAGAAAAAAAGCGTCTGCCCCGGATGCGGGATATCGTGGGTTCGATCCACAGCAGAGTCATGCCAAAGACTTACAAAAATGGTACTAACAGCTGCCTCGCTTGGCGCTCAGCATGAAGAGGTTAGTGTTAGGACTGGACGGCCTGGTGTCAGGATAATGTGACTGGGTGGGATATCATGCTACATGTCTGAGGCACGATGCTCCAGTGCTAACATCACTATAAACTGCCAGTTGTAGACATCGTAGCGATATGACTGAAAAATTGTTAAAGCTACATTACAAATCCACATCACAAACACATACACTTTTTTGCGTCTCCAGTATTGAAAAACTACTCTGGGGACGTCCATTAATTATGTCAACAATTTTTAGGCAATTGTTTACCCCCCTCCCCCCCCCCTTGTCAACAACTGTCAAACTTTCAGTGACCCCCCTAATAAAATTTTACCCCCCCCCCCACAAACTAACAATATTTTATACGGCTGGCTTTTATGCTAAAAATATGCTAAAAATATAATTATGGAAATTAAAAGGTCTACAAATAAATTTTAATACAATTTTTTTACTTGTTTAACAGATTTCAAATTGACTATAACACTTTGAATTCATGAAAAAATCGAGAGTTTATATTCTAGCTTCTATCATCTTCCCATAGGGAAGCCAAATGTTCCTCAGTTGTTATAATGGGCATAGTGGCTGATATTTTGTAAAACAAAAAAAAACATTGTTGACGTCAATTTATCTTGAACTCCCCCTCCCCATGTCAACAATTGTCAGGCTTCTTCAAACCCCCTCCCCCCCATTTTGTTGACATAATTAATGGACGACCCCTCTTTAGACTATGTTGTTACTCTAAGATAAATGTAATATACAGCTTAATATAATTTCAAGTTCGTGCTAATACATGTTGTTTATATTCTATCCAATTAGGAGACCGCTCCGGTGTCCTGGTGGTTAGAACGTCCGTTTGTTGTTATGTTTTGCTGATAAATGTTTTTTTTGTCTGCAAAGTATGCATTTTACAGAAATATGTATTGTTTTAATACTGTACTGTAAATTTGTTTCTTTATCGGATTATGTTTTAATATTTTTTTAAAACTTGATTTAGTTGTGGTTTCTAAACTGTTTTCTATGTGTTTGAACTTGATGTTAATTTGTTTTTGTTTGCTACAATGTGTATTTCTAAAATGTTTTTAAAAATGGGATTTATGGTATTTTTTAAACTTTTAATTTTTTTAATTTTGTAATATTTAATTTAAATGTTTATTTGTTTCTGCGTTTTCCCTGTTTTTAACATAAAAATGCAATAATTAAAAAGGTTGTAGACAAATGCAGTATAGCAGTTTAAGATATTGTTGTTGTATGGTTTAACGCCATTTTTCAGCTCGCGATAGGCTATACATGGCGGCCAGTATTAATGGTGGAGGAAGAACCCGGGAAAACACCGGAAAGAACCACCTACCCACGAGAAGCTACTGGCAAGCTTTCTCACATACCCACATTAGCCGAATCCGAGACTCGAACCTATGCAGACAGAGGTGAGAAGGCAGTGATCCGTAACGGAGAGTGCTTAGTTTAAGATATTAATGTATTTAACTAAAAATTAAGACACCCAACATAATTCACTATAATAGTCTCAGTACATTATAAAAAGTAATGAAAATAAACAATAAAAGAACCTTAAACAAAAGATAAAAATCTAGACTTGAAAAACAAGAAAGTCATTAACGAAGAAGTATAAAACATTAATACGACAATATATTATTCATTAAGTAGCACGGGCTACAAATTAGAGATAAACAACAAGGAAACAAGTAAAGAAGGCATGGATAAACACGGTTTTGAAATGTTTCTCCTAGACATCTGTAGTTAAGGTGTGTTTTACGAAGATTACCAGCTTGAACTGGATGTTTGTTCACTTTGGCGTTCGGTGTATCTAGTAACATCATACAGATTACTTTAATATTGTTACATTTGTGAGTTTTACCGTGTGCATGAAGGACATCACCATTTATGTACCTTTAAACGTAAGATATTATTCTTATTACACATGTGTATTATCTGTTTAACATGGGCTTTTACAGATACAAATAGCTGTTAACTTCTTTTATTATCAGTCGTGATCGGCCATCTTGCCAATTGAGACCAAGCTGAAATGACGATGGAGCCGGACCTAGTAATTGCCATTGACATTGGTAGTACTTATTCAGGTTACGCATGTCAGTTTAGAGATAACTTTGAAAATAACCCCAGGGACATCTGGATGAATAACAGATGGGGGAGTACTAATACCACCCACAAAACGACCACCTGCGTCCTCATAAGGGTCGACAACAGTGAGGTGATAGCTATCGGAGACATTGCAGAGATGAAATTCTCAAAGATGTATGATGAAGATGAAACTCTTAATGAAGCGCGCAACTATTATTTCTTCAAGAACTTCAAGATGGTCCTCTACAACGAGGTTCGTTGAAGTCTATTTTTCCTTAGGAAAAACATTTTTATTATCATAATTTTATTATTATTATTATTATTATTATTATTATTATTATTATTATTATTTATTAATGCTCCTAGTTAAGTCTCCCCGTACTGTACAGTATATTAACTTTGTTAAATCTTATGTTTTGCTACAAACGATATTACACTGTCCTAATATGATCGCGATACATTATTTCGGTACCTTGACAAGTTCCCGTAGTAATATGACTTGCGGTTGGTTTATATTCTTTATGCTGGCTCTTGTTTTGTAAAATCTGCAAACAATGCATCATTTTTCCAAGACTTGTCACATTCAGTAAGGTAAATAAATAAATATATAATGTCTCAGCGTGCTAATTTTCATTTTACAGAAAGGTATGTCTCTTTAAGTTTCTACTTGTTTGTAATGTATCACTGTTCCCTGGCAAACATGACATTATCGTCAAACCTGCTTATGTAAATTACGTGTCATAAACTCGATAATACATCTCAGCGATAAATGCTTACCAATTGTTGCGTTTATACTTTTGTAATGGACACTTTCGTTATCAGTGTTGGCCACCCATATATCGCGTTTCTCCTACTATTCCAAAGGGAAAGAAATATCCTGAGTGGGCTCAAATATCCGCTTATGGTGTTGTAATTGTGACGCTATTGTTCTACGTGTTACTGGGCCTTAGTGGTTAGAGCGTCCATCTTGGATGCTGGAGGTTGCGGGTGTGAACCCAGACCGAGTCATATAAAAGACTTTTAAAAATGGCATTGCAGCTGCCTCGCTTGGCGCTCAGCATTAAGAGGTTCGTGTTAGGATTAGTCGGCCTGGTGTTAGGATAATTTGACTCGGTGGGACATCATGCTACATGTCTGCGGCATGACGCCTTAGTGCTAGACATCACTATAAATTGCCACACTGCAGAAATCGAAGCGTTATGGCTAGAACTGTTAAAACTACGTTAAAATATCTAACACACACACAAGTGTTGCACATTTGAGATACACTTTTACTTTTTAAAGGAAGCCCTTGCTTACGCTTATTGTTTCAAGCTATCTAACAACTGTTGACCCAAACAAGACCAAGCTGTAGACTTATAGAACTGCATTATATTTCAGAGACAAATTAAGTTTTAACGATTAATGAGTCCAATTTGAATGTACACTTTTGAGTTTTGTCTAGTTATAGTAATACTGAAAAAGACAAATATAACATAACAAGTATTCTGGTATTTATCTTAAGATGAACTAAGTTGATGTTAGAACATATTATTAATTTTAAAGTTTATTTTATGCAATTTTGATCCTTTGGAATTTTGACCTTGTTTTGTGAAAGCAAAACTGTTAGCATATTAAAGCAAAATGAACTAGAGGTAGGCCAGCATATTAAAGCAAAAAGCACTAGAGGTGGGCTAATACAATTGTATGGGCTTATTTGCATTTATATATACATGAACCGGATAGATCGTCAGCCGATTTTAGTAAGTTTGATTTGTTGTTTTCTTTTGTTTATCTAAATGAAATGTCTGATTTGTTCTTTAACTTTGACTTTTTTTGACAAAATGTTTGCTTACACTTGCCTTGCGAGCGAGATATTTAAAGATGTGAGTCAAATACGACCTTTGTTTATCATAGGCGGATCCTAAGATTAGATTGGGTCCTCTATTTGTATGTGTGTGTTTGGATTGTTAACCTATCTACTGAGCGGTCAGATTGGGTTCTTTTGTCCATGACGGAATGGTTCATTTGTTGTTGTTTTTTTTTTAGACTATGGAACGTTTTGGACCTTACTTATTTCGACACAAACTATAACTTTTATTAAATTTAAACATGAATCACTCGAGGCGCACACACAAATTTGCATATTTGTATTAATATTTAAATGAATCAATTGAATCTCTGGTCATTTTAATTATTATTTAAGTTTTCAAGATATTTCAGAATAATTTGTATTTATATTTGTAGATAATCTTATTTAGGTTTTTAAACATTGAGAAATTATTCAATTTAAAAAAAAAAACAACAACAACACTTTAGAACATTTTTCACGGAGACTTTTTTGACTAAAATGTTGGTGGTGCCTTTTAGCAAATACCGCCTGAGATAAATGCTGTTTGGCATACATGTTTACATGCATTTGAATATTACATCTTCAGATTTTCATGTCAATGTAGCAATTTTCATAAATTGTTTCAACAATTTTGAAATCATTGGACATATACTTTTTCTGTGCTGGAGCAGTTGGTTTCATTTTACATACAGAAATCAAATATATGTTGCATTAGTTTTTCCAAATTCTTTATACCTTAGCATGTAAGCAAGATATCTCAAGTCTCCCATTTAATTTCACTGAAAAAACTGCCCCGGCAAACCCCTCCATATAAAAGAGACCAGCTACTACATGGCAACATTTACGAGTCCCGTCTTTTGGATTGATGTGATTTTTTAAAGAATTCTATTGCGATAACATTTATCAATATGGGACAAAGTTCAGTAACCTTCTTGTGTGTCCTTTGTAGACAGGTCAACTATTATCTTTTCCCTTAACACTGTTATTAACTTCTTGAGTGACATTTCTCATCAGGAGATCGAAAAATTTGTTTAAGTTCACCAAAACTAAAGCTGGGTCAGGTTTGGTGAAATGAAATCAGAAATATCTTTGTCGAATAATTTCACCTTTTACTCATCCGGTGCTGCCCTTTGACCTTAAAATCAGTAACTTTCGTATATCACATTATTACAAAAGTTGTATTTCATTAATTCCTGCTAAATTTCTTCTATCCTTGTGCGAAGTACATGTGCTATAAATAAAGGTAGCTACTTTTCATTCGACAGTCGGTATATTGGAAGTTAATATTGCATAATGTAATCTTTTGCAGACTTTCACAGTGAATGATGGGAAAATAGGTTGCGCGGAGGATTACTTTTCAAGGCATATGCCGATTACATTTGTGATGTCAAAATTAATTGAGGGTCTAAAGAAAGATTGCCTTGAAAGATTTATAGAGAGAAGACACCTGACCATTCCAGAAGCAAGGATTAGATGGGTACTGACCATTCCTGCAATCTGGAATGACGATGCTAAGAACGCTATGCGGAAGTCTGCAACTATGGTAATTGGATAACGTTTTATATCAGAAAATAGACATACAAAAATTGCATAAACAGTGATTAAGACACAGCCAATAAAAAGTAAGCTGTTTTATTACCATATAATACATTGTTCAGAGAGTTTGTTCAGTAGTCACAATCTGACGAGCGTCAATACACAGAGTGTTGATGATTCTGTTGAGAGGCAATACATAAGAGGTCCGATAATTCAGCTGAGAGGCAATACATAGAGTCCGATAATTCTGTTGAGAGGCAATACATAGAGTGCCGATAACTCTGATGAGAGGAAATACAGAGTGCAAATAATTATGCTGAGAGGCAATGTAATGAGTGCTGATAATTCTGATGAGAGGCAATACACAGAGTGCCGATATTTCTGCTGAGAGGCAATAGAGTGAGTGCGATAATTCTGATGAGAGGCAATACACAGAGTACAGATAAATTCTGATGAGAAGCAATGATATATCTACAAACTGGGTCATTATATAAATCTCCATTACCTCAAAACAGTAACAAAAACAAAAGACTACATAACATAATAAGGAAATGGTATTTAGCCCTAGTGGAGAAAGTCGAAACAGTTTTGCAGAAATATATACTTAAATCATGAAAACAAATGACGAAACCAGGTGGGTAGACAAAACATACAAAACAACTTTAAATCTACCACCATTTTGCCCCCCCCACCCCACCCCCACCCCCCTCGAAAATGAAAGAAAAGGTCAACATGGCACATTCAACTATAGACAACTCACTCATAAATGTCTTCTAGTGCTTTCAGAGTCATTTGTACCTGTTCTACGTTCTAATGGATAGTAGCCCCAGTCGAGAACCTAAACCAGTTCCTGGAATACATGGCGTATGTCGTCCCAGAAATCTCCACGAACTACTACTTTTAGTCTACATATTTTTCGTTCTGGAAAAAGAATCGGAACCGGACGATTTTGGTTGGACATTGTTGCTATGACAATCCTTTGGTATAGTTGTGTTAGAGGCTCATATTGGTTTAACATTGGTTTTGGGTAGGAATGCAGCTTTTAATATTTATTGTAATATGAATCACGTCGCTTTCAGGTCACAACTTTGCAGGAAGCGGATATTGGGTGTTTAGATTTGACATAAAAAATTATTCTAGATAACAAACGTTCTCTATATCACATGAAAAATCTCATTAGATGATACAAATCATCATTTTTAAGATTATAAACTTCGAATGCAAAAGAACAATAAATTCTATAAAAATGTAAAATATAGAACAGTAAGCACCACACACAGAAAAAGGCATGTGATTTGTGTATAGTTCTTATGTTCGTGCTTATTTCATATTAGGTTTATGAAACTGGATCATATTCTTATCATTGACTGATTAATTACGATTGATATCATTCAAGTTGTTTCACAAAGTCCGTGTAATAAAATACTAATGCCGGGATAAACAGATTGTGTTTGATCCTTTGCCAATTTGACTGTTGAAACAATCATTTTGACACATTTGCTATTAAGCTTTTATTGTACCTGACGTCAAAATGTGATAAACTACGAGTGTGCATTAACATCATTATGACACCGTTTATTTTCAATGTCATACACATATACGTATAATTTAACAATGCAAATACTTTATTATAATAAGTTCATATTTTCAGGCGGGAATCCCAGACAATCAGCTCATATTGGCCTTAGAGCCTGAAGCAGCCGCAGTGCACTGCATGTATCTGTCTGCTCAAGAAAAATCTAGCATGGACGGTCTGGGGAATGTTGGAGATAGATTCATGGTCATAGATCTGGGAGGTTGGTATAAGTATAAAAAAAAAATGTTGGTAGTAATGCTTGTCAAAGGACACGTTTAGTTGTCTGCTGTGGACCGGTAGATATCTAAATAATTTAATTTGTGTAATTGTTACTCTCTTACCAGTTTTCTGTGGCGGAAACATGTCTCGCGCGCAAAAGCAAAATGCCTAAATCGTAATTGTATATGTTAATTTATGTAGGGCGTTATAGGATATACTTTGATTGTCAAATTAAACACACTTAAGTGGAACTGAAATTCTTAGTTAGTTAATGTTCATTCAGTGAGCTAAACAGGAGTACAAATGTTGTATAACCACAGGAATTTCTTGAGACATCGTTCAATGCGCAGGTTGATCATGGAGAGCAAGTATGAATTGATTAATATCGAATTGTACAATAAGGCAGCTAATTATTTGTGTCAGAATTGTGCCAGAGCTGCAGTTTGAATATAGATAAAAGTACATTACGTTTTGCAGTAGCTGCATGGAGGGTACAATTGCATGCTATATAACAGTCGATATGAAAACCTAAATTATTTTTTTCTGTTGAAGGTGGCACGGTTGATATAACAACTGTAGAAGTAATAAAGGACGGTTGTTTGAAGCAGATCCACAGGGCAAATGGTGGACCATGGGGTGGTCAGAGAATAAATGACTCTTTTTCTCACTTGATTCGAGATGTCTTCCTAACTGAAGAGGGTAATTCGGTTTTTGCCAGATGCAAAAAGGCTCAGCTCTTAAGAATGGAAGAAGAGTTTGAACAACATAAGGTAAATATAAAGGAAGATGCACAACGTGGGGAAGAATGGATCAAGCTGCCACTACCCGACGACGTGTGGGATGAAGTTAGAGACCATATTAAATTAAACCCTACTAGGTATACACAATACTTTAATAAGACGAGAAGTGGTTTGGAATTCAAACCGGAAGTTATTCCAAAACAGCTCTTTGGGGAGACATTAGATTTGATTGTGAAACATCTTCAATCAATATTTTGTGAGACATCAATGCAAGACATTGCGAATATTGTGTTGGTAGGAGGATTTGCCGAAGCACCCATCGTACGTGAGAAGATAATTGAAGCGCTTCCAGGAAAGCACATATTTATACCAATAAATCCGTTCTACGCTGTTTTAAAAGGGGCAGTGCTCTATGGCCACAATCCTAATATATTCAAGAGCAGAATTGCTCCCTTCACCTATGGGATCAAAACACGGTCAATGTTTGATTCGAAAATGCACGACGAGCATAAAAGAATAAGGGAACCTGACGATACATTTTGGTGCAAGGAGATCTTTGACGTTCATGTCAAGAGAGATCATGTTGTATCTTTGAACGAGGAACAGCCGACAATAATATACCATCCAGTGGACAAAGATCAAACTGTTGCTAATATTGAGATATTTCAATCTGAATTACAAAACCCAAAGTATGTCACGGACGAGAAATGCAAGAAACTAGGGACTCTTGTCATTGATATGCCTGACACTACTGGCGGATGTGACAGAGATGTTGCAGTGACAATGATGTATGGGGGAACAGAATTGGGCGTAAGGGCAATAGACAAAACCACGGGGAGGGAGTTCAAAACAACAATAGTCTATGACAACTATTCATCTTAATGTAAATGCTGCTTATGTGTGCCTATCGTTTGATTAATGATCTTGAAGATAACAGGAAATTAATAATCAAATCTTAATTGCTTATTCGTTTATTTTCAACATTAAGGGGAGAGTTACTGGCTAAACTCTCAGGTGGCGTGACTAACGGCGATGGATATACTTGAACTAGCTTGCCACTGTTGTTTCTCGAGTGATTTTTTCATGAAACATAACATTGTATTATATTATCCAGAATTAAAAACCTCTTAAATAAAGTGGCATGGTTCCAAACTGACCAGATTTACCGAGTTCATCTCTACCAATCTTAAAGATTTAGATGTCTTGAGTCTGATTATTCTAGGCAGATATGACGCATTGCCCATTAATTCTTGTCCAAAAATCTTTAGATAAATGTGTACTTTTATTATATATTTCATGATAAAATATTGAAATGTATGAGCAATTGCAAATTTATATCACTACATTGACGATATCACCTTGATCGCCACAGCGGCCATATCATGTTTGGAACTATTTATATCTAAGAATTGTGTTACTACTTTTTCTGAATTATCTTATCTTATGAGAGATTTTTTTGCAAACAGAACTATTTGGACAACGCAAACAAAATGACTCGTATTATTCCTTTATCATAGAAAAACGAAATAGATAAGACTGTTTTCCATAAACAGGTCGGTATATTCCTCTGCTACAAAAATATGGATAACCCTGAGTTTGTGGAAGTTTGTGATGAGTGTGTTCATGATCTCTTTTTCATGGTGATTTTCATTTGTTCGAAGATGACAGTATCACAGTAACATATTTTGAACGGTGACTCTAGAGTATGTTGAAAAGTTTATAAATTCACAAACAATATCAATACCAAGAGAAAAATAGAAGGCGATGTCATTCTTTTCTTATCTACCTGGAATCCGAATGTGATCTTAAACTGCCACATTGTATATGATCAAAAGAGCTCTCCGACCTTTTGTCTTATGTTTTGAATGCTACTGAACAAAGATCGTCATTTATTTTTAAGTATGCTCAGGGATAACATTTCAGTTTTCAGTTATCAAAGATTTTCAATTTTCCAAAGTTAGAGAAATCTTTAAATGCAAGCAAAATCAGCAGAAATCCATTGGAAAGGCAACAATTCAAAGCCAACATACCCCATCTCCGAAACATAATTTCATATCATGTGCAACGCCGGACTTCCATGTTCGCAAATTCCCTCTTCTCAGAGATCAATGTGGGTGGTGTCAGCCCTTCAGTTAGGAATGTGGACCGGCAGAGTAATTCATGCAATATGCTGTGCAAACCTCTCTCTTGAAAAAGATGAAAATGTTGATGAATACATTCATTTATCATATGAAAGGCTTACAAAAACAGGATCTTGCTCAAATGGAAGGGACATACTATCACCAGTCCAAAGGTTCATACTATGTCGGAAGTGCCAGGCCAAAATCCTGTAAAATTAAAAATCTCTTTCAGAAGAAATCATCAGCATATATGTCAGTCCTGATAGCTTTTTCCTTCTTGCAATTGAGCATGCTAGTCGCACCCGTGCAAAGCTAGAGTATGCAAGGCACTTTTGGATTCAATAAACTGTACGAAATCAGGCTCGAAATGAAGGACGAATATGGACTTACTAATAACAAGCTATTAAAAACGTACACATATATAGTGTTCTGAACTTAGAGCATATTTTCCTTTCAAATAATGAAAAGCTTTACAAGGAAAAAGTAGAAAAGATCTCGTATTATAAAATATAAACCAACTCCAATGCACATTTTTCATAGACATGTTGGTTCTAAGACGATTTTAATTTAAAACGTCCTAGTCCAAATAGATGAAAAAAGAACAATTGCTGCAATGGCCTCAAAAGCTAATCAGATCATGTAAGTATCAATGGATAAATATGTCTACCAAATTTCATTTCATTCGTCTAACTTAGGTAGTGTTTTTTTCCCCCAATAATTTTAACAGTGATATTAACCATAATTATAACAAAAAACAAATTGTGCTAAAGATTGGAAATTTGATGTGACGGAGTGAAAATATAAAGTCGTCTATTTATGACCCTGATTGCAGGCGTAAAATGTCATGACTATTAGTTTTATAATTGTTCTGCTATAGTCCTAAAATGTATCAGCTGTTGTTGTAGGGTTGAACGCCATTTTTCAGCACACAATAGGCTATACATGACGGCCAATATTAATGGTGGAGGAAGAACCCGGGACAAACCCCGGAAAGAACCACCGACCCACGAGAAGCTACTGGCAGGCTTTCTCACATACCCACATAAAATGTATTAATGACAGTCGTATGTGATGTAAATCAACAACAGAAAAATAATACGTCCCCTTCTGCTAGCGAAGTATGAGATAGCAATTTAAGATGCACTGAAATATTTGCCCGGTGTCTGAATTAATTGTAAGCATTGACTGCAGAAAATCTAACTTGCCAATTTCATAAGGTTCATGGTCTAATTTGTTAAATTGCTTGTTGTTTGTACTTTTACAGCCTGAGGAAGAATCTTGTTCAAAAGCTCACTGACGAAGTCATGCGCTCCAAACCAGAATATGCAAATTTTTGACGAAGTCATGCGCTCCAAACCAGAAAATGCAAATTTCTAGACACAACACAAACAGCTATATAAATCTCAATACCCTGCAGAGCAGAACTGCCTCTGTTGCCGATTCACCTAAGTACATTGCTACTGATGATATTCAGGACCTCCATTCTTATCTGTAAAAGGCTGAAATATACGAAGACCAAATTCACATGTTCAACAATATCATAGTAAGTGCGGGAACCTACTTTTCATTTTCGTAATGAACAAAACAGCCTGCGATCTGATCCTTTTGTAACCGCTCCAGTGGCCTAGTGGTTAGAGCGTCCGTCTAGGATGCGGGAGGCCGTGGGTTCGATCCCCAGGCGAGTCCTATCAAAGACTTACAAAAATGGTACTAACAGCTGCCTCGCTTGGCGCTCAGCATTAAGAGGTTAGTGTTAGGACTGGACGGCCTGGTGTCAGGATAATGTGACTGGGTGGGACATCATGCTACTTGTCTGTGGCATGATGCCCCAGTAATAGACATCACTATAAACGGCCACACTGCAGACATCATAGCGATATGACAGAATTTTTTTAAAGCTACGCTTTAAAATTATCCAAGTCACACACACTGAACCTTTTGTACAAATTTACAAGCAAACAGTTCATTAGTCGTCCACGGGACTGCTCGGCAGCTGGGCAACGTTATTATACAGATACCATCTATACGTTAGTGACAGCGCAACATGACCAAGGATCAGAATTATCTGCGATGAAAGTGGCAACGAATTAAATTAGCACCTACTATAAAGTGATGCAGTAAAACGAAATTAAGTGTTGAAGTTGTTGTTGGACTTAACCCATATTCAAATTCGTATTGCTGAGTTTCGACTTCGAGGCATCATAAACGTCTACCTACAATTCGTGCATTGTCTTTATACGCAGATTTTGACGTCATGCATACCCTGTTATTAGTTTCTAATATTTATTGGATTACAATTGTTGAGTTAGAAATATAATATTTTTCTTCTTCTTCATGTATGTACAGTATCTTCAATCAGTGTTATGTTTAAGTTTGCGGTAATCAATCGGCTGTTTGAGTAATGCGCATTTGACACGTATTCCTTTCTTGTTATTTCTCATATTCATCATCAAATATACAATTAAAAGAAAATATACCTTTTAGTGGATGAAATCGTGAAATTTTAAGGTTCCTATTGTGTTCGAGACCACTTCGGATGCCTAAGTGTTTAGAGCGCCCGCCATGGATGCGAAATGTCGCGGGTTCGAACCCAGGTCGAGTCACACCAAAGAATTATAAAAATGGTACTTACAGCTGCCTCGCCTGGTGCTCAGCATTAGCATGTTTGTTATTGGACTGGTCGGACTGGGGCCAGGATATTGTGATATGTCCGCGGCATGATGCCCCTGTGCAAGACAATAATAATAAGCAGCCACACTGCCGACATCGTAGCGATACAATTGGAAACTTGTTAAAGCTTGGTTAAAATCCAAATCACACACACATGCACACACATATTAATTGAGAATTATTTTATAATTTCCACAAAAAAACCTTAGATATCATCCATGTAGATGATGTCATTAAATCAATACCTGTTAAATTCAGTGTGTTAGACTAGTCCGATCTTATTAACTTAAATTATGGTGTTTCACTAATTTGTGCGTTACTAACTTAAGATCACGGTGCGGTACCAATCTGACTTATTACCAACCTAAGATCATAGTGTTATACTAAACGGACCTATTACCAATGTATTACCATAGTGTCATATCAGTCTGACGTATTACCAACCTAAGATCATAGTGTTATGCTAAACGGACCTATTACCAATGTATTACCAGAGCGTTATAAGAATATGACGTATTACCAACATAAGATCATAGTGCTATACTAATCGTGGGGCCCTGAGTGACCGAGTGGTCTAAAGCGCTCTCCGTTACGGATCACTGCTATCTCACCTCTGTCTCCGTGGGTTCGTGTCTAGGATTCGGCTAATGTGGGTATGTGAGAAAGCTTGCCAGTAGCTTCTCGTGGGTCGGTGATTTTTCCCGGGGTTTTCCTGGGTTCTTCCTCCACCATTAGTACTGGCCGCCATACATATCCTATCGTGTGCTGAAAATGGCGTTAAACCCCACAAAAACAACAACAACTATATTAATCGGACATATTACCAATGTATTACTATAGTGTTATACCAGTCTGACATATTACCAACCTAAGTTCATGTTTTATACCAATGGGACCCATTCCCAATGCATTACCATAGTGTCATACCGATCCGACATATTACCAACCTAAGATCATCGTGTTATACCAGTAATGCTTATCACCATTTTATTCTCAGTGTTATAGTAATCTCGCGTATTACCGACTTAATGTCAGTCTTATACCAATCTGACGTATTACCAACCCAAGATCATAGTGTTTTACTAATCTCACGTATTACCGATTTATTGTATTGTCATATTATTATACCAATCTGACGTATTACCAACCAAAGATCATAGTATTAATCTCAAGTAATACCGATTAATTACCAGTTTAACGTTAATGAGATATTTTAATCATCATAATAATGTTTCTCGCTCTCAGGAAAATGGGTTATGTAACCTTTGTTTAGATTCCAACAATGTCTGCTTGTAACAGAAGTATGTGTTATTGTCGTTGGTTAAAAATGGAATCGTCATAAAATGTTAACATCATAGTTATACACATAATATAGCCTTAGTTAGAGGAGTTCTCTAATGGTCTTAAGAAATGTTTCATAGTTCCAGGGATAATGTACCATAAGGCACTTAAAATTCAATTGTCATTTTTTATTTTAAAAAGACACCAAAATTGGGAACATGTTTTAAGGAAGAAAAGCAAACATTAATCACAGAATGTCAGAAGGCAACAAATCACTGACTGATGGCCACGTGGTATCGAGGTCAATACGATCATCCGCGTTTAAACAGCATATGAACGACGTTTTGTTTTGCTTTTTCTGTTGCTGAGATTAACAATGATGACGAATGTGATAAGAAATATCTCTGGAGACTGGTCAAAACTACTTAACCTAAAGCAAACAAACCATAACATGCGTTGAAATTGAATATAATGAGTCATTCTATAGCAATCAAAGAGCTGTTCCCGATGTATTAACATTATTGTGAAAACGTAGATACGTACAAAATAGGTTCCAATTTCGATGAAAGCTTCAGCAAAATAATCTCATAAAAATCAAGGGCTATATAATTTGTCGATAAAGTGAAATCAGAATGAAACCTTTAATGTGGAAGCTAAAGCTTCCGATTTGAATAAAATTAAAATGTTTACTTTTGATGTGGAAATTCTAACTAAATCACTACAAATGGTCTTAAAGGGATAAGATACGTTATTCAACAACGAATAAGTAAATCAACACTGAATGCAGAAAATACATATATTAGCCTTTGGATGTGGCCAGTCTTGAAATTTGTTGCCTTTAGTACATGTCCTACTTAATTTAGGTACCACGGTTGCTCATTAATATGCGTGCCAGACTTGCGACCAGATTGGTACGACAACTGTATGGCATGTCTCCGGGCAAGGCGAATTGCGTTTGGAAGATAAAACCTTTTGGTGTCTTGATATACGATCAAGCATTAAAGCAAACAATTGCTTTTGCAAAATTACAAATTTTAGAAATATTTAATAACTTGTTATGGCCAGATTTCAAAGAAGGACGTCGACTGAAGTCGCTATATCAAAAGAGAATATTTTCTTCCAGAGTGGAGTGTATCGATTTGAACAGTTCGTGCTTGATAATCAAACTGTGAATACCTGCAACCAGTCAATGGGTAAATAGCCTTGATTCAACTAACGTTTGTTACAGACATGGTCAAAGGCAAGTTGTTAATATTCTGCTTTGTAAACATCACTGGTAATGAATGAGAACGTTTAACAAGGAGTATGAAAGGATGGGATGAATGTAATACATGTTTTTTCTTAAAAAAATTCATAGAATGTTGTTCAATCCACAGCTTGACATTTATTGTAACAGGTATAATTCATCAATCGTTGGACATAATTAATGGAATCTGTTAGAGATTTAATAGATGAAGATGTAACTCTTGAAAATTCCGTATTGTCAGCTTCATATGTTATAGAGTTAGGTTACCATATCTGACCTATTCTGAATCGTCAAAACAGCAAACTTTTGTATAACTAGCAGCACAGACGACACAGTTTGATGCAGCAGTGAAACAACTGCCTCCTTCATGTAAGGGGGCGCTCACCAATTAATATGTAGTTTAGAGAGAGTGACGTATGTAAGGTGAAGTAGTTTACATTTAAAACATGCACAATGGAGAGAATGTTGGCATACCTATATGCTACAGTAATGTAATGTGGATGATATTTCTTTGGATATTGTACTTTTGGAAATTGTACATGATTTAAGCACACTGCTAACTAAAATGACTGCTCCCTTGTGTTAAAAAATCAGCCAGAATTAGTCTAAAGTACACTATACATAGCAGCTATTAAAATAGGGAAAATGAATTTTGCCAGACTAGACAATACCAGTTTCTGAAAGTACAATGAATGAATTACCAAATATGTAAAATGTATAAAAAGTTATCGGCTCTTTTTTATACAATTTACCTCTGAAGTTCAGGAAATGAAAATGACCAAGTAGAGCTAGCACTTTTTTGAAAGGTTCACATTTGAAGTAAGGCCAAACTGTATACTCTGTAACCCATAGTACACCCATCAATCATACATCAAAATAAAGGGAATTAAAGGTTCTTTTAATTATACCTAAGATATACAAGGTCTTTTTTAAATAGCCAGTATAACCAGTCAGGAAAGCCGGGGAAATTCTTTTTCTTTAAAATCTTAACTATGCAAAATGCGAAACTGTATAGCGCCACCTAAATGAACCTTTTAGGGAATTCCAGTATTTTCCTGTTTTATTAATGTATAACGTTCTCAATGTTAGACAAACATTTTTAAAATTGGATTTCGCCAATTGATAACACACCTGTTATCTTCACTGCGGTCGTACTGAGGAGCGTAATAGAAAGGGACCACTGTTTCTTCTTATACTCTTTTCCCACGTTGATAATGTATTCCTCCTTTCTTTACAATTGCTTAAACGTCGGATCGTTTGTGACCCTGTCACTCTTATGTAGGAATAATGCTGATTTAAACATGTATTCTTAGAAACAGTGTATGTAACTATATTGCAAAGAGAGAGAGAGAGAGAGAGAGAGAGAGAGAGATATGCACGAATCATTTTAGAAAAACAGTTGTCTAGAAATAACCTTCATAACTATAAAGAGAACATCTTAATATCATTAATATATGTTAGTTCTGATTGTATTACAGACTTGAGTAAATATTATTTACAAGTGTGTTGTTGTTGTTGGGTTTAACGCCATTTTTTAGCACACGATAGGCTATACATGGCGGTCAGTGTGGAGCATCGCCGCGGTCGGGTGAAAAATTTGAAGTGTTACCTCGACAAGAGGAACTCAAAGAGGGAGATGATCTTGCTGAATATTGCTAAGGGGTCTGTGAAAGAAGTCACGGAAGAAGAGGCGGAAGGGATTATGAGGGCGTGGGTGGAGGAGAATAGGGACGTTGAACAATGGAAAAGTGAAATTAATGCCAGCGCTTCAACTACAACTGGGTGATACCAGTAGTAGTTTGACATCGGTAGGGCAATAGCTGCACGGTATCACGCTGCCTATGAAAACCTGTAAAGAGGCTAGGTGTACTGTAACGAGTGGCATCACTTTCGCATTCATAAGGTTATACAAGCACAACATCACTTTCTAAGGTAGATGTAGTAGTAATAGCGAAGTTCCCTTGACGTACTGAATCGCTGATGTCAAAGGGTGATCGTCGCTGCAATCGCAATGCACAGCATCGCACTCCGCTTGATCATCACTGAACTTGAACCCCTCGTTGGCTTGTGTCTGTGTGAAATGATTCATCTTTCTGGCTTGGCCTTTGTAGTATGTAGTCACAATGAAGTGTTATTCGTGGAAGTTTTACCACTTATATACTTGCCAATATTAGGTGTCCGTAAGGGAAAGTGAAGCGGTTGGGAAGCCGCACTCACTTCTGGTACACGATTTGATACAGTTTTTCTAAGGGTCGACTGACGATTTGGTGAGTGGATAAACGTACAATTTTGTGCTGTTCGAAGTTGGGCACTCTAAAAATCTTCATCCTCTACAGGCTGAAAAGCTTCTTTCAACGCACCAAAGTTCACCACTTGGTTCGTGCGATGATTCAACGTAAGTTCCTTCAGTTTACACTCGGTGTGCCATTCTCCTACTTTGTCCCGGTATTCGTAGCCGTAATTTTTGGGCCCTTTGCTAGAAAAACTTAGAATCTTGTTTTCTGTGTGCTCGTCGGTCAAGGTTCCTAAAGGGTCTCTTCGATCTTAGGATGAGGATGATCAGGGCGATGAATTTAGATGTAACTGTCCGTGTCAAAGTACAGGTGTAAGGCTTTGTACAATTTTAAGCCATCATGGGCTGTCACGCGTGCTGCAACAATGACGTTTCCAAATTCGTTGACCTGTAAAAACTCTAGTTCTTTGTAATTGACAAGGATCATATCTTGGCGGACTACGTTCACGTGTCCAGGTTACTTTTACTTCTATACATGAAATCAAGAACTTTTTTCACATTTGAGACATAAGTATTTTGATGACTTCTAATCGGTTAAGTGACAGTAATGAGGTTGAAATAATGGTGGGATGAAAGGTGGGTGGGATAGACACTGGAACAATTACATTTATAATAATCCGTCGACCGTTTTGCTTTCATTTTCCTTCTCTTCATTCGGTAGGCCTATATCATATAAAATAAGAAACTGGTACCTTACAGCAATCTACTCTCTCTCTCTCTCTCTTGTTATGTATAATTGATTTAATCTATATTTGATTTAATTTAATTGTTTGTCTGTTAGTTTTAAATTGATTTATTTCATTACATGTTATAGTAATGTAATTTTGTTTACTGGAATTTGACATTTTCTAGAAAAAATTTTGACCTGACTATTTTTCGTAAACACCTATTATTAGAACTTTGAATCTTAATGTTGACATAGTTCCTGGCCTTGATTCAGAGTCGGAGTAAACAACTTCTTTTTTTAATTTTTAATTCATTCTTAGTGTGGGATTGATAAGAGTGAAATCGAGGCTGACTCGGAGTACTTGATGTTAAGCCCTTGAAGCTTCAATCTTGTTAAAAAAGTGAGCACGTGACTCTTATACGGGTATCTATTTTGTGTCTTACTTAGACTGTTTTGTGGACACTTCCGTGCTCCTATGATAATAAGTATAACCTTTTGAGCCAATCATATTTAGGCGTTGACGCGTGTGCCGCATAGTTTACCTATTTTGAAAATAGAGTCCCATGTATACAATGTATGTGCAGTTAAGAAGACAATGTCTAATTCTTGCATGGAACAGGATTCCTAAAGTTGAATCGAGTTAATGGTAAGTAAAAAACTTACTTTTGCATCTACCGCTGTTCTGTAATTCAAGAAGGGATGCACCATAGAGTTGAAAACATTGTCCATATCGCTCTTGTCACCTGTTCTCACATGAGCACGGAAGTGTCCACAATGAAAAACTTCGCGTAAAGCGCACGTTTCGGAGCCCGTAACTTCAGTTTGGTACAACGCAGAAAAGTCAATATGGCTTGATGGATAGAAAAATATCTCAGAAGTAAAACAAGCCATATAGTATGGTCGTGTGCCTTTAAAGACGGAAATAGCAGAAGGAAATCGAGGGTCATGGGTGGAGCGAAGTATTTGGAAGTTCCGTACCTTCTCTCTCATATATTATGATAGAGAGGGTCCTATGTCAGAACAGGTCATGGGGGTAATCTAAGGTATTTTTGTCACTGTGTACGATTTTTTTCCTTTAGATGATTGTTTTTTGTTTGTTTTTTTACATCAAGCTCGCGTCGAGCACCTTTGTTTCGAATCATTTCCTTAGTTACTTCGTTATTTATATCACAACAAATTCAGAGTAGTTACATTTTCCATATTGATTACCGTTACTAGTATATACAATAAATTTACTAGCTAATAGTACATAGTACACCAATGGTTGGGTAATGTATGCTTTCAAGCGTATCGACAGTCTTTCGTTCACCGTCGTTTTAACCTATTCTGCTGTTGGAAGAAGATTATGGGATACTGGATAGTTGCATAAATGGTTTCAGTACACAAGGGCAATTTTTGAAACATATTTCAAAATGTACTTGTTTCATATAACCCACAAATGTTTAAAAATTATTATACAAATAAGGCAAGTCGGACTTGCCCACTTGGAGAGTAAACAAGATTAAATATAGCAACAACACAAATAAACACATCCCAAGTTATATCAATTTAACTTACAAGTCTGTGGCCTCAGCATACGACATCATGAACAAAACACGAGCATATACATATCTAATTCATTCCTTAAAATAGAATAATTAATTAACACGTTGCCGTACTGAACAATTTTCTAGTACAGGGTGACCAAATATGGCATATGGCGCGGGGATCTTTTGTGTGGCCTGCGTTCATACACTAATTAGTTCTATAATTATAATGTTAATCAACATGCACGGCCCACGAACATTACATTTTTGGTTCATGTGGCCCGTGGGGTTGAAGAAGATGGACCACCGTGTTCTAGTGTATACATGTTTATATTCACTGCATCATATTACCAATCATAAAATTATAATATAAATCTTATTAATATGTAGTACGATAAATCAACCCCACAAATATGTGTTGATACTGCTGTGTGATGTTGTGGGTCTGATGTCATCTGTTCATTAAAGTGTGCAATTTTGCTGCATGCAAATCATTCCGGAACAAACCCGCGTACACTTTAGACACATACCGGTAATTAGTAACAGCCATGTCAAGCGCGAAATTCAAAATGGCCACAGGACAGATGGTTGTGGTATTCCAGGTGGATTTACAAGTCAACAAACATGATTTGCTCAGGAGATGTAATCTACATGTCACCAAAAGAACCCTTCAGCCGACGGTAGCTGCACAGCCACGATAAATACCGGTAAGTGTATAACATGTACACTGATGTGTGCAGCTAAATTTGAATGCCGATAACTGCAGCTTTTAATGAATAGTAGTCCTACAATGTAAGACATAGCACATGTTGTTTTTGATTAAGTGCTATGTCTTACTATCCAAAGAAAGGCCTTATATAGCGTGTTCCGATGTCATTAACATCGGAATGAGTAATCAAAGTTTTAGGAACATCTCACACACTTGGCAGCCTATATCGACACTTCCATTAATTTATTTGTAATTAATATACTTACTGTGCTGTCTTTATCCTGGCGGAATGAACATATGATACTAGCCAATGGACACATTTTCATGTTCCGTTGACATACATTTGAATTTGTTGCAATGCGACGGTAGTCGAGGTATGCTGAAGTAAGTTCAAAATAAATTATAAAATAAACAACACCAACACGTAGAATGTGTGACCGGTTTAGCTTTGATGCTTCATCAGACTGAATTCAAACTGAATTCAATATCACTGCTTACGTCATTAAATATGTTGTTTCTAAGTGATCAATGAAATAAACAATATGATATAAACAAGATGACGTCATAGCTTACATTTTTTACCTAATTATCTTATACATTAACGAATAATTTACATGGAGATATGCATATACAGCAAAGATTAATGATATCTTAATACATAAAAATATATAAAACTGGATCTTAAAGATACATATATCTCTACTGATAACTATATATAAAATTTAAGTAAGTTCAAGCAGATACTTGTTGGCGATATGCTTCTTCAACGAAACGAACCGTTGCTTACAGTTCCAATAGGCAAAATATATTTTTATTCGTTTGGTTAAAGAATAATATTTCAACTTAACCCGATTTCGGCATTCCCGGCTTTCATCGCTTTCCAGCCAACTGAAATGTAGGCCAACGAACAGGTCCATTTTTTTTGGTGAGAATTTGAATTTATTAGAGAAAAGACATCATAGTAAGTAAAGTCTGACTAAAACATTATGACTTTACTTTGTAGAAAAGCGTCGTTATTTTAGTTGTCAGTTTTGTGAAATATACCTGAAAATTTGACTTTCGTAACGATGTTAGTCGACATCAAAACACGCTACACAGCGCTGTCAGTTGGGCTGTAAGACCTTGACACCCACAACATAAATATCAGTGTCAAGGTCTTACATGTAGGACTAAATGAATAGGTGATATCAGCCCCTCACCCGAAGACCAATATCATCACGGGTGAAGGGCTTATTTATCGGCCTAATTAATATGAAATTTGGACATGATCAAAACATATGTACGAGAAATGCGGGCATTTAAAGTATCAACGTATTAGCAATCAAATAGTGAATTTGCGGCGTATGCGGTTTTGAAAATCAATCTGATAATAGCGGGCTGATTCAAACAAATTAATAGTATATATATATATATATATATATATATATATATATATATATATATATATATATATATAGGTTTATACACGGGATCGCAGAAATTACCATGCGACAAGAAGTGCGTTCGTTGCAATATACCATATCTAAAATTATGCTGTCATGGTATTTTCATTTGTCACTGTTCGTTGGTATATTTCTGTATTCTTTGTCTTGGTTTTTTCCCCGTGTGTACTCGGAGCCACGATTTCTGACTGTTCATCTGATCATGTCATGTATTTACTGTCTGTAAAAATGAAGCTTCTTTTTGTACAGTTTTAGTCTTTGTTCGATAGTTTGTGCCACCCATTCCGTCTTTGAAATTGTCTCTGACTGTCAGCGAGCCATTTTTCTTCAGTCTCATTAATGCACTTCTCAAGTTAGTCCGAGTTTCCTCTGACCCTTGCCACTCCATTTTTGTTATTTGGACATTTATGTTGGGGGTGTAAATGTCCAAATATCAAAAATGGGGTGATAATGATCACAGGAAACTCAGACTATTCTCAAGTCTTTGAAATGTCCATCTTCCAATTCATTTAAATAATAACAACTTCTATCAGAGGCTTCGATTTCCACTCTACAATCTGCTTCAACGCATGGTTAACGGATTCGCAATTGTTACTGGTCCATTTGTCGTCAGTCAAATCCAGTCGTGCTGGTCCGTTTACTTTGGTTTGTAACTGATTTTTCAGTCTTGACTGAAAAGGGTCAATAAATTTTGAAGAAACTTCCTCATTTACAGTAAAATGAAATCTCAAAATATGGCCCAATATGTAGTATTAAATCAAAATGTTTGAACTTTGCGTCACATGTACAGTTACATAACTGGACTTGAGTTTAAGCATGAATTTAAGACTTTTATGTGATTGTTCTCTTTTCTTGAATGTCCAATAAAATCGTCTGTTCTTGTCAGACTTATGATACTTTCTGATAGTCACTTTTGTAATCACGTGTTGTAACACTGTTTGTTTCAACATTCTTGTCTACCCAGCTTTTTATGTCCTGTGATCTACACTAGAAAAGCAAAGGCAATGAAATTATGAATAAATGTGCGCTGTTATTCTAGGAATGCATCCTAAATTCTACTGCTAATTTTGACAGCCATTGTGTACAATTTTGTTGTTTCATACGGGTTCTTGTTGAAAAGTGAATTTATGTATGCATGTTCTTATAACATGTTTTTATGTACTGTTAAATTTATTTGACAGTCATGATGTCCAATATGGATGTAGTGTAAGGTATATTTGTTGAATTTGATATTAGAATTAAATAATTATGCATTATCACTAATTGATGTTATTATTCATAGATTTTTAAATCTGAAATTGCGTTAGCGTTATCTTGTCTTTTGTTGCTAATGCAAGTTAGACATTTTGCCTTTTCTTCTTGTCAATCTATCCCACTGTGTCGCAATTAATTTCATGATCACTTTACTGCACAGTATTTATAGATATTTCATAATAAAATAAGGCTTTTATGGTTAGGTGTTTGTTTATAGCCCGAGGGACAGCAAGACTGCGGAGATAGATAATTGAATCAGGAATGATACTGCAAGGTGAGCCTGTTTAGAGTTAGGCCTCAGGGAAGAAATAATAACATACTCCATGATTGATGCTGCAGGCCACTTTTAGTGACTTCAGTATAGATTATATATAGAAATAAAACATAATTCAAGTCAAAAGATATACAAATGCATGTCAAAGTTACTGCTATGATGGCATAGCTTCTCTATGCAAACTTCATGCATTCTTTAGCCTTACTTTACATACATAATTAAGCTCAAGTGCTTTAATTTTGGTCTCCGACCGCCACCACACAGAGAGGGCCCGCCACATATAGCGCTCTCTGTGTAGCCCCCCTCCCCCCCCCCCCCCCCCCAAAAAAAAAAGGAGACTGTAGGGGCGGAGGTGGGACTTATAATTCCACACAAAATATTTTACTGAAATCAGGATTGAGTCTCTGCTCCTCTGCGGTTCAGTTGAAAGTGACGCAAATTATACAATTCAAGTAACTGTGCTCAGTTGCAAGCCCTGCCATATGATTGGCCAGTGAAATCCATATGACCACTACGGGGCAATTCAATTGGCCCTTCCGGGCTTTGCTCACTGTCATAACAGAGTAAGGTAAAAAGGAGACCCAACCTCATCACACCACCGATAACTGTACTTACGCAGGCGTAAGTAGTTATATTTATGTATTAGTTACTTTTAGTCTACATAATATTAGTAATAAGTAATTGATACATAAATGGACCTTTTGGGGTCGGGCCTATTCGGACTGGGCCTTTTCAACACGCGTCCGTTTGTCCATGCGCTCTTTTGGTAGTGTTGTTCCGATTATCGATTATAATCGCTCATCAGTTGGTTGAGCGAACCAATAAGATAATCGATTGTGAACTCCACAATCGAGTGTGTAAAGGGAGACTACTTTTTAGTTGTATGCAAAAGCACAAAGGTTAGTAAAACTCCCAGCCACTAAAGGTGATCTGAAATTTATTAATTCCCTTCACAACTACAAATATAAAACCATATGATATTTCATAGGTGCAAAATTTCGTACTTAGGAACATTTAGTTATTATTACATAATAAAGTTGTTAAATTGTTGAGTTAATAAATTTGAACACATTTTGATGATTTGTTTCAGTTTAAATGCAACATCATTTGTAGTATTTGTAAACAATGACAAACAAGAATAACATGTCCTTCTACACTCAAAATTATAGACACATCACATAGGGCTGAAAGGATTTTTTTGGACTGTAGCAGTTTTTCAGTTGCATATGACTGATCAGCCATAACAAGTGTTCATTTAACAAAGTTGTAGAACAAAAATAACACACAACACAATATAATTTTTTTAATATTATTATCAGGTTAAAGTATACATGTCATTAAAAGAGATTACTCCTGTACATTTATTAACATCTTGAACTCTTCATCAAAGATATAACTGTATAACAAACAAAAAATAAACTTGCTCTTAGTAACTGATTATAATCAATTATCAGTTGGTCAAGTGGAACCGGTTATCGATTATGAATTTCTGACCGATTCCCATCACTGTGTTTTGGAATCGGTCCGTTTTGACCCTGATCTGTATATATGATATTTTTGCGTCCCGGTGTTTCGGTACGTTTCGGTGTTTCTTTGCACCTGATCCGGCCCGCGGTACGAGGATTGTGCACCCCTGCTCCAAACTACAAAGCGAAAGTATATAGCAAATATTCCAAGGGAAGTAAATTTACGGCTGATATGATTTGAAAAAAATAGCCTTTTTCATTCCAAGACATCGTATAAACGAGTTCAACGTTTTTGTTTGAGTACCGGTAATATATATGTTTTATTTTAGTGAAAAAGAACTCGGTTACCAAAATTTTGAAGGAACTGTACTGTGTGACCATAGACTATAATACAAAGTAAAAACTAGGATGCCTCTGCCCCAGGACGTAAAGTACCATTGTAATTTGGTATATAACGTAAAACTGCCTGGAGCTCAAGATGACAGCGATTATAAATTATCCATTGATTTTGTGAAATTCTTAGCTGATGAGCTTGAACGTTCGCAAATTAAATGTTACTTTTACGACAGAAATGCAACTCCAGGTGAATCTATTTTTGATGAATTTTTTCGAGGAGTGCAAACCTCAATATGGACTATAATCATATTTACACGGGAGTTTAGCAGCAATGGCTGGGCAAGATATTGCCAGCAGGCGGCATTGTATGATCGTATCATCAAAAAAAGTGGAAATAAAGTGATTCCATTATTAGTCGACAATGAAATTTTGCCAAAGGAGTTTAGCCACAGCATTCCCATCTCGTTCGACAGGTCTTGGAAGGAACCAGGAAGGCATATTGATGAGTTAACAAAACTTAAAAAGGTAAAAATTTGTAGTGCTAAGACTATTAACCTGTTGCAATTTAAGATTGTCTTGATCACAGCACACGATCATGAAGTCCTTGACAAGCACATTAAAAGCATACACGAATACCACCTTTCCCCAAGAAAAACAACAATTATCTGAAACCATGCAACATCTTATGAGGTTACGACTAGAGCTAATGCCATGGCTCACCACAGCAGATTACTCTTATTTACATCTTTCCACCATCACCCACCTTTTTCCACTTCAGAAAAAGTTCTGGTCATAACCCCAAATTTTGTCCTTCTTAGACTGTATAGTGTAAAATAAAATATAAAAAAATATAGCTGTAATTTCAATTTCAGTATATTCACCAGACCTTTGATCCCACCCCTCTCCCAGGGACACCAGGGAAGGGAGCCAAAGTTTATAGTCCTTATGCAGATGGTTATCAAATGGGTAATCTATCTACAAGTTTAGTTGAATTTCCACCCAGGAGGAAATATGGAAACACTGAAAGATGGACAGTGGGTACTGCAATATCCCGATGCTAAAACACAGATGTCATATGTTACAAGAGAAAATTAAAGGAATAGACCAAGAAGTGATGTACATAATACAAGTTGGACTCACTGTTGTTGTTTTTTATATATCACAGTATATGTTGATTGAGACTTGCATATATGTTATATTCAGTCACAGGGGGCCCCGAGTGGCCGAGTGGTCTAAAGTGCTTTCCGTTACGGATCACTGCCATCTCACCGCTGCCTGCGGTGGTTCAAGTCTCGGATTCAGCCAATGTGGTTATGTGAGGAAGCTTGCCAGTAGCTTCTCATGGGTCGTTGGTTCTTTCCGGGGTTTTCCTGGGTTCTTCCTCCACCATTAATACTGGCCTCCATGTATAGCCTATTGCGTGCTGAAATATGGCGTTAAACCCCACAACAACAACAACAACATATTCAGTCACAGATATTATGCATTTGCACAAATCATCTGTGCCTGATTTATCCTGAGGGAACATCAAGTTTAAATTTGCACCATATACATGAGTATATGAAAGTCATATTTCTTCAAAGATATGTATTTGGAAAAAATTATAGAAGCTATTAAACCATGATTATGTAGCCTGGCTGGATATCCACCATGTTTTTCTTAGATATACGTGTTATCTAGATCCACCTCATAATGCCATACTGCACCCAAGGCATACTCCTATGTAATGCCCAGGTGGACAATTTTGAACATGTGGAAGTTTGGTAAAGCCTGCTATGTTTGAATACTAAAATGCAGTTACCATTACCTATTTTTTAAAATTCAAATTTGTTTAATTTGTTACAAATTACCTTATTAGCAAAAGAAAAAAATTATGTGTATTTAATGAAGATGAAAATGATCACTGTGATAAACTGTCAGTCATTCTGACCGTTAAAAATGCCATAACATTAATTTTACAATTCTGAGCCTTTTCAAATTTAAAAAAAAATGAAAAACATCTTATGTTAAGTTATATGATATCAGTTATTTCTTGTAACATGGAGTAACAAAAATGGCTAAAGTGGATAAAGGTGCATGCATTCATGCAATTTACATTTGACAAAGACAAACATTTTAACTTTAAAGCTCAGTAACACAAATTTTACAGTTACATCCTTTTCAAACTTTCAAGAAATGAATAATATGTAGAAAATACCAGAATCTGGTATCCAGTGGGAATAATTTCATTATTTTATCTTTAAACCAAAGGCATATGGTGCCATATGATCTGAGCTTGCATCTGTAGGATGTCCTTATTTGTAAACATGTTAAATTCGTATATTCAACCATGGTAGGATATTTTATATTTTCTAACACAGAATTAAATTGTTCTTGGTTTTTGACCCATGTGACACAGCTCTGGTGGCCTATCTGGTTAGAGCATCTGCTTCAGATTCAGGAGATTGTGGGTTCGAACCTTGGCTGAATGATAGTGCAAAGACTTATAAAAATGGTACTAGCAGCTGCTTCACTTGGCACTCACCATTAAGAGTACTGGTCAGCTTGGTGTCAGGATAATGTGACTGGCTGGGACATGATGCTACATGTCAGCAACATGATTCCTCAGTGCTAAACATCACTATAGACTTTCAATCTGCAGAAATCATAGCAATATGACTCAGAATTGTTACAGCTACATTAAAAAACCAAAATCATGCACACACACTCACACTAGTGACCTATCTTTTCTATAGCCTTAAGATGGAAATCCTCTTGTACATATTTCAGACCACTTTTGGTAACATTTGTTTTGAATCTTTTGGACAGTATCTGCTGACTGCCTGGTAATTGGTGGTTCTGTGATCTTAATCTAGCAGATATGCAGTTGCTTAATTTCTTACTGTTTTGAGGTTTGGTCATATAAACGGCTTCAGGTCCAATTAGGGTCTTTTCTTCATTCAAAATATAGATTTTGTCCTCCAGTGCTGCATGACTAAAGTGTTTTATTTCATTTCATCTTTATCAGTCTGAAGTGTTGATGTGTGTGTTTCTTGATATCAGGATTATTTTTTAAAAAAAATGGTATGAGATCAAGAACACTTCATGTCTTACTATTAGTATAGGCATGTACATGTAATTTTTGAAAATTTTTGATAAAATTAAGAGAGTAACTTAATTTCATTACTGTTTTGGTTGTGAGAGGGGAGGGGAGAAATATATAACCTCAATCACATTCCCAACTGAGATAATTGCAACAATTGAGATAATAGTGGCCCCAGGTGACTGAGTGATTTAGTGCACATTCACTTTTACATGTCACTGTTCTCACCTTCAATGTCCATGTGCGTTTGAGGCTCAAACTAAGCCAGCATGGGTATGTGAGAAAGCTTCCCATGGGTCATGGTACTTTCTTGTGTTTTCCCAGGTTCTTCCTCCACCGCATAATTACTGGCCACTGTGTATGGACTATCTTTGTGCTGAAAAATTGTGTTAAACACACAGCAGCAACATGTTTGCACAATATAATTCCAAAAATGGTATGCAAACAAGTGACCCATAAGTTCTTAATATGCAGCTTGTCATTGGTAAGTTGCAGATGATAATCAATAATGCGATGGATTTTCTTAAGTGTTAAATTTCCGTTCTTATTTCTAGTTTATAACTTGGATTGTGATACCAAACTTTGTGCACAGGTAGAATTTTGAGTTAGTACTGTTCCAGTAAAACATGCATGTGGCCCAGGAAGTTTGGGTTTAGTTTTTTTTTAAAAGTTCATTAAGGTTATTAAATGCCCAGGCATTTGGAGTAAAGTGATTTGCCAGGGACATACCAGGGTAAGTGACCCAGGCTGATCCAGTCATAGATTTGAAGCTGTATCCTTATGGTCATGAGTATAGCTTGCTAACCTATGAGCCAACTTGTAATTAATAAGTGAGCAATGAGTACATGTGTTTGGTGAAAAAGTAGGAGTGACTGTGACCATTACAATGAAAGAGAAGCTTTCACACACACACACACACACTTAAGATTCACATCTGTTATACTCTTTGAAGAAATTTGGAATTTAAAATTTAGCGTCAACATGAGCAAACAATGAGAATTTATTTTTGCATGATATATTGAGTTGAACTCATTATATCTTAAGCAACCTAGCTGGCATTTGTGGGAATATAACCTCTGAACTTAGTTTTATACATTCAGGTAGTGGCAATTTAGTCAAGACTCTGGTTAAGATCTGTCTGTGGGAGTAAAAGCATTGTGTAAATACCATTAGATTTTATTTGCTGGATAAAACATGATAGATTCATGTCTAAGTACAGCTGTATGTAAAAAGCATCTTTCTCACTCCACTTGCCAACCAGAATCATTAACAAGTGGATTCTTACCAAATTGCACAGATTTTCTGCTATATACTGACCACCTAATGCATTAAGGTCAGCAACATACCATTTTTCAATTCTGGAGGTGTTATAGATGGTTGTGGAATAATGCCTCTGGCTTTCCCTTTCCAGGGATCATGTATACATTTATAGACAAAACAAGATTTGTCTTTTGATTATAATAACACAACATAGCCAAGGATGAGAAGATGAATTTTTTCACTTCATTTTTCATATTTATTCATTAATTGTCAAACATTTTTCACAGAATATATTTTATTGGGTATATATGTTTGGATTTGCTTCCACCAACACCCTTTCTGCTGTATGCTTCTGTTTGGACATACTGTGGATTTATGATGGCCTGAATGTATTAGCCCTATTCTGCCAGGTTCTTCTTGCTGATAAAGACTCTATTACAATTCCCCTGCTTAATCCACAAACAGAGTAAGATAACCTGAACTGCAAGTACCAGTATGTAGTCCCGTACACACCTCATCACAAAGTAATTTGCTTCACAGTCTTGACAGAAATAGTAAGTTTTCCATGTTTATTTTATATTTAATATGGAAATCACACATATGATCAAATGATCAGCTTCATGAAATTATGATAATTTCTTTGATTAAAGTAATTTACAGGCTTTATCATATTCACTTTTGGGGCCCTGTGGCCAAGTGGTTAAAAGCACTCATTTTTTCAGATCACTGCCATCTTACCTATGTCCACATGGGTTTAAGTCATGGACTTGGCTAATGTGGATATGTGAGAGAGCTGCCAGTAGCTTTCCATGGGTTGGACACATGTTCTTACTGGGGTTTCCTCAGGCTTGAATCAGCCAGTTATACTGGCGTTATACCTCAAAACCATAACATATTCACTTTTACATATTGTATGGTGGTGAGCTCAATGATATTTAGTCGAAATTGGACCCTTGATTTCAGTTCAGAAGTTGTATTAGGTACTTATTTATATGAACTCATTTCAAACACAATTTAGATTTCTATTTTTATTCTCATAGGATCCAGGGGCACATTTTTCTGGTCTTAAACTTTTGTGCTTATTATAAAAAGAGTTTAAAGTCAGTCTTGTACATTAATTTTCTGCATGCAAAGATACGATGTCATGATTCTTCCGTTGGGGTTAAAGAAGAAACCCTTTAAGTGAGGGATCAGTTCAGTTCATAATTTTTGGGAAATTGTAACCATTAATACATTGTCTTTTTGCTCTTCTTGTAGACGATATTGCCAGATGAAGCACAGAGTCTGGTGTCTCCAGCATTGTTGGATCCTGGGACCACTCAAGGTGAGCACTGTTAAGGATACAGTAATCATGCTGATGCAGGTGTTTGTATGAAACAGATGCCATCCACCTTTTCCTTATAGACTTTTTGATGCTTAACAGCTTGATGCTGCGTGAACAGTGAGGTTTCCTGAAAAAAGAAACTGAACAAACTTGGTTTAAGCACAGTTTTCAGGTAACAGAAACTGCTTAGATGTTTCTCTGCAGTCACCTGATGTTTTCTAATATAGAAACAATACTTCCCATTACTTTCAGATCACTTTGGGTCAAACATTTTAAGTGTCACTTCAAAATAGTTAGAACTTAGTTATCATGTAGTTTGCATAGTGCAAGATTCTACAAGTTTCCCACGTTTCAGTTATTTCAGACAACTGCTGTTGGTATTCCCATTTAGTTTCAGCATTCTTGGATCCTTCTAGTTGCTTTGCAGTTTCAACTGCAGCTAAACAAAATTTCTATTGGTTTCAAGTTTATTGGATACCACAAAAGAAGCTGACATCTGGTTTCAGGGAAATGAAAAATGCTGGTCTAATGTGTTTCCTAATGATAGAAAGTACACTTGTCCTGATAGTTTCAGCAACAACAGAAACTATCCCAGTAATTTCCATGATATGAAAACAACCAACTGCTGTTGTTGTTTTTCAGTCATAATGATAACTGCAATTTGCATGCATGAGAATGCTTTGCAGTAAAATGGAAACTGGACAGAAACCATCCTTAAACAGTGCAAACTTGGTTTCAGTGCAGTTTCCATTTTATACAAACTATTTGAAAATTTCTGTTTATTGTACATAAGTTTCATAATAGAAAAGCTGTTTTGTTTTCAGCTTGATTTAAGATTTATTGATCTTTTAATTCTACTTCAGAGGGCACTAAATAGAAACCTGCTGAAACTTTCTTTGTTCAAATGTGCCAGACTCCACCTAATTCTAGACAATTCTAGTGAATCCAGCATTGTTCCTTAAGGCAGGTTTTCTCAGTATTTACTTGATCTGTCGAGTTCCATGCAAGTTTTATAGATACTAAAAATACTAAGCATATTTTAGCTATTAGCTTGTTTCATTTTGGATGATAGATTTGAAAGAACCACTCAGTTTTGCTTTTAATCCATTTTTTTGGGTAAAATGTTTTGTTTTTGTGGGTTTAACACTATTTGTAAAAAAATCAATGAACTATGATTTCAAAATGGAATGTACCTGAAAACTCTATCAGTGATGTTTTAGTTATTTAAGACTGTATATGTTATTTCATCAGTGAAATATGTTTACTCCTTTTTTATTCAAGCGGAAGAAAAGTATACAAGTGTTTCTGATTGGTTTGGTTTTCGTTTAAAGGATAACAAGTTCACACTTGAGTCCACTGAAATAAAAGTTCCAATTCCCTAGCTCAGTTACCATAAATAACATTTTGTTATTAGTTCAGCTAAAGGATCTAGTGAGTACTTCTCCATTGCTACAATCTCTGCATCTTTTATATTATGCTATGAGCAGGGAATAATTGGTGCTGAAATACCAATGAAGGAAGTTGTTACTACAGTTTTTGATCAAATTGCTTTTGAATCTGCGTATTCCTATGTAAAATACTGTGATGATATACAGATAAATAAGAACCTATTATTTGTATTATTATTATTATTATTATTATTATTGTTATTATTATTATTATTATTATTATTCTCTTCTGTCAATGCTTAAAACTGTTAAGTTTTTTATATTTTATATAAATATGTAGGTGTAAATTGGAGCATGACAACCATGACGGTCAGAGGTATTTGTAGTCATAATAATTACTCACTGAACTCTGTATTTTGTTTAGGAAATATTATTATTGATATATTGATTATGGATACAGGCTTAGGGTACATTTAACAAGTTAAGTACAATACTTGTGATTAATTGCCTCTTAAGATCTAGTTAAGAATAAGCTCAGATTTCACAAAACTCCTCAATTTGAGTGCACTCAAACTCAGATTATTATTATTATTATTATTATTATTTATGTTTGATTGAAAACCATTTTAGTACAATACTACTAGAATCACTGCGGTAATCATGAATAACTGTATTTATTGACCTTTATAATTATCTCCCCTGCATTAATCATTAAAGCAGTCCTTTTGGTAAAAATATATGTCCTTTAAAACTTTGGAAGATGATTATTTATAGCTGATACAAAAGTTTTATATATTTGCAATCTGTCTGTTAAAATAATGCAAAATATAATGTACCCTTATTTTATTGTTTGTTTTATAAACATAAATATTTAAATGATATATTCTACTATATATTCTTCTCCTGTTTTGTATATTTTATTTATTTTTGTACCTGACTCGTACTTGTAAGTTGTAAGTGGAGTTTTCGCCTTCTTCACTTCTGTCTTGTTTGTATGTTGTAAACAAGTAGTTTATTAGAATTTTGAGTTCAATGCCTTGCCTTGTTTACCATGAAACAGGATTTCCTGTTGAAATGTAGAACATTCTCTTGTGTCATAGGTCCAGTGGGGATTTGTATGTATAGTGAGTTTGTTAAACAAAATATTTCATTCTTGTATTGCATCAGTCTCTGAGAAACAATGGAGCTTACAGTTTTGATGGAATCAGAAATCATTCATTGAAATTACTAAAGTGCTTATTGACTTTTTGGATTAATGCATTACTTTGATTGTTTTAATTAATTAATTCCAAGACATTCTGGATTGCATCATGGGCATATCAGGATATTCAAGACTATTGACATATCAGGATATTCAAGACTATTGGCATATCAGGATAGTCAAGACTATTGGCATATCAGGATATTCAAGACTATTGGTATATCAGGATATTCAAGACTATTGGTATATCAGGATATTCAAGACTATTGGTATATCAGGATATTCAAGACTATTGGCATATCAGGATATTCAAGACTATTGGTATATCAGGATATTCAAGACTAGTGGCATATCAGGATATTCAAGACTATTGGTATATCAGGATATTCAAGACTATTGGTATGTCAGGATATTCAAGACTATTGGAATTCATTTTGGAAGATTCTCTATTCTTTGACATTGTGATAGGAAATTTAGAATAATTCAGAATTTAATTCACAATACTCTAAGTGTCTTTTGAATTTTCACTTTCTGTTTTAGAGAAATAAATTATTTGTTGATTGAAGTTGGTTTCACTTCCTTTCTGTTGCATATTTTGGGATTTTAGTTTCATAACAATATAAATTCAGAAAACATAGCTAAGCTGTATTGGTGAAAACAGTAATAATTTGATACAAAAGAAATGCTTAAAAATGCACTATAAATAAACATTGCAATATAGAATTACATGCCCTAACTCATTTTTCATTGAAAACAGACCAGCCCTGTTTAGCTTTCTACCCAACCTTTCCTTTTTTCTATTGCTTTTTCTTAAATGACAGTGAACTGATTAACTTTTGAGACAAATGTACAGACTTTGTGGAATAATTTAAGATGTATAATTAAATACACTATGTGTTTCTATCATACTTGTTGGTGTTGTTTGGAAGACCTGTTTTGGACTCCTATAATGGCAGTATTGAATCCAGTACAGGTTTTCCACATAAAATTGATGAGTACAAGAGAAATCCAATCTGTACTATTCAGTTTACCATAAACTTAGGTACATATATATCAATGTAAAATTAATACTATATTTTTTCCTCTTGTTAATGGTATGAATCTATGGTCTTAGACTAAGTAACAGAAAAGAGCAAAAAACCAACAAATTTTGTCAAATTCAACAAAATAAATAATTTATTTCCTTAGAAAACAAAGTTAAAACTTAAAAAGAATGCACAGTATTGTGAATTAAATCACAGATATTCCTAAAAGTTCTAACACAAGTCAAGATGTTTAAAGTTCCAGTTGAATTCCAGTTGAGTTCCAAATAATTTCAAATATTGAATGTGCTGATGTTCCTTTTGTCTTTAATGTGCTAATGGCCTGGATTATAGTGATATGTTGAAGTCTTTTGATGTATCACAATATTGTAATCCAAAGTGTCTTTGACTGAATTCACTATAATTCCAGATATATGATTTAGCCTGAAAATTGTATTGTGCACTTTCTAATTCCAGTGAATGATAATTAGAACATTAAATCCACCAAAATTAAAAACTGAACACAACAATAAGACTGATTTTGTTTTGGATGCTAAGGCAAGAAAGAATGGTCCTTAAGTAAACAAGTTTATATACACCTCCACTTGATCTACTGGTCACAATTACCATCTTATGGAAATAGTCTGCCAACTTAATGGAAGATTTTTCTCAGGAACTTTTTAATGTCAGAATCTAGACTCTATTTTTAACTAAAGCTAAAGTAAACTTGTTTATAATTAATAATGATTTGAATATTTAATCTACAATCCTTAAGAAATATTAGAATATTAGCTATGTATGATATTGTTTACAAAATAAATGTCACTAGTTAGGGGAACCATTAGTTTAAGTTTGGACTAATCTCAATTACAAATATATATATATATATATATATATATATATATATATATATATATATATATCTTTTGGAAAGGATTGTTTGTCCCTTCAAGTTAATCTATGTTTCTGTTTGTATTCAGAAGTTATAATGTGGAGTTACGTCACTGTTTTTGTGTTTGTTCTATTTTCATATATCTGTCTGTCTGCATGCATATATGGACACACACATGCATGTACAGGGTCCATGCATGTTAATTAATAGCATTATTCAGGTTATATTGTAAGTGTATGTATTAACATCATGTAGGTGACTTTGTTCTGTGGTACAGTTTTAGTATTAACACCAGTGATAACCAGACAACCTGGAACCAGTTTAGGATTTTGCCATTTGGAATCTTCAGTTTTTTCCATTAGTATATCATGTGGCTAATGGCAGGAAGAAATAATTTGTGAATGAGTAATGATGAGCAAGAGGTAATGAGTTTATAAATGTGCAAAATCAACCCAATTACGTATTTATTTGGTCCATTTTCTGTAAAAGGAAACACTGGCAAATGATTCATTGAAAAAGAAGCATGAGAGATGTGAATAGATTTATTTCCTACACCCTTTGAACTATGTAATGGCATCAAGTCAAAAGCTTCATGCATCATTGAAACCTTTCTAACAGAGGATGACATTCTTAAATTGGAAAATATTATGCCTGCATCCAAGAATGAACCCTGATATTTTCAATCATGATTTAGTCTATGGAAGGATAGAATTAAACAATAAATGTTTCCTGAAGAACTGACAAATATTCTTAAAACAATTTAAGAGTGGTAAACATGGGAAAATGGACTTTACTAGAGCATTAAATGTGACCTAGTTACAACAATATTTTGGATTTGGAAATGACAAGCCTGAAATTGACAAGATAATGAGGGATCTCACACAGCACCAACAGTGCCATCTAGTTGCACTTTAATCTAATCCACTGAAGTAGTGTTTAACAAAATTTTTAGTGCATGTTAAATTCTGTTGGACTGGTTTCATTAATGCATGCAACAATGCATATGGGTAAATTAGATTTATTAAATTGTTTCACAATTTTTATCTGACCCAAACTACCCATCTTTTATGTACCTGATCACATTCTTCTTACATGTATATTCTATAAACTTATCATTCCAGATATTTCACACAGCAGGGATCCAGTGCAAGAGACAATTCCATGCAGCAGGGATCCAGTGCAAGAGGCAGTTCCATGCAGCAGGGATCCAGTGCAAGAGGCAGTTCCATGCAACAGGGATCCAATGCAAGAAGCAGTTCCATGCTGTAGGGATCCAGTGCAAGAGGCAGTTCCATACAGCAGGGATCCAGTGCAAGAGGCAGTTCCATGCAGCAGGGATTCAGTGCAAGAAGCAGTTTCATGCAGCAGGGAACCAGTGCAAGAGGCAATGCCATGCAGCAGAGATCCAGTGCAACAGGAAGTTCCATACAGCAGAGGACAAACAGTAGGAGGTAAACAAGTAAATGACCAGCTAGAGATTGAGAATCCTGAAGAATTTCCAGGTACTACTGGGTCTACAAGACAACTGGCAGCTGGTGCATCAACTTGTCTTTGTGAAGAATTGAATCCAAGCCCTTCAATCAGTGGTTCAGTATCCTCAGTTAATGCAGATGCAACCTCCTACATATCAAGCAGACAGTGCTCAGAGACTAGTACTTGGGCTATACTACCTGAAACCATATCAGGACATAACCAGTCCATTGCACTACCATACGCTCAGTATCCACCCTCACCCAATTTAATATCTAGTGCTTCTGTCATAAATAGTTTGAGTGAAGATTCTGATTTGAGCTTTGATACAACAATACCAAAGGAAAGGGAGGAACAACCCAAAGGTGAGGGAATTAACAATGAGACAGAGCAGTCAGACTTGGGCCATCAAGAGGAAAATATTACACATGAGTTCGTTCCTGGAAAAAGTCACATGGAGACATTTGATGATAGAATTGATGAAGAATTTAAATTAACAGAAGAGGATAAAGGTCAGCCTGCTAAAAATCAGGACCAAGAGGAGCAAGTGAGAGGGGAGAGATCGAGACAAGATGATTGTGCAACAGGTAAGAGTTAAAATGAATAATCCAGTACCAAAAGTTTCAAGGTTCTATCAGTTTGTCTGAGAGTACATGATACACCTGCAGATTTATAAAAAGTATTAGCACTTAGCAAATACTAGGCTTCCACTGAACATACTGTAATTGCTCACCCTATCCCCAGAACATTTTATGATTTTTGTATTTCTTAAGGTTAGCTGCATGTTATTCTAATACTGAAACTTGATATATTCACAGGTAATGTGAATGAAACTTGCCACAAACAAAAATTAAGTGAATGCACAAATGTTGTACATCATACTTTCAAGCCCATTCTTGCTGATATTTCTTAGTTTAATCCCCTTATATTCCCCATTTTTAGCTCTACTGTTCATAGACCAGAAGAGCTTATCTGATGATCTTTTTGTCCATCCATTGTACATCCATTAGCTAGCACTACTCCTACAGTGCTTGCAGGACTGGCATGAAAGTTTACACACATGTTCATCCCATGGTTTTGTTGGTCCTAAAAGAAAAGGGTGCTGCGTGGATATCCACTATGACTGTTGGTCTTTAACTCATTCGGCCCCAGAGGTTTTTTGTCATTTTTGCCTGAAATTCACGTAGGAAAGACATTTGGGGGGCTATTTCTGGATACAATGTAATACATTGGCTTTCAACAGATTTTCCGTGAGACTAATGCCTAGTTGTATTAGAAACATCATTTTCCATTGGTTATTTTGCTTGCGCATGAGCAGAAGGGTAAAAGTTGGAGTTCTTTTTTTCTTTTGCTTAATGGACCTGTCATTTTCGTTTGGAGACCACTCTTTATTCCAAATGCCCTCCTTATCCTAGTTTTTGCAAAGGTTCACCTGTCTGTGTGCAGTTCAGACCAGTCTGCCTTAGATCTGAGACCAAAAGTTTTAAAATCTGGACACAAAATCGCATTCCGACCTTGAGCGAATTTTGGGTGAAAAAAAAAACGGGTCCAAAGAATGAGGTTTTTCCCTTTGTATTTTGTAATGTGTCTAGAACTTCCAGATTATTTGGTATCATTTTAGAGCTATATCTGTCTGCTTTTTTGTAATACCACCCAAGTTGGTTATCTTAAATGACCTTGATGCTGCAGAGCTCGGAAATAGGGTACAGCCTCATCATGCCTGCAGAAGGGATCAGGGCCGAATCAGTCAATGAAAATCATGCTGATCTGAGTTCTAATATGGCGACCAGAGCAGCCATTTTGAAAATCTTGTTTTGACTAGTGGTCCTGAATTAAAATGTGTGTTGACTAGAAGACTTATGATGCCCTAAATGAAAAGGGTTCTGCTTACATATCCAATATGGCTGCCATTGCTGCCATATTGGGAATCTTGTTATTGCTATTGTTTCAGAATGGATAGTGATATCAACATAGGGGCTTTTGCTAAAAGACTTTAAATGGTGTTTTGTTGGGCCTACATGAAAATGGTACCACCCAGACATCCAATATCTTGAAACCTTTCTTATTGCAGTTACTGAATGAATAATCATACAAGCATGGGGCTTTTACTGAAAGACTTCTTATGATGTCTAGTTGGTTGTAAATAGGAATGTTTCCAATCTGACATCCTGTATGGTGGCCACAATAGCCATCCAAAAAATCTTTATGTGCTTGTCCTCAATGACTTTTTATATCAGCATTGTACATTCACCAGAAGACTTCCAATAATGTCTAGTTGATCATAACTGGAAATTGTGCTCCTCTGATACCTAGTAAGGCCGCCATGGCAGTTAGCTTACAAATCCTTTTATTTTTACTCCTTCAGAACAGACAGTCCTATCAAAATGTTCTTTTCACCAGAAGACTTTTTATAGTGTCTTATTGGTCTTAGGTTATTATGGTGCTTAACTGACATCCTATATGGCCATCCTGGTGGTCACCTTTTGAAAATCTTGTTATATCTACTACTCTTAAGTGGAAAGCCATTTTGACATTGGGCTTTCATTAAAAGACTTCTCAAAGTGTCTAACTGGTCCTAAATGAGAAGCATGCAAATTGCTCAATATTTCCACCATGATGGCCATCTTGAAAATATTATCTCTGCTGCTCCCAAATGGATTGTTATATCAACATGGGTTTTTCACCAACAAACTTTGTATTATACCAAGGTGGTCCTAAATGAAAATGGTGCCAACATTACATCCATTATGGCTGCCATGAAACTTTGAAGTTTGAAAATCTTGTTATAACAGAAGAATATCAGAGATGGTTTCAAAAGTCAATAGTTGAGCAGAAGAAATGGTCTTATAATGAATTCCTGGGAAAACAGTTCACCCAGTAAAGCACCCGTCCTTTTGAAGGACTCATGTTTTCAGACTGAGGAGATAATTTCTCCCCATTAATTTTACTGACAGAAAAGACCCTGCAACCATGGTGCATCAGCAAGCCTTTCAGGGTGATTGTATTCTGGATTAGTGTAGATGTGCCCATGTAGAACTAATGCTTCTGGTGAATGAAAACTATCTCATGGTGCTATGCATTTACTTTTCAAATGATCGTATACTGATTTGATTTCACACAGACATAAAAATTTAACAGCCTTTAAACAAGATTTTCCTGTGGCATAAAACAAACCAATGTTGGAGTTATAGTAAAGTTCAGATGAGGTACATGTATATTGAAGATCATAGATAAGTATGAATTGATAGCTGTTTGATGAAATGTAAATTTTTACCCTTTTAATGTATCTTAAGGCATCAGATTACACCAGTTATGTCAAAGCAATTTCGTTGGTCAAAAGAAGGTACATTGTGAGTTTGGGTAATCTGTTAAAGAATTTTAAGTTATTTAAATGCATAATAAGTGTCTGCTGCAACTAAAAGTGTTGTTTCCGGTAAAAATATGGCATAGAGATGTTTTATATTGTTATGATGGGGCATCATGTTGCCCTGAAAATAAACTCTTGTACACTCATGGTATACCTTGTTGCCCAGGGGTCCTCGGGGGCCAGAGTGGTTCAGAGCACTTCCCTGTACAGATCACTGTCATCTCACCTATATCTGCATGGGTTGAAGTCTGGGGCTTGGTCAGTGTGGGTATGTGAGAAAGCTGCCAATTGCTTCCTGTGGGTCAGTGGTTCTTTCCAGGATTTTTCTGAAATTCTTCTCCACCAGTTATACTGGCTGCCATATATAGGCTATCTTGTGCTGAGAAATGGCATTAACCCCCGCCCCCCAAAAAAACTTGTTCCCCTCATAATTAAACTGCCACTTTGTAAGTTGAGCCATAATACTGTAACTTCCTTTTCGTTAAACAATGAAACATTTCTTAAATATTGGTTGCTATCTGGTAGTAGTAAAAGGGTTGTTTTGTTTACATTCTGGTAAGCCTGGGTTAGAGCAAAGTGGGAAAACGGTTGGAGGGCCAATAGTCAGCTTGTTGGATGGAATTTATGAATTTGTAATATCTTTTTTGTTATGAGGGAACTTTCCTATTGTAACTGGCAAAAACACAAAGGAACTGTTTTGCAGATTCTGCCCAGCCAACTGGAATTTTTGCTCTCATAAAAGAAAGTATATTCCATCAGGAACCATCACATACAAAATGCATTTTTTGATGGTTAAGGGACAACACAAAACTAACATGCACCGCGACAGGAAACTTTTACCGAACCCAGAAAAATATCAGACAGTTCTTATGATATACATATAGGAGCCCTCAGTAGTTGAGACCAGTGGAAGAGCATGGATCTCAAGGTCTTCAGGGGCAAGGAGACATATTCATTGTGCATATTTTGTATAAAAGAAAGCTTCTTAATACTATTCAATAATTGATAGAGATATCAAAAACACAATTGAATTTGATAATGATGAAAGAATACAATAGTGTAATTTCTTTTAGCATTTTGAGCAACATATTTTTGACAGTCATTTATATTTGCAGCCTGAATCCATTTGTATCTGGTTTCTATTTCAGATGCAACTGAGCCTTGTTCATATGATCCAAACTCTATGTCATGTCCAGGCAGATGGAACAGTGCAGTTTCAGTTGGAAGCATGATCTTTAAGTTAGTTATTAATGCGTTTATAAGAACAGATTAATTTCTGTGAAATTTGATTCATTTTTTTCAAATTTAAATATCAAAGCTGCAGCATATAGTACTATTGAGGTGTAAGTGGCACTCCAACATCATAAACTTGCTATTATCAGTGTTATTCTCTCTCAGGTTACTAGTATCAATACTATCAAGTCTCTCTCAAGTTGAGCTGTACTTTCTCAGCAGTTAGCATGCTTGACTGTTATGACCAAAATGATGGATGTTTTTTTTTTGTTATATAAGGCTTTTGTTAAATCCTTTCCTGGCCAGGCCAGCAGGTTACTGTGGTGTGTCTCAGGGCAGGGTACTGCATTCTCCAGTAGACTGTAAGATATAAGTTTTAATTTGTTGATGTGTCATTACAAGGCAAATCAGCTAGCAAACTCTCTCATCTTTTTACCCCATTCACACAATCACAAAGTGAGCATTGAGATTATTCAGAAGACAGACAGGTTAATCCTAACCCTGTTAAGAATACATGCTTGTCAGAAGTACCAGTAACAAAAGTTTGGCAGAACAGCACTCATGCACAAAAATATAATACAGTACATTACTACTTGTCATGTACATACAAAGTCATATAAAATATAATACTAACAGTACATCACTACCTCTCGTATGTCATGAACTCCCCTACACTGAGTCAGATACTAGAATTTGGGGAGCTTGAATGCTTAGGAAAGGTGACAGTCACTCAAGGGGTGACGATTAAAATAAGAATAATAGCACAAACTAAACAAATAATATAGCATTTATTAATTTATAACACTAATATTGTATACACTCACACATTCCCACTAGCACTCATAATGATAATGAAAGAAGTACTGAAATAATTAGGTTAATAAAAACCAGTTTAAGTCCTATTATTCAGCTCTCTTCTGTATTGTTGAGTTCCATTATACTGTAACTGGAACTCACCAACGTCCAATTTTCCCACATGATTCTTGATCTGTTTATCATGCAACAGATTTGCACCCTGAATTTTGCACAGATTTTATCATCCATAAGTCACCGTAATATATGCATATTCAACACGAATTAGCATCTGTATAATTATGTGGCTACAATTCATTACTATTTTCTTATTCAATAGTTCAACATAATATCTTTGCTTTCCATGCTCATATTTTAAGCTTTCACCTTCCCTGACCTGAATGCTCAGTGTCTGTCTTGTGGATTTGCTGGCCTTCTATCTCTGACTGTACCTCTGTCCCAGGCTGCTTTATTTTCCAAAACTACATCACCATATGTATAGCAACTTGCTTTTCCACACAGTATGGGTATTGTTATGTATATCTGATTTTATATATATATATATATATATATATATATATATATATATATATATATTAATTTAATTGTTTGTTTGTCAGTTTTAAAGTTTTATTTTCTTACATGCTATTGTAATGTAAATTTATTCACTAGAGATGATGCTTTTTCAGAAAATTGTTTGACCTTGACGGTTAGTTTATAAACAACAGGTGTTGATCTAAATTCTGACCTGGATTCAGACTAAGTAAACAAAATTCTATTTTATTTTAAAATGATTGGTTGTTGTCAAGGTCATGATGGGACTACGTGGGTTAAGAAGTAAACACTTTTTTAAAATTTCTATTCTGGGAATAAAATCATTGGACTAATAAAGGCCAGTTATTCTGTGTATGTGATATAAATATGATCATGTGACCCCCCCCCCCCCCCCGATTTTGCAACTTGGGGGAATTTCGAAACTGCATCTTAATATACAATATAATCTTTGTTTTGAGAGAGATTTCTCAGTTTGGGGCTTTTCATACTGATGTCAAGTTAATTTGTTGTAGCCAGATTTGAGCTATAACAATTCTTCAGATCACTTGGATTTCAAAAGGATTAATTCTTTATTCTCTGGAAATATTTTGAGGAGTGCTCACAGAAATTTTGGAAAGACATTGCTTACAAATTTAATTTGGATTTCCAACACCGGAGTGCCATTATTTGTATTTCTACAAGGAACTGCAAATAAGCACAGTACTGACTACAGCATATGTCATCGTCATCCATCTTGGATTTTACATCAGGATTCGAATTTGAAATTATTAGAACATTTATTAGTAGGACTTTTGTAATTTAATTCATGGATTATTCTTATATTATTTTTGGATTTGATTCTTGAAACCATACGTTCTTCTCCTTTTTTCATTTTTACAGAATTTTCCAGGAAAATAAATTATTGGTGAAATTTTAAAAAGCTTGTTGTTTTCACTCTTTCTGTGTTACTGTTTATTCGAGCCTAAATACATAACAGTATATTGTAGGAACACATGCTTTTCCTTAAACTTTTAGCATTAGTATTATTCAGTGAGTACATTCTTTGTCCACTCTTGGTAACATGCTCTGCTAAAACTGTCAACTGGAGTTTCATTGATTTAGTGCTTCAAATTGCAGTTTTGCCAAAAATAGATTTTCTGAAGTGCTTGTCTCATGGAAAAGTAATTTCTAAATCATAATGATGCACACCAGCAATATCATTAACACATCAAACATAAAACGATACTTTTAAACTCAAAAGATATTTACTGAAATGAGATTTTGAGCTTATGGACATAATATTTAATTCATACATAAAGTACATTCAGCCGTTTTACCAATAGGAGTCAGATAAATTGTATAAAACTTGTTTTCTTTATTCTATTTAACAGCAATTATTTAAAAAACACAGCATGAGTAGTTTTTAAGCTTGTTGAGTACATAGTTTTCAAAAGCCTCCTGTTCTTGGGAGAAGTACACTGAAATATGAAAATCAAACTTTATTTTCTGCGTCTAACGTCCAGTTCATCACAGTGGGACCATTGAGTACAGTACATCAGATGCATAAGTAGAACAGTTTTAAATCTACAACATATACACAAGTGTACTTTGTTCTGTCATTACATTTATCATGGCTTGTGCATCTGTACGTCCACCTGATCATCCCGCACAACAGGTGTTAATATGACCTAGATTTTTTATGATTATTTTTTATCAGGAAGCTTTGTCAGTTTCAGTTTTCACTCTCAGCCATTAACATTTAACTGAGTTATGGCCCCTGGAAAGTACATAAAATTGAACACGAGAGAGAGAGGATTCAGCAACAAGCATAAGCTTAGTTTGAGATCTCTCGTTAACAATAATATTTACTGACATAGTGTGATTAATGCAATTAATAAAGGCATATTATTGTAAACATTGAAACATGCTAATAAGGTTTTAAAAGAAAATCATACATTATTATAATAATGTCAGACAGTAATTATTTAAAAACATTTACAACAGATTTGAAGTACATTACTGTATACTAAACAATGAAAAAAAAAAAATGTTAGCATTGATGTAGGGAGTGGGCAGATAAATGGCTTTTAACTTAAGCTCAGGTGGTATATATTTGTCATACCAAAATATATATGACTTTTAGTTGTAAAGGCTAGCTGGGCTTAGGAATTTTCATCCTATGAGATATTCAGCTGCAGATAGCCAGAATAATTGCTGATCCCTTTGAAACATTATAGAGATTATACATGTAAAGTTAACACAATTTTCTTTTTACACTTCAGATGGCCTTGAGATTTTTCTGTACAAGTATAAACCCAGTAAAAATTTGTAACTCCAGTTACATTGCAGTTTGAATGTTTCCCCTCCATCAAATGGAAAGTTCACCATGCAGCAGTGTACATGTAGTGCACCAATGAAGTTTGAAATGAGTTCCTTGAAGGGATCACTGATGCTGTCCTGGTCAACAGGAATTCATAGGAATCTCATCCCACTCTAATTCCATTTACATGCTGAGAAATATTAAAATAGTCATACAGCATACTCTGTTGGTACAGTTATTATTAGCAGCTGTCTGCCTGTAGGACACATGGTACTAATGATATAGACAAATGGGAACCAGCCTGGAAATGGGTGAACATAAAATAGTGTATATATGGGTTAGGCTGACCAGGATTGGTTAATAATGTAAGTTATGTTGTAGGAAAAAGAATCTTTTGAGAGCTTATGCTAGTTGTGAGTGATTATTGTTAGAGACATTGTTTTTTTTATGGATTTTCAGTCCTTGAATAGTCTTGGGCTTGGAACACTCATTACTACAATTAACACCTGCCTCTTTGGTGCGTAATTGAAAATACATGTTCGAAACACATGCAGGTCCAGAAAATACAGTGGCTCATATCCTTTCCTTGACACAGAAGCTGACATCCAGATTTCATCTATACTGATAAATATAGGTTTGATCATAAACACTCCCAAATTTTAAGTTATTGAATTTTTAATATGATGGTGTTTGCATAGGTTTACTATGGGAACTGAATTAGTACTGTGAGTCCTGTAGTGTGCATCATGTAAGGAGTGTTTAGAAAAATCCCCATATCTTTACAACCATCTATTGAGAATATAAACTGGCCTTTAAAGTTAAGGGAAATCCAATCCAAATGCCTACAATCATTTAACTTTGAATTGCTGATGCTAAATTCCATAAAAAGCAGCCCTTGTTTGAGTGTGGACAAGTATAGTTTTACTTGGAATATTGGACCGGGAGGGTAAATACCAAGGCCAGTAATAGTTAGTAGGTACTTGTTGATTTCTGTACTTAATGGGTGCCAAGTTTTGGAGAAATGAAAGCATTATCATGCTTAGTAGGAGAGAATGACTACAGGACTGCCATCATAGAAAAGAGTTATATGGCAAATTGCATCTGTGTTAGTATGTATGTATTCTCTTATTTTTGCTGTAAGAGTAGTGTATGCATTGCCAATACTAATACAGCCAGATCCATGCTTTTGTTTGTACATAGTTTCATAAAACCATCTCACATGCAGTATTACATGTTAATAGCATGCATACACATAATCACTTAGAGTGTGTAGTAAAAGTACATTGTATATTAGTATTTTGTGTATCTTTTTTTTCCTCCTGCCTTGCTTGCTTCCTGCAGGTCATCATCATTTTGGGCTTCACAGAGAGTGCTGGAGGCGTCTGAGCCCTCTCTGAATGGTAATGGACTGAGCCCAAAATTTCAAGCATTTTAGCTTCATTAAGTCTGTAAAGGTATGTTAAATAACATATGCTAAGTGTTCATAAGCTATATCATTATAGCAGTAACTTTACTATGTCTTTGTATATATTTTAAATCCTATTTTATATCTATATGCAATCTTTATTGAAAGTGGCTTCAGCAAAATCATGGAGTATGGTATTTTTGCTTTCCTAATTCTGAACTCTATGGATCCTCAAATTGCTGTCTCATTCCTTAATTTAATTATCTGTTTTCTCAGTCTGGCTGGCCTTCCTGCTATAAACAATCATCTATTCGTAAAACAAGAATGGAAATGTGTTGATAATTGTGCAGTTGCTCATGCATAATAAATAAAACAGTAAGCAAACATATTTAGGTATATTCTGTAATGACATGTATAATGTTGATGATAAAGGCAACAAAAAGGCAAATGAGCAACTGAATATATAAATATCAGAAAGGATCATATATGTGTGTGTGTGTGTGTGTGTGTGTGTGTGTTTCCCGTGTGTTATTGAATTTCATCTAGTCTTAAATTTTGTCTCACTTCTGTCTCTACACTACTGTGTTTTGTGCATGTCTTTGGTCAATGTTTAGTCTTGGAGACATGAATTTTGTCATGCCTTTCAAAAACTACACTATGAGAGTGTGTGTGTGTTTGTAAACTCCATCCCTAGTCACCCAGGGATCACCTATGATACACATGAGGTTTCCAATGTTCTGTACAGGTGTACAATCATGAAATGGATTACTTGAGTGGGACAGCAAGTTCATTGATAGTACATGTACATATTTTGTAAACCACTCTTCTCCTATATTTCATCATTAAGATAAGAAAGATATCTTTCTTCTATTGGCAAATGATGCAAGAGTACATTTCCTCAGGGAATATTGTGAGTCAGGCGTTTGTCAGACATTAGTAGCTAACAGCCCATTTATCACCTTTAATATAAATCAAATAATTCGTTCTAACAGGCACAGCGCCTTTTGGATGTTAAAAGATATTCTTCAGACATGCCTGCTTTTGCTGTTCAAAATAAGAAAGCAAAACGCACCATCAAGGCCGAGAACACAGGCACAATAATAAGTGTTGTTGCTGTATGAATCTGAGCACACACTTTAGAATATATTATGGGTAATAGGATTATAGACTGTCATCATTTTGAAGTAGTTTCAGACTGTTCTGAATATTCATGTTGGTTATAAACGAGGGCACAAAGAGAATTCTGTAGAAAAATCGTGGTGTTGCTTTAAAAATGTTCAAAACAAGTTAATCTGATTCAGCTGAACACACAAATACCTAGAAAGAACGGGTCTATGTTGATTTTTCTTGCTTACGAGAGAGAAAGAGATAATGAGAGAGAGAGAGAAAACGAGATATATAGAAGGAGAGAGAGAGAGTTAGAGAGCTGTTGGAGGCTTAGAGGTAATTTTAATTCATGAAAGCACTGAATATGAAAACTTACCTACATGGGCGAACATTTGTAATGTTTCATTAACACCTTTTTATACTGTGTTCGTCGATTCTTTTGTTTTTATGTGTTTTATTCTCAAATGGAACCACGTTATCTGCTACTCACAAGGCGTTTGTCAAAACGAGATTTTCCATTTTTCCATGAACTTACCATACTTTCTGAAATTTGGGAGGTAGATTTGGAAAGGGGTAAAATGCTCACTTTAACATATATTCCTTAAGCCATTGTCCATAGCAAGTCATTGAGAATCTGGGGGAGCACAAAACATATACACATTTGTGTTACATTTGTATTTGCAGAAAACATGTTCCACGGTAGGAAAACAGGGAAGAAATAAGTGTATATATTACAATCTTCTAAATAAGAGTTTATACAGGGATGTAATTTTCCGTTTTATATGTTTATATTTGAAGTCCGGGAAGCAATGTTAAGATTAAATGTCGACAAATTTATATTTGCAACGCTTGTAATTCCACTAGTATAATTAAATATTAATCTCTTTGGTTGTAAGTTCCGTGAGATCTCTGCTTTTTCTAAGATTATAAAACGGCACACAAAATTTCGTGGGGTCGTGTACACTGATTTGTTTCAGAAAAGAAATAACTTTTTCTTTTACTTCGAGATCATTTATTTTTTAAGTACCTAATAATAGGGGATCATAAAATCAAATCAGAGAAAGTCTGTGTTTTCTCAGGCAATCTATGAGCCTGAAATTGTATTGCTTTTAAACTTTAAAAGCCCTACTCAGACCCAAACCATTTACAAAATTAAAGGGTTGGTCGTAAAAATATCAAGGAATAATAGAGGATAATAAAATCACTGAGTCATTTGTAAATTATATCTTCACAATGCCCTAACTTTACTTTTGTCTCAATTAAAATTAAGTATAGCAATTAACACACACTATTTATCATATAAATCCTCTTAAATATCAAGACAAACATTACTCTTTAAGTCATTGGGTTTTGAAAGTAATAATATAAACTATCTTTTATGTAAAGATGCAAGTTAAAAAATGGGTTTTGAAAGTAATAATATAAACTATCTTTTATGTAAAGATGCAAGTTCACATTTCAACTTCTGAAATTGTGCACTTGTTGCAATGAATTCATCAGAGCGATTCCTAAAATTAGCTGAGTAGATAATTGAACGAACTGTTTATATGTTAATGTACGTTGCATCAAATGTAAAAGAATCACACCCAGTCGGTGTAGATGCCATTTACTTTCCAAATCTTCAATTAAGCAATGACTTACTTTAGCTTGGTTAATTTTGACATAGGAGCACATTTAAATTATTTAATTCTACATAGAGTGATTGCATGGCAGGACATAGAGCCACATCCTTCTGGTCTAAAGTTCGGAGCGCTAACCACTACGTCACAGTGTCTTCTGTCTCCATTAGTTCAACATCAATTTAGCAAATAGGGTTTACAAGATTGATGACGCAGAGGGGTGAATGAATGACGAACATACTGATAATTTCATTGATCATTCAGTTCAACAGAAGATTATCTTTACAGTTTGTATAGTTAAGAAATAGGTATCGTTGTAATGACATCACCAGACTTGTTTCCAACGTCTTTCTCGTTTTATGAGCAAGAAAGTGAATCACAATATTGCAAATTGAGCACAAAATTGATGAATGAATCTCGATAATAAAAATAATAATAATAATTATAACAACAGCAACAACTACACAGGTATGTATATTTACAGGTAAATGACTTTAGGGACACAAAAACGAGAACACATGCATCAGAAAACATATGGTATACATTTCCAATGATCTGAATTAGTTATAGTTGTTTATAATTTCTTTAGATCATTCTGAAAACCTAAATTATTGAACAATTATACATCTGGTGATCTTGAATGTCAGTCATCTTGAAACACTTTGCTTCCATAAGGGATTGTTCAGCTTCAGTGAAGGCAAATAATCATGATCATCACAATTGCTTTAGACACGTATCCCAATGACACGATCTTTTTTCAAAAAATCAACTCCTTTCAAGCAACTGTCTCTATAGCATTAACTGTCAAGTACTTTCAAGGCCGAGATCTTTTAATTTAAAATTCAAACACTTTTATATTTCTTAACGATTTGCTTGAGTCCTATAAACCTAGCAATACTGATTGGAATATTAACATCGCAAGTATATAATCACAGTAAAGTGGTCAGTAATCCATATTACGTTTTCATGCTTTCAACAACAAAATAAAATGTATAGACTGCTTGCTTGTTACACGTAAACAATGGCGGTGTGCGAACCCTTCTGTATGGTTCAAAAGTAAGTGACCCGAATGTCAGACAAGATTTTAACTACTTATATGAAACATTATAGTTTATTCTTTAGTCAATACCTTCACTGAATTAACTATTGTTCTATTTCAGTTATTTAACCATAAATGGTAATTGAGATTTTTTCTGCTAATGTTATCTAGTCTAATCATCAAACACTGCTAATATTTTTATATTGCATATTATATAAAACTGTATCTCTCTTGGTCTGTCTGATTGAGTCAATATATCAAATAAAATGAAAAGTATATTATTAAATCGGCAGAATGAGGACAAATGTTTGCGAAATGCTTTTCATTCTGAAATAGATCCAATAATTTCTATGAAGCAACTCAAATCTATCAATGTAAATAGGCGTGTACTTGGAATATGTATAGGTGATTTCTTATATATTTCAATCAAGGCCCTTAACACAAAGAAAAACGAAGATAGTGTTTTAACTTTTTTCGCTGCAAAATGGAACATTTTGCAACCTAAAAATACCTTAGCAGAAAAACATATATCTCGGGGAAATATTTGCAGTACCAGTGCCGGACAGACAGTTTGTATTATTAATCATCTTGATACTACACAATGTGTCTATATCAAAATAACTAATCAGAAGACTTCGGGAAAAGAATTAAGAACTAATTCTCAATGTTGACGTTAAAACAAAGAACAATTTGCCCTCTCCCAATGTTTTAAATGAACCGACCATTTCGGTTCAGTATTAGTAAATTGCACTGAATCGATAACAAATGATCGTAATATTGTTTGTCCCCTGTAATTGAATAGTAAGCCATTGTCTGCCAAAACGATCGATTGTCTGGGGTTTCATTTTTGCTCCAAGGAGTGGTGACCAGACCTGAAAGGTGTAACGTCTTGCCAGGTCTCTGCTGGCGGTCAACCCAGTTTACATTTCAGATTCCCATAGCGGTACATAGGAGCAGCATTATTATTTGCAAATAGTCAGCCTTGAAACAGATTTACACTTGGGCTGACGAACTTTCTTTACCTTTATAGCTTTATGTAGAGTTGGAGGGCGGCTATAGAGATCGAGAGAATGTAATCACCTACTTTTTAATAATATAAATCACAGGATGTAACTGTTTTGGCATTATGTGTAGACAGTCCGCATCATTTTAATATGTCGGGATATAGCCGTGTGGCAACCCTTATGCATAGTATAGCCATTATAAATATTTTGAACAGATTAGATGATAATTATTTTCGGTTTCTTCCAAACGTATGCATGTGTAACGTTGGCGGTGCAGTTAAACTTAGTGATGCTGGATGTAGGAATTTTCAATCCACCGTGTCAGCATACATACAAAAGCAAACTAATTATACGGGTTTGAAGCCTGGCAATACGAACTTTAATCCTTTGCTATGGGGTAATGCATGTGAGTATTGTTTATACCACTGGAAGATCGCCTATAGAAGCACATAAGAAAGTTAAACACTCTGATTTAACAATTACCGCATATATTACTACACTACACACTCGCGAACGTAAGTATTAGTCTAGGGCCAATTATTCTTGCCTATTTGTAAGACAAAGAAGCAGTGTTGAGTATGGCAAACAAGCTGGTGGAAAAATTACAGTGGATACAGAGCTATCTCTTTTCATGAAAACAAATGAGGACGCTTTAGCGAAGAAACGGATATTTTAAGAACCTCGACCAATGGGCCAATGATGTAATCAAGAATCAGAGATAAACTCATGTTCTCTCTTTCAGATAGGCGAAAAGATATGACCCTCTTTATCGCAGGAGACAAAATGCACAAGGATCCAATGTCACATTCGAGTATGAATTAGACAAATGTTTTTTTACACACAAACTGTTGTTGATCACTATGCATAGGTGCAACCCTCTTTGCCATTCAAATAATTCTGTATTATCTAATAGTTTTAAATCAGTTCACTTTCACCAATATACATATATATTAATCTCTATGGTTTGAAATACTATTACATCCTCTGTATTATGTACACATCTTCTTTATCAGTCTTGCACTATTACATTTATGACAGCTTAAAACCTCACATTACATTGTGTGGGGTGGTGGTGAACTGATTTTTGTCCAGGAAAAAGGCAATTTTATTCATTAACCTCCAGAACATTTAATGTTTTTAGCGAATCTAGAAATACACAATTTATCAACACAACTGAGATAAATAATGTTTTCTCAAGGTATCTAAGAGTAAGAGATTGAATAGCATTCAACTTTAAAAGCCATAATGAAACAATTTAAATGGTTTGTCACAACCATCCCAAAATGAATAGAATATTACAAAATCAAGTAATTGCTGGTAAATCATATATTCAAAATCTTGTAACTCTAGGTTTTAAATTCAAATGCATTATATGAAATGAATCAATCTTTTGCAGTTTTGCTATCTCGTAAGCCACCACAATCTTCAATGTTATGTCCCTCTAAGTTCTTCAAGCATTCCCTGATTTATCGCCTATCAGTGAAAACCAGTTCATTGATAATATAAAATCATGTAGGAAAAAAAAAAACGCCAAAATGTAGACACTTGTGTTCTAGTTAATATATAATATATTCTCTTGAATAAAAATACATTTAGAACTCAGTCTTTGAATCACATGATTTCACCTTTCAAAACGAAAACCTGCTTATGTACTATTCATGTACTATTCATGTACATGCACAATTGAACTTGTGAACTTGTTGTACAGAGCTTAGAGCCTTGCGTCCTAAAATTAGTTTTGTATATAAACAATAATAAATTGACCATAAATGTTCTTGATGACAATGTACTTGATTTCAAATGGATAAAAAACACTCCCAGCCGATGTTGATGCTATAAACGTTACATGCCTTCAATTAAATAATGCTTTATTTTAGGGGGTTCTTTCGAATACTTCAGCACATTTAAATCACATCACTGACATGGAAAGATCTCATGGCAGGACACCTATTTTTGGTTGCGAGTTCGGAACAATAACTACTAAGTCATCGCTTGATCTGCCTCCAACACTCCGAGATCAGTCTAGTGAGTCGGGCCTACATGCCTCGGGAGGAATGAACAAGGAAAACACTTATAATCATATTTATCATTCCGTTAAAGAGGAGATACTCTTTTGGGTTTTATATAGTGAAAAAATAGGTACCATCAAGATAAAGTAGCCGAACTTGTGCCCAACGCCTTTTGTCGCTTTATGGAGAACACAAGCAAATGCCAAAATAACAAATTAAGCAAACTTGTTTTTATTTGACTGCGATAATAATAGCAATAATAATAATAATACCTCTAACAACAGTTGCATGGGTTAGATGTATGAAATTATTTGATGTTATAGACACTTACAAGAAAAAAGATGATAATCCAAATGAAATACAGTTTCTAAAGTCACAATTTTAGGTTATGCTGAATTGTTGGCTGTTTGCCTTTTTATAGGTCATTCTGAAAAAACCTAAATCATTGATCATTTATACACCTGGTGATCTTGACTGAACTCAAAGTGAAACAATTCGCCTCGAATAAGGATTTTGTTCTGCTTCAGTCAAGGCAAATAATAAAAATTACTACAATTGCTTTAGAAAATTATGCAAAGGACACAATCAAACACAAATGAAGGATATTCAAGCACTTTCTACGTAGCATGAACTGTCAAGCACTTTCATGGTCTACGTATTTAATTTTATAATTTAAGCACGTTTAAAATTTTCATTAACTACACAAATAGTAATATCCATAACAATGTATCAATATGATGGTGTTAGTGATGATTAATATGTTTATACGCTATCAAATCAACTTAGTATGTATAGTCCGCTTGTTTGTTACATGGAAACAATGGTGTTGTTCGAAACCCTTAGTATCTGTCAATAGTCACTGACCTAAATGTCAGACAAGTGAGCGTTTATCTATATATGAAACAAGTTAGTGTAGTCTTGAGTCAACACCTTCGTTGACTTAATAACCGTTCTTTTTCAATCATTTACATATAACTGGCAAGTTATATTTTAATCGTTTATGTTATAACTATAATCTGCGATATCCAATCGGCTAAAAATCTATATTGCATCTTATATCGAATTACATTTCCGTCTGTCTTTTGGTGTCTGTCAGTCAATCTGTCAATGAATCAAGTAAAATTAAAAAGTATATGATATCGGCAGTATGAATGTAGCAATTTTTGCGAGATGGTCTTCTTCTTTAAATTGGAACCGTGATTTTGTGGAACCAATGAAATGTCTCAAACAAAAGGTAATTTAAGAATGTTGTGCTCCAAATGGTTCCCCAACCCAGATATGCAACGTGATATAGTTGAAGAACCGATCATGAAAGTCTGCACAAAATGTATTTGCAATTTCTCTACCAACATATTTGGAATCAAGAGCTTGGTGGAATAGGTTCCTTGATCCCATTGTATTTTTACCAAAAGCTCGTAATTGTAAAATAATTAATCCGAACAAAATCCAATATATTCCTTTCATATTTGTTCGACATACGAGCATGCACAATGTCTGGTCTGATTTGACTCCGATGCTACAGCCAAACAGCATAAAGCTCCTTGTTGATTTGTATTGCAGTTTTCGCTGTTTCAAAAATGGTACACCAGCTGCAGTAAATGATCCATGATCAAAAACAAAAGGCCAAAAAATGAGGTAATGTTTACCGTATTGAAGTGTGAGTAATATCACTATATGAATTTATCATATATCAGATTTTGTTACAGGAGAAAAGTACGATTAAAGTGAATTATATTTTTTTCATAAAATGTTTTAACGGAAAACTAATGTGTTATTATAAACAACTAATTATACGAAGCTCATTTAATATCATAAATTTATTGTTACCTTTACGTCGCATCTATCAGTCTGTCTCTCTCTCTCTGTATATCTATCTATCTATCTATCTATCTATCTATCTATCTATATATATATATATATATATATAATATATATATATATATATATATATATATATATATATATATATATATATATATATATAGAGAGAGAGAGAGAGAGAGAGAGAGAGAGAGATAAAATACAAATCATTTGGCGAATAACAATCCTTTCAAATGCACTGGATTAAGCAAGGGATCACGTGTGTCAAACACGTCCGCCCGATATGAATATTCGGCCAACGATGAAAAAATTCGCATAAATGCAATTCCAAACACCACGCGTAGGTTATTTTTTCCTGAGAAGGCTCGAAGTGACATATGAAAATTTTTGCGAGTGAATCCCATAGGACAGTGTGACTTAAAATATTTATAAATCTGTTTTAAAGGTAGAATAATATAAAATATCTGTCCTAAAAGGTAATTTTCCATCATTCACATAACGTTTAGAAGGTCCGAGAGAGATCCTCGAAAAGCACTCGTTTACTCTATTGTAAATTGGCTTTTCTGATTTTAAAATACTCGGACAAATGTCCATTGGAAGCATCAGTTACGTGGCTTAATTCATGTTAATTTTGCCACTCACAGTATTTCCAATGTAACTTGTTGCGTATGTGGATTATTTTTTGGTTGGTTATTATCCTGCATGAAGAGCTTTGAAGAGCCATTGACTGCAATATCAATAAAATAAACTAAAGAAAACTAAAACTTGAGTAACATACTTGGCCATTAATACACATTGGCTGATAAAGTCACTCCTTACGTACGGTCATTACAGTGGGTTGATAAGTCATCTACATCATTGTTTTAGATAACTAACAAAACAATGAAAGTCACGTGAAGGCAGAATTTTAAACAATGAAAATCGCGTGAAGGTATTCTTTTTGCTTGTACATAACTAAAGTGTAGCTGCAAAAAGTGTCTTTAGCGAAGCTTGCTCTTTCGGCACATACGTATACAAATAAAACTAGGATTTATTAAACAACAGTGCGGACACAACCAAAGGATTCGGGCTAAGGAATCCGATTAACTTGCGATTGAGGGATCGTGTGATTGTTAAATGATTGGAATATATTAATATAGGCTGTACATTAAAATTCGAAGTTGGTATTGTAAGCTTCTTCACTGCGAAATGGAAGGTTTACAACATGAAAATAATTTAGCAGAAAAGAGCGTGCATTTATCGAGCCTAATATCATGGGCAAATATTTGCTGCACCCCTGATGGATAAACAGTTTATATTATTTATCATGATGATACTGCAAAATGTGTCGATCTCAGACTAACTACTGGCGAGTTTTCGGGAAATAAATTAGGAATTCCATTCTCAATGTTGATGTTAAACAAACAACTTCCCCTCACCAGATTTTATGACAGCTCCGACCGTTTCGATTCCTTATCAATACATTATACAGACTCCACAAACAAATTATCATAACCTTGTTTGTCCCCTGTATCTTCAAGGCAAGAATTTGCCTTTCCAATATTCAAACTTTAAAAACGATTAATTGACTTTCTTTTGCTCCAAGTAGTGGTGTCTATATCTAGAATGTGTTGCGTCAGTCCAGGTTTCTGATGACCATTATCCCTATATACCTTTAATTTAAGATCCCTACAATGTTGCACAGGAGAGAATTTATATCTTTCAGAGAGGCGGTCTTGAAAGGTGCTTACGTTTAGGTCAAATAATTTTACATTCCTAAAGTCCATAGGTTCCGGTGGTTTGATGTAGTATTGGGATGGAGCAAATGGACTCACTTACTTTCTGATATCATGCATAACAAGAACACCCTATTTTGTCATTATATGGACAGTACTATTCAGCAGTCTACATACATTTAGTAGTGTCTACATACAATCCAGTAGTAACCGGTGTGAATAGTATTGTCTAAACTCGCTAATAACGAATATTTTCCTTATTTACACTTCTTGTCTTTCTCTTGCCCAGCCAAATGTGAAGGAAAAATTCCTTCTCTAAAACTTTTGTAAGAATGTGACTCATCTACTCTGACAAAAAACAGTCAATGTATCCTTTCCATGTCTTACATGATTATGCTTTGAATTGTTAGTTTCTATCTCTTCTATCCCTTTTATTCCAGTATGCTTTCTGATTTACTTTGTCAAGGAAACTGGCACTAACCAATTGATTCCTATTACTGTTCTCATCCACATCATCCTTTTAGGATTATGGCCTAGTTCCTAATAGCAAGATTATGTCTCATATGAATAATGAACTAGATTTGCACTGCTCTTGTTGATTACGTTTTGAACGAGAAGACGAATTAACGAGGATGTTAGGAAAACGATATTTGATATATTCCCAGGAATAAACGTTCAAATCATTTTCAAATTTTCCTTTTAGTGCCGCTGTTAATACTCACTGACGATCTGTGTCAAAGTGTGATAGACATAATTATTTCAATTTACAACAAACATTTATGTATCTTGTAGAACATACGTGTTGGTTGCTGCTTGTAAATGTAGAGAGAACGTAAAGGACAATTTGTCAGGACCAAACTATCAAGTATCAACAAACTCAAACAGCTAAGTGTAGTATGTTGAAGAAACCAAACGGAATTTCACTCTTTGAATTGATAGATCTTTTTGGCAGACCCAATTTCAAAGACAAAACAAACATCCGTCTCAACAGCTTATTATACACCGAGGAAAAGTTCGTTAGGAAATGACTGATATTTAGCACAGCATCTACTGGTCTAAGTAGCATGGAACAAAAGAGATATAATCTTTCAGGAATTTAAAATAATGTCCAATTGTATGATATTTATTCAAAATCCATAAATATTCTGAGCAACAATTGCAATTGATTCAAAAGATCTGTTTGTATGTTTGTTTCGCTCCCGATATAATGTCGTTCTCACAATGAAATAATTATATATATCCATCCTTTATTCACCTTGCTTATATATTTATTGTTGACAAGATTTATGTGGCGCATATATAAACATTAACATGTATAATTATTGCAGAAAATAAAACAATCCATATAATGACATTCAACGTAGTGTAATTTCAAACATACAAATTTCATTTTCAATCTTTACATTTTCGATAAAGTTCACTACAATTTGAATCGGAGAGAGGCAGCTCTACTAATTAGGGTCTGTGGTTTCTGCAAAGTAAAGCAAACATTGACTTTATTAAACTATCGAAATAAATTTTATGCGTTGACTTGATGGGTTATGTTCTCTTAAAAGTATTTATCAAAATATCTTCCATTACAGTGGAAATGAAACTTTGACGATTTGAAAGATGAATACCATTATAATATAACTTGATACGCGTGTCCCCAAGCAAACACATGTAATGTAAAGATTGTATTTACTATCAAATTTAAGGGATCTGTAAATAGACAGCTGCTAATTATTATTATACCCGGACAACATGAAGCAATTATGTCTACGCATTGGGAATCAGAACTACTAGGACCGTGCTTACAAAGGTTCCGGCATCGAATTGATCATAAACATTTTTAAATAATTATTACTTTAGGATAACTCGATATGTTTACATGAAAATCTTGTTTACGGCAGACAAAATATAATATAGTATAATATAATATAATATAACATAAAATAATATAATATAATATAGTAGTATAGTATTATTTAATACCTGTTTGTATAGTGGACACCTCATCCTCTTGGCAATTTGGACTTTCATTATCAGGATGAGGATAGTCGACTTCTATAGTAAGATTACTAAATAGACACCAAGCACGACGAGTACACTGAAACAAGAGATATATTCAGTTTTTCATTTCAGTCACTATGGAAAAAAGAATGAGTCAAACAGGCGAGGATTGGAAAAAAGTAATATAATCATGGTACACTTAAAATACAAGAATCTATCTTTGTTTTATTAATGGGCAAGAGAGAGAGAGAGAGAGAGAGAGAGAGCAAACAATCCAAAAGCTTAATCCTAGTTTTTAATATCTCTTTCCAGCTATGGTTTTAAATAATCGATAGCCCACATTGGTTAAGACGGGATATAAGGAACTGATAAAAGTCAAATATTTGGAATGTGGGTCGGATTTGACTTGTCTAGTAAGAGACATTCGAGCTAAAATAATTCAAAAACTGTTGCTAACCTGAGCACAGGTTCTGCTGCAAAAGTGATAGTAAATCTACGATTGGCAGAAAATCGATGCATTATATAGGTCGCATTACACTATAATTCATTTCCTTTAGCATTTGCTTCGTCCTTCTATAACCCCAGGGCATTAGATAGAAAATCAAATTGATAAACGTTATATTAATTACGTTAAGTACTGACATTTAAACAGCGTCATTACTGCCTTTTGTCATTGTGCACTGTCTTCAAGAATTTGTCGTTAAACCAAATGATCAGATTTGTAAATGGAAGTGACTTTACTCCAGCCTATATATATAAGCGTTAAAGAAAGTGACGATGATTTATCAGATATTTTATTGTTGTTTTCGTTTTCCATGTATGTATTAACCGTCGATATATATTATTGATCATCGTTTGTCAGAATTAGACGTAACGTTTATGAGCAATACAAGAATCTATTCGACAACTACATTAACACTGCGAGGAAAACAATTGTATATCTTAAAATGTCAAGGAACTAAATATGACAATGATTTGTCAGTAATTATTATACTTTGATGCTCTCTTGTGCCTGTATTGTACATCTTGTTGCAAAACTAAAGTAAAATGTGTTGTTACTCACAACTGCTTCTCCATCTGTTGATTCCTCTGAACAATAGCAACCATTACAGTAAATATCTTCTACGTTCTCTCCCCGGGTCAGCATTTTGTCAAATACCAGGCATCCTGTAACATAAACGATGATAATGATGATGGTGATGAGAGTTGTTGAGCTTGCGATAACTTGATAGTGACAGTGATTGTTGTGTAGCTATCATAATACTCATGTTCATCCTCATACTTATCATTTGGTTTGGACTAAATACTAAAAGTATAGTGCTAGTTTAGAAACACTAGATCGAGAAGCTGCTGCAAACGCAGAAACAGTTGTAGTGGCTTGTTTTCTAGTAGCAATATTAACGCTATCTTTATGTAATTAAAACAGAATAGAGGAAAGGTAGGGTTTTAAACAACTAGCAAACAAACGCATTTAAAATACCTGGTTTACACAAACATTCCTGGTCATTGGTACTGTTGCACCATTTGTTGTTGCTGTCAACACAAAATTGACCACATTCGCATCCGCTGAAGTAGAGGAAATGGTATATTAAACGTTGAATTATGCGATGAGTGTAAGCAATATGTCTGTCGGAAAAGGAAAAAATCTACATAGCAATATTCATTATACATTTTTATTTTTATCGATCTAATAATATATCAAGCTGATATATATATATATCTTTCCATCTTTATGTCCTTTTATAGTATGTATATATGCATCCCTCAACCTATTTCTCTCTACTTACACATGAAGCCTCAATTTGTCATCCATCTTCCTTTATAGTGCAATATGTATCTCTCCATCAAACAGCAATAATCTCTCTCTTTCATAACTTTAGTATATTTGATTTATAAAATGACAGAAATGTATCTATATGTAAAGCCACTCTATTTAAAAAGGATGTAGAAAAAGAACAACTTACCCTTGCGGACAAACTGATAGAACATCTTTTAGAACAAAGCCCAACGTGATCACCGTAATTAAACCGAAGAACTTCATTTTCTGAAAAACAGACAGTGAGCTCTGATGAACTTAATAAATCACACATTTTAAAACATTGTCTCATTTATCCACATTAACATACGTACACACAGACAAAATAAATAAGGAGAATCAGAGAGAGAGAGAGAGAACGTTCGATGACGAGGAGAAAGGTACACTAACCTGTCTGCTTAATGATCAAAAGCGGTGGTGCTAACTGTCTGACAGTTTTCTTAGTTTATGCTCACAATCCTGGATGGACCCTTTATATGGAGAGTTGTTCAAGGTCATTGTATTCTTCTCTTTGTAAAGATCTTCTCTGTGCACTTTTCACCCTACTCTCCAATTGTCACGGCTGACCTTTTACACTGCCTCAGGGAATATTGTGAGGCTGGCGTTTGCACGTACATTAGTAGTCAACTGCCCATTTTGTCACTTTTAATATAAATCAGATGATTCGTTCAAACTAACAGGCACAGTGTCTATCAGGTGTTAAAAGATATTCTTCAGACATCATGCCCTGTTTTTGCTGTTCAAAATAAGAAAGCAAAACGCACAAAAAACGCCGAGAAGACAGTCACAATATTGAGTGTTGATGCTCTATGAATCTAAGCACATACTTTAGTAGATATTATGGGTAATAGAAATATAGACAGGCATATTTCAGACTGTTCTGAATATTCATTTTGGTTACATATAAACGAGGGAAAGAATATAATTTTGTAGAAAAATCGTGGCGTTGCTTTACAAATATTCAAAACAATTTGGCCTGATTCAGCTGAACACACAAATATCTAGAAATAACGGGTCTATGTTCGTTGGATTTTTCCTGCTTACGAGAGAGAAAGAGAGAGAGAGAGAGAGAGAGAGAAAGAAAGATAGATATAAAGACAGAGAGTAAGAGAAAAAGAGATCTATAGAAGGAGAGCGAGAGAGAGAGAGAGTTAGAGTGCTGTTGGAGGTTTAGAGGTAATTTTAATTCATGAAAGCACTGAATACGAAAGCTTACCTACATGGGCGAACATTTGTAATGTTTCGGTAACACCTTTTTGTACCGTGTTCATCGATTCTTTTGTTTTCTTATGTGTTTTATTCTCGAATGTAACCACGTTAACTGCTACTCACAAGGCGTTTGTCAAAACGAGATTTTCCACTTTTCCATGAACTTCCTTGACTTTTTCAAATTTGGGAGGTAGATTTGGAAAGGGGTAAAATGCTCACTTAAACATATATTCCTTAAGCCCTTGTCCATAGCAAGTCATTGAGATTCTGGAGGAGCACAAAACATGTACACATTTGTGTTACGTTTGTATTTGCAGAAAAAATGTTCCACGCCATTAAAGCAAGGAAAAAATAAGTGTGTATATCATACTATTCTAGATAAGAGTTTATACAGGGATGTAATTTTCCGTTTTATATGTTTATATTTGAAGTCAGGGAAGCAATATTAAGAATGAGTGGCGACAAATTTGTCACTTTTCATCAGAAAGCTAGGGTAGATTTGGCCAAGTAAAGGGATATTTATAGTTAATAACAAGGAATGTACGCTCAAAATGAAGCCAAGAGTCATAGGCAAGGACTTGTTCATTGTTTTAGAAACAAAGAAAAGACACTCAGTCTTTATTGCAGAAGAAAAGTTGTACAACTATCTAATCTTAGATTAATGTGTTAATCAAACATACGTTTGATCACATTCAAAATGTTATTTTTCCTTCTACAGAGCAGCGACCCTCTCCATCCACCAACACTGCATTCCAATAATTATTTAGTGACCTATATTTGCAACGCTTTAAATTCCACTAGTATAATTAAATATTAATCTATTTGGTTGTAAGTTCCGTGACATCTCTTCTATTTCCAAGATTATAAAACAGCACACAAAATTTCGTGGTGTCGTGTACACTGATTTGTTTCAGACAAGAGTTAACCTTTTCTTTTACTTCGAGATCATTTATATTTTAAATACCTAATAATAGGGGATCATAAAATCAAATCAGAGAAAGTCTGTGTTTTCTCAGGCAATCTATGAGCCTGAAATTGTATTGTTTTTAAACTTTAAAAGCCCTACTCAGACCCAAACCATTTACAAAATTAAAGGGTTGGTCGTAAAAATATCAAAGGTTAATAGAGGATAATAAAATCACTGAGTCATTTGTAAATTATATCTTCAAAATGCCCTAACTTTACTTTTGTCGCAATTAAAATTAAGTATAGCAATTAACACACACTATTCATCATATAAATTCTCTTAAATATCAAGACAAACATTACTCTTTAAATCATTGGGTTTTCAATTTAATAATATAAACTATCCTTTATGTAAAGATGCAAGTACACATTTCAACCTGTGAACTTGTGCACTTGTTGCAATAAATTCATCACAGTGATTCCTAAAATAAGTTGAGTAGATAAATGAACTTTCGCCTGACACGAACTGTTTATATGTCAATGTACGTTGCATCAAATGTAAAAGAAACACACCCAGTCGGTGTAGATGCCATTTACTTTCCAAATCTTCAATTAAGCAATGACTTACTTTAGCTTGGTTAATTTTGCCATAGGAGCACATTTAAATTATTTAATTCTACATACAGTGATTGCATGGCAGGACATAGAGCCACATCTTTCTGGTCTAAAGTTCGGAGCGCTAACCATACTAATAACAACAGAAACAACTACACAGGTATGTATATTTACACGTAAATGACTTTAGGGACACTAAAAAGAGAACACATGCATCAGAAAACATATGGAATACATTTCCAATGATCTGAATTAGTTATAGTTGTTTATAATTTCTTTAGATCATTCTGAAAACCTAAATTATTGAAGAATTATACATCTGGTGATCTTGAATGTCAGTCATCGTGAAACACTTTGCTTCCATAAGGAATTGTTTCAGCTTCAATCAAGGCAAATAATCGTGATCACTACAATTGATTTAGACACGTATCCCAATGACACGATCTTTTTCAGAAAATCAACTCCTCTCAAGCAACTGTCTATATAGCATTAACTGTCAAGTACTTTCAAGGCCGAAATCTTTTAATTTAAAATTCAAACACTTTTATATTTCTTAACGATTTGCTTGAGTCCTATAAACCTAGCTATAATGATTGGAATAGTAACATCGCAAATATGTCATCACAGTAAAGTGGTTAGTAATCTATAGTACGTTTGCGTGCTATCAACAACAAAATAAAATGTATACACTGCTTGTTTGTTACACGTAAACAATGGCGGTGTGCGAACCCTTCTGTATGGCGCAAAAGTAAGTGACCCGAATGTCAGACAATATACTAACTACTTATATGAAGCATTATAGTTTATTTTGTAGTCAATACCTTCACTGAATTAACTATTGTTCTATTTCAGTTATTTACCCATAAATGGTAATTGAGATTTTTTCTGCTAATGTTATCTAGTCTAATCATCAAACACTGCTAATATTTTTATATTGCATGTTATATAAAACTGTATCTCTCTTGGTCTGTCTGACTGAGTCAATATATCAAATAAAATGAAAAGTATATTATTAAATCGGCAGAATGAGGACAAATGTTTGCGAAATGCTTTTCATTCTGAAATAGATCCAATAATTTCTATGAAGCAACTCAAATCTATCAATGTAAATAGGCGTGTACTTGGAATATGTATAGGTGATTTCTTATATATTTCGATCAAGGCCCTTAACACAAAGAAAGACGAAGATAGTGTTTTAACTTTTTTCGCTGCAAAATGGAAAATTTTGCAACCTAAAAATACCTTAGCAGAAAAACATATATCTCGGGGAAATATTTGCAGTACCAGTGCCGGACAGACAGTTTGTATTATTAATCATCTTGATACTACACAATGTGTCTATATCAAAATAACTAATCAGAAGACTTCGGGAAAAGAATTAAGAACTAATTCTCAATGTTGACGTTAAAACAAAGAACAACTTGCCCTCTCCCAATGTTTTAAATGAACCGACCATTTCGATTCAGTATTAGTAAATTGCACTGAATCGATAACAAATGATCGTAATATTGTTTGTCCCCTGTAATTGAATAGTAAGCCATTGTCTGCCAAAACGATCGATTGTCTTGGGTTTTATTTTTGCTCCAAGGAGTGGTGACCAGACCTGAAAGGTGTAACGTCTTGCCAGGTCTCTGCTGGCGGTCAACCCAGTTTACATTTCAGATTCCCACAGCGGTACATAGGAGCAGCATTATTATTTGCAAATAGTCAGCCTTGAAACAGATTTACACTTGGGCTGACGAACTTTCTTTACCTTTATAGCTTTATGTAGAGTTGGAGGGCGGCTATAGAGATCGAGAGAATGTAATCACCTACTTTTTAATATAATAAATCACAGGATGTAACTGTTTTGGCATTATGTGTAGATAGTCCGCATCATTTTAATATGTCGGGATATAGCCGTGTGGCAACCCTTATGCATAGTATAGCCAATATAAGTATTTTGAACAGATTAGATGATAATTATTTTCGGTTTCTTCCAAACGTATGCATATGTAACGTTGGCGGTGCAGTTAAACTTAGTGATGCTGGATGTAGGAATTTTCAATCCACCGTGTCAACATACATACAAAAGCAAGCTAATTATACGGGTTTGAAGCCTGGCAATGCGAACTTTAATCCTTTGCTATGGGGTAATGCATGTGAGTATTGTTTATACCACTGGAAGATCGCCTATAGAAGCACATAAGAAAGTTAAACACTCTGATTTAACAATTACCGCATATATTAATACACTACACACTCGCGAACGTAAGTATTAGTCTAGGGCCAATTATTCTTGCCTATTTGTAAGACAAAGAAGCAGTGTTGAGTATGGCAAACAAGCTGGTGGAAAAATTACAGTGGATACAGAGCTATCTCTTTTCATGAAAACAATTGAGGACGCTTTAGCGAAGAAACGGATATTTTAAGAACCTCGACCAATGGGCCAATGATGTAATCAAGAATCAGAGATAAACTCATGTTCTCTCTTTTAGATAGGCGAAAAAATATGACCCTCTTTATCGCAGGAAACAAAATGCACAAGGATCCAATGTCACATTCGAGTATGAATTAGACAAATGTTTTTTTACACACAAACTGTTGTTGATCACTATGCATAGGTGCAACCCTCTTTGCCATTCAAATAATTCTGTATTATCTAATAGTTTTAAATCAGTTCACTTTCACCAATATACATATATATTAATCTCTATGGTTTGAAATACTATTACATCCTATGTATTATGTACACATCTTCTTTATCAGTCTTGCACTATTACATTTATGACAGCTTAAAACCTCACATTACATTGTGTGGGGTGGTGGTGAACTGATTTTTGTCCAGGAAAAAGGCAATTTTATTCATTAACCTCCAGAACATTTAATGTTTTTAGCGAATCTAGAAATACACAATTTATCAACACAACTGAGATAAATAATGTTTTCTCAAGGTATCTATGAGTAAGAAATTTAATTACATTCAACTTTAAAAGCCATAATGAAACAATTTAAATGGTTTGTCACAACCATCCCAAAATGAATAGAATATTACAAAATCAAGTAATTGCTGGTAAATCATATATTCAAAATCTTGTAACTCTAGGTTTTAAATTCAAAAGCATTATATGAAATGAATCAATCTTTTGCAGTTTTGCTATCTCGTAAGCCACCACAATCTTCAATGTTATGTCCCTCTAAGTTCTTCAAGCATTCCCTGATTTATCGCCTATCAGTGAAAACCAGTTCATTGATAATATAAAATCATGTATGAAAAAAAAAAACGCCAAAATGTAGACACTTGTGTTCTAGTTAATATATAATATATTCTCTTGAATAAAAATACATTTAGAACTCAGTCTTTGAATCACATGATTTCACCTTTCAAAACGAAAACCTGCTTATGTACTATTCATGTACTATTCATGTACATGCACAATTGAACTTGTGAACTTGTTGTACAGAGCTTAGAGCCTTGCGTCCTAAAATTAGTTTTGTATATACACAATAATAAATTGACCATAAATGTTCTTGATGACAATGTACTTTGTTTCAAATGGACAAAAAACACTCCCAGCCGATGTTGATGCTATAAACGTTACATGCCTTCAATTAAATAATGCTTTATTTTAGGGGGTTCTTTCGAATACATCAGCACATTTAAATCACATCATTGACATGGAAAGATCTCATGGCAGGACACCTATTTTTGGTTGCGAGTTCGGAACAATAACTACTAAGTCATCGCTTGATCTGCCTCCAACACTCCGACATCAATCTAGTGAGTCGGGCCTACATGCCTCGGGAGGAATGAACAAGGAAAACACTTATAATCAGATTTATCATTCCGTTAAAGAGGAGATACTCTTTTGGGTTTTATATAGTGAAAAAATAGGTACCATCAAGATAAAGTAGCCGAACTTGTGCCCAACGCCTTTTGTCGCTTTATGGAGAACACAAGCAAATGCCAAAATAACAAATTAAGCAAACTTGTTTTCATTTAACTGCGATAATAATAGCAATAATAATAATAATACCTCTAACAACAGTTGCATTGGTTAGATGTATGAAATTATTTGATGTTATAGACACTTACAAGAAAACAAACAAAAAGATGATAATCCAAATGAAATACAGTTTCTAAAGTCACAATTTTAGGTTATGCTGAATTGTTGGCTGTTTGCCATTGTATAGGTCATTCTGAAAAAACCTAAATCATTGATCATTTATACACCTGGTGATCTTGACTGAACTCAAAGTGAAACAATTCGCCTCGAATAAGGATTTTGTTCTGCTTCAGTCAAGGCAATTAATAAACATTACTACAATTGCTTTAGAAAATTATGCAAAGGACACAATCAAACACAAATGAAGGATATTCAAGCACTTTCTACGTAGCATGAACTGTCAAGCACTTTCATGGTCTACGTATTTAATTTTATAATTTAAGCACGTTTAAAATTTTCATTAACTACAAAGATAGTAATATCCATAACAATGTATCAATATGATGGTGTTAGTGATGATTAATATGTTTATACGCTATCAAATCAACTTAGTATGTATAGTCCGCTTGTTTGTTACATGTAAACAATGGTGTTGTTCGAAACCCTTAGTATCTGTCAATAGTCACTGACCTAAATGTCAGACAAGTGAGCGTTTATCTATATATGAAACAAGTTAGTGTAGTCTTGAGTCAACACCTTCGTTGACTTAATAACCGTTCTTTTTCAATCATTTACATATAACTGGTAAGTTATATTTTAATCGTTTATGTTATAACTTTAATCTGCGATATCCAATCGGCTAAAAATCTATATTGCATCTTATATCGAATTACATTTCCGTCTGTCTTTTGGTGTCTGTCAGTCAATCTGTCAATGAATCAAGTAAAATTAAAAAGTATATGATATCGGCAGTATGAATGTAGCAATTTTTGCGAGATGGTCTTCTTCTTTAAATTGGAACCGTGATTTTGTGGAACCAATGAAATGTCTCAAACAAAAGGTAATTTAAGAATGTTGTGCTCCAAATGGTTCCCCAACCCAGATATTCACCGTGATATAGTTGAAGAACCGATCATGAAAGTCTGCACAAAATGTATTTGCAATTTCTCTACCAACATATTTGGAATCAAGAGCTTGGTGGAATAGGTTCCTTAATCTCATTGTATTTTTACCAAAAGCTCGTAATTGTAAAACAATTAATTCGAACAAAATCCAATATATTCCTTTCATATTTGTTCGACATACGAGCATGCACAATGTCTGGTCTGATTTGACTCCGATGCTACAGTCAAACAGCATAAAGCTCCTTGTTGATTTGTATTGCAGTTCTCGCTGTTTCAAAAATGGTACACCAGCTGCAGTAAATGATCCATGATCAAAAACAAAAGGCCAAAAAATGAGGTAATGTTTACCGAATTGAAGTGTGAGTAATATCACTATATGAATTTATCATATATCAGATTTTGTTACAGGAGAAAAGTACGATTAAAGTGAATTATATTTTTTTCATAAAATGTTTTAACGGAAAACTAATGTGTTATTATAAACAACTAATTATACGAAGCTCATTTAATATCATAAATTTATTGTTACCGTTACGTCGCATCTATCAGTCTGTCTGTCTGTCTCTCTCTGTATATCTATCTATCTATCTATCTATATATCTATCTATCTATCTATCTATCTATCTATCTATCTATCTATATATATATATATATATATATATATATATATATATATATATATATATATATATATATATGTATAATATATATATATGTATATATATATATATATATATATATATATATATATATATATATATATATATCGAGAGAGAGAGAGAGAGAGAGAGAGAGAGAGAGATAAAATACAAATCATTTGGCGAATAAGAATCCTTTCAAATGCACTGGATTAAGCAAGGGATCACGTGTGTCAAACACGTCCGCCCGATATGAATATTCGGCCAACGATGAAAAAATTCCCATAAATGCAATTCCAAACACCACGCGTAGGTTATTTTTTCCTGAGAAGGCTCGAAGTGACATATGAAAATTTTTGCGAGTGAATCCCATAGGACAGTATGACTTAAAATATTTATAAATCTGTTTTAAAGGTAGAATAATATAAAATATCTGTACTAAAAGGTAATTTTCCATCATTCACATAACGTTTAGAAGGTCCGAGAGAGATCCTCGAAAAGCACTCGTTTACTCTATTGTAAATTGGCTTTTCTGATTTTAAATTACTCGGACAAATGTCCATTGGAAGCATCAATTACGTGGCTTAATTCATGTTAATTTTGCCACTCACAGTATTTCCAATGTAACTTGTTGCGTATGTGGATTATTTTTTGGTTGGTTATTATCCTGCATGAAGAGCTTTGAAGATCCATTGACTGCAATATCAATAAAATAAACTAAAGAAAACTAAAACTTGAGTAACATACTTGGCCATTAATACACATCGGCTGATAAAGTCACTCCTTACGTACGGTCATTACAGTGGGTTGATAAGTCATCTACATCATTGTTTTAGATAACTAACAAAACAATGAAAATCGCGTGAAGGTATTCTTTTTACTTGTACATAACTTAAAGTGTAGCTGCAAAAAGTGTCTTTAGCGAAGCTTGCTCTTTCGGCACATACGTGTACAAATAAAACTAGGATTTATTAAACAACAGTGCGGACACAACCAAAGGATTCGGGCTAAGGAATCCGATTAACTTGCGATTGAGGGATCGTGTGATTGTTAAATGATTGGAATATATTAATATAGGCTGTACATTAAAATTCGAAGTTGGTATTGTAAGCTTCTTCACTGCGAAATGGAAGGTTTACAACATGAAAATAATTTAGCAGAAAAGAGCGTGCATTTATCGAGGCTAATATCATGGGCAAATATTTGCTGCACCCCTGATGGATAAACAGTTTATATTATTTATCATGATGATACTGCAAAATGTGTCGATCTCAGACTAACTACTGGCGAGTTTTCGGGAAATAAATTAGGAATTCCATTCTCAATGTTGATGTTAAACAAACAACTTTCCCTCACCAGATTTTATGACAGCTCCGACCGTTTCGATTCCTTATCAATACATTATACAGACTCCACAAACAAATTATCATAACCTTGTTTGTCCCCTGTATCTTCAAGACAAGAATTTTCCTTTGCAATATTCAAACTTTAAAAACGATTAATTGACTTTCTTTTGCTCCAAGTAGAGGTGTCTATATCTAGAATGTGTTGCGTCAGTCCAGGTTTCTGATGACCATTATCCCTATATTCCTTTAATTTAAGATCCGTACAATGTTGCACAAGAGAGAAAGTACTATTCAGCAGTCTACATACATTTAGTAGTGTCTACATACAATCCAGTAGTAACCGGTGTGAATAGTATTGTCTAAACTCGCTAATAACGAATATTTTCCTTATTTACACTTCTTGTCTTTCTCTTGCCCAGCCAAATGTGAAGGAAAAAGCCTTTTCTAAAACATTTGTAAGAATGTGACTCATCTACTCTGACAAAAAACAGTCAATGTATCCTTGCCATGTCTTACATGATTATGCTTTAAATTGTTAGTTTCTATCTCTTCTGTCCCTTTTATTCCAGTATGCTTTCTGATTTACTTTGTCAAGGAAACTGGCACTAACCAATTGATTCCTATTACTGTTCTCATCCACATCATCCTTTTAGGATTATGGCCTAGTTCCTAATAGCAAGATTATGTCTCATATGAATAATGAACAAGATTTGCACTGCTCTTGTTGATTACGTTTCGAACGAGAAGACGAATTAAGGAGGATGTTAGGAAAACGATATTTGATATATTCCCAGGAATAAACGTTCAAATCATTTTCAAATTTTCCCTTTAGGGCCGCTGTTAATACTCACTGACGATCTGTGTCAAAGTGTGATAGACATAATTATTTCAATTTACAACAAACATTTATGTATCTTGTAGAACATACGTGTTGGTTGCTGCTTGTAAATGTAGAGAGAACGTAAAGGACAATTTGTCAGGACCAAACTACCAAGTATCAACAAACTCAAACAGCTAAGTGTAGTATGTTGAAGAAACCAAACGGAATTTCACTCTTTGAATTGATAGATCTTTTTGGCAGACCCAATTTCAAAGACAAAACAAACATCCGTCTCAACAGCTTATTATACACCGAGGAAAAGTTCGTTAGGAAATGACTGATATTTAGCACAGCATCTACTGGTCTAAGTAGCATGGAACAAAAGAGATATAATCTTTCAGGAATTTAAAATAATTTCAACTTAATAATGATAATATTCAGACGGTGTCCAATTGTATGATATTTATTCAAAATCCATAAATATTCTGAGCAACAATTGAAATTGATTCAAAAGATCTGTTTGTATGTTTGTTTCGCTCCCGATATAATGTCGTTCTCACAATGAAATACTTATATATATCCATCCTTTATTCACCTTGCTTATATATTTATTGTTGACAAGATTTATGTGGCGCATATATAAACATTAACATGTATAATTATTGCAGAAAATAAAACAATCCATATAATGACATCCAACGTAATGTAATTTCAAACATACAAATTTCATTTTCAATCTTTACATTTTCGATAAAGTTCACTACAATTTGAATCGGAGAGAGGCAGCTCTACTAATTAGGGTCTGTGGTTTCTGCAAAGTAAAGCAAACATTGACTTTATTAAACTATCGAAATAAATTTTATGCGTTGACTTGATGGGTTATGTTCTCTTAAAAGTATTTATCAAAATATCTTCCATTACAGTGGAAATGAAACTTTGACGATTTGAAAGATGAATACCATTATAATATAACTTGATACGCGTGTCCCCAAGCAAACACATGTAATGTAAAGATTGTATTTACTATCAAATTTAAGGGATCTGTAAATAGACAGCTGCTAATTATTATTATACCCGGACAACATGAAGCAATTATGTCTACGCATTGGGAATCAGAACTACTAGGACCGTGCTTACAAAGGTTCCGGCATCGAATTGATCATAAACATTTTTAAATAATTATTACTTTAGGATAACTCGATATGTTTACATGAAAATCTTGTTTACGGCAGACAAAATATAATATTATATAATATAATAGAATATAATATAACATAAAATCATATAATTTAATATAGTAGTATAAAATTATTTAATACCTGTTTGTATAGTGGACACCTCATCCTCTTCGCAATTTGGACTTTCATTATCAGGATGAGGATAGTCGACTTCTATAGTAAGATTACTAAATAGACACCAAGCACGACGAGTACACTGAAACAAGAGATATATTCAGTTTTTCATTTCAGTCACTATGGAAAAAAGAATGAGTCAAACAGGCGAGGATTGGAGAAAAGTAATATAATCATGGTACACTTAAAATACAAGAATCTATCTTTGTTTTATTAATTGGCAAGAGAGAGAGAGAGAGAGAGAGAGAGAGAGAGAGAGAGAGAGAGAGAGAGAGCAAACAATCCAAAAGCTTAATCCTAGTTTTTAATATCTCTTTCCAGCTATGGTTTTAAATAATCGATAGCCCACATTGGGTAAGACGGGATATAAGGAACTGATAAAAGTCAAATATTTGGAATGTGGGTCGGATTTGACTTGTCTAGTAAGAGACATTTGAGCTAAAATAATTCAAAAAATGTTGCTAACCTGAGCACAGGTTCTGCTGCAAAAGTGATAGTAAATCTACGATTGGCAGAAAATCGATGCATTATATAGGTCGCATTACACTATAATTCATTTCCTTTAGCATTTGCTTCGTCCTTCTATAACCCCAGGGCATTAGATAGAAAATCAAATTGATAAACGTTATATTAATTACGTTAAGTACTGACATTTAAACAGCGTCATTACTGCCTTTTGTCATTGTGCACTGTCTTCAAGAATTTGTCGTTAAACCAAATGATCAGATTTGTAAATGGAAGTGACTTTACTCCAGCCTATATATATAAGCGTTAAAGAAAGTGACGATGATTTATCAGATATTTTGTTGTTGTTTTCGTTTTCCATGTATGTATTAACCGTCGATATATATTATTGATCATCGTTTGTCAGAATTAGACGTAACGTTTATGAGCAATACAAGAATCTATTCGACAACTACATTAACACTGCGAGGAAAACAATTGTATATCTTAAAATGTCAAGGAACTAAATATGACAATGATTTGTCAGTAATTATTATACTTTGATGCTCTCTTGTGCCTGTATTGTACATCTTGTTGCAAAACTAAAGTAAAATGTGTTGTTACTCACAACTGCTTCTCCATCTGTTGATTCCTCTGAACAATAGCAACCATTACAGTAAATATCTTCTACGTTCTCTCCCCGGGTCAGCATTTTGTCAAATACCAGGCATCCTGTAACATAAACGATGATAATGATGATGGTGATGAGAGTTGTTGAGCTTGCGATAACTTGATAGTGACAGTGATTGTTGTTGTGTAGCTATCATAATACTCATGTTCATCCTCATACTTATCATTTGGTTTGGACTAAATACTAAAAGTATAGTGCTAGTTTAGAAACACTAGATCGAGAAGCTGCTGCAAACGCAGAAACAGTTGTAGTGGCTTGTTTTCTAGTAGCAATATTAATGCTATCTTTATGTAATTAAAACAGAATAGAGGAAAGGTAGGGTTTTAAACAACTAGCAAACAAACGCATTTAAAATACCTGGTTTACACAAACATTCCTGGTCATTGGTACTGTTGCACCATTTGTTGTTGCTGTCAACACAAAATTGACCACATTCGCATCCGCTGAAGTAGAGGAAATGGTATATTAAACGTTGAATTATGCGATGAGTGTAAGCAATATGTCTGTCGGAAAAGGAAAAAATCTACATAGCAATATTCATTATACATTTTTATTTTTATCGATCTAATAATATATCAAGCTGATATATATATATATATATATATATCTTTCCATCTTTATGTCCTTTTATAGTATGTATATATGCATCCCTCAACCTATTTCTCTCTATTTACACATGAAGCCTCAATTTGTCATCCATCTTCCTTTATAGTGCAATATGTATCTCTCCATCAAACAGCAATAATCTCTCTCTTTCATAACTTTAGTATATTTGATTTATAAAATGACAGAAATGTATCTATATGTAAAGCCACTCTATTTAAAAAGGATGTAGAATAAGAACAACTTACCCTTGCGGACAAACTGATAGAACATCTTTTAGAACAAAGCCCAACGTGATCACCGTAATTAAACCGAAGAACTTCATTTTCTGAAAAACAGACAGTGAGCTCTGATGAACTTAATAAATCACACATTTTAAAACATTGTCTCATTTATCCACATTAACATACGTACACACAGACAAAATAAATAAGGAGAATCAGAGAGAGAGAGAGAACGTTCGATGACGAGAAGAAAGGTACACTAACCTGTCTGCTTAATGATCAAAAGCGGTGGTGCTAACTGTCTGACAGTTTTCTTAGTTTATGCTCACAATCCTGGATGGACCCTTTATATGGAGAGTTGTTCAAGGTCATTGTATTCTTCTCTTTGTAAAGATCTTCTCTGTGCACTTTTCACCCTACTCTCCAATTGTCACGGCTGACCTTTTACACTGCCTCAGGGAATATTGTGAGGCTGGCGTTTGCACGTACATTAGTAGTCAACTGCCCATTTTGTCACTTTTAATATAAATCAGATGATTCGTTCAAACTAACAGGCACAGTGTCTATCAGGTGTTAAAAGATATTCTTCAGACATCATGCCCTGTTTTTGCTGGTCAAAATAAGAAAGCAAAACGCACAAAAAACGCCGAGAAGACAGTCACAATATTGAGTGTTGATGCTCTATGAATCTAAGCACATACTTTAGTAGATATTATGGGTAATAGAAATATAGACAGGCATATTTCAGACTGTTCTGAATATTCATTTTGGTTACATATAAACGAGGGAAAGAATATAATTTTGTAGAAAAATCGTGGCGTTGCTTTACAAATATTCAAAACAATTTGGCCTGATTCAGCTGAACACACAAATATCTAGAAATAACGGGTCTATGTTCGTTGGATTTTTCCTGCTTACGAGAGAGAAAGAGAGAGAGAGAGAGAGAGAGAGAGAGAGAGAGAGAGAGAGAGAGAGAAAGAAAGATAGATATAAAGACAGAGAGTAAGAGAAAAAGAGATCTATAGAAGGAGAGCGAGAGAGAGAGAGAGTTAGAGTGCTGTTGGAGGTTTAGAGGTAATTTTAATTCATGAAAGCACTGAATACGAAAGCTTACCTACATGGGCGAACATTTGTAATGTTTTGGTAACACCTTTTTGTACCGTGTTCATCCATTCTTTTGTTTTCTTATGTGTTTTATTCTCGAATGTAACCACGTTAACTGCTACTCACAAGGCGTTTGTCAAAACGAGATTTTCCACTTTTCCATGAACTTCCTTGACTTTTTCAAATTTGGGAGGTAGATTTGGAAAGGGGTAAAATGCTCAGTTAAACATATATTCCTTAAGCCCTTGTCCATAGCAAGTCATTGAGATTCTGGAGGAGCACAAAACATGTACACATTTGTGTTACGTTTGTATTTGCAGAAAAAATGTTCCACGCCATTAAAGCAGGGAAGAAATAAGTGTGTATATCATACTATTCTAGATAAGAGTTTATACAGGGATGTAATTTTCCGTTTTATATGTTTATATTTGAAGTCAGGGAAGCAATATTAAGAATGAGTGGCGACAAATTTGTCACTTTTCATCAGAAAGCTAGGGTAGATTTGGCCAAGTAAAGGGATATTTATAGTTAATAACAAGGAATGTACGCTCAAAATGAAGCCAAGAGTCATAGGCAAGGACTTGTTCATTGTTTTAGAAACAAAGAAAAGACACTCAGTCTTTATTGCAGAAGAAAAGTTGTACAACTATCTAATCTTAGATTAATGTGTTAATCAAACATACGTTTGATCACATTCAAAATGTTATTTTTCCTTCTACAGAGCAGCGACCCTCTCCATCCACCAACACTGCATTCCAATAATTATTTAGTGACCTATATTTGCAACGCTTTAAATTCCACTAGTATAGTTAAATATTAATCTATTTGGTTGTAAGTTCCGTGACATCTCTTCTATTTCCAAGATTATAAAACAGCACACAAAATTTCGTGGTGTCGTGTACACTGATTTGTTTCAGACAAGAGTTAACCTTTTCTTTTACTTCGAGATCATTTATATTTTAAATACCTAATAATAGGGGATCATAAAATCAAATCAGAGAAAGTCTGTGTTTTCTCAGGCAATCTATGAGCCTGAAATTGTATTGTTTTTAAACTTTAAAAGCCCTACTCAGACCCAAACCATTTACAAAATTAAAGGGTTGGTCGTAAAAATATCAAAGGTTAATAGAGGATAATAAAATCACTGAGTCATTTGTAAATTATATCTTCAAAATGCCCTAACTTTACTTTTGTCGCAATTAAAATTAAGTATAGCAATTAACACACACTATTTATCATATAAATTCTCTTTAATATCAAGACAAACATTACTCTTTAAATCATTGGGTTTTCAAATTAATAATATAAACTATCCTTTATGTAAAGATGCAAGTACACATTTCAACCTGTGAACTTGTGCACTTGTTGCAATAAATTCATCACAGTGATTCCTAAAATAAGTTGAGTAGATAAATGAACTTTCGCCTGACACGAACTGTTTATATGTCAATGTACGTTGCATCAAATGTAAAAGAAACACACCCAGTCGGTGTAGATGCCATTTACTTTCCAAATCTTCAATTAAGCAATGACTTACTTTAGCTTGGTTAATTTTGCCATAGGAGCACATTTAAATTATTTAATTCTACATACAGTGATTGCATGGCAGGACATAGAGCCACATCTTTCTGGTCTAAAGTTCGGAGCGCTAACCATACTAATAACAACAGAAACAACTACACAGGTATGTATATTTACACGTAAATGACTTTAGGGACACTAAAAAGAGAACACATGCATCAGAAAACATATGGAATACATTTCCAATGATCTGAATTAGTTATAGTTGTTTATAATTTCTTTAGATCATTCTGAAAACCTAAATTATTGAACAATTATACATCTGGTGATCTTGAATGTCAGTCATCGTGAAACACTTTGCTTCCATAAGGGATTGTTTCAGCTTCAATCAAGGCAAATAATCGTGATCACTACAATTGATTTAGACACGTATCCCAATGACACGATCTTTTTCAGAAAATCAACTCCTCTCAAGCAACTGTCTATATAGCATTAACTGTCAAGTACTTTCAAGGCCGAAATCTTTTAATTTAAAATTCAAACACTTTTATATTTCTTAACGATTTGCTTGAGTCCTATAAACCTAGCTATAATGATTGGAATAGTAACATCGCAAATATGTCATCACAGTAAAGTGGTTAGTAATCTATAGTACGTTTGCGTGCTATCAAGAACAAAATAAAATGTATACACTGCTTGTTTGTTACACGTAAACAATGGCGGTGTGCGAACCCTTCTGTATGGCGCAAAAGTAAGTGACCCGAATGTCAGACAATATACTAACTACTTATATGAAGCATTATAGTTTATTTTGTAGTCAATACCTTCACTGAATTAACTATTGTTCTATTTCAGTTATTTACCCATAAATGGTAATTGAGATTTTTTCTGCTAATGTTATCTAGTCTAATCATCAAACACTGCTAATATTTTTATATTGCATGTTATATAAAACTGTATCTCTCTTGGTCTGTCTGACTGAGTCAATATATCAAATAAAATGAAAAGTATATTATTAAATCGGCAGAATGAGGACAAATGTTTGCGAAATGCTTTTCATTCTGAAATAGATCCAATAATTTCTATGAAGCAACTCAAATCTATCAATGTAAATAGGCGTGTACTTGGAATATGTATAGGTGATTTCTTATATATTTCGATCAAGGCCCTTAACACAAAGAAAGACGAAGATAGTGTTTTAACTTTTTTCGCTGCAAAATGGAAAATTTTGCAACCTAAAAATACCTTAGCAGAAAAACATATATCTCGGGGAAATATTTGCAGTACCAGTGCCGGACAGACAGTTTGTATTATTAATCATCTTGATACTACACAATGTGTCTATATCAAAATAACTAATCAGAAGACTTCGGGAAAAGAATTAAGAACTAATTCTCAATGTTGACGTTAAAACAAAGAACAACTTGCCCTCTCCCAATGTTTTAAATGAACCGACCATTTCGATTCAGTATTAGTAAATTGCACTGAATCGATAACAAATGATCGTAATATTGTTTGTCCCCTGTAATTGAATAGTAAGCCATTGTCTGCCAAAACGATCGATTGTCTTGGGTTTTATTTTTGCTCCAAGGAGTGGTGACCAGACCTGAAAGGTGTAACGTCTTGCCAGGTCTCTGCTGGCGGTCAACCCAGTTTACATTTCAGATTCCCACAGCGGTACATAGGAGCAGCATTATTATTTGCAAATAGTCAGCCTTGAAACAGATTTACACTTGGGCTGACGAACTTTCTTTACCTTTATAGCTTTATGTAGAGTTGGAGGGCGGCTATAGAGATCGAGAGAATGTAATCACCTACTTTTTAATATAATAAATCACAGGATGTAACTGTTTTGGCATTATGTGTAGATAGTCCGCATCATTTTAATATGTCGGGATATAGCCCTGTGGCAACCCTTATGCATAGTATAGCCACTATAAGTATTTTGAACAGATTAGATGATAATTATTTTCGGTTTCTTCCAAACGTATGCATATGTAACGTTGGCGGTGCAGTTAAACTTAGTGATGCTGGATGTAGGAATTTTCAATCCACCGTGTCAACATACATACAAAAGCAAGCTAATTATACGGGTTTGAAGCCTGGCAATGCGAACTTTAATCCTTTGCTATGGGGTAATGCATGTGAGTATTGTTTATACCACTGGAAGATCGCCTATAGAAGCACATAAGAAAGTTAAACACTCTGATTTAACAATTACCGCATATATTAATACACTACACACTCGCGAACGTAAGTATTAGTCTAGGGCCAATTATTCTTGCCTATTTGTAAGACAAAGAAGCAGTGTTGAGTATGGCAAACAAGCTGGTGGAAAAATTACAGTGGATACAGAGCTATCTCTTTTCATGAAAACAATTGAGGACGCTTTAGCGAAGAAACGGATATTTTAAGAACCTCGACCAATGGGCCAATGATGTAATCAAGAATCAGAGATAAACTCATGTTCTCTCTTTTAGATAGGCGAAAAAATATGACCCTCTTTATCGCAGGAAACAAAATGCACAAGGATCCAATGTCACATTCGAGTATGAATTAGACAAATGTTTTTTTACACACAAACTGTTGTTGATCACTATGCATAGGTGCAACCCTCTTTGCCATTCAAATAATTCTGTATTATCTAATAGTTTTAAATCAGTTCACTTTCACCAATATACATATATATTAATCTCTATGGTTTGAAATACTATTACATCCTATGTATTATGTACACATCTTCTTTATCAGTCTTGCACTATTACATTTATGACAGCTTAAAACCTCACATTACATTGTGTGGGGTGGTGGTGAACTGATTTTTGTCCAGGAAAAAGGCAATTTTATTCATTAACCTCCAGAACATTTAATGTTTTTAGCGAATCTAGAAATACACAATTTATCAACACAACTGAGATAAATAATGTTTTCTCAAGGTATCTATGAGTAAGAAATTTAATTACATTCAACTTTAAAAGCCATAATGAAACAATTTAAATGGTTTGTCACAACCATCCCAAAATGAATAGAATATTACAAAATCAAGTAATTGCTGGTAAATCATATATTCAAAATCTTGTAACTCTAGGTTTTAAATTCAAAAGCATTATATGAAATGAATCAATCTTTTGCAGTTTTGCTATCTCGTAAGCCACCACAATCTTCAATGTTATGTCCCTCTAAGTTCTTCAAGCATTCCCTGATTTATCGCCTATCAGTGAAAACCAGTTCATTGATAATATAAAATCATGTATGAAAAAAAAAAACGCCAAAATGTAGACACTTGTGTTCTAGTTAATATATAATATATTCTCTTGAATAAAAATACATTTAGAACTCAGTCTTTGAATCACATGATTTCACCTTTCAAAACGAAAACCTGCTTATGTACTATTCATGTACTATTCATGTACATGCACAATTGAACTTGTGAACTTGTTGTACAGAGCTTAGAGCCTTGCGTCCTAAAATTAGTTTTGTATATACACAATAATAAATTGACCATAAATGTTCTTGATGACAATGTACTTGATTTCAAATGGACAAAAAACACTCCCAGCCGATGTTGATGCTATAAACGTTACATGCCTTCAGTTAAATAATGCTTTATTTTAGGGGGTTCTTTCGAATACATCAGCACATTTAAATCACATCATTGACATGGAAAGATCTCATGGCAGGACACCTATTTTTGGTTGCGAGTTCGGAACAATAACTACTAAGTCATCGCTTGATCTGCCTCCAACACTCCGACATCAATCTAGTGAGTCGGGCCTACATGCCTCGGGAGGAATGAACAAGGAAAACACTTATAATCAGATTTATCATTCCGTTAAAGAGGAGATACTCTTTTGGGTTTTATATAGTGAAAAAATAGGTACCATCAAGATAAAGTAGCCGAACTTGTGCCCAACGCCTTTTGTCGCTTTATGGAGAACACAAGCAAATGCCAAAATAACAAATTAAGCAAACTTGTTTTCATTTAACTGCGATAATAATAGCAATAATAATAATAATACCTCTAACAACAGTTGCATTGGTTAGATGTATGAAATTATTTGATGTTATAGACACTTACAAGAAAACAAACAAAAAGATGATAATCCAAATGAAATACAGTTTCTAAAGTCACAATTTTAGGTTATGCTGAATTGTTGGCTGTTTGCCATTGTATAGGTCATTCTGAAAAAACCTAAATCATTGATCATTTATACACCTGGTGATCTTGACTGAACTCAAAGTGAAACAATTCGCCTCGAATAAGGATTTTGTTCTGCTTCAGTCAAGGCAATTAATAAACATTACTACAATTGCTTTAGAAAATTATGCAAAGGACACAATCAAACACAAATGAAGGATATTCAAGCACTTTCTACGTAGCATGAACTGTCAAGCACTTTCATGGTCTACGTATTTAATTTTATAATTTAAGCACGTTTAAAATTTTCATTAACTACAAAGATAGTAATATCCATAACAATGTATCAAGATGATGGTGTTAGTGATGATTAATATGTTTATACGCTATCAAATCAACTTAGTATGTATAGTCCGCTTGTTTGTTACATGTAAACAATGGTGTTGTTCGAAACCCTTAGTATCTGTCAATAGTCACTGACCTAAATGTCAGACAAGTGAGCGTTTATCTATATATGAAACAAGTTAGTGTAGTCTTGAGTCAACACCTTCGTTGACTTAATAACCGTTCTTTTTCAATCATTTACATATAACTGGTAAGTTATATTTTAATCGTTTATGTTATAACTTTAATCTGCGATATCCAATCGGCTAAAAATCTATATTGCATCTTATATCGAATTACATTTCCGTCTGTCTTTTGGTGTCTGTCAGTCAATCTGTCAATGAATCAAGTAAAATTAAAAAGTATATGATATCGGCAGTATGAATGTAGCAATTTTTGCGAGATGGTCTTCTTCTTTAAATTGGAACCGTGATTTTGTGGAACCAATGAAATGTCTCAAACAAAAGGTAATTTAAGAATGTTGTGCTCCAAATGGTTCCCCAACCCAGATATTCACCGTGATATAGTTGAAGAACCGATCATGAAAGTCTGCACAAAATGTATTTGCAATTTCTCTACCAACATATTTGGAATCAAGAGCTTGGTGGAATAGGTTCCTTAATCTCATTGTATTTTTACCAAAAGCTCGTAATTGTAAAACAATTAATTCGAACAAAATCCAATATATTCCTTTCATATTTGTTCGACATACGAGCATGCACAATGTCTGGTCTGATTTGACTCCGATGCTACAGTCAAACAGCATAAAGCTCCTTGTTGATTTGTATTGCAGTTCTCGCTGTTTCAAAAATGGTACACCAGCTGCAGTAAATGATCCATGATCAAAAACAAAAGGCCAAAAAATGAGGTAATGTTTACCGAATTGAAGTGTGAGTAATATCACTATATGAATTTATCATATATCAGATTTTGTTACAGGAGAAAAGTACGATTAAAGTGAATTATATTTTTTTCATAAAATGTTTTAACGGAAAACTAATGTGTTATTATAAACAACTAATTATACGAAGCTCATTTAATATCATAAATTTATTGTTACCGTTACGTCGCATCTATCAGTCTGTCTGTCTGTCTCTCTCTGTATATCTATCTATCTATCTATCTATATATCTATCTATCTATCTATCTATCTATCTATATATATATATATATATATATATATATATATATATATATATATATATATATATATATATATATATATATATATATATATATATATAATATATATATATGTATATATATATATATATATATATATATATATATATATATATATATATATATATATATATATATATATATATCGAGAGAGAGAGAGAGAGAGAGAGAGAGAGATAAAATACAAATCATTTGGCGAATAAGAATCCTTTCAAATGCACTGGATTAAGCAAGGGATCACGTGTGTCAAACACGTCCGCCCGATATGAATATTCGGCCAACGATGAAAAAATTCCCATAAATGCAATTCCAAACACCACGCGTAGGTTATTTTTTCCTGAGAAGGCTCGAAGTGACATATGAAAATTTTTGCGAGTGAATCCCATAGGACAGTATGACTTAAAATATTTATAAATCTGTTTTAAAGGTAGAATAATATAAAATATCTGTACTAAAAGGTAATTTTCCATCATTCACATAACGTTTAGAAGGTCCGAGAGAGATCCTCGAAAAGCACTCGTTTACTCTATTGTAAATTGGCTTTTCTGATTTTAAAATACTCGGACAAATGTCCATTGGAAGCATCAATTACGTGGCTTAATTCATGTTAATTTTGCCACTCACAGTATTTCCAATGTAACTTGTTGCGTATGTGGATTATTTTTTGGTTGATTATTATCCTGCATGAAGAGCTTTGAAGATCCATTGACTGCAATATCAATAAAATAAACTAAAGAAAACTAAAACTTGAGTAACATACTTGGCCATTAATACACATCGGCTGATAAAGTCACTCCTTACGTACGGTCATTACAGTGGGTTGATAAGTCATCTACATCATTGTTTTAGATAACTAACAAAACAATGAAAATCGCGTGAAGGTATTCTTTTTACTTGTACATAACTTAAAGTGTAGCTGCAAAAAGTGTCTTTAGCGAAGCTTGCTCTTTCGGCACATACGTGTACAAATAAAACTAGGATTTATTAAACAACAGTGCGGACAGAACCAAAGGATTCGGGCTAAGGAATCCGATTAACTTGCGATTGAGGGATCGTGTGATTGTTAAATGATTGGAATATATTAATATAGGCTGTACATTAAAATTCGAAGTTGGTATTGTAAGCTTCTTCACTGCGAAATGGAAGGTTTACAACATGAAAATAATTTAGCAGAAAAGAGCGTGCATTTATCGAGCCTAATATCATGGGCAAATATTTGCTGCACCCCTGATGGATAAACAGTTTATATTATTTATCATGATGATACTGCAAAATGTGTCGATCTCAGACTAACTACTGGCGAGTTTTCGGGAAATAAATTAGGAATTCCATTCTCAATGTTGATGTTAAACAAACAACTTTCCCTCACCAGATTTTATGACAGCTCCGACCGTTTCGATTCCTTATCAATACATTATACAGACTCCACAAACAAATTATCATAACCTTGTTTGTCCCCTGTATCTTCAAGACAAGAATTTTCCTTTGCAATATTCAAACTTTAAAAACGATTAATTGACTTTCTTTTGCTCCAAGTAGAGGTGTCTATATCTAGAATGTGTTGCGTCAGTCCAGGTTTCTGATGACCATTATCCCTATATTCCTTTAATTTAAGATCCGTACAATGTTGCACAAGAGAGAAAGTACTATTCAGCAGTCTACATACATTTAGTAGTGTCTACATACAATCCAGTAGTAACCGGTGTGAATAGTATTGTCTAAACTCGCTAATAACGAATATTTTCCTTATTTACACTTCTTGTCTTTCTCTTGCCCAGCCAAATGTGAAGGAAAAAAGCCTTTTCTAAAACATTTGTAAGAATGTGACTCATCTACTCTGACAAAAAACAGTCAATGTATCCTTGCCATGTCTTACATGATTATGCTTTAAATTGTTAGTTTCTATCTCTTCTGTCCCTTTTATTCCAGTAAGCTTTCTGATTTACTTTGTCAAGGAAACTGGCACTAACCAATTGATTCCTATTACTGTTCTCATCCACATCATCCTTTTAGGATTATGGCCTAGTTCCTAATAGCAAGATTATGTCTCATATGAATAATGAACAAGATTTGCACTGCTCTTGTTGATTACGTTTCGAACGAGAAGACGAATTAAGGAGGATGTTAGGAAAACGATATTTGATATATTCCCAGGAATAAACGTTCAAATCATTTTCAAATTTTCCCTTTAGGGCCGCTGTTAATACTCACTGACGATCTGTGTCAAAGTGTGATAGACATAATTATTTCAATTTACAACAAACATTTATGTATCTTGTAGAACATACGTGTTGGTTGCTGCTTGTAAATGTAGAGAGAACGTAAAGGACAATTTGTCAGGACCAAACTACCAAGTATCAACAAACTCAAACAGCTAAGTGTAGTATGTTGAAGAAACCAAACGGAATTTCACTCTTTGAATTGATAGATCTTTTTGGCAGACCCAATTTCAAAGACAAAACAAACATCCGTCTCAACAGCTTATTATACACCGAGGAAAAGTTCGTTAGGAAATGACTGATATTTAGCACAGCATCTACTGGTCTAAGTAGCATGGAACAAAAGAGATATAATCTTTCGGGAATTTAAAATAATTTCAACTTAATAATGATAACATTCAGACGGTGTCCAATTGTATGATATTTATTCAAAATCCATAAATATTCTGAGCAACAATTGAAATTGATTCAAAAGATCTGTTTGTATGTTTGTTTCGCTCCCGATATAATGTCGTTCTCACAATGAAATACTTATATATATCCATCCTTTATTCACCTTGCTTATATATTTATTGTTGACAAGATTTATGTGGCGCATATATAAACATTAACATGTATAATTATTGCAGAAAATAAAACAATCCATATAATGACATCCAACGTAATGTAATTTCAAACATACAAATTTCATTTTCAATCTTTACATTTTCGATAAAGTTCACTACAATTTGAATCGGAGAGAGGCAGCTCTACTAATTAGGGTCTGTGGTTTCTGCAAAGTAAAGCAAACATTGACTTTATTAAACTATCGAAATAAATTTTATGCGTTGACTTGATGGGTTATATTCTCTTAAAAGTATTTATCAAAATATCTTCCATTACAGTGGAAATGAAACTTTGACGATTTGAAAGATGAATACCATTATAATATAACTTGATACGCGTGTCCCCAAGCAAACACATGTAATGTAAAGATTGTATTTACTATCAAATTTAAGGGATCTGTAAATAGACAGCTGCTAATTATTATTATACCCGGACAACATGAAGCAATTATGTCTACGCATTGGGAATCAGAACTACTAGGACCGTGCTTACAAAGGTTCCGGCATCGAATTGATCATAAACATTTTTAAATAATTATTACTTTAGGATAACTCGATATGTTTACATGAAAATCTTGTTTACGGCAGACAAAATATAATATTATATAATATAATAGAATATAATATAACATAAAATCATATAATTTAATATAGTAGTATAAAATTATTTAATACCTGTTTGTATAGTGGACACCTCATCCTCTTCGCAATTTGGACTTTCATTATCAGGATGAGGATAGTCGACTTCTATAGTAAGATTACTAAATAGACACCAAGCGCGACGAGTACACTGAAACAAGAGATATATTCAGTTTTTCATTTCAGTCACTATGGAAAAAAGAATGAGTCAAACAGGCGAGGATTGGAGAAAAGTAATATAATCATGGTACACTTAAAATACAAGAATCTATCTTTGTTTTATTAATTGGCAAGAGAGAGAGAGAGAGAGAGAGAGAGAGAGAGATAGAGAGAGAGAGAGAGAGCAAACAATCCAAAAGCTTAATCCTAGTTTTTAATATCTCTTTCCAGCTATGGTTTTAAATAATCGATAGCCCACATTGGGTAAGACGGGATATAAGGAACTGATAAAAGTCAAATATTTGGAATGTGGGTCGGATTTGACTTGTCTAGTAAGAGACATTTGAGCTAAAATAATTCAAAAAATGTTGCTAACCTGAGCACAGGTTCTGCTGCAAAAGTGATAGTAAATCTACGATTGGCAGAAAATCGATGCATTATATAGGTCGCATTACACTATAATTCATTTCCTTTAGCATTTGCTTCGTCCTTCTATAACCCCAGGGCATTAGATAGAAAATCAAATTGATAAACGTTATATTAATTACGTTAAGTACTGACATTTAAACAGCGTCATTACTGCCTTTTGTCATTGTGCACTGTCTTCAAGAATTTGTCGTTAAACCAAATGATCAGATTTGTAAATGGAAGTGACTTTACTCCAGCCTATATATATAAGCGTTAAAGAAAGTGACGATGATTTATCAGATATTTTGTTGTTGTTTTCGTTTTCCATGTATGTATTAACCGTCGATATATATTATTGATCATCGTTTGTCAGAATTAGACGTAACGTTTATGAGCAATACAAGAATCTATTCGACAACTACATTAACACTGCGAGGAAAACAATTGTATATCTTAAAATGTCAAGGAACTAAATATGACAATGATTTGTCAGTAATTATTATACTTTGATGCTCTCTTGTGCCTGTATTGTACATCTTGTTGCAAAACTAAAGTAAAATGTGTTGTTACTCACAACTGCTTCTCCATCTGTTGATTCCTCTGAACAATAGCAACCATTACAGTAAATATCTTCTACGTTCTCTCCCCGGGTCAGCATTTTGTCAAATACCAGGCATCCTGTAACATAAACGATGATAATGATGATGGTGATGAGAGTTGTTGAGCTTGCGATAACTTGATAGTGACAGTGATTGTTGTGTAGCTATCATAATACTCATGTTCATCCTCATACTTATCATTTGGTTTGGACTAAATACTAAAAGTATAGTGCTAGTTTAGAAACACTAGATCGAGAAGCTGCTGCAAACGCAGAAACAGTTGTAGTGGCTTGTTTTCTAGTAGCAATATTAATGCTATCTTTATGTAATTAAAACAGAATAGAGGAAAGGTAGGGTTTTAAACAACTAGCAAACAAACGCATTTAAAATACCTGGTTTACACAAACATTCCTGGTCATTGGTACTGTTGCACCATTTGTTGTTGCTGTCAACACAAAATTGACCACATTCGCATCCGCTGAAGTAGAGGAAATGGTATATTAAACGTTGAATTATGCGATGAGTGTAAGCAATATGTCTGTCGGAAAAGGAAAAAATCTACATAGCAATATTCATTATACATTTTTATTTTTATCGATCTAATAATATATCAAGCTGATATATATATATATATATCTGTCCATCTTTATGTCCTTTTATAGTATGTATATATGCATCCCTCAACCTATTTCTCTCTATTTACACATGAAGCCTCAATTTGTCATCCATCTTCCTTTATAGTGCAATATGTATCTCTCCATCAAACAGCAATAATCTCTCTCTTTCATAACTTTAGTATATTTGATTTATAAAATGACAGAAATGTATCTATATGTAAAGCCACTCTATTTAAAAAGGATGTAGAATAAGAACAACTTACCCTTGCGGACAAACTGATAGAACATCTTTTAGAACAAAGCCCAACGTGATCACCGTAATTAAACCGAAGAACTTCATTTTCTGAAAAACAGACAGTGAGCTCTGATGAACTTAATAAATCACACATTTTAAAACATTGTCTCATTTATCCACATTAACATACGTACACACAGACAAAATAAATAAGGAGAATCAGAGAGAGAGAGAGAACGTTCGATGACGAGAAGAAAGGTACACTAACCTGTCTGCTTAATGATCAAAAGCGGTGGTGCTAACTGTCTGACAGTTTTCTTAGTTTATGCTCACAATCCTGGATGGACCCTTTATATGGAGAGTTGTTCAAGGTCATTGTATTCTTCTCTTTGTAAAGATCTTCTCTGTGCACTTTTCACCCTACTCTCCAATTGTCACGGCTGACCTTTTACACTGCCTCAGGGAATATTGTGAGGCTGGCGTTTGCACGTACATTAGTAGTCAACTGCCCATTTTGTCACTTTTAATATAAATCAGATGATTCGTTCAAACTAACAGGCACAGTGTCTATCAGGTGTTAAAAGATATTCTTCAGACATCATGCCCTGTTTTTGCTGGTCAAAATAAGAAAGCAAAACGCACAAAAAACGCCGAGAAGACAGTCACAATATTGAGTGTTGATGCTCTATGAATCTAAGCACATACTTTAGTAGATATTATGGGTAATAGAAATATAGACAGGCATATTTCAGACTGTTCTGAATATTCATTTTGGTTACATATAAACGAGGGAAAGAATATAATTTTGTAGAAAAATCGTGGCGTTGCTTTACAAATATTCAAAACAATTTGGCCTGATTCAGCTGAACACACAAATATCTAGAAATAACGGGTCTATGTTCGTTGGATTTTTCCTGCTTACGAGAGAGAAAGAGAGAGAGAGAGAGAGAGAGAGAGAGAGAGAGAGAGAGAGAGAGAGAAAGAAAGATAGATATAAAGACAGAGAGTAAGAGAAAAAGAGATCTATAGAAGGAGAGCGAGAGAGAGAGAGAGTTAGAGTGCTGTTGGAGGTTTAGAGGTAATTTTAATTCATGAAAGCACTGAATACGAAAGCTTACCTACATGGGCGAACATTTGTAATGTTTTGGTAACACCTTTTTGTACCGTGTTCATCCATTCTTTTGTTTTCTTATGTGTTTTATTCTCGAATGTAACCACGTTAACTGCTACTCACAAGGCGTTTGTCAAAACGAGATTTTCCACTTTTCCATGAACTTCCTTGACTTTTTCAAATTTGGGAGGTAGATTTGGAAAGGGGTAAAATGCTCAGTTAAACATATATTCCTTAAGCCCTTGTCCATAGCAAGTCATTGAGATTCTGGAGGAGCACAAAACATGTACACATTTGTGTTACGTTTGTATTTGCAGAAAAAATGTTCCACGCCATTAAAGCAGGGAAGAAATAAGTGTGTATATCATACTATTCTAGATAAGAGTTTATACAGGGATGTAATTTTCCGTTTTATATGTTTATATTTGAAGTCAGGGAAGCAATATTAAGAATGAGTGGCGACAAATTTGTCACTTTTCATCAGAAAGCTAGGGTAGATTTGGCCAAGTAAAGGGATATTTATAGTTAATAACAAGGAATGTACGCTCAAAATGAAGCCAAGAGTCATAGGCAAGGACTTGTTCATTGTTTTAGAAACAAAGAAAAGACACTCAGTCTTTATTGCAGAAGAAAAGTTGTACAACTATCTAATCTTAGATTAATGTGTTAATCAAACATACGTTTGATCACATTCAAAATGTTATTTTTCCTTCTACAGAGCAGCGACCCTCTCCATCCACCAACACTGCATTCCAATAATTATTTAGTGACCTATATTTGCAACGCTTTAAATTCCACTAGTATAATTAAATATTAATCTATTTGGTTGTAAGTTCCGTGACATCTCTTCTATTTCCAAGATTATAAAACAGCACACAAAATTTCGTGGTGTCGTGTACACTGATTTGTTTCAGACAAGAGTTAACCTTTTCTTTTACTTCGAGATCATTTATATTTTAAATACCTAATAATAGGGGATCATAAAATCAAATCAGAGAAAGTCTGTGTTTTCTCAGGCAATCTATGAGCCTGAAATTGTATTGTTTTTAAACTTTAAAAGCCCTACTCAGACCCAAACCATTTACAAAATTAAAGGGTTGGTCGTAAAAATATCAAAGGTTAATAGAGGATAATAAAATCACTGAGTCATTTGTAAATTATATCTTCAAAATGCCCTAACTTTACTTTTGTCGCAATTAAAATTAAGTATAGCAATTAACACACACTATTTATCATATAAATTCTCTTAAATATCAAGACAAACATTACTCTTTAAATCATTGGGTTTTCAAATTAATAATATAAACTATCCTTTATGTAAAGATGCAAGTACACATTTCAACCTGTGAACTTGTGCACTTGTTGCAATAAATTCATCACAGTGATTCCTAAAATAAGTTGAGTAGATAAATGAACTTTCGCCTGACACGAACTGTTTATATGTCAATGTACGTTGCATCAAATGTAAAAGAAACACACCCAGTCGGTGTAGATGCCATTTACTTTCCAAATCTTCAATTAAGCAATGACTTACTTTAGCTTGGTTAATTTTGCCATAGGAGCACATTTAAATTATTTAATTCTACATACAGTGATTGCATGGCAGGACATAGAGCCACATCTTTCTGGTCTAAAGTTCGGAGCGCTAACCATACTAATAACAACAGAAACAACTACACAGGTATGTATATTTACACGTAAATGACTTTAGGGACACTAAAAAGAGAACACATGCATCAGAAAACATATGGAATACATTTCCAATGATCTGAATTAGTTATAGTTGTTTATAATTTCTTTAGATCATTCTGAAAACCTAAATTATTGAACAATTATACATCTGGTGATCTTGAATGTCAGTCATCGTGAAACACTTTGCTTCCATAAGGGATTGTTTCAGCTTCAATCAAGGCAAATAATCGTGATCACTACAATTGATTTAGACACGTATCCCAATGACACGATCTTTTTCAGAAAATCAACTCCTCTCAAGCAACTGTCTATATAGCATTAACTGTCAAGTACTTTCAAGGCCGAAATCTTTTAATTTAAAATTCAAACACTTTTATATTTCTTAACGATTTGCTTGAGTCCTATAAACCTAGCTATAATGATTGGAATAGTAACATCGCAAATATGTCATCACAGTAAAGTGGTTAGTAATCTATAGTACGTTTGCGTGCTATCAAGAACAAAATAAAATGTATACACTGCTTGTTTGTTACACGTAAACAATGGCGGTGTGCGAACCCTTCTGTATGGCGCAAAAGTAAGTGACCCGAATGTCAGACAATATACTAACTACTTATATGAAGCATTATAGTTTATTTTGTAGTCAATACCTTCACTGAATTAACTATTGTTCTATTTCAGTTATTTACCCATAAATGGTAATTGAGATTTTTTCTGCTAATGTTATCTAGTCTAATCATCAAACACTGCTAATATTTTTATATTGCATGTTATATAAAACTGTATCTCTCTTGGTCTGTCTGACTGAGTCAATATATCAAATAAAATGAAAAGTATATTATTAAATCGGCAGAATGAGGACAAATGTTTGCGAAATGCTTTTCATTCTGAAATAGATCCAATAATTTCTATGAAGCAACTCAAATCTATCAATGTAAATAGGCGTGTACTTGGAATATGTATAGGTGATTTCTTATATATTTCGATCAAGGCCCTTAACACAAAGAAAGACGAAGATAGTGTTTTAACTTTTTTCGCTGCAAAATGGAACATTTTGCAACCTAAAAATACCTTAGCAGAAAAACATATATCTCGGGGAAATATTTGCAGTACCAGTGCCGGACAGACAGTTTGTATTATTAATCATCTTGATACTACACAATGTGTCTATATCAAAATAACTAATCAGAAGACTTCGGGAAAAGAATTAAGAACTAATTCTCAATGTTGACGTTAAAACAAAGAACAACTTGCCCTCTCCCAATGTTTTAAATGAACCGACCATTTCGATTCAGTATTAGTAAATTGCACTGAATCGATAACAAATGATCGTAATATTGTTTGTCCCCTGTAATTGAATAGTAAGCCATTGTCTGCCAAAACGATCGATTGTCTTGGGTTTTATTTTTGCTCCAAGGAGTGGTGACCAGACCTGAAAGGTGTAACGTCTTGCCAGGTCTCTGCTGGCGGTCAACCCAGTTTACATTTCAGATTCCCACAGCGGTACATAGGAGCAGCATTATTATTTGCAAATAGTCAGCCTTGAAACAGATTTACACTTGGGCTGACGAACTTTCTTTACCTTTATAGCTTTATGTAGAGTTGGAGGGCGGCTATAGAGATCGAGAGAATGTAATCACCTACTTTTTAATATAATAAATCACAGGATGTAACTGTTTTGGCATTATGTGTAGATAGTCCGCATCATTTTAATATGTCGGGATATAGCCCTGTGGCAACCCTTATGCATAGTATAGCCACTATAAGTATTTTGAACAGATTAGATGATAATTATTTTCGGTTTCTTCCAAACGTATGCATATGTAACGTTGGCGGTGCAGTTAAACTTAGTGATGCTGGATGTAGGAATTTTCAATCCACCGTGTCAACATACATACAAAAGCAAGCTAATTATACGGGTTTGAAGCCTGGCAATACGAACTTTAATCCTTTGCTATGGGGTAATGAATGTGAGTATTGTTTATACCACTGGAAGATCGCCTATAGAAGCACATAAGAAAGTTAAACACTCTGATTTAACAATTACCGCATATATTACTACACTACACACTCGCGAACGTAAGTATTAGTCTAGGGCCAATTATTCTTGCCTATTTGTAAGACAAAGAAGCAGTGTTGAGTATGGCAAACAAGCTGGTGGAAAAATTAAAGTGGATACAGAGCTATCTCTTTTCATGAAAACAATTGAGGACGCTTTAGCGAAGAAACGGATATTTTAAGAACCTCGACCAATGGGCCAATGATGTAATCAAGAATCAGAGATAAACTCATGTTCTCTCTTTTAGATAGGCGAAAAAATATGACCCTCTTTATCGCAGGAAACAAAATGCACAAGGATCCAATGTCACATTCGAGTATGAATTAGACAAATGTTTTTTTACACACAAACTGTTGTTTATCACTATGCATAGGTGCAACCCTCTTTGCCATTCAAATAATTCTGTATTATCTAATAGTTTTAAATCAGTTCACTTTCACCAATATACATATATATTAATCTCTATGGTTTGAAATACTATTACATCCTATGTATTATGTACACATCTTCTTTATCAGTCTTGCACTATTACATTTATGACAGCTTAAAACCTCACATTACATTGTGTGGGGTGGTGGTGAACTGATTTTTGTCCAGGAAAAAGGCAATTTTATTCATTAACCTCCAGAACATTTAATGTTTTTAGCGAATCTAGAAATACACAATTTATCAACACAACTGAGATAAATAATGTTTTCTCAAGGTATCTATGAGTAAGAAATTTAATTACATTCAACTTTAAAAGCCATAATGAAACAATTTAAATGGTTTGTCACAACCATCCCAAAATGAATAGAATATTACAAAATCAAGTAATTGCTGGTAAATCATATATTCAAAATCTTGTAACTCTAGGTTTTAAATTCAAAAGCATTATATGAAATGAATCAATCTTTTGCAGTTTTGCTATCTCGTAAGCCACCACAATCTTCAATGTTATGTCCCTCTAAGTTCTTCAAGCATTCCCTGATTTATCGCCTATCAGTGAAAACCAGTTCATTGATAATATAAAATCATGTATGAAAAAAAAAACGCCAAAATGTAGACACTTGTGTTCTAGTTAATATATAATATATTCTCTTGAATAAAAATACATTTAGAACTCAGTCTTTGAATCACATGATTTCACCTTTCAAAACGAAAACCTGCTTATGTACTATTCATGTACTATTCATGTACATGCACAATTGAACTTGTGAACTTGTTGTACAGAGCTTAGAGCCTTGCGTCCTAAAATTAGTTTTGTATATACACAATAATAAATTGACCATAAATGTTCTTGATGACAATGTACTTGATTTCAAATGGACAAAAAACACTCCCAGCCGATGTTGATGCTATAAACGTTACATGCCTTCAATTAAATAATGCTTTATTTTAGGGGGTTCTTTCGAATACATCAGCACATTTAAATCACATCATTGACATGGAAAGATCTCATGGCAGGACACCTATTTTTGGTTGCGAGTTCGGAACAATAACTACTAAGTCATCGCTTGATCTGCCTCCAACACTCCAACATCAATCTAGTGAGTCGGGCCTACATGCCTCGGGAGGAATGAACAAGGAAAACACTTATAATCAGATTTATCATTCCGTTAAAGAGGAGATACTCTTTTGGGTTTTATATAGTGAAAAAATAGGTACCATCAAGATAAAGTAGCCGAACTTGTGCCCAACGCCTTTTGTCGCTTTATGGAGAATACAAGCAAATGCCAAAATAACAAATTAAGCAAACTTGTTTTTATTTAACTGCGATAATAATAGCAATAATAATAATAATACCTCTAACAACAGTTGCATTGGTTAGATGTATGAAATTATTTGATGTTATAGACACTTACAAGAAAACAAACAAAAAGATGATAATCCAAATGAAATACAGTTTCTAAAGTCACAATTTTAGGTTATGCTGAATTGTTGGCTGTTTGCCATTGTATAGGTCATTCTGAAAAAACCTAAATCATTGATCATTTATACACCTGGTGATCTTGACTGAACTCAAAGTGAAACAATTCGCCTCGAATAAGGATTTTGTTCTGCTTCAGTCAAGGCAATTAATAAACATTACTACAATTGCTTTAGAAAATTATGCAAAGGACACAATCAAACACAAATGAAGGATATTCAAGCACTTTCTACGTAGCATGAACTGTCAAGCACTTTCATGGTCTACGTATTTAATTTTATAATTTAAGCAAGTTTAAAATTTTCATTAACTACAAAGATAGTAATATCCATAACAATGTATCAATATGATGGCGTTAGTGATCATTAATATGTTTATACGCTATCAAACCAACTTAGTATGTATAATCCGCTTGTTTGTTACATGGAAACAATGTTGTTGTTCGAAACTCTTAGTATCTGTCAATAGTCACTGACCTAAATGTCAGACAAGTGAGCGTTTATCTATATATGAAACAAGTTAGTGTAGTCTTGAGTCAACACCATCGTTGACTTAATAACCGTTCTATTTCAATCATTTACATATAACTGGTAAGTTATATTTTAATCGTTTATGTTATAACTTTAATCTGCGATATCCAATCAGCTAAAAATCTATATTGCATCTTATATCGAGTTACATTTCCGTCTGTCTTTTGGTGTCTGTCAGTCAATCTGTCAATGAATCAAGTAAAATTAAAATGTATATGATATCGGCAGTATGAATGTAGCAATTTTTGCGAGATGGTCTTCTTCTTTAAATTGGAACCGTGATTTTGTGGAACCAATGAAATGTCTCAAACAAAAGGTAATTTAAGAATGTTGTGCTCCAAATGGTTCCCCAACCCAGATATTCACCGTGATATAGTTGAAGAACCGATCATGAAAGTCTGCACAAAATGTATTTGCAATTTCTCTACCAACATATTTGGAATCAAGAGCTTGGTGGAATAGGTTCCTTAATCTCATTGTATTTTTACCAAAAGCTCGTAATTGTAAAATAATTAATTCGAACAAAATCCAATATATTCCATTCATATTTGTTCGACATACGAGCATGCACAATGTCTGGTCTGATTTGACTCCGATGCTACAGCCAAACAGCATAAAGTTCCTTGTTGATTTGTATTGCAGTTTTCGCTGTTTCAAAAATGGTACACCAGCTGCAGTAAATGATCCATGATCAAAAACAAAAGGCCAAAAAATGAGGTAATGTTTACCGAATTGAAGTGTGAGTAATATCACTATATGAATTTATCATATATCAGATTTTGTTACAGGAGAAAAGTACGAATAAAGTGAATTATATTTTTTTCATAAAATGTTTTAACGGAAAACTAATGTGTTATTATAAACAACTAATTATACGAAGCTAATTTAATATCATAAATTTATTGTTACCGTTACGTCGCATCTATCAGTCTGTCTGTCTGTCTCTCTCTCTGTATATCTATCTATCTATCTATCTATATATACATATACATATATATATATATATATATATATATATATATATATATATATATATATATATATATAGAGAGAGAGAGAGAGAGAGAGAGAGAGAGATACAATACAAATCATTTGGCGAATAACAATCCTTTCAAATGCACTGGATTAAGCAAGGGATCACGTGTGTCAAACACGTCCGCCCGATATGAATATTCGGCCAACGATGGAAAAATTCCCATAAATGCAATTCCAAACACCACGCGTAGGTTATTTTTCCCTCAGAAGGCTCGAAGTGACATATGAAAATTTTTGCGAGTGAATCCCATAGGACAGTATGACTTAAAATATTTATAAATCTGTTTTAAAGGTAGAATAATATAAAATATCTGTACTAAAAGGTAATTTTCCATCATTCACATAACGTTTAGAAGGTCTGGGAGAGATCCTCGAAAAGCACTCGTTTACTCTATTGTAAATTGGCTTTTCTGATTTTAAATTACTCGGACAAATGTCCATTGGAAGCATTAATTACGTGGCTTAATTCATGTTAATTTTGCCACTCACAGTATTTCCAATGTAACTTGTTGCGTATGTGGATTATTTTTTGGTTGGTTATTATCCTGCATGAAGAGCTTTGAAGATCCATTGACTGCAATATCAATAAAATAAACTAAAGAAAACTACAACTTGAGTAAGATACTTGGCCATTAATACACATCGGCTGATAAAGTCACTCCTTACGTACGGTCATTACAGTGGGTTGATAAGTCATCTACATCATTGTATTAAATAACTAACAAAACAATGAAAGTCGCGTGAAGGCAGAATTTTAAACAATGAAAATCGCGTGAAGGTATTCTTTTTACTTGTACATAACTAAAGTGTAGCTGCAAAAGTGTCTTTAGCGAAGCTTGCTCTTTCGGCACATACGTATACAAATAAAACTAGGATTTATTAAACAACAGTGCGGACACAACCAAAGGATTCGGGCTAAGGAATCCCATTAACTTGCGATTGAGGGATCGTGTGATTGTTAAATGATTGGAATATATTAATATAGGCTGTACATTAAAATTCGAAGTTGGTATTGTAAGCTTCTTCACTGCGAAATGGAAGGTTTACAACATGAAAATAATTTAGCAGAAAAAAGCGTGCATTTATCGAGCCTAATATCACGGGCAAATATTTCTGCACCCCTGATGGATAAACAGTTTATATTATTTATCATGATGATACTGCAAAATGTGTCGATCTCAGACTAACTACTGGCGAGTTTTCGGGAAATAAATTAGGAATTCCATTCTCAATGTTGATGTTAAACAAACAACTTCCCCTCACCAGATTTTATGACAGCTCCGACCGTTTCGATTCATTATCAATACATTATACAGACTCCACAAACAAATCATCATAACCTTGTTTGTCTCCTGTATCTTCAAGGCAAGAATTTGCCTTTCCAATATTCAAACTTTAAAAACGATTAATTGACTTTCTTTTGCTCCAAGTAGTGGTGTCTATATCTGGAATGTGTGGCGTCAGTCCAGCTTTCTGATGACCATTATCCCTATATACCTTCAATTTAAGATCCCTACAATGTTGCACAGGAGAGAAATTATATCTTTCAGAGAGGCGGTCTTGAAAGGTGCTTACGTTTAGGTCAAATAATTTTACATTCCTAAAATCCATAGGTTCCGGTGGTTTGATGTAGTATTGGGATGGAGCAAATGGACTCACTTACTTTCTGATATCATGCATAACAAGAACACCCTATTTTGTCATTATATGGACAGTACTATTCAGCAGCCTACATACATTTAGTAGTGTCTACATACAATCCAGTAGTAACCGGTGTGAATAGTATTGTCTAAACTCGCTAATAACGAATATTTTCCTTATTTACACTTCTTGTCTTTCTCTTGCCCAGCCAAATGTGAAGGAAAAAAGCCTTCTCTAAAACATTTGCAAAAATGTGACTCATCTACTTTGACAAAAAACAGTCAATGTATCCTTTCCATGTCTTACATGATTATGCTTTAAATTGTTAGTTTCTATCTCTTCTATCCCTTTTATTCCAGTATGCTTTCTGATTTACTTTGTCAAGGAAACTGGCACTAACCAATTGATTCCTATTACTGTTCTCATCCACATCATCCTTTTAGGATTATGGCCTAGTTCCTAATAGCAAGATTATGTCTCATATGAATAATGAACAAGATTTGCACTGCTCTTGTTGATTACGTTTTGAACGAGAAGACGAATTAACGAGGATGTTAGGAAAACGATATTTGATATATTCCCAGGAATAAACGTTCAAATCATTTTCAAATTTTCCTTTTAGTGCCGCTGTTAATACTCACTGACGATCTGTGTCAAAGTGTGATAGACATAATTATTTCAATTTACAACAAACATTTATGTATCTTGTAGAACATACGTGTTGGTTGCTGCTTGTAAATGTAGAGAGAACGTAAAGGACAATTTGTCAGGACCAAACTATCAAGTATCAACAAACTCAAACAGCTAAGTGTAGTATGTTGAAGAAACCAAACGGAATTTCACTCTTTGAATTGATAGATCTTTTTGGCAGACCCAGTTTCAAAGACAAAACAAACATCCGTCTCAACAGCTTATTATACACCGAGGAAAAGTTCGTTAGGAAATGACTGATATTTAGCACAGCATCTACTGGTCTAAGTAGCATGGAACAAAAGAGATATAATTTTTCAGGAATTTAAAATAATTTCAACTTAATAATGATAACATTCAGACGGTGTCCAATTGTATGATATTTATTCAAAATCCATAAATATTCTGAGCAACAATTGAAATGGATTCAAAAGATCTGTTTGTATGTTTGTTTCGCTCCCGATATAATGTGGTTCTCACAATGAAATACTTATATATATCCATCCTTTATTCACCTTGCTTATATATTTATTGTTGACAAGATTTATGTGGCGCATATAATATATAAACATTAACATGTATAATCATTGCAGAAAATAAAACAATCCATATAATGACATCCAACGTAGTGTAATTTCAAACATACAAATTTCATTTTCAATCTTTACATTTTCGATAAAGTTCACTACAATTTGAATCGGAGAGAGGCAGCTCTACTAATTAGGGTCTGTGGTTTCTGCAAAGTAAAGCAAACATTGACTTTATTAAACTATCGAAATAAATTTTATGCGTTGACTTGATGGGTTATGTTCTCTTAAAATTATTTATCAAAATATCTTCCATTACAGTGGAAATGAAACTTTGACGATTTGAAAGATGAATACCATTATAATATAACTTGATACGCGTGTCCCCAAGCAAACACATGTAATGTAAAGATTGTATTTACTATCAAATTTAAGGGATCTGTAAATAGACAGCTGCTAATTATTATTATACCCGGACAACATGAAGCAATTATGTCTACGCATTGGGAATCAGAACTACTAGGACCGTGCTTACAAAGGTTCCGGCATCGAATTGATCATAAACGTTTTTAAATAATTATTACTTTAGGATAACTCGATATGTTTACATGAAAGTCTTGTTTACCGCACACAAAATATAACATAATATAATACAATATAATATAATATAATATAATATAATATAATATAATATAATATAATATAATATAATGAAATATAATATAAGATAATATAACATAAAATAATATAATATAATATAGTAGTATAATATTATTTAATACCTGTTTGTATAGTGGACACCTCATCCTCTTCGCAATTTGGACTTTCATTATCAGGATGAGGATAGTCGACTTCTATAGTAAGATTACTAAACAGACACCAAGCACGACGAGTACACTGAAACAAGAGATATGTTCAGTTTTTCATTTCAGTCACCATGGAAGAAAGAATGAGTCAAACAGGCGAGGATTGGAAAAAAGTAATATAATCATGGTACACTTAAAATACAAGAATCTATCTTTGTTTTATTAATGGGCAAGAGAGAGAGAGAGAGAGAGAGAGAGAGAGATAGAGAGAGAGAGAGAGCAAACAATCCAAAAGCTCAATCCTAGTTTTTAATATCTCTTTCCAGCTATGGTTTTAAATAATCGATAGCCCACATTGGTTAAGACGGGATATAAGGAACTGATAAAAGTCAAATATTTGGAATGTGGGTCGGATTTGACTTGTCTAGTAAGAGACATTCGAGCTAAAATAATTCAAAAAATGTTGCTAACCTGAGCACAGGTTCTGCTGCAAAAGTGATAGTAAATCTACGATTGGCAGAAAATCGATGCATTATATAGGTCGCATTACACTATAATTCATTTCCTTTAGCATTTGCTTCGTCCTTCTATAACCCCAGGGCATTAGATAGAAAATCAAATTGATAAACGTTATATTAATTACGTTAAGTACTGACATTTAAACAGCGTCATTACTGCCTTTTGTCATTGTGCACTGTCTTCAAGAATTTGTCGTTAAACCAAATGATCAGATTTGTAAATGGAAGTGACTTTACTCCAGCCTATATATATAAGCGTTAAAGAAAGTGACGATGATTTATCAGATATTTTATTGTTGTTTTCGTTTTCCATGTATGTATTAACCGTCGATATATATTATTGATCATCGTTTGTCAGAATTAGACGTAACGTTTATGAGCAATACAAGAATCTATTCGACAACTACATTAACACTGCGAGGAAAACAATTGTATATCTTAAAATGTCAAGGAACTAAATATGACAATGATTTGTCAGTAATTATTATACTTTGATGCTCTCTTGTGCCTGTATTGTACATCTTGTTGCAAAACTAAAGTAAAATGTGTTGTTACTCACAACTGCTTCTCCATCTGTTGATTCCTCTGAACAATAGCAACCATTACAGTAAATATCTTCTACGTTCTCTCCCCGGGTCAGCATTTTGTCAAATACCAGGCATCCTGTAACATAAACGATGATAATGATGATGGTGATGAGAGTTGTTGAGCTTGCGATAACTTGATAGTGACAGTGATTGTTGTGTAGCTATCATAATACTCATGTTCATCCTCATACTTATCATTTGGTTTGGACTAAATACTAAAAGTATAGTGCTAGTTTAGAAACACTAGATCGAGAAGCTGCTGCAAACGCAGAAACAGTTGTAGTGGCTTGTTTTCTAGTAGCAATATTAACGCTATCTTTATGTAATTAAAACAGAATAGAGGAAAGGTAGGGTTTTAAACAACTAGCAAACAAACGCATTTAAAATACCTGGTTTACACAAACATTCCTGGTCATTGGTACTGTTGCACCATTTGTTGTTGCTGTCAACACAAAATTGACCACATTCGCATCCGCTGAAGTAGAGGAAATGGTATATTAAACGTTGAATTATGCGATGAGTGTAAGCAATATGTCTGTCGGAAAAGGAAAAAATCTACATAGCAATATTCATTATACATTTTTATTTTTATCGATCTAATAATATATCAAGCTGATATATATATATATCTTTCCATCTTTATGTCCTTTTATAGTATGTATATATGCATCCCTCAACCTATTTCTCTCTATTTACACATGAAGCCTCAATTTGTCATCCATCTTCCTTTATAGTGCAATATGTATCTCTCCATCAAACAGCAATAATCTCTCTCTTTCATAACTTTAGTATATTTGATTTATAAAATGACAGAAATGTATCTATATGTAAAGCCACTCTATTTAAAAAGGATGTAGAATAAGAACAACTTACCCTGGCGGACAAACTGATAGAACATCTTTTAGAACAAAGCCCAACGTGATCACCGTAATTAAACCGAAGAACTTCATTTTCTGAAAAACAGACAGTGAGCTCTGATGAACTTAATAAATCACACATTTTAAAACATTGTCTCATTTATCCACATTAACATACGTACACACAGACAAAATAAATAAGGAGAATCAGAGAGAGAGAGAGAACGTTCGATGACGAGGAGAAAGGTACACTAACCTGTCTGCTTAATGATCAAAAGCGGTGGTGCTAACTGTCTGACAGTTTTCTTAGTTTATGCTCACAATCCTGGATGGACCCTTTATATGGAGAGTTGTTCAAGGTCATTGTATTCTTCTCTTTGTAAAGATCTTCTCTGTGCACTTTTCACCCTACTCTCCAATTGTCACGGCTGACCTTTTACACTGCCTCAGGGAATATTGTGAGGCTGGCGTTTGCACGTACATTAGTAGTCAACTGTCCATTTTGTCACTTTTAATATAAATCAGATGATTCGTTCAAACTAACAGGCACAGTGTCTATCAGGTGTTAAAAGATATTCTTCAGACATCATGCCCTGTTTTTGCTGGTCAAAATAAGAAAGCAAAACGCACAAAAAACGCCGAGAAGACAGTCACAATATTGAGTGTTGATGCTCTATGAATCTAAGCACATACTTTAGTAGATATTATGGGTAATAGAAATATAGACAGGCATATTTCAGACTGTTCTGAATATTCATTTTGGTTACATATAAACGAGGGAAAGAATATAATTTTGTAGAAAAATCGTGGCGTTGCTTTACAAATATTCAAAACAATTTGGCCTGATTCAGCTGAACACACAAATATCTAGAAATAACGGGTCTATGTTCGTTGGATTTTTCCTGCTTACGAGAGAGAGAGAGAGAGAGAGAGAGAGAGAGAGAGAGAGAGAGAGAGAGAGAAAGAAAGATAGATATAAAGACAGAGAGTAAGAGAAAAAGAGATATATAGAAGGAGAGCGAGAGAGAGAGAGTTAGAGTGCTGTTGGAGGTTTAGAGGTAATTTTAATTCATGAAAGCACTGAATACGAAAGCTTACCTACATGGGCGAACATTTGTAATGTTTCGGTAACACCTTTTTGTACCGTGTTCATCCATTCTTTTGTTTTCTTATGTGTTTTATTCTCGAATGTAACCACGTTAACTGCTACTCACAAGGCGTTTGTCAAAACGAGATTTTCCACTTTTCCATGAACTTCCTTGACTTTTTCAAATTTGGGAGGTAGATTTGGAAAGGGGTAAAATGCTCACTTAAACATATATTCCTTAAGCCCTTGTCCATAGCAAGTCATTGAGATTCTGGAGGAGCACAAAACATGTACACATTTGTGTTACGTTTGTATTTGCAGAAAAAATGTTCCACGCCATTAAAGCAGGGAAGAAATAAGTGTGTATATCATACTATTCTAGATAAGAGTTTATACAGGGATGTAATTTTCCGTTTTATATGTTTATATTTGAAGTCAGGGAAGCAATATTAAGAATGAGTGGCGACAAATTTGTCACTTTTCATCATAAAGCTAGGGTGGATTTGGCCAAATAAGGGGATATTTATAGTTAATAACAAGGAATGTACGCTCAAAATGAAGCCAAGAGTCATAGGCAAGGACTTGTTCATTGTTTTAGAAACAAAGAAAAGACACTCAGTCTTTATTGCAGAAGAAAAGTTGTACAACTATCTAATCTTAGATTAATGTGTTAATCAAACATACGTTTGATCACATTCAAAATGTTATTTTTCCTTCTACAGAGCAGCGACCCTCTCCATCCACCAACACTGCATTCCAATAATTATTTAGTGACCTATATTTGCAACGCTTTAAATTCCACTAGTATAATTAAATATTAATCTATTTGGTTGTAAGTTCCGTGACATCTCTTCTATTTCCAAGATTATAAAACAGCACACAAAATTTCGTGGTGTCGTGTACACTGATTTGTTTCAGACAAGAGTTAACCTTTTCTTTTACTTCGAGATCATTTATATTTTAAATACCTAATAATAGGGGATCATAAAATCAAATCAGAGAAAGTCTGTGTTTTCTCAGGCAATCTATGAGCCTGAAATTGTATTGTTTTTAAACTTTAAAAGCCCTACTCAGACCCAAACCATTTACAAAATTAAAGGGTTGGTCGTAAAAATATCAAAGGTTAATAGAGGATAATAAAATCACTGAGTCATTTGTAAATTATATCTTCAAAATGCCCTAACTTTACTTTTGTCGCAATTAAAATTAAGTATAGCAATTAACACACACTATTTATCATATAAATTCTCTTAAATATCAAGACAAACATTACTCTTTAAATCATTGGGTTTTCAAATTAATAATATAAACTATCCTTTATGTAAAGATGCAAGTACACATTTCAACCTGTGAACTTGTGCACTTGTTGCAATAAATTCATCACAGTGATTCCTAAAATAAGTTGAGTAGATAAATGAACTTTCGCCTGACACGAACTGTTTATATGTCAATGTACGTTGCATCAAATGTAAAAGAAACACACCCAGTCGGTGTAGATGCCATTTACTTTCCAAATCTTCAATTAAGCAATGACTTACTTTAGCTTGGTTAATTTTGCCATAGGAGGACATTTAAATTATTTAATTCTACATACAGTGATTGCATGGCAGGACATAGAGCCACATCTTTCTTGTCTAAAGTTCGGAGCGCTAACCACTGTGTCACCGTGTCTTCTGTCTCCATTAGTTCAACATCAATTAAGCAAATAGGGTTTACAAGATCGATAACCCAGAGGGGTGATTGAATGACGAACATACTGATAAGTTCATTGATCATTCAGTTCAACAGAAGATTATCTTTACAGTTTGTATAGTTACTAAATATGTATCGTTGTAATGATATCGCCCGACTTGTGTCCAACGTCTTTCTCTTTTTATGAGGAACAGAACAAATCACAATATTGCAAATTGAGCAAACAAGTGATGAAAGAATCACGATAACAATAATAATAATAATAAAAATAATAGTAATACCAACAGAAACAACTACACAGGTATGTATATTTACAGATAAATGACTTTAGGGACACTAAAAAGAGAACACATGCATCAGAAAACATATGGAATACATTTCCAATGATCTGAATTAGTTATAGTTGTTTATAATTTCTTTAGATCATTCTGAAAACCTAAATTATTGAACAATTATACATCTGGTGATCTTGAATGTCAGTCATCGTGAAACACTTTGCTTCCATAAGGGATTGTTTCAGCTTCAATCAAGGCAAATAATTATGATCACTACAATTGCTTTAGACACGTATCCCAATGACACGATCTTTTTCAGAAAATCAACTCCTTTCAAGCAACTGTCTATATAGCATTAACTGTCAAGTACTTTCAAGGCCGAAATCTTTTAATTTAAAATTCAAACACTTTTATATTTCTTAACGATTTGCTTGAGTCCTATAAACCTAGCTATAATGATTGGAATAGTAACATCGCAAGTATGTGATCACAGTAAAGTGGTTAGTAATCTATAGTACGTTTGCGTGCTATCAAGAACAAAATAAAATGTATACACTGCTTGTTTTTTACACGTAAACAATGGCGGTGTGCGAACCCTTCTGTATGGCGCAAAAGTAAGTGACCCGAATGTCAGACAATATACTAACTACTTATATGAAGCATTATAGTTTATTTTGTAGTCAATACCTTCACTGAATTAACTATTGTTCTATTTCAGTTATTTACCCATAAATGGTAATTGAGATTTTTTCTGCTAATGTTATCTAGTCTAATCATCAAACACTGCTAATATTTTTATATTGCATGTTATATAAAACTGTATCTCTCTTGGTCTGTCTGACTGAGTCAATATATCAAATAAAATGAAAAGTATATTATTAAATCGGCAGAATGAGGACAAATGTTTGCGAAATGCTTTTCATTCTGAAATAGATCCAATAATTTCTATGAAGCAACTCAAATCTATCAATGTAAATAGGCGTGTACTTGGAATATGTATAGGTGATTTCTTATATATTTCGATCAAGGCCCTTAACACAAAGAAAGACGAAGATAGTGTTTTAACTTTTTTCGCTGCAAAATGGAACATTTTGCAACCTAAAAATACCTTAGCAGAAAAACATATATCTCGGGGAAATATTTGCAGTACCAGTGCCGGACAGACAGTTTGTATTATTAATCATCTTGATACTACACAATGTGTCTATATCAAAATAACTAATCAGAAGACTTCGGGAAAAGAATTAAGAACTAATTCTCAATGTTGACGTTAAAACAAAGAACAACTTGCCCTCTCCCAATGTTTTAAATGAACCGACCATTTCGATTCAGTATTAGTAAATTGCACTGAATCGATAACAAATGATCGTAATATTGTTTGTCCCCTGTAATTGAATAGTAAGCCATTGTCTGCCAAAACGATCGATTGTCTTGGGTTTTATTTTTGCTCCAAGGAGTGGTGACCAGACCTGAAAGGTGTAACGTCTTGCCAGGTCTCTGCTGGCGGTCAACCCAGTTTACATTTCAGATTCCCACAGCGGTACATAGGAGCAGCATTATTATTTGCAAATAGTCAGCCTTGAAACAGATTTACACTTGGGCTGACGAACTTTCTTTACCTTTATAGCTTTATGTAGAGTTGGAGGGCGGCTATAGAGATCGAGAGAATGTAATCACCTACTTTTTAATATAATAAATCACAGGATGTAACTGTTTTGGCATTATGTGTAGATAGTCCGCATCATTTTAATATGTCGGGATATAGCCCTGTGGCAACCCTTATGCATAGTATAGCCAATATAAGTATTTTGAACAGATTAGATGATAATTATTTTCGGTTTCTTCCAAACGTATGCATATGTAACGTTGGCGGTGCAGTTAAACTTAGTGATGCTGGATGTAGGAATTTTCAATCCACCGTGTCAACATACATACAAAAGCAAGCTAATTATACGGGTTTGAAGCCTGGCAATACGAACTTTAATCCTTTGCTATGGGGTAATGCATGTGAGTATTGTTTATACCACTGGAAGATCGCCTATAGAAGCACATAAGAAAGTTAAACACTCTGATTTAACAATTACCGCATATATTAATACACTACACACTCGCGAACGTAAGTATTAGTCTAGGGCCAATTATTCTTGCCTATTTGTAAGACAAAGAAGCAGTGTTGAGTATGGCAAACAAGCTGGTGGAAAAATTACAGTGGATACAGAGCTATCTCTTTTCATGAAAACAATTGAGGACGCTTTAGCGAAGAAACGGATATTTTAAGAACCTCGACCAATGGGCCAATGATGTAATCAAGAATCAGAGATAAACTCATGTTCTCTCTTTTAGATAGGCGAAAAAATATGACCCTCTTTATCGCAGGAAACAAAATGCACAAGGATTCAATGTCACATTCGAGTATGAATTAGACAAATGTTTTTTTACACACAAACTGTTGTTTATCACTATGCATAGGTGCAACCCTCTTTGCCATTCAAATAATTCTGTATTATCTAATAGTTTTAAATCAGTTCACTTTCACCAACATACATATATATTAATCTCTATGGTTTGAAATACTATTACATCCTATGTATTATGTACACATCTTCTTTATCAGTCTTGCACTATTACATTTATGACAGCTTAAAACCTCACATTACATTGTGTGGGGTGGTGGTGAACTGATTTTTGTCCAGGAAAAAGGCAATTTTATTCATTAACCTCCAGAACATTTAATGTTTTTAGCGAATCTAGAAATACACAATTTATCAACACAACTGAGATAAATAATGTTTTCTCAAGGTATCTATGAGTAAGAAATTTAATTACATTCAACTTTAAAAGCCATAATGAAACAATTTAAATGGTTTGTCACAACCATCCCAAAATGAATAGAATATTACAAAATCAAGTAATTGCTGGTAAATCATATATTCAAAATCTTGTAACTCTAGGTTTTAAATTCAAAAGCATTATATGAAATGAATCAATCTTTTGCAGTTTTGCTATCTCGTAAGCCACCACAATCTTCAATGTTATGTCCCTCTAAGTTCTTCAAGCATTCCCTGATTTATCGCCTATCAGTGAAAACCAGTTCATTGATAATATAAAATCATGTATGAAAAAAAAAAACGCCAAAATGTAGACACTTGTGTTCTAGTTAATATATAATATATTCTCTTGAATAAAAATACATTTAGAACTCAGTCTTTGAATCACATGATTTCACCTTTCAAAACGAAAACCTGCTTATGTACTATTCATGTACTATTCATGTACATGCACAATTGAACTTGTGAACTTGTTGTACAGAGCTTAGAGCCTTGCGTCCTAAAATTAGTTTTGTATATACACAATAATAAATTGACCATAAATGTTCTTGATGACAATGTACTTGATTTCAAATGGACAAAAAACACTCCCAGCCGATGTTGATGCTATAAACGTTACATGCCTTCAATTAAATAATGCTTTATTTTAGGGGGTTCTTTCGAATACATCAGCACATTTAAATCACATCATTGACATGGAAAGATCTCATGGCAGGACACCTATTTTTGGTTGCGAGTTCGGAACAATAACTACTAAGTCATCGCTTGATCTGCCTCCAACACTCCGACATCAATCTAGTGAGTCGGGCCTACATGCCTCGGGAGTAATGAACAAGGAAAACACTTATAATCAGATTTATCATTCCGTTAAAGAGGAGATACTCTTTTGGGTTTTATATAGTGAAAAAATAGGTACCATCAAGATAAAGTAGCCGAACTTGTGCCCAACGCCTTTTGTCGCTTTATGGAGAATACAAGCAAATGCCAAAATAACAAATTAAGCAAACTTGTTTTTATTTAACTGCGATAATAATAGCAATAATAATAATAATACCTCTAACAACAGTTGCATTGGTTAGATGTATGAAATTATTTGTTGTTATAGACACTTACAAGAAAACAAACAAAAAGATGATAATCCAAATGAAATACAGTTTCTAAAGTCACAATTTTAGGTTATGCTGAATTGTTGGCTGTTTGCCATTGTATAGGTCATTCTGAAAAAACCTAAATCATTGATCATTTATACACCTGGTGATCTTGACTGAACTCAAAGTGAAACAATTCGCCTCGAATAAGGATTTTGTTCTGCTTCAGTCAAGGCAATTAATAAACATTACTACAATTGCTTTAGAAAATTATGCAAAGGACACAATCAAACACAAATGAAGGATATTCAAGCACTTTCTACGTAGCATGAACTGTCAAGCACTTTCATGGTCTACGTATTTAATTTTATAATTTAAGCAAGTTTAAAATTTTCATTAACTACAAAGATAGTAATATCCATAACAATGTATCAATATGATGGCGTTAGTGATCATTAATATGTTTATACGCTATCAAACCAACTTAGTATGTATAATCCGCTTGTTTGTTACATGGAAACAATGTTGTTGTTCGAAACTCTTAGTATCTGTCAATAGTCACTGACCTAAATGTCAGACAAGTGAGCGTTTATCTATATATGAAACAAGTTAGTGTAGTCTTGAGTCAACACCATCGTTGACTTAATAACCGTTCTTTTTCAATCATTTACATATAACTGGTAAGTTATATTTTAATCGTTTATGTTATAACTTTAATCTGCGATATCCAATCGGCTAAAAATCTATATTGCATCTTATATCGAGTTACATTTCCGTCTGTCTTTTGGTGTCTGTCAGTCAATCTGTCAATGAATCAAGTAAAATTAAAATGTATATGATATCGGCAGTATGAATGTAGCAATTTTTGCGAGATGGTCTTCTTCTTTAAATTGGAACCGTGATTTTGTGGAACCAATGAAATGTCTCAAACAAAAGGTAATTTAAGAATGTTGTGCTCCAAATGGTTCCCCAACCCAGATATTCACCGTGATATAGTTGAAGAACCGATCATGAAAGTCTGCACAAAATGTATTTGCAATTTCTCTACCAACATATTTGGAATCAAGAGCTTGGTGGAATAGGTTCCTTAATCTCATTGTATTTTTACCAAAAGCTCGTAATTGTAAAATAATTAATTCGAACAAAATCCAATATATTCCATTCATATTTGTTCGACATACGAGCATGCACAATGTCTGGTCTGATTTGACTCCGATGCTACAGCCAAACAGCATAAAGTTCCTTGTTGATTTGTATTGCAGTTTTCGCTGTTTCAAAAATGGTACACCAGCTGCAGTAAATGATCCATGATCAAAAACAAAAGGCCAAAAAATGAGGTAATGTTTACCGAATTGAAGTGTGAGTAATATCACTATATGAATTTATCATATATCAGATTTTGTTACAGGAGAAAAGTACGAATAAAGTGAATTATATTTTTTTCATAAAATGTTTTAACGGAAAACTAATGTGTTATTATAAACAACTAATTATACGAAGCTAATTTAATATCATAAATTTATTGTTACCGTTACGTCGCATCTATCAGTCTGTCTGTCTGTCTCTCTCTCTGTATATCTATCTATCTATCTATCTATATATACATATACATATATATATATATATATATATATATATATATATATATATATATATATATATAGAGAGAGAGAGAGAGAGAGAGAGAGAGAGAGAGAGAGTGAGAGAGATACAATACAAATCATTTGGCGAATAACAATCCTTTCAAATGCACTGGATTAAGCAAGGGATCACGTGTGTCAAACACGTCCGCCCGATATGAATATTCGGCCAACGATGGAAAAATTCCCATAAATGCAATTCCAAACACCACGCGTAGGTTATTTTTCCCTCAGAAGGCTCGAAGTGACATATGAAAATTTTTGCGAGTGAATCCCATAGGACAGTATGACTTAAAATATTTATAAATCTGTTTTAAAGGTAGAATAATATAAAATATCTGTACTAAAAGGTAATTTTCCATCATTCACATAACGTTTAGAAGGTCTGGGAGAGATCCTCGAAAAGCACTCGTTTACTCTATTGTAAATTGGCTTTTCTGATTTTAAATTACTCGGACAAATGTCCATTGGAAGCATTAATTACGTGGCTTAATTCATGTTAATTTTGCCACTCACAGTATTTCCAATGTAACTTGTTGCGTATGTGGATTATTTTTTGGTTGGTTATTATCCTGCATGAAGAGCTTTGAAGATCCATTGACTGCAATATCAATAAAATAAACTAAAGAAAACTACAACTTGAGTAAGATACTTGGCCATTAATACACATCGGCTGATAAAGTCACTCCTTACGTACGGTCATTACAGTGGGTTGATAAGTCATCTACATCATTGTATTAAATAACTAACAAAACAATGAAAGTCGCGTGAAGGCAGAATTTTAAACAATGAAAATCGCGTGAAGGTATTCTTTTTACTTGTACATAACTAAAGTGTAGCTGCAAAAGTGTCTTTAGCGAAGCTTGCTCTTTCGGCACATACGTATACAAATAAAACTAGGATTTATTAAACAACAGTGCGGACACAACCAAAGGATTCGGGCTAAGGAATCCGATTAACTTGCGATTGAGGGATCGTGTGATTGTTAAATGATTGGAATATATTAATATAGGCTGTACATTAAAATTCGAAGTTGGTATTGTAAGCTTCTTCACTGCGAAATGGAAGGTTTACAACATGAAAATAATTTAGCAGAAAAAAGCGTGCATTTATCGAGCCTAATATCACGGGCAAATATTTGCTGCACCCCTGATGGATAAACAGTTTATATTATTTATCATGATGATACTGCAAAATGTGTCGATCTCAGACTAACTACTGGCGAGTTTTCGGGAAATAAATTAGGAATTCCATTCTCAATGTTGATGCTAAACAAACAACTTCCCCTCACCAGATTTTATGACAGCTCCGACCGTTTCGATTCATTATCAATACATTATACAGACTCCACAAACAAATCATCATAACCTTGTTTGTCTCCTGTATCTTCAAGGCAAGAATTTGCCTTTCCAATATTCAAACTTTAAAAACGATTAATTGACTTTCTTTTGCTCCAAGTAGTGGTGTCTATATCTAGAATGTGTTGCGTCAGTCCAGCTTTCTGATGACCATTATCCCTATATACCTTCAATTTAAGATCCCTACAATGTTGCACAGGAGAGAAATTATATCTTTCAGAGAGGCGGTCTTGAAAGGTGCTTACGTTTAGGTCAAATAATTTTACATTCCTAAAATCCATAGGTTCCGGTGGTTTGATGTAGTATTGGGATGGAGCAAATGGACTCACTTACTTTCTGATATCATGCATAACAAGAACACCCTATTTTGTCATTATATGGACAGTACTATTCAGCAGCCTACATACATTTAGTAGTGTCTACATACAATCCAGTAGTAACCGGTGTGAATAGTATTGTCTAAACTCGCTAATAACGAATATTTTCCTTATTTACACTTCTTGTCTTTCTCTTGCCCAGCCAAATGTGAAGGAAAAAAGCCTTCTCTAAAACATTTGCAAAAATGTGACTCATCTACTTTGACAAAAAACAGTCAATGTATCCTTTCCATGTCTTACATGATTATGCTTTAAATTGTTAGTTTCTATCTCTTCTATCCCTTTTATTCCAGTATGCTTTCTGATTTACTTTGTCAAGGAAACTGGCACTAACCAATTGATTCCTATTACTGTTCTCATCCACATCATCCTTTTAGGATTATGGCCTAGTTCCTAATAGCAAGATTATGTCTCATATGAATAATGAACAAGATTTGCACTGCTCTTGTTGATTACGTTTTGAACGAGAAGACGAATTAACTAGGATGTTAGGAAAACGATATTTGATATATTCCCAGGAATAAACGTTCAAATCATTTTCAAATTTTCCTTTTAGTGCCGCTGTTAATACTCACTGACGATCTGTGTCAAAGTGTGATAGACATAATTATTTCAATTTACAACAAACATTTATGTATCTTGTAGAACATACGTGTTGGTTGCTGCTTGTAAATGTAGAGAGAACGTAAAGGACAATTTGTCAGGACCAAACTATCAAGTATCAACAAACTCAAACAGCTAAGTGTAGTATGTTGAAGAAACCAAACGGAATTTCACTCTTTGAATTGATAGATCTTTTTGGCAGACCCAGTTTCAAAGACAAAACAAACATCCGTCTCAACAGCTTATTATACACCGAGGAAAAGTTCGTTAGGAAATGACTGATATTTAGCACAGCATCTACTGGTCTAAGTAGCATGGAACAAAAGAGATATAATTTTTCAGGAATTTAAAATAATTTCAACTTAATAATGATAACATTCAGACGGTGTCCAATTGTATGATATTTATTCAAAATCCATAAATATTCTGAGCAACAATTGAAATTGATTCAAAAGATCTGTTTGTATGTTTGTTTCGCTCCGGATATAATGTGGTTCTCACAATGAAATACTTATATATATCCATCCTTTATTCACCTTGCTTATATATTTATTGTTGACAAGATTTATGTGGCGCATATAATATATAAACATTAACATGTATAATCATTGCAGAAAATAAAACAATCCATATAATGACATCCAACGTAGTGTAATTTCAAACATACAAATTTCATTTTCAATCTTTACATTTTCGATAAAGTTCACTACAATTTGAATCGGAGAGAGGCAGCTCTACTAATTAGGGTCTGTGGTTTCTGCAAAGTAAAGCAAACATTGACTTTATTAAACTATCGAAATAAATTTTATGCGTTGACTTGATGGGTTATGTTCTCTTAAAATTATTTATCAAAATATCTTCCATTACAGTGGAAATGAAACTTTGACGATTTGAAAGATGAATACCATTATAATATAACTTGATACGCGTGTCCCCAAGCAAACACATATAATGTAAAGATTGTATTTACTATCAAATTTAAGGGATCTGTAAATAGACAGCTGCTAATTATTATTATACCCGGACAACATGAAGCAATTATGTCTACGCATTGGGAATTAGAACTACTAGGACCGTGCTTACAAAGGTTCCGGCATCGAATTGATCATAAACGTTTTTAAATAATTATTACTTTAGGATAACTCGATATGTTTACATGAAAGTCTTGTTTACCGCACACAAAATATAACATAATATAATACAATATAATATAATATAATATAATATAATATAATATAATATAATATAATGAAATATAATATAAGATAATATAACATAAAATAATATAATATAATATAGTAGTATAATATTATTTAATACCTGTTTGTATAGTGGACACCTCATCCTCTTCGCAATTTGGACTTTCATTATCAGGATGAGGATAGTCGACTTCTATAGTAAGATTACTAAACAGACACCAAGCACGACGAGTACACTGAAACAAGAGATATGTTCAGTTTTTCATTTCAGTCACCATGGAAGAAAGAATGAGTCAAACAGGCGAGGATTGGAAAAAAGTAATATAATCATGGTACACTTAAAATACAAGAATCTATCTTTGTTTTATTAATGGGCAAGAGAGAGAGAGAGATAGAGAGAGAGAGAGAGAGCAAACAATCCAAAAGCTTAATCCTAGTTTTTAATATCTCTTTCCAGCTATGGTTTTAAATAATCGATAGCCCACATTGGTTAAGACGGGATATAAGGAACTGATAAAAGTCAAATATTTGGAATGTGGGTCGGATTTGACTTGTCTAGTAAGAGACATTCGAGCTAAAATAATTCAAAAAATGTTGCTAACCTGAGCACAGGTTCTGCTGCAAAAGTGATAGTAAATCTACGATTGGCAGAAAATCGATGCATTATATAGGTCGCATTACACTATAATTCATTTCCTTTAGCATTTGCTTCGTCCTTCTATAACCCCAGGGCATTAGATAGAAAATCAAATTGATAAACGTTATATTAATTACGTTAAGTACTGACATTTAAACAGCGTCATTACTGCCTTTTGTCATTGTGCACTGTCTTCAAGAATTTGTCGTTAAACCAAATGATCAGATTTGTAAATGGAAGTGACTTTACTCCAGCCTATATATATAAGCGTTAAAGAAAGTGACGATGATTTATCAGATATTTTGTTGTTGTTTTCGTTTTCCATGTATGTATTAACCGTCGATATATATTATTGATCATCGTTTGTCAGAATTAGACGTAACGTTTATGAGCAATACAAGAATCTATTCGACAACTACATTAACACTGCGAGGAAAACAATTGTATATCTTAAAATGTCAAGGAACTAAATATGACAATGATTTGTCAGTAATTATTATACTTTGATGCTCTCTTGTGCCTGTATTGTACATCTTGTTGCAAAACTAAAGTAAAATGTGTTGTTACTCACAACTGCTTCTCCATCTGTTGATTCCTCTGAACAATAGCAACCATTACAGTAAATATCTTCTACGTTCTCTCCCCGGGTCAGCATTTTGTCAAATACCAGGCATCCTGTAACATAAACGATGATAATGATGATGGTGATGAGAGTTGTTGAGCTTGCGATAACTTGATAGTGACAGTGATTGTTGTGTAGCTATCATAATACTCATGTTCATCCTCATACTTATCATTTGGTTTGGACTAAATACTAAAAGTATAGTGCTAGTTTAGAAACACTAGATCGAGAAGCTGCTGCAAACGCAGAAACAGTTGTAGTGGCTTGTTTTCTAGTAGCAATATTAATGCTATCTTTATGTAATTAAAACAGAATAGAGGAAAGGTAGGGTTTTAAACAACTAGCAAACAAACGCATTTAAAATACCTGGTTTACACAAACATTCCTGGTCATTGGTACTGTTGCACCATTTGTTGTTGCTGTCAACACAAAATTGACCACATTCGCATCCGCTGAAGTAGAGGAAATGGTATATTAAACGTTGAATTATGCGATGAGTGTAAACAATATGTCTGTCGGAAAAGGAAAAAATCTACATAGCAATATTCATTATACATTTTTATTTTTATCGATCTAATAATATATCAAGCTGATACATATATATATATATATATATATATATATATATATATATATATATATATATATATATATCTTTCCATCTTTATGTCCTTTTATAGTATGTATATATGCGTCCTCAACCTATTTCTCTCTATTTACACATGCAGCCTCAATTTGTCATCCATCTTCCTTTATAGTGCAATATGTATCTCTCCATCAAACAGCAATAATCTCTCTCTTTCATAACTTTAGTATATTTGATTTATAAAATGACAGAAATGTATCTATATGTAAAGCCACTCTATTTGAAAAGGATGTAGAATAAGAACAACTTACCCTTGCGGACAAACTGATAGAACATCTTTTAGAACAAAGCCCAACGTGATCACCGTAATTAAACCGAAGAAGTTCATTTTCTGAAAAACAGACAGTGAGCTCTGATGAACTTAATAAATCACACATTTTAAACATTGTCTCATTTATCCACATTAACATACGTACACACAGACAAAATAAAAAAGGAGAATCAGAGAGAGAGAGAGAGAGAACGTTCGATGACGAGGAGAAAGGTACACTGACCTGTCTGCTTAATGATCAAAAGCGGTGGTGCTAACTGTCTGACAGTTTTCTTAGTTTATGCTCACAATCCTGGATGGACCCTTTATATGGAGAGCTGTTCAAGGTCATTGTATTCTTCTCTTTGTAAAGATCTTCTCTGTGCACTTTTCACCCTACTCTCCAATTGTCACGGCTGACCTTTTACACTGCCTCAGGGAATATTGTGAGGCTGGCGTTTGCACGTACATTAGTAGTCAACTGCCCATTTTGTCACTTTTAATATAAATCAGATGATTCGTTCAAACTAACAGGCACAGTGTCTATCAGGTGTTAAAAGATATTCTTCAGACATCATGCCCTGTTTTTGCTGTTCAAAATAAGAAAGCAAAACGCACAAAAAACGCCGAGAAGACAGTCACAATATTGAGTGTTGATGCTCTATGAATCTAAGCACATACTTTAGTAGATATTATGGGTAATAGAAATATAGACAGGCATATTTCAGACTGTTCTGAATATTCATTTTGGTTACATATAAACGAGGGAAAGAATATAATTTTGTAGAAAAATCGTGGCGTTGCTTTACAAATATTCAAAACAATTTGGCCTGATTCAGCTGAACACACAAATATCTAGAAATAACGGGTCTATGTTCGTTGGATTTTTCTTGCTTACGAGAGAGAGAGAGAGAGAGAGAGAGAGAGAGAGAGAGCGACAGACAGAGAAAGAAAGATAGATATAAAGACAGAGAGTAAGAGAAAAAGAGATATATAGAAGGAGAGCGAGAGAGAGAGAGTTAGAGTGATGTTGGAGGTTTAGAGGTAATTTTAATTCATGAAAGCACTGAATACAAAAGCTTACCTACATGGGCGAACATTTGTAATGTTTCGGTAACACCTTTTTGTACCGTGTTCATCCATTCTTTTGTTTTCTTATGTGTTTTATTCTCGAATGTAACCACGTTAACTGCTACTCACAAGGCGTTTGTCAAAACGAGATTTTCCACTTTTCCATGAACTTCCTTGACTTTTTCATATTTGGGAGGTAGATTTGGAAAGGGGTAAAATGCTCACTTAAACATATATTCCTTAAGCCCTTGTCCATAGCAAGTCATTGAGATTCTGGAGGAGCACAAAACATGTACACATTTGTGTTACGTTTGTATTTGCAGAAAAAATGTTCCACGCCAGGAAAGCAGGGAAGAAATAAGTGTGTATATCATACTATTCTAGATAAGAGTTTATACAGGGATGTAATTTTCCGTGTTATATGTTTATATTTGAAGTCAGGGAAGCAATATTAAGAATGAGTGGCGACAAATTTATCACTTTTCATCAGAAAGCTAGGGTAGATTTGGCCAAGTAAGGAGATATTTATAGTTAATAACAGGGAATGTACGCTCAGAATGAAGCCAAGAGTCATAGGCAAGGACTTGTTCATTGTTTTAGAAACAAAGAAAAGACACCCAGTCTTTATTGCAGAAGAAAAATTGTACAACTATCTAATCTTAGATTAATGTGTTAATCAAACATACGTTTGATCACATTCAAAATATTATTTTTCCTTCTACAGAGCAGCGACCCTCTCCGTCCACCAACACTGCATTCCAATAATTATTTAGTGACCTATATTTGCAACGCTTTAAATTCCACTAGCATAATTAAATATTAATCTCTTTGGTTGTAAGTTCCGTGACATCTCTTCTATTTCCAAGATTATAAAACAGCACACAAAATTTCGTGGTGTCGTGTACACTGATTTGTTTCAGACAAGAGTTAACCTTTTCTTTTACTTCGAGATCATTTATATTTTAAATACCTAATAATAGGGGATCATAAAATCAAATCAGAGAAAGTCTGTGTTTTCTCAGGCAATCTATGAGCCTGAAATTGTATTGTTTTTAAACTTTAAAAGCCCTACTCAGACCCAAACCATTTACAAAATTAAAGGGTTGGTCGTAAAAATATCAAAGGTTAATAGAGGATAATAAAATCACTGAGTCATTTGTAAATTATATCTTCAAAATGCCCTAACTTTACTTTTGTCGCAATTAAAATTAAGTATAGCAATTAACACACACTATTTATCATATAAATTCTCTTAAATATCAAGACAAACATTACTCTTTAAACCATTGGGTTTTCAAATTAATAATATAAACTATCCTTTATGTAAAGATGCAAGTACACATTTCAACCTGTGAACTTGTGCACTTGTTGCAATAAATTCATCACAGTGATTCCTAAAATAAGTTGAGTAGATAAATGAACTTTCGCCTGACACGAACTGTTTATATGTCAATGTACGTTGCATCAAATGTAAAAGAAACACACCCAGTCAGTGTAGATGCCATTTACTTTCCAAATCTTCAATTAAGCAATGACTTACTTTAGCTTGGTTAATTTTGCCATAGGAGCACATTTAAATTATTTAATTCTACATAGAGTGATTGCATGGCAGGACATAGAGCCACATCTTTCTGGTCTAAAGTTCGGAGCGCTAACCATACTAATAACAACAGAAACAACTACACAGGTATATATATTTACACGTAAATGACTTTAGGGACACTAAAAAGAGAACACATGCATCAGAAAACATATGGAATACATTTCCAATGATCTGAATTAGTTATAGTTGTTTATAATTTCTTTAGATCATTCTGAAAACCTAAATTATTGAACAATTATACATCTGGTGATCTTGAATGTCAGTCATCGTGAAACACTTTGCTTCCATAAGGGATTGTTTCAGCTTCAATCAAGGCAAATAATCGTGATCACTACAATTGCTTTAGACACGTATCCCAATGACACGATCTTTTTCAGAAAATCAACTCCTCTCAAGCAACTGTCTATATAGCATTAACTGTCAAGTACTTTCAAGGCCGAAATCTTTTAATTTAAAATTCAAACACTTTTATATTTCTTAACGATTTGCTTGAGTCCTATAAACCTAGCTATACTGATTGGAATAGTAACATCGCAAGTATGTGATCACAGTAAAGTGGTTAGTAATCTATATTACGTTTGCGTGCTATCAACAACAAAATAAAATGTATAGACTGCTTGTTTGTTACAACGTAAACAATGGCGGTGTGCGAACCCTTCTGTATGGCGCAAAAGTAAGTGACCCGAATGTCAGACAATATACTAACTACTTATATGAAGCATTATAGTTTATTTTGTAGTCAATACCTTCACTGAATTAACTATTGTTCTATTTCAGTTATTTACCCATAAATGGTAATTGAGATTTTTTCTGCTAATGTTATCTAGTCTAATCATCAAACACTGCTAATATTTTTATATTGCATGTTATATAAAACTGTATCTCTCTTGGTCTGTCTGACTGAGTCAATATATCAAATAAAATGAAAAGTATATTATTAAATCGGCAGAATGAGGACAAATGTTTGCGAAATGCTTTTCATTCTGAAATAGATCCAATAATTTCTATGAAGCAACTCAAATCTATCAATGTAAATAGGCGTGTACTTGGAATATGTATAGGTGATTTCTTATATATTTCGATCAAGGCCCTTAACACAAAGATAGACGAAGATAGTGTTTTAACTTTTTTCGCTGCAAAATGGAACATTTTGCAACCTAAAAATACCTTAGCAGAAAAACATATATCTCGGGGAAATATTTGCAGTACCAGTGCCGGACAGACAGTTTGTATTATTAATCATCTTGATACTACACAATGTGTCTATATCAAAATAACTAATCAGAAGACTTCGGGAAAAGAATTAAGAACTAATTCTCAATGTTGATGTTAAAACAAAGAACAACTTGCCCTCTCCCAATGTTTTAAATGAACCGACCATTTCGATTCAGTATTAGTAAATTGCACTGAATCGATAACAAATGATCGTAATATTGTTTGTCCCCTGTAATTGAATAGTAAGCCATTGTCTGCCAAAACGATCGATTGTCTTGGGTTTTATTTTTGCTCCAAGGAGTGGTGACCAGACCTGAAAGGTGTAACGTCTTGCCAGGTCTCTGCTGGCGGTCAACCAAGTTTACATTTCAGATTCCCACAGCGGTACATAGGAGCAGCATTATTATTTGCAAATAGTCAGCCTTGAAACAGATTTACACTTGGGCTGACGAACTTTCTTTACCTTTATAGCTTTATGTAGAGTTGGAGGGCGGCTATAGAGATCGAGAGAATGTAATCACCTACTTTTTAATATAATAAATCACAGGATGTAACTGTTTTGGCATTATGTGTAGATAGTCCGCATCATTTTAATATGTCGGGATATAGCCCTGTGGCAACCCTTATGCATAGTATAGCCAATATAAGTATTTTGAACAGATTAGATGATAATTATTTTCGGTTTCTTCCAAACGTATGCATATGTAACGTTGGCGGTGCAGTTAAACTTAGTGATGCTGGATGTAGGAATTTTCAATCCACCGTGTCAACATACATACAAAAGCAAGCTAATTATACGGGTTTGAAGCCTGGCAATACGAACTTTAATCCTTTGCTATGGGGTAATGCATGTGAGTATTGTTTATACCACTGGAAGATCGCCTATAGAAGCACATAAGAAAGTTAAACACTCTGATTTAACAATTACCGCATATATTAATACACTACACACTCGCGAACGTAAGTATTAGTCTAGGGCCAATTATTCTTGCCTATTTGTAAGACAAAGAAGCAGTGTTGAGTATGGCAAACAAGCTGGTGGAAAAATTACAGTGGATACAGAGCTATCTCTTTTCATGAAAACAATTGAGGACGCTTTAGCGAAGAAACGGATATTTTAAGAACCTCGACCAATGGGCCAATGATGTAATCAAGAATCAGAGATAAACTCATGTTCTCTCTTTTAGATAGGCGAAAAAATATGACCCTCTTTATCGCAGGAAACAAAATGCACAAGGATTCAATGTCACATTCGAGTATGAATTAGACAAATGTTTTTTTACACACAAACTGTTGTTTATCACTATGCATAGGTGCAACCCTCTTTGCCATTCAAATAATTCTGTATTATCTAATAGTTTTAAATCAGTTCACTTTCACCAACATACATATATATTAATCTCTATGGTTTGAAATACTATTACATCCTATGTATTATGTACACATCTTCTTTATCAGTCTTGCACTATTACATTTATGACAGCTTAAAACCTCACATTACATTGTGTGGGGTGGTGGTGAACTGATTTTTGTCCAGGAAAAAGGCAATTTTATTCATTAACCTCCAGAACATTTAATGTTTTTAGCGAATCTAGAAATACACAATTTATCAACACAACTGAGATAAATAATGTTTTCTCAAGGTATCTATGAGTAAGAAATTTAATTACATTCAACTTTAAAAGCCATAATGAAACAATTTAAATGGTTTGTCACAACCATCCCAAAATGAATAGAATATTACAAAATCAAGTAATTGCTGGTAAATCATATATTCAAAATCTTGTAACTCTAGGTTTTAAATTCAAAAGCATTATATGAAATGAATCAATCTTTTGCAGTTTTGCTATCTCGTAAGCCACCACAATCTTCAATGTTATGTCCCTCTAAGTTCTTCAAGCATTCCCTGATTTATCGCCTATCAGTGAAAACCAGTTCATTGATAATATAAAATCATGTATGAAAAAAAAAAAACGCCAAAATGTAGACACTTGTGTTCTAGTTAATATATAATATATTCTCTTGAATAAAAATACATTTAGAACTCAGTCTTTGAATCACATGATTTCACCTTTCAAAACGAAAACCTGCTTATGTACTATTCATGTACTATTCATGTACATGCACAATTGAACTTGTGAACTTGTTGTACAGAGCTTAGAGCCTTGCGTCCTAAAATTAGTTTTGTATATACACAATAATAAATTGACCATAAATGTTCTTGATGACAATGTACTTGATTTCAAATGGACAAAAAACACTCCCAGCCGATGTTGATGCTATAAACGTTACATGCCTTCAATTAAATAATGCTTTATTTTAGGGGGTTCTTTCGAATACATCAGCACATTTAAATCACATCATTGACATGGAAAGATCTCATGGCAGGACACCTATTTTTGGTTGCGAGTTCGGAACAATAACTACTAAGTCATCGCTTGATCTGCCTCCAACACTCCGAGATCAGTCTAGTGAGTCGGGCCTACATGCCTCGGGAGGAATGAACAAGGAAAACACTTATAATCAGATTTATCATTCCGTTAAAGAGGAGATACTCTTTTGGGTTTTATATAGTGAAAAAATAGGTACCATCAAGATAAAGTAGCCGAACTTGTGCCCAACGCCTTTTGTCGCTTTATGGAGAATACAAGCAAATGCCAAAATAACAAATTAAGCAAACTTTTTTTTATTTAACTGCGATAATAATAGCAATAATAATAATAATACCTCTAACAACAGTTGCATTGGTTAGATGTATGAAATTATTTGATGTTATAGACACTTACAAGAAAACAAACAAAAAGATGATAATCCAAATGAAATACAGTTTCTAAAGTCACAATTTTAGGTTATGCTGAATTGTTGGCTGTTTGCCATTGTATAGGTCATTCTGAAAAAACCTAAATCATTGATCATTTATACACCTGGTGATCTTGACTGAACTCAAAGTGAAACAATTCGCCTCGAATAAGGATTTTGTTCTGCTTCAGTCAAGGCAAATAATAAACATTACTACAATTGCTTTAGAAAATTATGCAAAGGACACAATCAAACACAAATGAAGGATATTCAAGCACTTTCTACGTAGCATGAACTGTCAAGCACTTTCATGGTCTACGTATTTAATTTTATAATTTAAGCAAGTTTAAAATTTTCATTAACTACAAAGATAGTAATATCCATAACAATGTATCAATATGATGGCGTTAGTGATCATTAATATGTTTATACGCTATCAAACCAACTTAGTATGTATAATCCGCTTGTTTGTTACATGGAAACAATGTTGTTGTTCGAAACTCTTAGTATCTGTCAATAGTCACTGACCTAAATGTCAGACAAGTGAGCGTTTATCTATATATGAAACAAGTTAGTGTAGTCTTGAGTCAACACCATCGTTGACTTAATAACCGTTCTTTTTCAATCATTTACATATAACTGGTAAGTTATATTTTAATCGTTTATGTTATAACTTTAATCTGCGATATCCAATCGGCTAAAAATCTATATTGCATCTTATATCGAGTTACATTTCCGTCTGTCTTTTGGTGTCTGTCAGTCAATCTGTCAATGAATCAAGTAAAATTAAAATGTATATGATATCGGCAGTATGAATGTAGCAATTTTTGCGAGATGGTCTTCTTCTTTAAATTGGAACCGTGATTTTGTGGAACCAATGAAATGTCTCAAACAAAAGGTAATTTAAGAATGTTGTGCTCCAAATGGTTCCCCAACCCAGATATTCACCGTGATATAGTTGAAGAACCGATCATGAAAGTCTGCACAAAATGTATTTGCAATTTCTCTACCAACATATTTGGAATCAAGAGCTTGGTGGAATAGGTTCCTTAATCTCATTGTATTTTTACCAAAAGCTCGTAATTGTAAAATAATTAATTCGAACAAAATCCAATATATTCCATTCATATTTGTTCGACATACGAGCATGCACAATGTCTGGTCTGATTTGACTCCGATGCTACAGCCAAACAGCATAAAGTTCCTTGTTGATTTGTATTGCAGTTTTCGCTGTTTCAAAAATGGTACACCAGCTGCAGTAAATGATCCATGATCAAAAACAAAAGGCCAAAAAATGAGGTAATGTTTACCGAATTGAAGTGTGAGTAATATCACTATATGAATTTATCATATATCAGATTTTGTTACAGGAGAAAAGTACGAATAAAGTGAATTATATTTTTTTCATAAAATGTTTTAACGGAAAACTAATGTGTTATTATAAACAACTAATTATACGAAGCTAATTTAATATCATAAATTTATTGTTACCGTTACGTCGCATCTATCAGTCTGTCTGTCTGTCTCTCTCTCTGTATATCTATCTATCTATCTATATATACATATACATATATATATATATATATATATATATATATATATATATATATATATATAGAGAGAGAGAGAGAGAGAGAGAGAGAGAGAGAGAGAGAGAGTGAGAGAGATACAATACAAATCATTTGGCGAATAACAATCCTTTCAAATGCACTGGATTAAGCAAGGGATCACGTGTGTCAAACACGTCCGCCCGATATGAATATTCGGCCAACGATGGAAAAATTCCCATAAATGCAATTCCAAACACCACGCGTAGGTTATTTTTCCCTCAGAAGGCTCGAAGTGACATATGAAAATTTTTGCGAGTGAATCCCATAGGACAGTATGACTTAAAATATTTATAAATCTGTTTTAAAGGTAGAATAATATAAAATATCTGTACTAAAAGGTAATTTTCCATCATTCACATAACGTTTAGAAGGTCTGGGAGAGATCCTCGAAAAGCACTCGTTTACTCTATTGTAAATTGGCTTTTCTGATTTTAAATTACTCGGACAAATGTCCATTGGAAGCATTAATTACGTGGCTTAATTCATGTTAATTTTGCCACTCACAGTATTTCCAATGTAACTTGTTGCGTATGTGGATTATTTTTTGGTTGGTTATTATCCTGCATGAAGAGCTTTGAAGATCCATTGACTGCAATATCAATAAAATAAACTAAAGAAAACTACAACTTGAGTAAGATACTTGGCCATTAATACACATCGGCTGATAAAGTCACTCCTTACGTACGGTCATTACAGTGGGTTGATAAGTCATCTACATCATTGTATTAAATAACTAACAAAACAATGAAAGTCGCGTGAAGGCAGAATTTTAAACAATGAAAATCGCGTGAAGGTATTCTTTTTACTTGTACATAACTAAAGTGTAGCTGCAAAAGTGTCTTTAGCGAAGCTTGCTCTTTCGGCACATACGTATACAAATAAAACTAGGATTTATTAAACAACAGTGCGGACACAACCAAAGGATTCGGGCTAAGGAATCCCATTAACTTGCGATTGAGGGATCGTGTGATTGTTAAATGATTGGAATATATTAATATAGGCTGTACATTAAAATTCGAAGTTGGTATTGTAAGCTTCTTCACTGCGAAATGGAAGGTTTACAACATGAAAATAATTTAGCAGAAAAAAGCGTGCATTTATCGAGCCTAATATCACGGGCAAATATTTGCTGCACCCCTGATGGATAAACAGTTTATATTATTTATCATGATGATACTGCAAAATGTGTCGATCTCAGACTAACTACTGGCGAGTTTTCGGGAAATAAATTAGGAATTCCATTCTCAATGTTGATGTTAAACAAACAACTTCCCCTCACCAGATTTTATGACAGCTCCGACCGTTTCGATTCATTATCAATACATTATACAGACTCCACAAACAAATCATCATAACCTTGTTTGTCTCCTGTATCTTCAAGGCAAGAATTTGCCTTTCCAATATTCAAACTTTAAAAACGATTAATTGACTTTCTTTTGCTCCAAGTAGTGGTGTCTATATCTAGAATGTGTTGCGTCAGTCCAGCTTTCTGATGACCATTATCCCTATATACCTTCAATTTAAGATCCCTACAATGTTGCACAGGAGAGAAATTATATCTTTCAGAGAGGCGGTCTTGAAAGGTGCTTACGTTTAGGTCAAATAATTTTACATTCCTAAAATCCATAGGTTCCGGTGGTTTGATGTAGTATTGGGATGGAGCAAATGGACTCACTTACTTTCTGATATCATGCATAACAAGAACACCCTATTTTGTCATTATATGGACAGTACTATTCAGCAGCCTACATACATTTAGTAGTGTCTACATACAATCCAGTAGTAACCGGTGTGAATAGTATTGTCTAAACTCGCTAATAACGAATATTTTCCTTATTTACACTTCTTGTCTTTCTCTTGCCCAGCCAAATGTGAAGGAAAAAAGCCTTCTCTAAAACATTTGCAAAAATGTGACTCATCTACTTTGACAAAAACAGTCAATGTATCCTTTCCATGTCTTACATGATTATGCTTTAAATTGTTAGTTTCTATCTCTTCTATCCCTTTTATTCCAGTATGCTTTCTGATTTACTTTGTCAAGGAAACTGGCACTAACCAATTGATTCCTATTACTGTTCTCATCCACATCATCCTTTTAGGATTATGGCCTAGTTCCTAATAGCAAGATTATGTCTCATATGAATAATGAGCAAGATTTGCACTGCTCTTGTTGATTACGTTTTGAACGAGAAGACGAATTAACTAGGATGTTAGGAAAACGATATTTGATATATTCCCAGGAATAAACGTTCAAATCATTTTCAAATTTTCCTTTTAGTGCCGCTGTTAATACTCACTGACGATCTGTGTCAAAGTGTGATAGACATAATTATTTCAATTTACAACAAACATTTATGTATCTTGTAGAACATACGTGTTGGTTGCTGCTTGTAAATGTAGAGAGAACGTAAAGGACAATTTGTCAGGACCAAACTATCAAGTATCAACAAACTCAAACAGCTAAGTGTAGTATGTTGAAGAAACCAAACGGAATTTCACTCTTTGAATTGATAGATCTTTTTGGCAGACCCAGTTTCAAAGACAAAACAAACATCCGTCTCAACAGCTTATTATACACCGAGGAAAAGTTCGTTAGGAAATGACTGATATTTAGCACAGCATCTACTGGTCTAAGTAGCATGGAACAAAAGAGATATAATTTTTCAGGAATTTAAAATAATTTCAACTTAATAATGATAACATTCAGACGGTGTCCAATTGTATGATATTTATTCAAAATCCATAAATATTCTGAGCAACAATTGAAATTGATTCAAAAGATCTGTTTGTATGTTTGTTTCGCTCCGGATATAATGTGGTTCTCACAATGAAATACTTATATATATCCATCCTTTATTCACCTTGCTTATATATTTATTGTTGACAAGATTTATGTGGCGCATATAATATATAAACATTAACATGTATAATCATTGCAGAAAATAAAACAATCCATATAATGACATCCAACGTAGTGTAATTTCAAACATACAAATTTCATTTTCAATCTTTACATTTTCGATAAAGTTCACTACAATTTGAATCGGAGAGAGGCAGCTCTACTAATTAGGGTCTGTGGTTTCTGCAAAGTAAAGCAAACATTGACTTTATTAAACTATCGAAATAAATTTTATGCGTTGACTTGATGGGTTATGTTCTCTTAAAATTATTTATCAAAATATCTTCCATTACAGTGGAAATGAAACTTTGACGATTTGAAAGATGAATACCATTATAATATAACTTGATACGCGTGTCCCCAAGCAAACACATGTAATGTAAAGATTGTATTTACTATCAAATTTAAGGGATCTGTAAATAGACAGCTGCTAATTATTATTATACCCGGACAACATGAAGCAATTATGTCTACGCATTGGGAATCAGAACTACTAGGACCGTGCTTACAAAGGTTCCGGCATCGAATTGATCATAAACGTTTTTAAATAATTATTACTTTAGGATAACTCGATATGTTTACATGAAAGTCTTGTTTACCGCACACAAAATATAACATAATATAATACAATATAATATAATATAATATAATATAATATAATATAATATAATATAATATAATGAAATATAATATAAGATAATATAACATAAAATAATATAATATAATATAGTAGTATAATATTATTTAATACCTGTTTGTATAGTGGACACCTCATCCTCTTCGCAATTTGGACTTTCATTATCAGGATGAGGATAGTCGACTTCTATAGTAAGATTACTAAACAGACACCAAGCACGACGAGTACACTGAAACAAGAGATATGTTCAGTTTTTCATTTCAGTCACCATGGAAGAAAGAATGAGTCAAACAGGCGAGGATTGGAAAAAAGTAATATAATCATGGTACACTTAAAATACAAGAATCTATCTTTGTTTTATTAATGGGCAAGAGAGAGAGAGAGAGAGAGAGAGAGAGAGATAGAGAGAGAGAGAGAGCAAACAATCCAAAAGCTTAATCCTAGTTTTTAATATCTCTTTCCAGCTATGGTTTTAAATAATCGATAGCCCACATTGGTTAAGACGGGATATAAGGAACTGATAAAAGTCAAATATTTGGAATGTGGGTCGGATTTGACTTGTCTAGTAAGAGACATTCGAGCTAAAATAATTCAAAAAATGTTGCTAACCTGAGCACAGGTTCTGCTGCAAAAGTGATAGTAAATCTACGATTGGCAGAAAATCGATGCATTATATAGGTCGCATTACACTATAATTCATTTCCTTTAGCATTTGCTTCGTCCTTCTATAACCCCAGGGCATTAGATAGAAAATCAAATTGATAAACGTTATATTAATTACGTTAAGTACTGACATTTAAACAGCGTCATTACTGCCTTTTGTCATTGTGCACTGTCTTCAAGAATTTGTCGTTAAACCAAATGATCAGATTTGTAAATGGAAGTGACTTTACTCCAGCCTATATATATAAGCGTTAAAGAAAGTGACGATGATTTATCAGATATTTTGTTGTTGTTTTCGTTTTCCATGTATGTATTAACCGTCGATATATATTATTGATCATCGTTTGTCAGAATTAGACGTAACGTTTATGAGCAATACAAGAATCTATTCGACAACTACATTAACACTGCGAGGAAAACAATTGTATATCTTAAAATGTCAAGGAACTAAATATGACAATGATTTGTCAGTAATTATTATACTTTGATGCTCTCTTGTGCCTGTATTGTACATCTTGTTGCAAAACTAAAGTAAAATGTGTTGTTACTCACAACTGCTTCTCCATCGGTTGATTCCTCTGAACAATAGCAACCATTACAGTAAATATCTTCTACGTTCTCTCCCCGGGTCAGCATTTTGTCAAATACCAGGCATCCTGTAACATAAACGATGATAATGATGATGGTGATGAGAGTTGTTGAGCTTGCGATAACTTGATAGTGACAGTGATTGTTGTGTAGCTATCATAATACTCATGTTCATCCTCATACTTATCATTTGGTTTGGACTAAATACTAAAAGTATAGTGCTAGTTTAGAAACACTAGATCGAGAAGCTGCTGCAAACGCAGAAACAGTTGTAGTGGCTTGTTTTCTAGTAGCAATATTAATGCTATCTTTATGTAATTAAAACAGAATAGAGGAAAGGTAGGGTTTTAAACAACTAGCAAACAAACGCATTTAAAATACCTGGTTTACACAAACATTCCTGGTCATTGGTACTGTTGCACCATTTGTTGTTGCTGTCAACACAAAATTGACCACATTCGCATCCGCTGAAGTAGAGGAAATGGTATATTAAACGCTGAATTATGCGATGAGTGTAAACAATATGTCTGTCGGAAAAGGAAAAAATCTACATAGCAATATTCATTATACATTTTTATTTTTATCGATCTAATAATATATCAAGCTGATATATATATATATATATATATATATATATATATATATATATATATATATATATATATATATATGTATATATCTTTCCATCTTTATGTCCTTTTATAGTATGTATATATGCGTCCTCAACCTATTTCTCTCTATTTACACATGCAGCCTCAATTTGTCATCCATCTTCCTTTATAGTGCAATATGTATCTCTCCATCAAACAGCAATAATCTCTCTCTTTCATAACTTTAGTATATTTGATTTATAAAATGACAGAAATGTATCTATATGTAAAGCCACTCTATTTAAAAAGGATGTAGAATAAGAACAACTTACCCTTGCGGACAAACTGATAGAACATCTTTTAGAACAAAGCCCAACGTGATCACCGTAATTAAACCGAAGAACTTCATTTTCTGAAAAACAGACAGTGAGCTCTGATGAACTTAATAAATCACACATTTTAAACATTGTCTCATTTATCCACATTAACATACGTACACACAGACAAAATAAAAAAGGAGAATCAGAGAGAGAGAGAGAGAGAGAGAACGTTCGATGACGAGGAGAAAGGTACACTGACCTGTCTGCTTAATGATCAAAAGCGGTGGTGCTAACTGTCTGACAGTTTTCTTAGTTTATGCTCACAATCCTGGATGGACCCTTTATATGGAGAGCTGTTCAAGGTCATTGTATTCTTCTCTTTGTAAAGATCTTCTCTGTGCACTTTTCACCCTACTCTCCAATTGTCACGGCTGACCTTTTACACTGCCTCAGGGAATATTGTGAGGCTGGCGTTTGCACGTACATTAGTAGTCAACTGCCCATTTTGTCACTTTTAATATAAATCAGATGATTCGTTCAAACTAACAGGCACAGTGTCTATCAGGTGTTAAAAGATATTCTTCAGACATCATGCCCTGTTTTTGCTGTTCAAAATAAGAAAGCAAAACGCACAAAAAACGCAGAGAAGACAGTCACAATATTGAGTGTTGATGCTCTATGAATCTAAGCACATACTTTAGTAGATATTATGGGTAATAGAAATATAGACAGGCATATTTCAGACTGTTCTGAATATTCATTTTGGTTACATATAAACGAGGGAAAGAATATAATTTTGTAGAAAAATCGTGGCGTTGCTTTACAAATATTCAAAACAATTTGGCCTGATTCAGCTGAACACACAAATATCTAGAAATAACGGGTCTATGTTCGTTGGATTTTTCTTGCTTACGAGAGAGAGAGAGAGAGAGAGAGAGAGAGAGAGAGAGAGCGACAGACAGAGAAAGAAAGATAGATATAAAGACAGAGAGTAAGAGAAAAAGAGATATATAGAAGGAGAGCGAGAGAGAGAGAGAGTTAGAGTGATGTTGGAGGTTTAGAGGTAATTTTAATTCATGAAAGCACTGAATACAAAAGCTTACCTACATGGGCGAACATTTGTAATGTTTCGGTAACACCTTTTTGTACCGTGTTCATCCATTCTTTTGTTTTCTTATGTGTTTTATTCTCGAATGTAACCACGTTAACTGCTACTCACAAGGCGTTTGTCAAAACGAGATTTTCCACTTTTCCATGAACTTCCTTGACTTTTTCATATTTGGGAGGTAGATTTGGAAAGGGGTAAAATGCTCACTTAAACATATATTCCTTAAGCCCTTGTCCATAGCAAGTCATTGAGATTCTGGAGGAGCACAAAACATGTACACATTTGTGTTACGTTTGTATTTGCAGAAAAAATGTTCCACGCCAGGAAAGCAGGGAAGAAATAAGTGTGTATATCATACTATTCTAGATAAGAGTTTATACAGGGATGTAATTTTCCGTGTTATATGTTTATATTTGAAGTCAGGGAAGCAATATTAAGAATGAGTGGCGACAAATTTATCACTTTTCATCAGAAAGCTAGGGTAGATTTGGCCAAGTAAGGAGATATTTATAGTTAATAACAGGGAATGTACGCTCAGAATGAAGCCAAGAGTCATAGGCAAGGACTTGTTCATTGTTTTAGAAACAAAGAAAAGACACCCAGTCTTTATTGCAGAAGAAAAATTGTACAACTATCTAATCTTAGATTAATGTGTTAATCAAACATACGTTTGATCACATTCAAAATATTATTTTTCCTTCTACAGAGCAGCGACCCTCTCCGTCCACCAACACTGCATTCCAATAATTATTTAGTGACCTATATTTGCAACGCTTTAAATTCCACTAGCATAATTAAATATTAATCTCTTTGGTTGTAAGTTCCGTGACATCTCTTCTATTTCCAAGATTATAAAACAGCACACAAAATTTCGTGGTGTCGTGTACACTGATTTGTTTCAGACAAGAGTTAACCTTTTCTTTTACTTCGAGATCATTTATATTTTAAATACCTAATAATAGGGGATCATAAAATCAAATCAGAGAAAGTCTGTGTTTTCTCAGGCAATCTATGAGCCTGAAATTGTATTGTTTTTAAACTTTAAAAGCCCTACTCAGACCCAAACCATTTACAAAATTAAAGGGTTGGTCGTAAAAATATCAAAGGTTAATAGAGGATAATAAAATCACTGAGTCATTTGTAAATTATATCTTCAAAATGCCCTAACTTTACTTTTGTCGCAATTAAAATTAAGTATAGCAATTAACACACACTATTTATCATATAAATTCTCTTAAATATCAAGACAAACATTACTCTTTAAACCATTGGGTTTTCAAATTAATAATATAAACTATCCTTTATGTAAAGATGCAAGTACACATTTCAACCTGTGAACTTGTGCACTTGTTGCAATAAATTCATCACAGTGATTCCTAAAATAAGTTGAGTAGATAAATGAACTTTCGCCTGACACGAACTGTTTATATGTCAATGTACGTTGCATCAAATGTAAAAGAAACACACCCAGTCAGTGTAGATGCCATTTACTTTCCAAATCTTCAATTAAGCAATGACTTACTTTAGCTTGGTTAATTTTGGTATAGGAGCACATTTAAATTATTTAATTCTACATAGAGTGATTGCATGGCAGGACATAGAGCCACATCTTTCTGGTCTAAAGTTCGGAGCGCTAACCATACTAATAACAACAGAAACAACTACACAGGTATATATATTTACACGTAAATGACTTTAGGGACACTAAAAAGAGAACACATGCATCAGAAAACATATGGAATACATTTCCAATGATCTGAATTAGTTATAGTTGTTTATAATTTCTTTAGATCATTCTGAAAACCTAAATTATTGAACAATTATACATCTGGTGATCTTGAATGTCAGTCATCGTGAAACACTTTGCTTCCATAAGGGATTGTTTCAGCTTCAATCAAGGCAAATAATCGTGATCACTACAATTGCTTTAGACACGTATCCCAATGACACGATCTTTTTCAGAAAATCAACTCCTCTCAAGCAACTGTCTATATAGCATTAACTGTCAAGTACTTTCAAGGCCGAAATCTTTTAATTTAAAATTCAAACACTTTTATATTTCTTAACGATTTGCTTGAGTCCTATAAACCTAGCTATACTGATTGGAATAGTAACATCGCAAGTATGTGATCACAGTAAAGTGGTTAGTAATCTATATTACGTTTGCGTGCTATCAACAACAAAATAAAATGTATAGACTGCTTGTTTGTTACAACGTAAACAATGGCGGTGTGCGAACCCTTCTGTATGGCGCAAAAGTAAGTGACCCGAATGTCAGACAATATACTAACTACTTATATGAAGCATTATAGTTTATTTTGTAGTCAATACCTTCACTGAATTAACTATTGTTCTATTTCAGTTATTTACCCATAAATGGTAATTGAGATTTTTTCTGCTAATGTTATCTAGTCTAATCATCAAACACTGCTAATATTTTTATATTGCATGTTATATAAAACTGTATCTCTCTTGGTCTGTCTGACTGAGTCAATATATCAAATAAAATGAAAAGTATATTATTAAATCGGCAGAATGAGGACAAATGTTTGCGAAATGCTTTTCATTCTGAAATAGATCCAATAATTTCTATGAAGCAACTCAAATCTATCAATGTAAATAGGCGTGTACTTGGAATATGTATAGGTGATTTCTTATATATTTCGATCAAGGCCCTTAACACAAAGATAGACGAAGATAGTGTTTTAACTTTTTTCGCTGCAAAATGGAACATTTTGCAACCTAAAAATACCTTAGCAGAAAAACATATATCTCGGGGAAATATTTGCAGTACCAGTGCCGGACAGACAGTTTGTATTATTAATCATCTTGATACTACACAATGTGTCTATATCAAAATAACTAATCAGAAGACTTCGGGAAAAGAATTAAGAACTAATTCTCAATGTTGATGTTAAAACAAAGAACAACTTGCCCTCTCCCAATGTTTTAAATGAACCGACCATTTCGATTCAGTATTAGTAAATTGCACTGAATCGATAACAAATGATCGTAATATTGTTTGTCCCCTGTAATTGAATAGTAAGCCATTGTCTGCCAAAACGATCGATTGTCTTGGGTTTTATTTTTGCTCCAAGGAGTGGTGACCAGACCTGAAAGGTGTAACGTCTTGCCAGGTCTCTGCTGGCGGTCAACCAAGTTTACATTTCAGATTCCCACAGCGGTACATAGGAGCAGCATTATTATTTGCAAATAGTCAGCCTTGAAACAGATTTACACTTGGGCTGACGAACTTTCTTTACCTTTATAGCTTTATGTAGAGTTGGAGGGCGGCTATAGAGATCGAGAGAATGTAATCACCTACTTTTTAATATAATAAATCACAGGATGTAACTGTTTTGGCATTATGTGTAGATAGTCCGCATCATTTTAATATGTCGGGATATAGCCCTGTGGCAACCCTTATGCATAGTATAGCCAATATAAGTATTTTGAACAGATTAGATGATAATTATTTTCGGTTTCTTCCAAACGTATGCATATGTAACGTTGGCGGTGCAGTTAAACTTAGTGATGCTGGATGTAGGAATTTTCAATCCACCGTGTCAACATACATACAAAAGCAAGCTAATTATACGGGTTTGAAGCCTGGCAATACGAACTTTAATCCTTTGCTATGGGGTAATGCATGTGAGTATTGTTTATACCACTGGAAGATCGCCTATAGAAGCACATAAGAAAGTTAAACACTCTGATTTAACAATTACCGCATATATTAATACACTACACACTCGCGAACGTAAGTATTAGTCTAGGGCCAATTATTCTTGCCTATTTGTAAGACAAAGAAGCAGTGTTGAGTATGGCAAACAAGCTGGTGGAAAAATTACAGTGGATACAGAGCTATCTCTTTTCATGAAAACAATTGAGGACGCTTTAGCGAAGAAACGGATATTTTAAGAACCTCGACCAATGGGCCAATGATGTAATCAAGAATCAGAGATAAACTCATGTTCTCTCTTTTAGATAGGCGAAAAAATATGACCCTCTTTATCGCAGGAAACAAAATGCACAAGGATTCAATGTCACATTCGAGTATGAATTAGACAAATGTTTTTTTACACACAAACTGTTGTTTATCACTATGCATAGGTGCAACCCTCTTTGCCATTCAAATAATTCTGTATTATCTAATAGTTTTAAATCAGTTCACTTTCACCAACATACATATATATTAATCTCTATGGTTTGAAATACTATTACATCCTATGTATTATGTACACATCTTCTTTATCAGTCTTGCACTATTACATTTATGACAGCTTAAAACCTCACATTACATTGTGTGGGGTGGTGGTGAACTGATTTTTGTCCAGGAAAAAGGCAATTTTATTCATTAACCTCCAGAACATTTAATGTTTTTAGCGAATCTAGAAATACACAATTTATCAACACAACTGAGATAAATAATGTTTTCTCAAGGTATCTATGAGTAAGAAATTTAATTACATTCAACTTTAAAAGCCATAATGAAACAATTTAAATGGTTTGTCACAACCATCCCAAAATGAATAGAATATTACAAAATCAAGTAATTGCTGGTAAATCATATATTCAAAATCTTGTAACTCTAGGTTTTAAATTCAAAAGCATTATATGAAATGAATCAATCTTTTGCAGTTTTGCTATCTCGTAAGCCACCACAATCTTCAATGTTATGTCCCTCTAAGTTCTTCAAGCATTCCCTGATTTATCGCCTATCAGTGAAAACCAGTTCATTGATAATATAAAATCATGTATGAAAAAAAAAAAAAAGCCAAAATGTAGACACTTGTGTTCTAGTTAATATATAATATATTCTCTTGAATAAAAATACATTTAGAACTCAGTCTTTGAATCACATGATTTCACCTTTCAAAACGAAAACCTGCTTATGTACTATTCATGTATTATTCATGTACATGCACAATTGAACTTGTGAACTTGTTGTACAGAGCTTAGAGCCTTGCGTCCTAAAATTAGTTTTGTATATACACAATAATAAATTGACCATAAATGTTCTTGATGACAATGTACTTGATTTCAAATGGACAAAAAACACTCCCAGCCGATGTTGATGCTATAAACGTTACATGCCTTCAATTAAATAATGCTTTATTTTAGGGGGTTCTTTCGAATACATCAGCACATTTAAATCACATCATTGACATGGAAAGATCTCATGGCAGGACACCTATTTTTGGTTGCGAGTTCGGAACAATAACTACTAAGTCATCGCTTGATCTGCCTCCAACACTCCGAGATCAGTCTAGTGAGTCGGGCCTACATGCCTCGGGAGGAATGAACAAGGAAAACACTTATAATCAGATTTATCATTCCGTTAAAGAGGAGATACTCTTTTGGGTTTTATATAGTGAAAAAATAGGTACCATCAAGATAAAGTAGCCGAACTTGTGCCCAACGCCTTTTGTCGCTTTATGGAGAATACAAGCAAATGCCAAAATAACAAATTAAGCAAACTTGTTTTTATTTAACTGCGATAATAATAGCAATAATAATAATAATACCTCTAACAACAGTTGCATTGGTTAGATGTATGAAATTATTTGATGTTATAGACACTTACAAGAAAACAAACAAAAAGATGATAATCCAAATGAAATACAGTTTCTAAAGTCACAATTTTAGGTTATGCTGAATTGTTGGCTGTTTGCCATTGTATAGGTCATTCTGAAAAAACCTAAATCATTGATCATTTATACACCTGGTGATCTTGACTGAACTCAAAGTGAAACAATTCGCCTCGAATAAGGATTTTGTTCTGCTTCAGTCAAGGCAAATAATAAACATTACTACAATTGCTTTAGAAAATTATGCAAAGGACACAATCAAACACAAATGAAGGATATTCAAGCACTTTCTACGTAGCATGAACTGTCAAGCACTTTCATGGTCTACGTATTTAATTTTATAATTTAAGCAAGTTTAAAATTTTCATTAACTACAAAGATAGTAATATCCATAACAATGTATCAATATGATGGCGTTAGTGATCATTAATATGTTTATACGCTATCAAACCAACTTAGTATGTATAATCCGCTTGTTTGTTACATGGAAACAATGTTGTTGTTCGAAACTCTTAGTATCTGTCAATAGTCACTGACCTAAATGTCAGACAAGTGAGCGTTTATCTATATATGAAACAAGTTAGTGTAGTCTTGAGTCAACACCATCGTTGACTTAATAACCGTTCTTTTTCAATCATTTACATATAACTGGTAAGTTATATTTTAATCGTTTATGTTATAACTTTAATCTGCGATATCCAATCGGCTAAAAATCTATATTGCATCTTATATCGAGTTACATTTCCGTCTGTCTTTTGGTGTCTGTCAGTCAATCTGTCAATGAATCAAGTAAAATTAAAATGTATATGATATCGGCAGTATGAATGTAGCAATTTTTGCGAGATGGTCTTCTTCTTTAAATTGGAACCGTGATTTTGTGGAACCAATGAAATGTCTCAAACAAAAGGTAATTTAAGAATGTTGTGCTCCAAATGGTTCCCCAACCCAGATATTCACCGTGATATAGTTGAAGAACCGATCATGAAAGTCTGCACAAAATGTATTTGCAATTTCTCTACCAACATATTTGGAATCAAGAGCTTGGTGGAATAGGTTCCTTAATCTCATTGTATTTTTACCAAAAGCTCGTAATTGTAAAATAATTAATTCGAACAAAATCCAATATATTCCATTCATATTTGTTCGACATACGAGCATGCACAATGTCTGGTCTGATTTGACTCCGATGCTACAGCCAAACAGCATAAAGTTCCTTGTTGATTTGTATTGCAGTTTTCGCTGTTTCAAAAATGGTACACCAGCTGCAGTAAATGATCCATGATCAAAAACAAAAGGCCAAAAAATGAGGTAATGTTTACCGAATTGAAGTGTGAGTAATATCACTATATGAATTTATCATATATCAGATTTTGTTACAGGAGAAAAGTACGAATAAAGTGAATTATATTTTTTTCATAAAATGTTTTAACGGAAAACTAATGTGTTATTATAAACAACTAATTATACGAAGCTAATTTAATATCATAAATTTATTGTTACCGTTACGTCGCATCTATCAGTCTGTCTGTCTGTCTCTCTCTCTGTATATCTATCTATCTATCTATCTATCTATATATACATATACATATATATATATATATATATATATATATATATATATATATATATAGAGAGAGAGAGAGAGAGAGAGAGAGAGAGAGAGAGTGAGAGAGATACAATACAAATCATTTGGCGAATAACAATCCTTTCAAATGCACTGGATTAAGCAAGGGATCACGTGTGTCAAACACGTCCGCCCGATATGAATATTCGGCCAACGATGGAAAAATTCCCATAAATGCAATTCCAAACACCACGCGTAGGTTATTTTTCCCTCAGAAGGCTCGAAGTGACATATGAAAATTTTTGCGAGTGAATCCCATAGGACAGTATGACTTAAAATATTTATAAATCTGTTTTAAAGGTAGAATAATATAAAATATCTGTACTAAAAGGTAATTTTCCATCATTCACATAACGTTTAGAAGGTCTGGGAGAGATCCTCGAAAAGCACTCGTTTACTCTATTGTAAATTGGCTTTTCTGATTTTAAATTACTCGGACAAATGTCCATTGGAAGCATTAATTACGTGGCTTAATTCATGTTAATTTTGCCACTCACAGTATTTCCAATGTAACTTGTTGCGTATGTGGATTATTTTTTGGTTGGTTATTATCCTGCATGAAGAGCTTTGAAGATCCATTGACTGCAATATCAATAAAATAAACTAAAGAAAACTACAACTTGAGTAAGATACTTGGCCATTAATACACATCGGCTGATAAAGTCACTCCTTACGTACGGTCATTACAGTGGGTTGATAAGTCATCTACATCATTGTATTAAATAACTAACAAAACAATGAAAGTCGCGTGAAGGCAGAATTTTAAACAATGAAAATCGCGTGAAGGTATTCTTTTTACTTGTACATAACTAAAGTGTAGCTGCAAAAGTGTCTTTAGCGAAGCTTGCTCTTTCGGCACATACGTATACAAATAAAACTAGGATTTATTAAACAACAGTGCGGACACAACCAAAGGATTCGGGCTAAGGAATCCCATTAACTTGCGATTGAGGGATCGTGTGATTGTTAAATGATTGGAATATATTAATATAGGCTGTACATTAAAATTCGAAGTTGGTATTGTAAGCTTCTTCACTGCGAAATGGAAGGTTTACAACATGAAAATAATTTAGCAGAAAAAAGCGTGCATTTATCGAGCCTAATATCACGGGCAAATATTTGCTGCACCCCTGATGGATAAACAGTTTATATTATTTATCATGATGATACTGCAAAATGTGTCGATCTCAGACTAACTACTGGCGAGTTTTCGGGAAATAAATTAGGAATTCCATTCTCAATGTTGATGTTAAACAAACAACTTCCCCTCACCAGATTTTATGACAGCTCCGACCGTTTCGATTCATTATCAATACATTATACAGACTCCACAAACAAATCATCATAACCTTGTTTGTCTCCTGTATCTTCAAGGCAAGAATTTGCCTTTCCAATATTCAAACTTTAAAAACGATTAATTGACTTTCTTTTGCTCCAAGTAGTGGTGTCTATATCTAGAATGTGTTGCGTCAGTCCAGCTTTCTGATGACCATTATCCCTATATACCTTCAATTTAAGATCCCTACAATGTTGCACAGGAGAGAAATTATATCTTTCAGAGAGGCGGTCTTGAAAGGTGCTTACGTTTAGGTCAAATAATTTTACATTCCTAAAATCCATAGGTTCCGGTGGTTTGATGTAGTATTGGGATGGAGCAAATGGACTCACTTACTTTCTGATATCATGCATAACAAGAACACCCTATTTTGTCATTATATGGACAGTACTATTCAGCAGCCTACATACATTTAGTAGTGTCTACATACAATCCAGTAGTAACCGGTGTGAATAGTATTGTCTAAACTCGCTAATAACGAATATTTTCCTTATTTACACTTCTTGTCTTTCTCTTGCCCAGCCAAATGTGAAGGAAAAAAGCCTTCTCTAAAACATTTGCAAAAATGTGACTCATCTACTTTGACAAAAACAGTCAATGTATCCTTTCCATGTCTTACATGATTATGCTTTAAATTGTTAGTTTCTATCTCTTCTATCCCTTTTATTCCAGTATGCTTTCTGATTTACTTTGTCAAGGAAACTGGCACTAACCAATTGATTCCTATTACTGTTCTCATCCACATCATCCTTTTAGGATTATGGCCTAGTTCCTAATAGCAAGATTATGTCTCATATGAATAATGAGCAAGATTTGCACTGCTCTTGTTGATTACGTTTTGAACGAGAAGACGAATTAACTAGGATGTTAGGAAAACGATATTTGATATATTCCCAGGAATAAACGTTCAAATCATTTTCAAATTTTCCTTTTAGTGCCGCTGTTAATACTCACTGACGATCTGTGTCAAAGTGTGATAGACATAATTATTTCAATTTACAACAAACATTTATGTATCTTGTAGAACATACGTGTTGGTTGCTGCTTGTAAATGTAGAGAGAACGTAAAGGACAATTTGTCAGGACCAAACTATCAAGTATCAACAAACTCAAACAGCTAAGTGTAGTATGTTGAAGAAACCAAACGGAATTTCACTCTTTGAATTGATAGATCTTTTTGGCAGACCCAGTTTCAAAGACAAAACAAACATCCGTCTCAACAGCTTATTATACACCGAGGAAAAGTTCGTTAGGAAATGACTGATATTTAGCACAGCATCTACTGGTCTAAGTAGCATGGAACAAAAGAGATATAATTTTTCAGGAATTTAAAATAATTTCAACTTAATAATGATAACATTCAGACGGTGTCCAATTGTATGATATTTATTCAAAATCCATAAATATTCTGAGCAACAATTGAAATTGATTCAAAAGATCTGTTTGTATGTTTGTTTCGCTCCGGATATAATGTGGTTCTCACAATGAAATACTTATATATATCCATCCTTTATTCACCTTGCTTATATATTTATTGTTGACAAGATTTATGTGGCGCATATAATATATAAACATTAACATGTATAATCATTGCAGAAAATAAAACAATCCATATAATGACATCCAACGTAGTGTAATTTCAAACATACAAATTTCATTTTCAATCTTTACATTTTCGATAAAGTTCACTACAATTTGAATCGGAGAGAGGCAGCTCTACTAATTAGGGTCTGTGGTTTCTGCAAAGTAAAGCAAACATTGACTTTATTAAACTATCGAAATAAATTTTATGCGTTGACTTGATGGGTTATGTTCTCTTAAAATTATTTATCAAAATATCTTCCATTACAGTGGAAATGAAACTTTGACGATTTGAAAGATGAATACCATTATAATATAACTTGATACGCGTGTCCCCAAGCAAACACATGTAATGTAAAGATTGTATTTACTATCAAATTTAAGGGATCTGTAAATAGACAGCTGCTAATTATTATTATACCCGGACAACATGAAGCAATTATGTCTACGCATTGGGAATCAGAACTACTAGGACCGTGCTTACAAAGGTTCCGGCATCGAATTGATCATAAACGTTTTTAAATAATTATTACTTTAGGATAACTCGATATGTTTACATGAAAGTCTTGTTTACCGCACACAAAATATAACATAATATAATACAATATAATATAATATAATATAATATAATATAATATAATATAATATAATATAATATAATGAAATATAATATAAGATAATATAACATAAAATAATATAATATAATATAGTAGTATAATATTATTTAATACCTGTTTGTATAGTGGACACCTCATCCTCTTCGCAATTTGGACTTTCATTATCAGGATGAGGATAGTCGACTTCTATAGTAAGATTACTAAACAGACACCAAGCACGACGAGTACACTGAAACAAGAGATATGTTCAGTTTTTCATTTCAGTCACCATGGAAGAAAGAATGAGTCAAACAGGCGAGGATTGGAAAAAAGTAATATAATCATGGTACACTTAAAATACAAGAATCTATCTTTGTTTTATTAATGGGCAAGAGAGAGAGAGAGAGAGAGAGAGAGAGAGATAGAGAGAGAGAGAGAGCAAACAATCCAAAAGCTTAATCCTAGTTTTTAATATCTCTTTCCAGCTATGGTTTTAAATAATCGATAGCCCACATTGGTTAAGACGGGATATAAGGAACTGATAAAAGTCAAATATTTGGAATGTGGGTCGGATTTGACTTGTCTAGTAAGAGACATTCGAGCTAAAATAATTCAAAAAATGTTGCTAACCTGAGCACAGGTTCTGCTGCAAAAGTGATAGTAAATCTACGATTGGCAGAAAATCGATGCATTATATAGGTCGCATTACACTATAATTCATTTCCTTTAGCATTTGCTTCGTCCTTCTATAACCCCAGGGCATTAGATAGAAAATCAAATTGATAAACGTTATATTAATTACGTTAAGTACTGACATTTAAACAGCGTCATTACTGCCTTTTGTCATTGTGCACTGTCTTCAACAATTTGTCGTTAAACCAAATGATCAGATTTGTAAATGGAAGTGACTTTACTCCAGCCTATATATATAAGCGTTAAAGAAAGTGACGATGATTTATCAGATATTTTGTTGTTGTTTTCGTTTTCCATGTATGTATTAACCGTCGATATATATTATTGATCATCGTTTGTCAGAATTAGACGTAACGTTTATGAGCAATACAAGAATCTATTCGACAACTACATTAACACTGCGAGGAAAACAATTGTATATCTTAAAATGTCAAGGAACTAAATATGACAATGATTTGTCAGTAATTATTATACTTTGATGCTCTCTTGTGCCTGTATTGTACATCTTGTTGCAAAACTAAAGTAAAATGTGTTGTTACTCACAACTGCTTCTCCATCGGTTGATTCCTCTGAACAATAGCAACCATTACAGTAAATATCTTCTACGTTCTCTCCCCGGGTCAGCATTTTGTCAAATACCAGGCATCCTGTAACATAAACGATGATAATGATGATGGTGATGAGAGTTGTTGAGCTTGCGATAACTTGATAGTGACAGTGATTGTTGTGTAGCTATCATAATACTCATGTTCATCCTCATACTTATCATTTGGTTTGGACTAAATACTAAAAGTATAGTGCTAGTTTAGAAACACTAGATCGAGAAGCTGCTGCAAACGCAGAAACAGTTGTAGTGGCTTGTTTTCTAGTAGCAATATTAATGCTATCTTTATGTAATTAAAACAGAATAGAGGAAAGGTAGGGTTTTAAACAACTAGCAAACAAACGCATTTAAAATACCTGGTTTACACAAACATTCCTGGTCATTGGTACTGTTGCACCATTTGTTGTTGCTGTCAACACAAAATTGACCACATTCGCATCCGCTGAAGTAGAGGAAATGGTATATTAAACGCTGAATTATGCGATGAGTGTAAACAATATGTCTGTCGGAAAAGGAAAAAATCTACATAGCAATATTCATTATACATTTTTATTTTTATCGATCTAATAATATATCAAGCTGATATATATATATATATATATATATATATATATATATGTATATATCTTTCCATCTTTATGTCCTTTTATAGTATGTATATATGCGTCCTCAACCTATTTCTCTCTATTTACACATGCAGCCTCAATTTGTCATCCATCTTCCTTTATAGTGCAATATGTATCTCTCCATCAAACAGCAATAATCTCTCTCTTTCATAACTTTAGTATATTTGATTTATAAAATGACAGAAATGTATCTATATGTAAAGCCACTCTATTTAAAAAGGATGTAGAATAAGAACAACTTACCCTTGCGGACAAACTGATAGAACATCTTTTAGAACAAAGCCCAACGTGATCACCGTAATTAAACCGAAGAACTTCATTTTCTGAAAAACAGACAGTGAGCTCTGATGAACTTAATAAATCACACATTTTAAACATTGTCTCATTTATCCACATTAACATACGTACACACAGACAAAATAAAAAAGGAGAATCAGAGAGAGAGAGAGAGAGAGAGAACGTTCGATGACGAGGAGAAAGGTACACTGACCTGTCTGCTTAATGATCAAAAGCGGTGGTGCTAACTGTCTGACAGTTTTCTTAGTTTATGCTCACAATCCTGGATGGACCCTTTATATGGAGAGCTGTTCAAGGTCATTGTATTCTTCTCTTTGTAAAGATCTTCTCTGTGCACTTTTCACCCTACTCTCCAATTGTCACGGCTGACCTTTTACACTGCCTCAGGGAATATTGTGAGGCTGGCGTTTGCACGTACATTAGTAGTCAACTGCCCATTTTGTCACTTTTAATATAAATCAGATGATTCGTTCAAACTAACAGGCACAGTGTCTATCAGGTGTTAAAAGATATTCTTCAGACATCATGCCCTGTTTTTGCTGTTCAAAATAAGAAAGCAAAACGCACAAAAAACGCAGAGAAGACAGTCACAATATTGAGTGTTGATGCTCTATGAATCTAAGCACATACTTTAGTAGATATTATGGGTAATAGAAATATAGACAGGCATATTTCAGACTGTTCTGAATATTCATTTTGGTTACATATAAACGAGGGAAAGAATATAATTTTGTAGAAAAATCGTGGCGTTGCTTTACAAATATTCAAAACAATTTGGCCTGATTCAGCTGAACACACAAATATCTAGAAATAACGGGTCTATGTTCGTTGGATTTTTCTTGCTTACGAGAGAGAGAGAGAGAGAGAGAGAGAGAGAGAGAGAGAGAGAGAGCGACAGACAGAGAAAGAAAGATAGATATAAAGACAGAGAGTAAGAGAAAAAGAGATATATAGAAGGAGAGCGAGAGAGAGAGAGTTAGAGTGATGTTGGAGGTTTAGAGGTAATTTTAATTCATGAAAGCACTGAATACAAAAGCTTACCTACATGGGCGAACATTTGTAATGTTTCGGTAACACCTTTTTGTACCGTGTTCATCCATTCTTTTGTTTTCTTATGTGTTTTATTCTCGAATGTAACCACGTTAACTGCTACTCACAAGGCGTTTGTCAAAACGAGATTTTCCACTTTTCCATGAACTTCCTTGACTTTTTCATATTTGGGAGGTAGATTTGGAAAGGGGTAAAATGCTCACTTAAACATATATTCCTTAAGCCCTTGTCCATAGCAAGTCATTGAGATTCTGGAGGAGCACAAAACATGTACACATTTGTGTTACGTTTGTATTTGCAGAAAAAATGTTCCACGCCAGGAAAGCAGGGAAGAAATAAGTGTGTATATCATACTATTCTAGATAAGAGTTTATACAGGGATGTAATTTTCCGTGTTATATGTTTATATTTGAAGTCAGGGAAGCAATATTAAGAATGAGTGGCGACAAATTTATCACTTTTCATCAGAAAGCTAGGGTAGATTTGGCCAAGTAAGGAGATATTTATAGTTAATAACAGGGAATGTACGCTCAGAATGAAGCCAAGAGTCATAGGCAAGGACTTGTTCATTGTTTTAGAAACAAAGAAAAGACACCCAGTCTTTATTGCAGAAGAAAAATTGTACAACTATCTAATCTTAGATTAATGTGTTAATCAAACATACGTTTGATCACATTCAAAATATTATTTTTCCTTCTACAGAGCAGCGACCCTCTCCGTCCACCAACACTGCATTCCAATAATTATTTAGTGACCTATATTTGCAACGCTTTAAATTCCACTAGCATAATTAAATATTAATCTCTTTGGTTGTAAGTTCCGTGACATCTCTTCTATTTCCAAGATTATAAAACAGCACACAAAATTTCGTGGTGTCGTGTACACTGATTTGTTTCAGACAAGAGTTAACCTTTTCTTTTACTTCGAGATCATTTATATTTTAAATACCTAATAATAGGGGATCATAAAATCAAATCAGAGAAAGTCTGTGTTTTCTCAGGCAATCTATGAGCCTGAAATTGTATTGTTTTTAAACTTTAAAAGCCCTACTCAGACCCAAACCATTTACAAAATTAAAGGGTTGGTCGTAAAAATATCAAAGGTTAATAGAGGATAATAAAATCACTGAGTCATTTGTAAATTATATCTTCAAAATGCCCTAACTTTACTTTTGTCGCAATTAAAATTAAGTATAGCAATTAACACACACTATTTATCATATAAATTCTCTTAAATATCAAGACAAACATTACTCTTTAAACCATTGGGTTTTCAAATTAATAATATAAACTATCCTTTATGTAAAGATGCAAGTACACATTTCAACCTGTGAACTTGTGCACTTGTTGCAATAAATTCATCACAGTGATTCCTAAAATAAGTTGAGTAGATAAATGAACTTTCGCCTGACACGAACTGTTTATATGTCAATGTACGTTGCATCAAATGTAAAAGAAACACACCCAGTCAGTGTAGATGCCATTTACTTTCCAAATCTTCAATTAAGCAATGACTTACTTTAGCTTGGTTAATTTTGCCATAGGAGCACATTTAAATTATTTAATTCTACATAGAGTGATTGCATGGCAGGACATAGAGCCACATCTTTCTGGTCTAAAGTTCGGAGCGCTAACCATACTAATAACAACAGAAACAACTACACAGGTATATATATTTACACGTAAATGACTTTAGGGACACTAAAAAGAGAACACATGCATCAGAAAACATATGGAATACATTTCCAATGATCTGAATTAGTTATAGTTGTTTATAATTTCTTTAGATCATTCTGAAAACCTAAATTATTGAACAATTATACATCTGGTGATCTTGAATGTCAGTCATCGTGAAACACTTTGCTTCCATAAGGGATTGTTTCAGCTTCAATCAAGGCAAATAATCGTGATCACTACAATTGCTTTAGACACGTATCCCAATGACACGATCTTTTTCAGAAAATCAACTCCTCTCAAGCAACTGTCTATATAGCATTAACTGTCAAGTACTTTCAAGGCCGAAATCTTTTAATTTAAAATTCAAACACTTTTATATTTCTTAACGATTTGCTTGAGTCCTATAAACCTAGCTATACTGATTGGAATAGTAACATCGCAAGTATGTGATCACAGTAAAGTGGTTAGTAATCTATATTACGTTTGCGTGCTATCAACAACAAAATAAAATGTATAGACTGCTTGTTTGTTACAACGTAAACAATGGCGGTGTGCGAACCCTTCTGTATGGCGCAAAAGTAAGTGACCCGAATGTCAGACAATATACTAACTACTTATATGAAGCATTATAGTTTATTTTGTAGTCAATACCTTCACTGAATTAACTATTGTTCTATTTCAGTTATTTACCCATAAATGGTAATTGAGATTTTTTCTGCTAATGTTATCTAGTCTAATCATCAAACACTGCTAATATTTTTATATTGCATGTTATATAAAACTGTATCTCTCTTGGTCTGTCTGACTGAGTCAATATATCAAATAAAATGAAAAGTATATTATTAAATCGGCAGAATGAGGACAAATGTTTGCGAAATGCTTTTCATTCTGAAATAGATCCAATAATTTCTATGAAGCAACTCAAATCTATCAATGTAAATAGGCGTGTACTTGGAATATGTATAGGTGATTTCTTATATATTTCGATCAAGGCCCTTAACACAAAGATAGACGAAGATAGTGTTTTAACTTTTTTCGCTGCAAAATGGAACATTTTGCAACCTAAAAATACCTTAGCAGAAAAACATATATCTCGGGGAAATATTTGCAGTACCAGTGCCGGACAGACAGTTTGTATTATTAATCATCTTGATACTACACAATGTGTCTATATCAAAATAACTAATCAGAAGACTTCGGGAAAAGAATTAAGAACTAATTCTCAATGTTGATGTTAAAACAAAGAACAACTTGCCCTCTCCCAATGTTTTAAATGAACCGACCATTTCGATTCAGTATTAGTAAATTGCACTGAATCGATAACAAATGATCGTAATATTGTTTGTCCCCTGTAATTGAATAGTAAGCCATTGTCTGCCAAAACGATCGATTGTCTTGGGTTTTATTTTTGCTCCAAGGAGTGGTGACCAGACCTGAAAGGTGTAACGTCTTGCCAGGTCTCTGCTGGCGGTCAACCAAGTTTACATTTCAGATTCCCACAGCGGTACATAGGAGCAGCATTATTATTTGCAAATAGTCAGCCTTGAAACAGATTTACACTTGGGCTGACGAACTTTCTTTACCTTTATAGCTTTATGTAGAGTTGGAGGGCGGCTATAGAGATCGAGAGAATGTAATCACCTACTTTTTAATATAATAAATCACAGGATGTAACTGTTTTGGCATTATGTGTAGATAGTCCGCATCATTTTAATATGTCGGGATATAGCCCTGTGGCAACCCTTATGCATAGTATAGCCAATATAAGTATTTTGAACAGATTAGATGATAATTATTTTCGGTTTCTTCCAAACGTATGCATATGTAACGTTGGCGGTGCAGTTAAACTTAGTGATGCTGGATGTAGGAATTTTCAATCCACCGTGTCAACATACATACAAAAGCAAGCTAATTATACGGGTTTGAAGCCTGGCAATACGAACTTTAATCCTTTGCTATGGGGTAATGCATGTGAGTATTGTTTATACCACTGGAAGATCGCCTATAGAAGCACATAAGAAAGTTAAACACTCTGATTTAACAATTACCGCATATATTAATACACTACACACTCGCGAACGTAAGTATTAGTCTAGGGCCAATTATTCTTGCCTATTTGTAAGACAAAGAAGCAGTGTTGAGTATGGCAAACAAGCTGGTGGAAAAATTACAGTGGATACAGAGCTATCTCTTTTCATGAAAACAATTGAGGACGCTTTAGCGAAGAAACGGATATTTTAAGAACCTCGACCAATGGGCCAATGATGTAATCAAGAATCAGAGATAAACTCATGTTCTCTCTTTTAGATAGGCGAAAAAATATGACCCTCTTTATCGCAGGAAACAAAATGCACAAGGATTCAATGTCACATTCGAGTATGAATTAGACAAATGTTTTTTTACACACAAACTGTTGTTTATCACTATGCATAGGTGCAACCCTCTTTGCCATTCAAATAATTCTGTATTATCTAATAGTTTTAAATCAGTTCACTTTCACCAACATACATATATATTAATCTCTATGGTTTGAAATACTATTACATCCTATGTATTATGTACACATCTTCTTTATCAGTCTTGCACTATTACATTTATGACAGCTTAAAACCTCACATTACATTGTGTGGGGTGGTGGTGAACTGATTTTTGTCCAGGAAAAAGGCAATTTTATTCATTAACCTCCAGAACATTTAATGTTTTTAGCGAATCTAGAAATACACAATTTATCAACACAACTGAGATAAATAATGTTTTCTCAAGGTATCTATGAGTAAGAAATTTAATTACATTCAACTTTAAAAGCCATAATGAAACAATTTAAATGGTTTGTCACAACCATCCCAAAATGAATAGAATATTACAAAATCAAGTAATTGCTGGTAAATCATATATTCAAAATCTTGTAACTCTAGGTTTTAAATTCAAAAGCATTATATGAAATGAATCAATCTTTTGCAGTTTTGCTATCTCGTAAGCCACCACAATCTTCAATGTTATGTCCCTCTAAGTTCTTCAAGCATTCCCTGATTTATCGCCTATCAGTGAAAACCAGTTCATTGATAATATAAAATCATGTATGAAAAAAAAAAAAACGCCAAAATGTAGACACTTGTGTTCTAGTTAATATATAATATATTCTCTTGAATAAAAATACATTTAGAACTCAGTCTTTGAATCACATGATTTCACCTTTCAAAACGAAAACCTGCTTATGTACTATTCATGTACTATTCATGTACATGCACAATTGAACTTGTGAACTTGTTGTACAGAGCTTAGAGCCTTGCGTCCTAAGATTAGTTTTGTATATACACAATAATAAATTGACCATAAATGTTCTTGATGACAATGTACTTGATTTCAAATGGACAAAAAACACTCCCAGCCGATGTTGATGCTATAAACGTTACATGCCTTCAATTAAATAATGCTTTATTTTAGGGGGTTCTTTCGAATACATCAGCACATTTAAATCACATCATTGACATGGAAAGATCTCATGGCAGGACACCTATTTTTGGTTGCGAGTTCGGAACAATAACTACTAAGTCATCGCTTGATCTGCCTCCAACACTCCGAGATCAGTCTAGTGAGTCGGGCCTACATGCCTCGGGAGGAATGAACAAGGAAAACACTTATAATCAGATTTATCATTCCGTTAAAGAGGAGATACTCTTTTGGGTTTTATATAGTGAAAAAATAGGTACCATCAAGATAAAGTAGCCGAACTTGTGCCCAACGCCTTTTGTCGCTTTATGGAGAATACAAGCAAATGCCAAAATAACAAATTAAGCAAACTTGTTTTTATTTAACTGCGATAATAATAGCAATAATAATAATAATACCTCTAACAACAGTTGCATTGGTTAGATGTATGAAATTATTTGATGTTATAGACACTTACAAGAAAACAAACAAAAAGATGATAATCCAAATGAAATACAGTTTCTAAAGTCACAATTTTAGGTTATGCTGAATTGTTGGCTGTTTGCCATTGTATAGGTCATTCTGAAAAAACCTAAATCATTGATCATTTATACACCTGGTGATCTTGACTGAACTCAAAGTGAAACAATTCGCCTCGAATAAGGATTTTGTTCTGCTTCAGTCAAGGCAAATAATAAACATTACTACAATTGCTTTAGAAAATTATGCAAAGGACACAATCAAACACAAATGAAGGATATTCAAGCACTTTCTACGTAGCATGAACTGTCAAGCACTTTCATGGTCTACGTATTTAATTTTATAATTTAAGCAAGTTTAAAATTTTCATTAACTACAAAGATAGTAATATCCATAACAATGTATCAATATGATGGCGTTAGTGATCATTAATATGTTTATACGCTATCAAACCAACTTAGTATGTATAATCCGCTTGTTTGTTACATGGAAACAATGTTGTTGTTCGAAACTCTTAGTATCTGTCAATAGTCACTGACCTAAATGTCAGACAAGTGAGCGTTTATCTATATATGAAACAAGTTAGTGTAGTCTTGAGTCAACACCATCGTTGACTTAATAACCGTTCTTTTTCAATCATTTACATATAACTGGTAAGTTATATTTTAATCGTTTATGTTATAACTTTAATCTGCGATATCCAATCGGCTAAAAATCTATATTGCATCTTATATCGAGTTACATTTCCGTCTGTCTTTTGGTGTCTGTCAGTCAATCTGTCAATGAATCAAGTAAAATTAAAATGTATATGATATCGGCAGTATGAATGTAGCAATTTTTGCGAGATGGTCTTCTTCTTTAAATTGGAACCGTGATTTTGTGGAACCAATGAAATGTCTCAAACAAAAGGTAATTTAAGAATGTTGTGCTCCAAATGGTTCCCCAACCCAGATATTCACCTTGATATAGTTGAAGAACCGATCATGAAAGTCTGCACAAAATGTATTTGCAATTTCTCTACCAACATATTTGGAATCAAGAGCTTGGTGGAATAGGTTCCTTAATCTCATTGTATTTTTACCAAAAGCTCGTAATTGTAAAATAATTAATTCGAACAAAATCCAATATATTCCATTCATATTTGTTCGACATACGAGCATGCACAATGTCTGGTCTGATTTGACTCCGATGCTACAGCCAAACAGCATAAAGTTCCTTGTTGATTTGTATTGCAGTTTTCGCTGTTTCAAAAATGGTACACCAGCTGCAGTAAATGATCCATGATCAAAAACAAAAGGCCAAAAAATGAGGTAATGTTTACCGAATTGAAGTGTGAGTAATATCACTATATGAATTTATCATATATCAGATTTTGTTACAGGAGAAAAGTACGAATAAAGTGAATTATATTTTTTTCATAAAATGTTTTAACGGAAAACTAATGTGTTATTATAAACAACTAATTATACGAAGCTAATTTAATATCATAAATTTATTGTTACCGTTACGTCGCATCTATCAGTCTGTCTGTCTGTCTCTCTCTCTGTATATCTATCTATCTATCTATCTATCTATATATACATATACATATATATATATATATATATATATATATATATATATATATATATATATATATAGAGAGAGAGAGAGAGAGAGAGAGAGAGAGAGAGAGTGAGAGAGATACAATACAAATCATTTGGCGAATAACAATCCTTTCAAATGCACTGGATTAAGCAAGGGATCACGTGTGTCAAACACGTCCGCCCGATATGAATATTCGGCCAACGATGGAAAAATTCCCATAAATGCAATTCCAAACACCACGCGTAGGTTATTTTTCCCTCAGAAGGCTCGAAGTGACATATGAAAATTTTTGCGAGTGAATCCCATAGGACAGTATGACTTAAAATATTTATAAATCTGTTTTAAAGGTAGAATAATATAAAATATCTGTACTAAAAGGTAATTTTCCATCATTCACATAACGTTTAGAAGGTCTGGGAGAGATCCTCGAAAAGCACTCGTTTACTCTATTGTAAATTGGCTTTTCTGATTTTAAATTACTCGGACAAATGTCCATTGGAAGCATTAATTACGTGGCTTAATTCATGTTAATTTTGCCACTCACAGTATTTCCAATGTAACTTGTTGCGTATGTGGATTATTTTTTGGTTGGTTATTATCCTGCATGAAGAGCTTTGAAGATCCATTGACTGCAATATCAATAAAATAAACTAAAGAAAACTACAACTTGAGTAAGATACTTGGCCATTAATACACATCGGCTGATAAAGTCACTCCTTACGTACGGTCATTACAGTGGGTTGATAAGTCATCTACATCATTGTATTAAATAACTAACAAAACAATGAAAGTCGCGTGAAGGCAGAATTTTAAACAATGAAAATCGCGTGAAGGTATTCTTTTTACTTGTACATAACTAAAGTGTAGCTGCAAAAGTGTCTTTAGCGAAGCTTGCTCTTTCGGCACATACGTATACAAATAAAACTAGGATTTATTAAACAACAGTGCGGACACAACCAAAGGATTCGGGCTAAGGAATCCCATTAACTTGCGATTGAGGGATCGTGTGATTGTTAAATGATTGGAATATATTAATATAGGCTGTACATTAAAATTCGAAGTTGGTATTGTAAGCTTCTTCACTGCGAAATGGAAGGTTTACAACATGAAAATAATTTAGCAGAAAAAAGCGTGCATTTATCGAGCCTAATATCACGGGCAAATATTTGCTGCACCCCTGATGGATAAACAGTTTATATTATTTATCATGATGATACTGCAAAATGTGTCGATCTCAGACTAACTACTGGCGAGTTTTCGGGAAATAAATTAGGAATTCCATTCTCAATGTTGATGTTAAACAAACAACTTCCCCTCACCAGATTTTATGACAGCTCCGACCGTTTCGATTCATTATCAATACATTATACAGACTCCACAAACAAATCATCATAACCTTGTTTGTCTCCTGTATCTTCAAGGCAAGAATTTGCCTTTCCAATATTCAAACTTTAAAAACGATTAATTGACTTTCTTTTGCTCCAAGTAGTGGTGTCTATATCTAGAATGTGTTGCGTCAGTCCAGCTTTCTGATGACCATTATCCCTATATACCTTCAATTTAAGATCCCTACAATGTTGCACAGGAGAGAAATTATATCTTTCAGAGAGGCGGTCTTGAAAGGTGCTTACGTTTAGGTCAAATAATTTTACATTCCTAAAATCCATAGGTTCCGGTGGTTTGATGTAGTATTGGGATGGAGCAAATGGACTCACTTACTTTCTGATATCATGCATAACAAGAACACCCTATTTTGTCATTATATGGACAGTACTATTCAGCAGCCTACATACATTTAGTAGTGTCTACATACAATCCAGTAGTAACCGGTGTGAATAGTATTGTCTAAACTCGCTAATAACGAATATTTTCCTTATTTACACTTCTTGTCTTTCTCTTGCCCAGCCAAATGTGAAGGAAAAAAGCCTTCTCTAAAACATTTGCAAAAATGTGACTCATCTACTTTGACAAAAACAGTCAATGTATCCTTTCCATGTCTTACATGATTATGCTTTAAATTGTTAGTTTCTATCTCTTCTATCCCTTTTATTCCAGTATGCTTTCTGATTTACTTTGTCAAGGAAACTGGCACTAACCAATTGATTCCTATTACTGTTCTCATCCACATCATCCTTTTAGGATTATGGCCTAGTTCCTAATAGCAAGATTATGTCTCATATGAATAATGAGCAAGATTTGCACTGCTCTTGTTGATTACGTTTTGAACGAGAAGACGAATTAACTAGGATGTTAGGAAAACGATATTTGATATATTCCCAGGAATAAACGTTCAAATCATTTTCAAATTTTCCTTTTAGTGCCGCTGTTAATACTCACTGACGATCTGTGTCAAAGTGTGATAGACATAATTATTTCAATTTACAACAAACATTTATGTATCTTGTAGAACATACGTGTTGGTTGCTGCTTGTAAATGTAGAGAGAACGTAAAGGACAATTTGTCAGGACCAAACTATCAAGTATCAACAAACTCAAACAGCTAAGTGTAGTATGTTGAAGAAACCAAACGGAATTTCACTCTTTGAATTGATAGATCTTTTTGGCAGACCCAGTTTCAAAGACAAAACAAACATCCGTCTCAACAGCTTATTATACACCGAGGAAAAGTTCGTTAGGAAATGACTGATATTTAGCACAGCATCTACTGGTCTAAGTAGCATGGAACAAAAGAGATATAATTTTTCAGGAATTTAAAATAATTTCAACTTAATAATGATAACATTCAGACGGTGTCCAATTGTATGATATTTATTCAAAATCCATAAATATTCTGAGCAACAATTGAAATTGATTCAAAAGATCTGTTTGTATGTTTGTTTCGCTCCGGATATAATGTGGTTCTCACAATGAAATACTTATATATATCCATCCTTTATTCACCTTGCTTATATATTTATTGTTGACAAGATTTATGTGGCGCATATAATATATAAACATTAACATGTATAATCATTGCAGAAAATAAAACAATCCATATAATGACATCCAACGTAGTGTAATTTCAAACATACAAATTTCATTTTCAATCTTTACATTTTCGATAAAGTTCACTACAATTTGAATCGGAGAGAGGCAGCTCTACTAATTAGGGTCTGTGGTTTCTGCAAAGTAAAGCAAACATTGACTTTATTAAACTATCGAAATAAATTTTATGCGTTGACTTGATGGGTTATGTTCTCTTAAAATTATTTATCAAAATATCTTCCATTACAGTGGAAATGAAACTTTGACGATTTGAAAGATGAATACCATTATAATATAACTTGATACGCGTGTCCCCAAGCAAACACATGTAATGTAAAGATTGTATTTACTATCAAATTTAAGGGATCTGTAAATAGACAGCTGCTAATTATTATTATACCCGGACAACATGAAGCAATTATGTCTACGCATTGGGAATCAGAACTACTAGGACCGTGCTTACAAAGGTTCCGGCATCGAATTGATCATAAACGTTTTTAAATAATTATTACTTTAGGATAACTCGATATGTTTACATGAAAGTCTTGTTTACCGCACACAAAATATAACATAATATAATACAATATAATATAATATAATATAATATAATATAATATAATATAATATAATATAATGAAATATAATATAAGATAATATAACATAAAATAATATAATATAATATAGTAGTATAATATTATTTAATACCTGTTTGTATAGTGGACACCTCATCCTCTTCGCAATTTGGACTTTCATTATCAGGATGAGGATAGTCGACTTCTATAGTAAGATTACTAAACAGACACCAAGCACGACGAGTACACTGAAACAAGAGATATGTTCAGTTTTTCATTTCAGTCACCATGGAAGAAAGAATGAGTCAAACAGGCGAGGATTGGAAAAAAGTAATATAATCATGGTACACTTAAAATACAAGAATCTATCTTTGTTTTATTAATGGGCAAGAGAGAGAGAGAGATAGAGAGAGAGAGAGAGAGCAAACAATCCAAAAGCTTAATCCTAGTTTTTAATATCTCTTTCCAGCTATGGTTTTAAATAATCGATAGCCCACATTGGTTAAGACGGGATATAAGGAACTGATAAAAGTCAAATATTTGGAATGTGGGTCGGATTTGACTTGTCTAGTAAGAGACATTCGAGCTAAAATAATTCAAAAAATGTTGCTAACCTGAGCACAGGTTCTGCTGCAAAAGTGATAGTAAATCTACGATTGGCAGAAAATCGATGCATTATATAGGTCGCATTACACTATAATTCATTTCCTTTAGCATTTGCTTCGTCCTTCTATAACCCCAGGGCATTAGATAGAAAATCAAATTGATAAACGTTATATTAATTACGTTAAGTACTGACATTTAAACAGCGTCATTACTGCCTTTTGTCATTGTGCACTGTCTTCAAGAATTTGTCGTTAAACCAAATGATCAGATTTGTAAATGGAAGTGACTTTACTCCAGCCTATATATATAAGCGTTAAAGAAAGTGACGATGATTTATCAGATATTTTGTTGTTGTTTTCGTTTTCCATGTATGTATTAACCGTCGATATATATTATTGATCATCGTTTGTCAGAATTAGACGTAACGTTTATGAGCAATACAAGAATCTATTCGACAACTACATTAACACTGCGAGGAAAACAATTGTATATCTTAAAATGTCAAGGAACTAAATATGACAATGATTTGTCAGTAATTATTATACTTTGATGCTCTCTTGTGCCTGTATTGTACATCTTGTTGCAAAACTAAAGTAAAATGTGTTGTTACTCACAACTGCTTCTCCATCGGTTGATTCCTCTGAACAATAGCAACCATTACAGTAAATATCTTCTACGTTCTCTCCCCGGGTCAGCATTTTGTCAAATACCAGGCATCCTGTAACATAAACGATGATAATGATGATGGTGATGAGAGTTGTTGAGCTTGCGATAACTTGATAGTGACAGTGATTGTTGTGTAGCTATCATAATACTCATGTTCATCCTCATACTTATCATTTGGTTTGGACTAAATACTAAAAGTATAGTGCTAGTTTAGAAACACTAGATCGAGAAGCTGCTGCAAACGCAGAAACAGTTGTAGTGGCTTGTTTTCTAGTAGCAATATTAATGCTATCTTTATGTAATTAAAACAGAATAGAGGAAAGGTAGGGTTTTAAACAACTAGCAAACAAACGCATTTAAAATACCTGGTTTACACAAACATTCCTGGTCATTGGTACTGTTGCACCATTTGTTGTTGCTGTCAACACAAAATTGACCACATTCGCATCCGCTGAAGTAGAGGAAATGGTATATTAAACGTTGAATTATGCGATGAGTGTAAACAATATGTCTGTCGGAAAAGGAAAAAATCTACATAGCAATATTCATTATACATTTTTATTTTTATCGATCTAATAATATATCAAGTTGATATATATATATATATATATATATATATATATATATATATATATATATATATATGTATATATCTTTCCATCTTTATGTCCTTTTATAGTATGTATATATGCGTCCTCAACCTATTTCTCTCTATTTACACATGCAGCCTCAATTTGTCATCCATCTTCCTTTATAGTGCAATATGTATCTCTCCATCAAACAGCAATAATCTCTCTCTTTCATAACTTTAGTATATTTGATTTATAAAATGACAGAAATGTATCTATATGTAAAGCCACTCTATTTAAAAAGGATGTAGAATAAGAACAACTTACCCTTGCGGACAAACTGATAGAACATCTTTTAGAACAAAGCCCAACGTGATCACCGTAATTAAACCGAAGAACTTCATTTTCTGAAAAACAGACAGTGAGCTCTGATGAACTTAATAAATCACACATTTTAAACATTGTCTCATTTATCCACATTAACATACGTACACACAGACAAAATAAAAAAGGAGAATCAGAGAGAGAGAGAGAGAGAGAGAACGTTCGATGACGAGGAGAAAGGTACACTGACCTGTCTGCTTAATGATCAAAAGCGGTGGTGCTAACTGTCTGACAGTTTTCTTAGTTTATGCTCACAATCCTGGATGGACCCTTTATATGGAGAGCTGTTCAAGGTCATTGTATTCTTCTCTTTGTAAAGATCTTCTCTGTGCACTTTTCACCCTACTCTCCAATTGTCACGGCTGACCTTTTACACTGCCTCAGGGAATATTGTGAGGCTGGCGTTTGCACGTACATTAGTAGTCAACTGCCCATTTTGTCACTTTTAATATAAATCAGATGATTCGTTCAAACTAACAGGCACAGTGTCTATCAGGTGTTAAAAGATATTCTTCAGACATCATGCCCTGTTTTTGCTGTTCAAAATAAGAAAGCAAAACGCACAAAAAACGCAGAGAAGACAGTCACAATATTGAGTGTTGATGCTCTATGAATCTAAGCACATACTTTAGTAGATATTATGGGTAATAGAAATATAGACAGGCATATTTCAGACTGTTCTGAATATTCATTTTGGTTACATATAAACGAGGGAAAGAATATAATTTTGTAGAAAAATCGTGGCGTTGCTTTACAAATATTCAAAACAATTTGGCCTGATTCAGCTGAACACACAAATATCTAGAAATAACGGGTCTATGTTCGTTGGATTTTTCTTGCTTACGAGAGAGAGAGAGAGAGAGAGAGAGAGAGAGAGCGACAGACAGAGAAAGAAAGATAGATATAAAGACAGAGAGTAAGAGAAAAAGAGATATATAGAAGGAGAGCGAGAGAGAGAGAGTTAGAGTGATGTTGGAGGTTTAGAGGTAATTTTAATTCATGAAAGCACTGAATACAAAAGCTTACCTACATGGGCGAACATTTGTAATGTTTCGGTAACACCTTTTTGTACCGTGTTCATCCATTCTTTTGTTTTCTTATGTGTTTTATTCTCGAATGTAACCACGTTAACTGCTACTCACAAGGCGTTTGTCAAAACGAGATTTTCCACTTTTCCATGAACTTCCTTGACTTTTTCATATTTGGGAGGTAGATTTGGAAAGGGGTAAAATGCTCACTTAAACATATATTCCTTAAGCCCTTGTCCATAGCAAGTCATTGAGATTCTGGAGGAGCACAAAACATGTACACATTTGTGTTACGTTTGTATTTGCAGAAAAAATGTTCCACGCCAGGAAAGCAGGGAAGAAATAAGTGTGTATATCATACTATTCTAGATAAGAGTTTATACAGGGATGTAATTTTCCGTGTTATATGTTTATATTTGAAGTCAGGGAAGCAATATTAAGAATGAGTGGCGACAAATTTATCACTTTTCATCAGAAAGCTAGGGTAGATTTGGCCAAGTAAGGAGATATTTATAGTTAATAACAGGGAATGTACGCTCAGAATGAAGCCAAGAGTCATAGGCAAGGACTTGTTCATTGTTTTAGAAACAAAGAAAAGACACCCAGTCTTTATTGCAGAAGAAAAATTGTACAACTATCTAATCTTAGATTAATGTGTTAATCAAACATACGTTTGATCACATTCAAAATATTATTTTTCCTTCTACAGAGCAGCGACCCTCTCCGTCCACCAACACTGCATTCCAATAATTATTTAGTGACCTATATTTGCAACGCTTTAAATTCCACTAGCATAATTAAATATTAATCTCTTTGGTTGTAAGTTCCGTGACATCTCTTCTATTTCCAAGATTATAAAACAGCACACAAAATTTCGTGGTGTCGTGTACACTGATTTGTTTCAGACAAGAGTTAACCTTTTCTTTTACTTCGAGATCATTTATATTTTAAATACCTAATAATAGGGGATCATAAAATCAAATCAGAGAAAGTCTGTGTTTTCTCAGGCAATCTATGAGCCTGAAATTGTATTGTTTTTAAACTTTAAAAGCCCTACTCAGACCCAAACCATTTACAAAATTAAAGGGTTGGTCGTAAAAATATCAAAGGTTAATAGAGGATAATAAAATCACTGAGTCATTTGTAAATTATATCTTCAAAATGCCCTAACTTTACTTTTGTCGCAATTAAAATTAAGTATAGCAATTAACACACACTATTTATCATATAAATTCTCTTAAATATCAAGACAAACATTACTCTTTAAACCATTGGGTTTTCAAATTAATAATATAAACTATCCTTTATGTAAAGATGCAAGTACACATTTCAACCTGTGAACTTGTGCACTTGTTGCAATAAATTCATCACAGTGATTCCTAAAATAAGTTGAGTAGATAAATGAACTTTCGCCTGACACGAACTGTTTATATGTCAATGTACGTTGCATCAAATGTAAAAGAAACACACCCAGTCAGTGTAGATGCCATTTACTTTCCAAATCTTCAATTAAGCAATGACTTACTTTAGCTTGGTTAATTTTGCCATAGGAGCACATTTAAATTATTTAATTCTACATAGAGTGATTGCATGGCAGGACATAGAGCCACATCTTTCTGGTCTAAAGTTCGGAGCGCTAACCATACTAATAACAACAGAAACAACTACACAGGTATATATATTTACACGTAAATGACTTTAGGGACACTAAAAAGAGAACACATGCATCAGAAAACATATGGAATACATTTCCAATGATCTGAATTAGTTATAGTTGTTTATAATTTCTTTAGATCATTCTGAAAACCTAAATTATTGAACAATTATACATCTGGTGATCTTGAATGTCAGTCATCGTGAAACACTTTGCTTCCATAAGGGATTGTTTCAGCTTCAATCAAGGCAAATAATCGTGATCACTACAATTGCTTTAGACACGTATCCCAATGACACGATCTTTTTCAGAAAATCAACTCCTCTCAAGCAACTGTCTATATAGCATTAACTGTCAAGTACTTTCAAGGCCGAAATCTTTTAATTTAAAATTCAAACACTTTTATATTTCTTAACGATTTGCTTGAGTCCTATAAACCTAGCTATACTGATTGGAATAGTAACATCGCAAGTATGTGATCACAGTAAAGTGGTTAGTAATCTATATTACGTTTGCGTGCTATCAACAACAAAATAAAATGTATAGACTGCTTGTTTGTTACAACGTAAACAATGGCGGTGTGCGAACCCTTCTGTATGGCGCAAAAGTAAGTGACCCGAATGTCAGACAATATACTAACTACTTATATGAAGCATTATAGTTTATTTTGTAGTCAATACCTTCACTGAATTAACTATTGTTCTATTTCAGTTATTTACCCATAAATGGTAATTGAGATTTTTTCTGCTAATGTTATCTAGTCTAATCATCAAACACTGCTAATATTTTTATATTGCATGTTATATAAAACTGTATCTCTCTTGGTCTGTCTGACTGAGTCAATATATCAAATAAAATGAAAAGTATATTATTAAATCGGCAGAATGAGGACAAATGTTTGCGAAATGCTTTTCATTCTGAAATAGATCCAATAATTTCTATGAAGCAACTCAAATCTATCAATGTAAATAGGCGTGTACTTGGAATATGTATAGGTGATTTCTTATATATTTCGATCAAGGCCCTTAACACAAAGATAGACGAAGATAGTGTTTTAACTTTTTTCGCTGCAAAATGGAACATTTTGCAACCTAAAAATACCTTAGCAGAAAAACATATATCTCGGGGAAATATTTGCAGTACCAGTGCCGGACAGACAGTTTGTATTATTAATCATCTTGATACTACACAATGTGTCTATATCAAAATAACTAATCAGAAGACTTCGGGAAAAGAATTAAGAACTAATTCTCAATGTTGATGTTAAAACAAAGAACAACTTGCCCTCTCCCAATGTTTTAAATGAACCGACCATTTCGATTCAGTATTAGTAAATTGCACTGAATCGATAACAAATGATCGTAATATTGTTTGTCCCCTGTAATTGAATAGTAAGCCATTGTCTGCCAAAACGATCGATTGTCTTGGGTTTTATTTTTGCTCCAAGGAGTGGTGACCAGACCTGAAAGGTGTAACGTCTTGCCAGGTCTCTGCTGGCGGTCAACCCAGTTTACATTTCAGATTCCCACAGCGGTACATAGGAGCAGCATTATTATTTGCAAATAGTCAGCCTTGAAACAGATTTACACTTGGGCTGACGAACTTTCTTTACCTTTATAGCTTTATGTAGAGTTGGAGGGCGGCTATAGAGATCGAGAGAATGTAATCACCTACTTTTTAATATAATAAATCACAGGATGTAACTGTTTTGGCATTATGTGTAGATAGTCCGCATCATTTTAATATGTCGGGATATAGCCCTGTGGCAACCCTTATGCATAGTATAGCCAATATAAGTATTTTGAACAGATTAGATGATAATTATTTTCGGTTTCTTCCAAACGTATGCATATGTAACGTTGGCGGTGCAGTTAAACTTAGTGATGCTGGATGTAGGAATTTTCAATCCACCGTGTCAACATACATACAAAAGCAAACTAATTATACGGGTTTGAAGCCTGGTAATACGAACTTTAATCCTTTGCTATGGGGTAATGAATGTGAGTATTGTTTATACCACTGGAAGATCGCCTACAGAAGCACATAAGAAAGTTAAACACTCTGATTTAACAATTACCGCATATATTACTACACTACACAATCGCGAACGTAAGTATTAGTCTAGGGCCAATTATTCTTGCCTATTTGTAAGACAAAGAAGCAGTGTTGAGTATGGCAAACAAGCTGGTGGAAAAATTACAGTGGATACAGAGCTATCTCTTTTCATGAAAACAATTGAGGACGCTTTAGCGAAGAAACGGATATTTTAAGAATCTCGACCAATGGGCCAATGATGTAATCAAGAATCAGAGATAAACTCATGTTCTCTCTTTTAGATAGGCGAAAAGATATGACCCTCTTTATCGCAGGAGACAAAATGCACAAGGATCCAATGTCACATTCGAGTATGAATTAGACAAATTTTCTTTACACACAAACTGTTGTTTATCACTATGCATAGGTGCAACCCTCTTTGCCATTCAAATAATTCTGTATTATCTAATAGTTTTAAATCAGTTCACTTTCACCAATATACATATATATTAATCTCTATGGTTTGAAATACTATTACATCCTATGTATTATGTACACATCTTCTTTATCAGTCTTGCACTATTACATTTATGACAGCTTAAAACCTCACATTACATTGTGTGGGGTGGTGGTGAACTGATTTTTGTCCAGGAAAAAGGCAATTTTATTCATTAACCTCCAGAACATTTAATGTTTTTAGCGAATCTAGAAATACACAATTTATCAACACAACTGAGATAAATAATGTTTTCTCAAGGTATCTAAGAGTAAGAGATTTAATTGCATTCAACTTTAAAAGCCATAATGAAACAATTTAAATGGTTTGTCACAACCATCCCAAAATGAATAGAATATTACAAAATCAAGTAATTGCTGGTAAATCATATATTCAAAATCTTGTAACTCTAGGTTTTAAATTCAAATGCATTATATGAAATGAATCAATCTTTTGCAGTTTTGCTATCTCGTAAGCCACCACAATCTTCAATGTTATGTCCCTCTAAGTTCTTCAAGCATTCCCTGATTTATCGCCTATCAGTGAAAACCAGTTCATTGATAATATAAAATCATGTATGAAAAAAAAAAACGCCAAAATGTAGACACTTGTGTTCTAGTTAATATATAATATATTCTCTTGAATAAAAATACATTTAGAACTCAGTCTTTGAATCACATGATTTCACCTTTCAAAACGAAAACCTGCTTATGTACTATTCATGTACTATTCATGTACATGCACAATTGAACTTGTGAACTTGTTGTACAGAGCTTAGAGCCTTGCGTCCTAAGATTAGTTTTGTATATAAACAATAATAAATTGACCATAAATGTTCTTGATGAAAACACTCCCAGCCGATGTTGATGCTATAAACGTTACATGCCTTCAATTAAATAATGCTTTATTTTAGGGGGTTCTTTCGAATACTTCAGCACATTTAAATCACATCACTGACATGGAAAGATCTCATGGCAGGATACCTATTTTTGGTTGCGAGTTCGGAACAATAACTACTAAGTCATCGCTTGATCTGCCTCCAACACTCCGACATCAATCTAGTGAGTCGGGCCTACATGCCTCGGGAGGAATGAACAAGGAAAACACTTATAATCAGATTTATCATTCCATTAAAGAGGAGATACTCTTTTGGGTTTTATATAGTGAAAAAATAGGTACCATCAAGATAAAGTAGCCGAACTTGTGCCCAACGCCTTTTGTCGCTTTATGGAGAACACAAGCAAATGCCAAAATAACAAATTAAGCAAACTTGTTTTTATTTAACTGCGATAATAATAGCAATAATAATAATAATAATAATAATAATACCTGTAACAACAGTTGCATTGGTTGGATGTATGAAATTATTTGATGTTATAGACACTTACAAGAAAACAAACAAAAAGATGATAATCCAAATGAAATGCAGTTTCTAAAGTCACAATTTTAGATTATGCTGAATTGTTGGCTGTTTGCCTTTTTATAGGCCATTCTGAAAAAAACCTAAATCATTGATCATTTATACACCTGGTGATCTTGACTGAACTCAAAGTGAAACAATTCGCTTCGAATAAGGATTTTGTTCTGCTTCAGTCAAGGCAAATAATAAACATTACTACAATTGCTTTAGAAAATTATGCAAAGGACACAATCAAACACAAATGAAGGATATTCAAGCACTTTCTACGTAGCATGAACTGTCAAGCACTTTCATTTTCTGCGTATTTAAATTTATAATTTAAGCACGTTTAAAATTTTCATTAACTACAAAGATAGTAATATCCATAACAATGTATCAATATGATGGCGTTAGTGATCATTAATGTGTTTATACGCTATCAAACCAACTTAGTATGTATAGTCCGCTTGTTTGTTACATGGAAACAATGGTGTTGTTCGAAACCCTTAGTATCTGTCAATAGTCACTGACCTAAATGTCAGACAAGTGAGCGTTTATCTATATCTGAAACAAGTTAGTGTAGTCTTGAGTCAACACCATCGTTGACTTAATAACCGTTCTTTTTCAATCATTTACATATAACTGGTAAGTTATATTTTAATCGTTTATGTTATAACTTTAATCTGCGATATCCAATCAGCTAAAAATCTATATTGCATCTTATATCGAATTACATTTCCGTCTGTCTTTTGGTGTCTGTCAGTCAATCTGTCAATGAATCAAGTAAAATTAAAAAGTATATTATATCGGCAGTATGAATGTAGCAATTTTTGCGAGATTGTCTTCTTCTTTAAATTGGAACCGTGATTTTGTGGAACCAATGAAATGTCTCAAACAAAAGGTAATTTAAGAATGTTGTGCTCCAAATGGTTCCCCAACCCAGATATGCAACGTGATATAGTTGAAGAACCGATCATGAAAGTCTGCACAAAATGTATTTGCAATTTCTCTACCAACATATTTGGAATCAAGAGCTTGGTGGAATAGGTTCCTTGATCCCATTGTATTTTTACCAAAAGCTCGTAATTGTAAAATAATTAATTCGAACAAAATCCAATATATTCCTTTCATATTTGTTCGACATACGAGCATGCACAATGTTTGGTCTGATTTGACTCCGATGCTACAGCCAAACAGCATAAAGCTCCTTGTTGATTTGTATTGCAGTTTTCGCTGTTACAAAAATGATACACCAGCTGCAGTAGATGATCCATGATCAAAAACAAAAGACCACAAAATGAGGTAATGTTTACCGTATTGAAGTGTCAATAATATCACTATACGAATTTATCATATATCAGATTTTGTTACAGGAAAAAAGTACGATTAAAGTGAATTATATTTTTTGTCATAAAAGGTTTTAACGGAAAACTAATGTATTATTATAAACAACTAATTATACGAAGCTCATTTAATATCATAAATTTATTGTTACCGTTACGTCGCATCTATCAGTCTGTCTGTCTCTCTCTCTCTGTATATCTATCTATCTATCTATCTATCTATATATATATATATATATATATATATATATATATATATATATATAGAGAGAGAGAGAGAGAGAGAGAGAGGGAGGGAGAGAGAGAGAGAGAGAGATAAAATACAAATCATTTGGCGAATAACAATCCTTTCAAATGCATTGGATTAAGCAAGGGATCACGTGTGTCAAACACGTCCGCCCGATATGAATATTCGGCCAACGATGAAAAAATTCCCATAAATGCAATTACAAACACCACGCGTAGGTTATTTTTCCCTCAGAAGGCTCGAAGTGACATATGAAAATTTTTGCGAGTGAATCCCATAGGACAGTATGACTTAAAATATTTATAAATCTGTTTTAAAGGTAGAATAATATAAAATATCTGTCCTAAAAGGTAATTTTCCATCATTCACATAACGTTTAGAAGGTCCGGGAGAGATCCTCGAAAAGCACTCGTTTACTCTATTGTAAATTGGCTTTTCTGATTTTAAATTACTCGGACAAATGTCCATTGGAAGCATCAATTACGTGGCTTAATACATGTTAATTTTGCCACTCACAGAATTTCCAATGTAACTTGTTGCGTATGTGGATTATTTTTTGGTTGGTTATTATCCTGCATGAAGAGCTTTGAAGATCCATTGACTGCAATATCAATAAAATAAACTAAAGAAAACTAAAACTTGAGTAACATACTTGGCCATTAATACACATCGGCTGATAAAGTCACTCCTTACGTACGGTCATTACAGTGGGTTGATAAGTCATCTACATCATTGTTTTAAATAACTAACAAAACAATGAAAGTCGCGTGAAGGCAAAATTTTAAACAATGAAAATCGCGTGAAGGTATTCTTTTTGCTTGTACATAACTAAAGTGTAGCTGCAAAAGTGTCTTTAGCGAAGCTTGCTCTTTCGGCACATACGTATACAAATAAAACTAGGATTTATTAAACAACAGTGCGGACACAACCAAAGGATTCGGGCTAAGGAATCCGATTAACTTGCGATTGAGGGATCGTGTGATTGTTAAATGATTGGAATATATTAATATAGGCTGTACATTAAAATTCAAAGTTGCTATTGTAAGCTTCTTCACTGCGAAATGGAAGGTTTACAACATGAAAATAATTTAGCAGAAAAAAGCGTGCATTTATCGAGCGTAATATCATGGGCAAATATTTGCTGCACCCCTGATGGATAAACAGTTTATATTATTTATCATGATGATACTGCAAAATGTGTCGATCTCAGACTAACTACTGGCGAGTTTTCGGGAAATAAATTAGGAATTCCATCCTCAATGTTGATGTTAAACAAACAACTTCCCCTCACCAGATTTTATGACAGCTCCGACCGTTTCGATTCATTATCAATACATTATACAGACTCCACAAACAAATTATCATAACCTTGTTTGTCTCCTGTATCTTCAAGGCAAGAATTTGCCTTTCCAATATTCAAACTTTAAAAACGATTAATTGACTTTCTTTTGCTCCAAGTAGTGGTGTCTATATCTAGAATGTGTTGCGTCAGTCCAGGTTTCTGATGACCATTATCCCTATATACCTTTAATTTAAGATCCCTACAATGTTGCTCAGGAGAGAAATTATATCTTTCAGAGAGGCGGTCTTGAAAGGTGCTTACGTTTAGGTCAAATAATTTTACATTCCTAAAGTCCATAGGTTCCGGTGGTTTGATGTAGTATTGGGATGGAGCAAATGGACTCACTTACTTTCTGATATCATGCATAACAAGAACACCCTATTTTGTCATTATATGGACAGTACTATTCAGCAGCCTACATACATTTAGTAGTGTCTACATACAATCCAGTAGTAACCGGTGTGAATAGTATTGTCTAAACTCGCTAATAACGAATATTTTCCTTATTTACACTTCTTGTCTTTCTCTTGCCCAGCCAAATGTGAAGGGAAAAAGCCTTCTCTAAAACATTTGCAAAAATGTGACTCATCTACTCTGACAAAAAACAGTCAATGTATCCTTTCCATGTCTTACATGATTATGCTTTAAAATGTTAGTTTCTATCTCTTCTATCCCTTTTATTCCAGTATGCTTTCTGATTTACTTTGTCAAGGAAACTGGCACTAACCAATTGATTCCTATTACTGTTCTCATCCACATCATCCTTTTAGGATTATGGCCTAGTTCCTAATAGCATGATTATGTCTCATATGAATAATGAACAAGATTTGCACTGCTCTTGTTGATTACGTTTTGAACGAGAAGACGAATTAACGAGGATGTTAGGAAAACGATATTTGATATATTCCCAGGAATAAACGTTCAAATCATTTTCAAATTTTCCTTTTAGTGCCGCTTTTAATACTCACAGACGATCTGTGTCAAAGTGTGATAAACATAAATATTCCAATTTACAACAAACATTTATGTATCTTGTAGAACATACGTGTTGGTTGCTGCTTGTAAATGTAGAGAGAACGTAAAGGACAATTTGTCAGGACCAAACTATCAAGTATCAACAAACTCAAACAGCTAAGTATAGTATGTTGAAGAAACCAAACGGAATTTCACTCTTTGAATTGATAGATCTTTTTGGCAGACCCAATTTCAAAGACAAAACAAACATCCGTCTCCACAGCTTATTATACACCGAGGAAAAGTTCGTTAGGAAATGACTGATATTTAGCACAGCATCTACTGGTCTAAGTAGCATGGAACAAAAGAGATATAATCTTTCAGGAATTTAAAATAATTTCAACTTAATAATGATAACATTCAGACGGTGTCCAATTGTATGATATTTATTCAAAATTCATAAATATTCTGGACAACAATTGAAATTGATTCAAAAGATCTGTTTGTATGTTTGTTTCGCTCCCGATATAATGTCGTTCTCACAATGAAATAATTATATATATCCATCCTTTATTCACCTTGCTTATATATTTATTGTTGACAAGATTTATGTGGCGCATATAATATATAAACATTAACATGTATAATCATTGCAGAAAATAAAACAATCCATATAATGACATCCAACGTAGTGTAATTTCAAACATACAAATTTCATTTTCAATCTTTACATTTTCGATAAAGTTCACTACAATTTGAATCGGAGAGAGACAGCTCTACTAATTAGGGTCTGTGGTTTCTGCAAAGTAAAGCAAACATTGACTTTATTAAACTATCGAAATAAATTTTATGCGTTGACTTGATGGGTTATGTTCTCTTAAAATTATTTATCAAAATATCTTCCATTACAGTGGAAATGAAACTTTGACGATTTGAAAGATGAATACCATTATAATATAACTTGATACGCGTGTCCCCAAGCAAACACATGTAATGTAAAGATTGTATTTACTATCAAATTTAAGCGATCTGTAAATAGACAGCTGCTAATTATTATTATACCCGGACAACATGAAGCAATTATGTCTACGCATTGGGAATCAGAACTACTAGGACCGTGCTTACAAAGGTTCCGGCATCGAATTGATCATAAACATTTTTAAATAATTATTACTTTAGGATAACTCGATATGTTTACATGAAAATCTTGTTTACGGCAGACAAAATATAATATAGTATAATATAATATAATATAACATAATATAATATAATATAATATAATATAATATAATATAATATAATATAATATAATATAATATAATGTAATATAATATAACATAAAATAATATAATATAATATAGTAGTATAATATTATTTAATACCTGTTTGTATAGTGGACACCTCATCCTCTTGGCAATTTGGACTTTCATTATCAGGATGAGGATAGTCGACTTCTATAGTAAGATTACTAAATAGACACCAAGCACGACGAGTACACTGAAACAAGAGATATATTCAGTTTTTCATTTCAGTCACTATGGAAGAAAGAATGAGTCAAACAGGCGAGGGTTGGAAGAAAGTAATATATTTGGAATGTGGGTCGGATTTGACTTGTCTAGTAAGAGACATTTGAGCTAAAATAATTCATAGAAATGTTGCTAACCTGAGCACAGGTTCTGCTGCAAAAGTGATAGTAAATCTACGATTTGCAGAAAATCGATGTATTATATAGGTCGCATTACACTATAATTCATTTCCTTTAGCATTTACTTCGTCCTTCTATAACCCCAGCGCATTAGATAGAGAATCAAATTGATAAACGTTATGTCAATTACGTTAAGTACTGACATTTAAACAGCGTCATTACTGCCATTTGACATTGTGCACTGTCTTCAAGAATTTGTCGTTAAACCAAATGATCAGATTTGTAAATGGAAGTGACTTTATTCCAGTCTGTATATATAAGCGTTAAAGAAAGTGACGACGATTTATCAGATATTTTATTGTTGTTTTCGTTTTCCATGTATGTATTAACCGTCGATATATATTATTGATCATCGTTTGTCAGAATTAGACGTAACGTTTATGAGCAATACAATAATCTATTCGACAACTACATTAACACTGCGAGGAAAACAATTGTATATCTTAAAATGACAAGGAACTAAATATGACAATGATTTGTCAGTAATTATTATACTTTGATGCTCTCTTGTGCCTGTATTGTACATCTTGTTGCAAAACTAAAGTAAAATGTGTTGTTACTCACAACTGCTTCTCCATCGGTTGATTCCTCTGAACAATAGCAACCATTACAGTAAATATCTTCTACGTTCTCTCCCCGGGTCAGCATTTTGTCAAATACCAGGCATCCTGTAACATAAACGATGATAATGATGATGGTGATGAGAGTTGTTGAGCTTGCGATAACTTGATAGTGACAGTGATTGTTGTGTAGCTATCATAATACTCATGTTCATCCTCATACTTATCATTTGGTTTGGACTAAATACTAAAAGTATAGTGCTAGTTTAGAAACACTAGATCGAGAAGCTGCTGCAAACGCAGAAACAGTTGTAGTGGCTTGTTTTCTAGTAGCAATATTAATGCTATCTTTATGTAATTAAAACAGAATAGAGGAAAGGTAGGGTTTTAAACAACTAGCAAACAAACGCATTTAAAATACCTGGTTTACACAAACATTCCTGGTCATTGGTACTGTTGCACCATTTGTTGTTGCTGTCAACACAAAATTGACCACATTCGCATCCGCTGAAGTAGAGGAAATGGTATATTAAACGTTGAATTATGCGATGAGTGTAAACAATATGTCTGTCGGAAAAGGAAAAAATCTACATAGCAATATTCATTATACATTTTTATTTTTATCGATCTAATAATATTTCAAGCTGATATATATATATATATATATATATATATATATATATATATATATATATATATATATATATCTTTCCATCTTTATGTCCTTTTATAGTATGTATATATGCGTCCTCAACCTATTTCTCTCTATTTACACATGCAGCCTCAATTTGTCATCCATCTTCCTTTATAGTGCAATATGTATCTCTCCATCAAACAGCAATAATCTCTCTCTTTCATAACTTTAGTATATTTGATTTATAAAATGACAGAAATGTATCTATATGTAAAGCCACTCTATTTAAAAAGGATGTAGAATAAGAACAACTTACCCTTGCGGACAAACTGATAGAACATCTTTTAGAACAAAGCCCAACGTGATCACCGTAATTAAACCGAAGAAGTTCATTTTCTGAAAAACAGACAGTGAGCTCTGATGAACTTAATAAATCACACATTTTAAACATTGTCTCATTTATCCACATTAACATACGTACACACAGACAAAATAAATAAGGAGAATCAGAGAGAGAGAGAGAGAGAGAACGTTCGATGACGAGGAGAAAGGTACACTGACCTGTCTGCTTAATGATCAAAAGCGGTGGTGCTAACTGTCTGACAGTTTTCTTAGTTTATGCTCACAATCCTGGATGGACCCTTTATATGGAGAGCTGTTCAAGGTCATTGTATTCTTCTCTTTGTAAAGATCTTCTCTGTGCACTTTTCACCCTACTCTCCAATTGTCACGGCTGACCTTTTACACTGCCTCAGGGAATATTGTGAGGCTGGCGTTTGCACGTACATTAGTAGTCAACTGCCCATTTTGTCACTTTTAATATAAATCAGATGATTCGTTCAAACTAACAGGCACAGTGTCTATCAGGTGTTAAAAGATATTCTTCAGACATCATGCCCTGTTTTTGCTGTTCAAAATAAGAAAGCAAAACGCACAGAAAACGCAGAGAAGACAGTCACAATATTGAGTGTTGATGCTCTATGAATCTAAGCACATACTTTAGTAGATATTATGGGTAATAGAAATATAGACAGGCATATTTCAGACTGTTCTGAATATTCATTTTGGTTACATATAAACGAGGGAAAGAATATAATTTTGTAGAAAAATCGTGGCGTTGCTTTACAAATATTCAAAACAATTTGGCCTGATTCAGCTGAACACACAAATATCTAGAAATAACGGGTCTATGTTCGTTGGATTTTTCTTGCTTACGAGAGAGAGAGAGAGAGAGAGAGAGCGACAGACAGAGAAAGAAAGATAGATATAAAGACAGAGAGTAAGAGAAAAAGAGATATATAGAAGGAGAGCGAGAGAGAGAGAGTTAGAGTGATGTTGGAGGTTTAGAGGTAATTTTAATTCATGAAAGCACTGAATACAAAAGCTTACCTACATGGGCGAACATTTGTAATGTTTCGGTAACACCTTTTTGTACCGTGTTCATCCATTCTTTTGTTTTCTTGTGTGTTTTATTCTCGAATGTAACCACGTTAACTGCTACTCACAAGGCGTTTGTCAAAACGAGATTTTCCACTTTTCCATGAACTTCCTTGACTTTTTCATATTTGGGAGGTAGATTTGGAAAGGGGTAAAATGCTCACTTAAACATATATTCCTTAAGCCCTTGTCCATAGCAAGTCATTGAGATTCTGGAGGAGCACAAAACATGTACACATTTGTGTTACGTTTGTATTTGCAGAAAAAATGTTCCACGCCAGGAAAGCAGGGAAGAAATAAGTGTGTATATCATACTATTCTAGATAAGAGTTTATACAGGGATGTAATTTTCCGTGTTATATGTTTATATTTGAAGTCAGGGAAGCAATATTAAGAATGAGTGGCGACAAATTTATCACTTTTCATCAGAAAGCTAGGGTAGATTTGGCCAAGTAAGGAGATATTTATAGTTAATAACAGGGAATGTACGCTCAGAATGAAGCCAAGAGTCATAGGCAAGGACTTGTTCATTGTTTTAGAAACAAAGAAAAGACACCCAGTCTTTATTGCAGAAGAAAAATTGTACAACTATCTAATCTTAGATTAATGTGTTAATCAAACATACGTTTGATCACATTCAAAATATTATTTTTCCTTCTACAGAGCAGCGACCCTCTCCGTCCACCAACACTGCATTCCAATAATTATTTAGTGACCTATATTTGCAACGCTTTAAATTCCACTAGCATAATTAAATATTAATCTCTTTGGTTGTAAGTTCCGTGACATCTCTTCTATTTCCAAGATTATAAAACAGCACATAAAATTTCGTGGTGTCGTGTACACTGATTTGTTTCAGACAAGAGTTAACCTTTTCTTTTACTTCGAGATCATTTATATTTTAAATACCTAATAATAGGGGATCATAACATCAAATCAGAGAAAGTCTGTGTTTTCTCAGGCAATCTATGAGCCTGAAATTGTATTGTTTTTAAACTTTAAAAGCCCTACTCAGACCCAAACCATTTACAAAATTAAAGGGTTGGTCGTAAAAATATCAAAGGTTAATAGAGGATAATAAAATCACTGAGTCATTTGTAAATTATATCTTCAAAATGCCCTAACTTTACCTTTGTCGCAATTAAAATTAAGTATAGCAATTAACACACACTATTTATCATATAAATTCTCTTAAATATCAAGACAAACATTACTCTTTAAACCATTGGGTTTTCAAATTAATAATATAAACTATCCTTTATGTAAAGATGCAAGTACACATTTCAACCTGTGAACTTGTGCACTTGTTGCAATAAATTCATCACAGTGATTCCTAAAATAAGTTGAGTAGATAAATGAACTTTCGCCTGACACGAACTGTTTATATGTCAATGTACGTTGCATCAAATGTAAAAGAAACACACCCAGTCAGTGTAGATGCCATTTACTTTCCAAATCTTCAATTAAGCAATGACTTACTTTAGCTTGGTTAATTTTGCCATAGGAGCACATTTAAATTATTTAATTCTACATAGAGTGATTGCATGGCAGGACATAGAGCCACATCTTTCTGGTCTAAAGTTCGGAGCGCTAACCATACTAATAACAACAGAAACAACTACACAGGTATATATATTTACACGTAAATGACTTTAGGGACACTAAAAAGAGAACACATGCATCAGAAAACATATGGAATACATTTCCAATGATCTGAATTAGTTATAGTTGTTTATAATTTCTTTAGATCATTCTGAAAACCTAAATTATTGAACAATTATACATCTGGTGATCTTGAATGTCAGTCATCGTGAAACACTTTGCTTCCATAAGGGATTGTTTCAGCTTCAATCAAGGCAAATAATCGTGATCACTACAATTGCTTTAGACACGTATCCCAATGACACGATCTTTTTCAGAAAATCAACTCCTCTCAAGCAACTGTCTATATAGCATTTAACTGTCAAGTACTTTCAAGGCCGAAATCTTTTAATTTAAAATTCAAACACTTTTATATTTCTTAACGATTTGCTTGAGTCCTATAAACCTAGCTATACTGATTGGAATAGTAACATCGCAAGTATGTGATCACAGTAAAGTGGTTAGTAATCTATATTACGTTTGCGTGCTATCAACAACAAAATAAAATGTATAGACTGCTTGTTTGTTACAACGTAAACAATGGCGGTGTGCGAACCCTTCTGTATGGCGCAAAAGTAAGTGACCCGAATGTCAGACAATATACTAACTACTTATATGAAGCATTATAGTTTATTTTGTAGTCAATACCTTCACTGAATTAACTATTGTTCTATTTCAGTTATTTACCCATAAATGGTAATTGAGATTTTTTCTGCTAATGTTATCTAGTCTAATCATCAAACACTGCTAATATTTTTATATTGCATGTTATATAAAACTGTATCTCTCTTGGTCTGTCTGACTGAGTCAATATATCAAATAAAATGAAAAGTATATTATTAAATCGGCAGAATGAGGACAAATGTTTGCGAAATGCTTTTCATTCTGAAATAGATCCAATAATTTCTATGAAGCAACTCAAATCTATCAATGTAAATAGGCGTGTACTTGGAATATGTATAGGTGATTTCTTATATATTTCGATCAAGGCCCTTAACACAAAGAAAGACGAAGATAGTGTTTTAACTTTTTTCGCTGCAAAATGGAACATTTTGCAACCTAAAAATACCTTAGCAGAAAAACATATATCTCGGGGAAATATTTGCAGTACCAGTGCCGGACAGACAGTTTGTATTATTAATCATCTTGATACTACACAATGTGTCTATATCAAAATAACTAATCAGAAGACTTCGGGAAAAGAATTAAGAACTAATTCTCAATGTTGATGTTAAAACAAAGAACAACTTGCCCTCTCCCAATGTTTTAAATGAACCGACCATTTCGATTCAGTATTAGTAAATTGCACTGAATCGATAACAAATGATCGTAATATTGTTTGTCCCCTGTAATTGAATAGTAAGCCATTGTCTGCCAAAACGATCGATTGTCTTGGGTTTTATTTTTGCTCCAAGGAGTGGTGACCAGACCTGAAAGGTGTAACGTCTTGCCAGGTCTCTGCTGGCGGTCAACCCAGTTTACATTTCAGATTCCCACAGCGGTACATAGGAGCAGCATTATTATTTGCAAATAGTCAGCCTTGAAACAGATTTACACTTGGGCTGACGAACTTTCTTTACCTTTATAGCTTTATGTAGAGTTGGAGGGCGGCTATAGAGATCGAGAGAATGTAATCACCTACTTTTTAATATAATAAATCACAGGATGTAACTGTTTTGGCATTATGTGTAGATAGTCCGCATCATTTTAATATGTCGGGATATAGCCCTGTGGCAACCCTTATGCATAGTATAGCCAATATAAGTATTTTGAACAGATTAGATGATAATTATTTTCGGTTTCTTCCAAACGTATGCATATGTAACGTTGGCGGTGCAGTTAAACTTAGTGATGCTGGATGTAGGAATTTTCAATCCACCGTGTCAACATACATACAAAAGCAAACTAATTATACGGGTTTGAAGCCTGGTAATACGAACTTTAATCCTTTGCTATGGGGTAATGAATGTGAGTATTGTTTATACCACTGGAAGATCGCCTACAGAAGCACATAAGAAAGTTAAACACTCTGATTTAACAATTACCGCATATATTACTACACTACACAATCGCGAACGTAAGTATTAGTCTAGGGCCAATTATTCTTGCCTATTTGTAAGACAAAGAAGCAGTGTTGAGTATGGCAAACAAGCTGGTGGAAAAATTACAGTGGATACAGAGCTATCTCTTTTCATGAAAACAATTGAGGACGCTTTAGCGAAGAAACGGATATTTTAAGAACCTCGACCAATGGGCCAATGATGTAATCAAGAATCAGAGATAAACTCATGTTCTCTCTTTTAGATAGGCGAAAAGATATGACCCTCTTTATCGCAGGAGACAAAATGCACAAGGATCCAATGTCACATTCGAGTATGAATTAGACAAATTTTCTTTACACACAAACTGTTGTTTATCACTATGCATAGGTGCAACCCTCTTTGCCATTCAAATAATTCTGTATTATCTAATAGTTTTAAATCAGTTCACTTTCACCAATATACATATATATTAATCTCTATGGTTTGAAATACTATTACATCCTATGTATTATGTACACATCTTCTTTATCAGTCTTGCACTATTACATTTATGACAGCTTAAAACCTCACATTACATTGTGTGGGGTGGTGGTGAACTGATTTTTGTCCAGGAAAAAGGCAATTTTATTCATTAACCTCCAGAACATTTAATGTTTTTAGCGAATCTAGAAATACACAATTTATCAACACAACTGAGATAAATAATGTTTTCTCAAGGTATCTAAGAGTAAGAGATTTAATTGCATTCAACTTTAAAAGCCATAATGAAACAATTTAAATGGTTTGTCACAACCATCCCAAAATGAATAGAATATTACAAAATCAAGTAATTGCTGGTAAATCATATATTCAAAATCTTGTAACTCTAGGTTTTAAATTCAAATGCATTATATGAAATGAATCAATCTTTTGCAGTTTTGCTATCTCGTAAGCCACCACAATCTTCAATGTTATGTCCCTCTAAGTTCTTCAAGCATTCCCTGATTTATCGCCTATCAGTGAAAACCAGTTCATTGATAATATAAAATCATGTATGAAAAAAAAAAACGCCAAAATGTAGACACTTGTGTTCTAGTTAATATATAATATATTCTCTTGAATAAAAATACATTTAGAACTCAGTCTTTGAATCACATGATTTCACCTTTCAAAACGAAAACCTGCTTATGTACTATTCATGTACTATTCATGTACATGCACAATTGAACTTGTGAACTTGTTGTACAGAGCTTAGAGCCTTGCGTCCTAAGATTAGTTTTGTATATAAACAATAATAAATTGACCATAAATGTTCTTGATGAAAACACTCCCAGCCGATGTTGATGCTATAAACGTTACATGCCTTCAATTAAATAATGCTTTATTTTAGGGGGTTCTTTCGAATACTTCAGCACATTTAAATCACATCACTGACATGGAAAGATCTCATGGCAGGATACCTATTTTTGGTTGCGAGTTCGGAACAATAACTACTAAGTCATCGCTTGATCTGCCTCCAACACTCCGACATCAATCTAGTGAGTCGGGCCTACATGCCTCGGGAGGAATGAACAAGGAAAACACTTATAATCAGATTTATCATTCCATTAAAGAGGAGATACTCTTTTGGGTTTTATATAGTGAAAAAATAGGTACCATCAAGATAAAGTAGCCGAACTTGTGCCCAACGTCTTTTGTCGCTTTATGGAGAACACAAGCAAATGCCAAAATAACAAATTAAGCAAACTTGTTTTTATTTAACTGCGATAATAATAGCAATAATAATAATAATAATAATAATAATAATACCTGTAACAACAGTTGCATTGGTTGGATGTATGAAATTATTTGATGTTATAGACACTTACAAGAAAACAAACAAAAAGATGATAATCCAAATGAAATGCAGTTTCTAAAGTCACAATTTTAGATTATGCTGAATTGTTGGCTGTTTGCCTTTTTATAGGCCATTCTGAAAAAAACCTAAATCATTGATCATTTATACACCTGGTGATCTTGACTGAACTCAAAGTGAAACAATTCGCTTCGAATAAGGATTTTGTTCTGCTTCAGTCAAGGCAAATAATAAACATTACTACAATTGCTTTAGAAAATTATGCAAAGGACACAATCAAACACAAATGAAGGATATTCAAGCACTTTCTACGTAGCATGAACTGTCAAGCACTTTCATTTTCTGCGTATTTAAATTTATAATTTAAGCACGTTTAAAATTTTCATTAACTACAAAGATAGTAATATCCATAACAATGTATCAATATGATGGCGTTAGTGATCATTAATGTGTTTATACGCTATCAAACCAACTTAGTATGTATAGTCCGCTTGTTTGTTACATGGAAACAATGGTGTTGTTCGAAACCCTTAGTATCTGTCAATAGTCACTGACCTAAATGTCAGACAAGTGAGCGTTTATCTATATATGAAACAAGTTAGTGTAGTCTTGAGTCAACACCATCGTTGACTTAATAACCGTTCTTTTTCAATCATTTACATATAACTGGTAAGTTATATTTTAATCGTTTATGTTATAACTTTAATCTGCGATATCCAATCAGCTAAAAATCTATATTGCATCTTATATCGAATTACATTTCCGTCTGTCTTTTGGTGTCTGTCAGTCAATCTGTCAATGAATCAAGTAAAATTAAAAAGTATATTATATCGGCAGTATGAATGTAGCAATTTTTGCGAGATGGTCTTCTTCTTTAAATTGGAACCGTGATTTTGTGGAACCAATGAAATGTCTCAAACAAAAGGTAATTTAAGAATGTTGTGCTCCAAATGGTTCCCCAACCCAGATATGCAACGTGATATAGTTGAAGAACCGATCATGAAAGTCTGCACAAAATGTATTTGCAATTTCTCTACCAACATATTTGGAATCAAGAGCTTGGTGGAATAGGTTCCTTGATCCCATTGTATTTTTACCAAAAGCTCGTAATTGTAAAATAATTAATTCGAACAAAATCCAATATATTCCTTTCATATTTGTTCGACATACGAGCATGCACAATGTTTGGTCTGATTTGACTCCGATGCTACAGCCAAACAGCATAAAGCTCCTTGTTGATTTGTATTGCAGTTTTCGCTGTTACAAAAATGATACACCAGCTGCAGTAGATGATCCATGATCAAAAACAAAAGACCACAAAATGAGGTAATGTTTACCGAAATGAAGTGTCAGTAATATCACTATACGAATTTATCATATATCAGATTTTGTTACAGGAAAAAAGTACGATTAAAGTGAATTATATTTTTTGTCATAAAAGGTTTTAACGGAAAACTAATGTATTATTATAAACAACTAATTATACGAAGCTCATTTAATATCATAAATTTATTGTTACCGTTACGTCGCATCTATCAGTCTGTCTGTCTCTATCTATCTATCTATCTATCTATCTATCTATCTATCTATCTATCTATATATATATATATATATATATATATAGAGAGAGAGAGAGAGAGAGAGAGAGAGAGAGAGAGAGGGAGGGAGAGAGAGAGAGAGAGAGAGATAAAATACAAATCATTTGGCGAATAACAATCCTTTCAAATGCATTGGATTAAGCAAGGGATCACGTGTGTCAAACACGTCCGCCCGATATGAATATTCGGCCAACGATGAAAAAATTCCCATAAATGCAATTACAAACACCACGCGTAGGTTATTTTTCCCTCAGAAGGCTCGAAGTGACATATGAAAATTTTTGCGAGTGAATCCCATAGGACAGTATGACTTAAAATATTTATAAATCTGTTTTAAAGGTAGAATAATATAAAATATCTGTCCTAAAAGGTAATTGTCCATCATTCACATAACGTTTAGAAGGTCCGGGAGAGATCCTCGAAAAGCACTCGTTTACTCTATTGTAAATTGGCTTTTCTGATTTTAAATTACTCGGACAAATGTCTATTGGAAGCATCAATTACGTGGCTTAATACATGTTAATTTTGCCACTCACAGAATTTCCAATGTAACTTGTTGCGTGTGTGGATTATTTTTTGGTTGGTTATTATCCTGCATGAAGAGCTTTGAAGATCCATTGACTGCAATATCAATAAAATAAACTAAAGAAAACTAAAACTTGAGTAACATACTTGGCCATTAATACACATCGGCTGATAAAGTCACTCCTTACGTACGGTCATTACAGTGGGTTGATAAGTCATCTACATCATTGTTTTAAATAACTAACAAAACAATGAAAGTCGCGTGAAGGCAGAATTTTAAACAATGAAAATCGCGTGAAGGTATTCTTTTTGCTTGTACATAACTAAAGTGTAGCTGCAAAAGTGTCTTTAGCGAAGCTTGCTCTTTCGGCACATACGTATACAAATAAAACTAGGATTTATTAAACAACAGTGCGGACACAACCAAAGGATTCGGGCTAAGGAATCCGATTAACTTGCGATTGAGGGATCGTGTGATTGTTAAATGATTGGAATATATTAATAGAGGCTGTACATTAAAATTCAAAGTTGCTATTGTAAGCTTCTTCACTGCGAAATGGAAGGTTTACAACATGAAAATAATTTAGCAGAAAAAAGCGTGCATTTATCGAGCCTAATATCATGGGCAAATATTTGCTGCACCCCTGATGGATAAACAGTTTATATTATTTATCATGATGATACTGCAAAATGTGTCGATCTCAGACTAACTACTGGCGAGTTTTCGGGAAATAAATTAGGAATTCCATTCTCAATGTTGATGTTAAACAAACAACTTCCCCTCACCAGATTTTATGACAGCTCCGACCGTTTCGATTCATTATCAATACATTATACAGACTCCACAAACAAATTATCATAACCTTGTTTGTCTCCTGTATCTTCAAGGCAAGAATTTGCCTTTCCAGTATTCAAACTTTAAAAACGATTAATTGACTTTCTTTTGCTCCAAGTAGTGGTGTCTATATCTAGAATGTGTTGCGTCAGTCCAGGTTTCTGATGACCATTATCCCTATATACCTTTAATTTAAGATCCCTACAATGTTGCTCAGGAGAGAAATTATATCTTTCAGAGAGGCGGTCTTGAAAGGTGCTTACGTTTAGGTCAAATAATTTTACATTCCTAAAGTCCATAGGTTCCGGTGGTTTGATGTAGTATTGGGATGGAGCAAATGGACTCACTTACTTTCTGATATCATGCATAACAAGAACACACTATTTTGTCATTATATGGACAGTACTATTCAGCAGCCTACATACATTTAGTAGTGTCTACATACAATCCAGTAGTAACCGGTGTGAATAGTATTGTCTAAACTCGCTAATAACGAATATTTTCCTTATTTACACTTCTTGTCTTTCTCTTGCCCAGCCAAATGTGAAGGAAAAAAGCCTTCTCTAAAACATTTGCAAAAATGTGACTCATCTACTCTGACAAAGAACAGTCAATGTATCCTTTCCATGTCTTACATGATTATGCTTTAAAATGTTAGTTTCTATCTCTTCTATCCCTTTTATTCCAGTATGCTTTCTGATTTACTTTGTCAAGGAAACTGGCACTAACCAATTGATTCCTATTACTGTTCTCATCCACATCATCCTTTTAGGATTATGGCCTAGTTCCTAATAGCAAGATTATGTCTCATATGAATAATGAACAAGATTTGCACTGCTCTTGTTGATTACGTTTTGAACGAGAAGACGAATTAACGAGGATGTTAGGAAAACGATATTTGATATATTCCCAGGAATAAACGTTCAAATCATTTTCAAATTTTCCTTTTAGTGCCGCTTTTAATACTCACTGACGATCTGTGTCAAAGTGTGATAAACATAAATATTTCAATTTACAACAAACATTTATGTATCTTGTAGAACATACGTGTTGGTTGCTGCTTATAAATGTAGAGAGAACGTAAAGGACAATTTGTCAGGACCAAACTATCAAGTATCAACAAACTCAAACAGCTAAGTATAGTATGTTGAAGAAACCAAACGGAATTTCACTCTTTGAATTGATAGATCTTTTTGGCAGACCCAATTTCAAAGACAAAACAAACATCCGTCTCAACAGCTTATTATACACCGAGGAAAAGTTCGTTAGGAAATGACTGATATTTAGCACAGCATCTACTGGTCTAAGTAGCATGGAACAAAAGAGATATAATCTTTCAGGAATTTAAAATAATTTCAACTTAATAATGATAACATTCAGACGGTGTCCAATTGTATGATATTTATTCAAAATTCATAAATATTCTGGACAACAATTGAAATTGATTCAAAAGATCTGTTTGAATATTTGTTTCGCTCCCGATATAATGTCGTTCTCACAATGAAATAATTATATACACCAATCCTTTATTCACCTTGCTTATATATTTATTGTTGACAAGATTTATGTGGCGCATATAATATATAAACATTAACATGTATAATCATTGCAGAAAATAAAACAATCCATATAATGACATCCAACGTAGTGTAATTTCAAACATACAAATTTCATTTTCAATCTTTACATTTTCGATAAAGTTCACTACAATTTGAATCGGAGAGAGACAGCTCTACTAATTAGGGTCTGTGGTTTCTGCAAAGTAAAGCAAACATTGACTTTATTAAACTATCGAAATAAATTTTATGCGTTGACTTGATGGGTTATGTTCTCTTAAAATTATTTATCAAAATATCTTCCATTACAGTGGAAATGAAACTTTGACGATTTGAAAGATGAATACCATTATAATATAACTTGATACGCGTGTCCCCAAGCAAACACATGTAATGTAAAGATTGTATTTACTATCAAATTTAAGCGATCTGTAAATAGACAGCTGCTAATTATTATTATACCCGGACAACATGAAGCAATTATGTCTACGCATTGGGAATCAGAACTACTAGGACCGTGCTTACAAAGGTTCCGGCATCGAATTGATCATAAACATTTTTAAATAATTATTACTTTAGGATAACTCGATATGTTTACATGAAAATCTTGTTTACGGCAGACAAAATATAATATAGTATAATATAATATAATATAACATAAAATAATATAATATAATATAATATAATATAATATAATATAATATAATATAATATAATATAATGTAATATAATATAACATAAAATAATATAATATAATATAGTAGTATAATATTATTTAATACCTGTTTGTATGGTGGACACCTCATCCTCTTGGCAATTTGGACTTTCATTATCAGGATGAGGATAGTCGACTTCTATAGTAAGATTACTAAATAGACACCAAGCACGACGAGTACACTGAAACAAGAGATATATTCAGTTTTTCATTTCAGTCACTATGGAAGAAAGAATGAGTCAAACAGGCGAGGGTTGGAAAAAAAGTAATATATTTGGAATGTGGGTCGGATTTGACTTGTCTAGTAAGAGACATTTGAGCTAAAATAATTCATAGAAATGTTGCTAACCTGAGCACAGGTTCTGCTGCAAAAGTGATAGTAAATCTACGATTTGCAGAAAATCGATGTATTATATAGGTCGCATTACACTATAATTAATTTCCTTTAGCATTTACTTCGTCCTTCTATAACCCCAGCGCATTAGATAGAGAATCAAATTGATAAACGTTATGTCAATTACGTTAAGTACTGACATTTAAACAGCGTCATTACTGCCATTTGACATTGTGCACTGTCTTCAAGAATTTGTCGTTAAACCAAATGATCAGATTTGTAAATGGAAGTGACTTTATTCCAGTCTGTATATATAAGCGTTAAAGAAAGTGACGACGATTTATCAGATATTTTATTGTTGTTTTCGTTTTCCATGTATGTATTAACCGTCGATATATATTATTGATCATCGTTTGTCAGAATTAGACGTAACGTTTATGAGCAATACAATAATCTATTCGACAACTACATTAACACTGCGAGGAAAACAATTGTATATCTTAAAATGACAAGGAACTAAATATGACAATGATTTGTCAGTAATTATTATACTTTGATGCTCTCTTGTGCCTGTATTGTACATCTTGTTGCAAAACTAAAGTAAAATGTGTTGTTACTCACAACTGCTTCTCCATCGGTTGATTCCTCTGAACAATAGCAACCATTACAGTAAATATCTTCTACGTTCTCTCCCCGGGTCAGCATTTTGTCAAATACCAGGCATCCTGTAACATAAACGATGATAATGATGATGGTGATGAGAGTTGTTGAGCTTGCGATAACTTGATAGTGACAGTGATTGTTGTGTAGCTATCATAATACTCATGTTCATCCTCATACTTATCATTTGGTTTGGACTAAATACTAAAAGTATAGTGCTAGTTTAGAAACACTAGATCGAGAAGCTGCTGCAAACGCAGAAACAGTTGTAGTGGCTTGTTTTCTAGTAGCAATATTAATGCTATCTTTATGTAATTAAAACAGAATAGAGGAAAGGTAGGGTTTTAAACAACTAGCAAACAAACGCATTTAAAATACCTGGTTTACACAAACATTCCTGGTCATTGGTACTGTTGCACCATTTGTTGTTGCTGTCAACACAAAATTGACCACATTCGCATCCGCTGAAGTAGAGGAAATGGTATATTAAACGTTGAATTATGCGATGAGTGTAAGCAATATGTCTGTCGGAAAAGGAAAAAATCTACATAGCAATATTCATTATACATTTTTATTTTTATCGATCTAATAATATATCAAGCTGATATATATATATATATATATATATATATATATATATATATATATATATATCTTTCCATCTTTATGTCCTTTTATAGTATGTATATATGCGTCCTCAACCTATTTCTCTCTATTTACACATGCAGCCTCAATTTGTCATCCATCTTCCTTTATAGTGCAATATGTATCTCTCCATCAAACAGCAATAATCTCTCTCTTTCATAACTTTAGTATATTTGATTTATAAAATGACAGAAATGTATCTATATGTAAAGCCACTCTATTTAAAAAGGATGTAGAATAAGAACAACTTACCCTTGCGGACAAACTGATAGAACATCTTTTAGAACAAAGCCCAACGTGATCACCGTAATTAAACCGAAGAAGTTCATTTTCTGAAAAACAGACAGTGAGCTCTGATGAACTTAATAAATCACACATTTTAAACATTGTCTCATTTATCCACATTAACATACGTACACACAGACAAAATAAATAAGGAGAATCAGAGAGAGAGAGAGAGAGAGAACGTTCGATGACGAGGAGAAAGGTACACTGACCTGTCTGCTTAATGATCAAAAGCGGTGGTGCTAACTGTCTGACAGTTTTCTTAGTTTATGCTCACAATCCTGGATGGACCCTTTATATGGAGAGCTGTTCAAGGTCATTGTATTCTTCTCTTTGTAAAGATCTTCTCTGTGCACTTTTCACCCTACTCTCCAATTGTCACGGCTGACCTTTTACACTGCCTCAGGGAATATTGTGAGGCTGGCGTTTGCACGTACATTAGTAGTCAACTGCCCATTTTGTCACTTTTAATATAAATCAGATGATTCGTTCAAACTAACAGGCACAGTGTCTATCAGGTGTTAAAAGATATTCTTCAGACATCATGCCCTGTTTTTGCTGTTCAAAATAAGAAAGCAAAACGCACAAAAAACGCAGAGAAGACAGTCACAATATTGAGTGTTGATGCTCTATGAATCTAAGCACATACTTTAGTAGATATTATGGGTAATAGAAATATAGACAGGCATATTTCAGACTGTTCTGAATATTCATTTTGGTTACATATAAACGAGGGAAAGAATATAATTTTGTAGAAAAATCGTGGCGTTGCTTTACAAATATTCAAAACAATTTGGCCTGATTCAGCTGAACACACAAATATCTAGAAATAACGGGTCTATGTTCGTTGGATTTTTCTTGCTTACGAGAGAGAGAGAGAGAGAGAGAGAGAGAGAGAGCGACAGACAGAGAAAGAAAGATAGATATAAAGACAGAGAGTAAGAGAAAAAGAGATATATAGAAGGAGAGCGAGAGAGAGAGAGTTAGAGTGATGTTGGAGGTTTAGAGGTAATTTTAATTCATGAAAGCACTGAATACAAAAGCTTACCTACATGGGCGAACATTTGTAATGTTTCGGTAACACCTTTTTGTACCGTGTTCATCCATTCTTTTGTTTTCTTATGTGTTTTATTCTCGAATGTAACCACGTTAACTGCTACTCACAAGGCGTTTGTCAAAACGAGATTTTCCACTTTTCCATGAACTTCCTTGACTTTTTCATATTTGGGAGGTAGATTTGGAAAGGGGTAAAATGCTCACTTAAACATATATTCCTTAAGCCCTTGTCCATAGCAAGTCATTGAGATTCTGGAGGAGCACAAAACATGTACACATTTGTGTTACGTTTGTATTTGCAGAAAAAATGTTCCACGCCAGGAAAGCAGGGAAGAAATAAGTGTGTATATCATACTATTCTAGATAAGAGTTTATACAGGGATGTAATTTTCCGTGTTATATGTTTATATTTGAAGTCAGGGAAGCAATATTAAGAATGAGTGGCGACAAATTTATCACTTTTCATCAGAAAGCTAGGGTAGATTTGGCCAAGTAAGGAGATATTTATAGTTAATAACAGGGAATGTACGCTCAGAATGAAGCCAAGAGTCATAGGCAAGGACTTGTTCATTGTTTTAGAAACAAAGAAAAGACACCCAGTCTTTATTGCAGAAGAAAAATTGTACAACTATCTAATCTTAGATTAATGTGTTAATCAAACATACGTTTGATCACATTCAAAATATTATTTTTCCTTCTACAGAGCAGCGACCCTCTCCGTCCACCAACACTGCATTCCAATAATTATTTAGTGACCTATATTTGCAACGCTTTAAATTCCACTAGCATAATTAAATATTAATCTCTTTGGTTGTAAGTTCCGTGACATCTCTTCTATTTCCAAGATTATAAAACAGCACACAAAATTTCGTGGTGTCGTGTACACTGATTTGTTTCAGACAAGAGTTAACCTTTTCTTTTACTTCGAGATCATTTATATTTTAAATACCTAATAATAGGGGATCATAAAATCAAATCAGAGAAAGTCTGTGTTTTCTCAGGCAATCTATGAGCCTGAAATTGTATTGTTTTTAAACTTTAAAAGCCCTACTCAGACCCAAACCATTTACAAAATTAAAGGGTTGGTCGTAAAAATATCAAAGGTTAATAGAGGATAATAAAATCACTGAGTCATTTGTAAATTATATCTTCAAAATGCCCTAACTTTACTTTTGTCGCAATTAAAATTAAGTATAGCAATTAACACACACTATTTATCATATAAATTCTCTTAAATATCAAGACAAACATTACTCTTTAAACCATTGGGTTTTCAAATTAATAATATAAACTATCCTTTATGTAAAGATGCAAGTACACATTTCAACCTGTGAACTTGTGCACTTGTTGCAATAAATTCATCACAGTGATTCCTAAAATAAGTTGAGTAGATAAATGAACTTTCGCCTGACACGAACTGTTTATATGTCAATGTACATTGCATCAAATGTAAAAGAAACACACCCAGTCAGTGTAGATGCCATTTACTTTCCAAATCTTCAATTAAGCAATGACTTACTTTAGCTTGGTTAATTTTGCCATAGGAGCACATTTAAATTATTTAATTCTACATAGAGTGATTGCATGGCAGGACATAGAGCCACATCTTTCTGGTCTAAAGTTCGGAGCGCTAACCATACTAATAACAACAGAAACAACTACACAGGTATATATATTTACACGTAAATGACTTTAGGGACACTAAAAAGAGAACACATGCATCAGAAAACATATGGAATACATTTCCAATGATCTGAATTAGTTATAGTTGTTTATAATTTCTTTAGATCATTCTGAAAACCTAAATTATTGAACAATTATACATCTGGTGATCTTGAATGTCAGTCATCGTGAAACACTTTGCTTCCATAAGGGATTGTTTCAGCTTCAATCAAGGCAAATAATCGTGATCACTACAATTGCTTTAGACACGTATCCCAATGACACGATCTTTTTCAGAAAATCAACTCCTCTCAAGCAACTGTCTATATAGCATTAACTGTCAAGTACTTTCAAGGCCGAAATCTTTTAATTTAAAATTCAAACACTTTTATATTTCTTAACGATTTGCTTGAGTCCTATAAACCTAGCTATACTGATTGGAATAGTAACATCGCAAGTATGTGATCACAGTAAAGTGGTTAGTAATCTATATTACGTTTGCGTGCTATCAACAACAAAACAAAATGTATAGACTGCTTGTTTGTTACAACGTAAACAATGGCGGTGTGCGAACCCTTCTGTATGGCGCAAAAGTAAGTGACCCGAATGTCAGACAATATACTAACTACTTATATGAAGCATTATAGTTTATTTTGTAGTCAATACGTTCACTGAATTAACTATTGTTCTATTTCAGTTATTTACCCATAAATGGTAATTGAGATTTTTTCTGCTAATGTTATCTAGTCTAATCATCAAACACTGCTAATATTTTTATATTGCATGTTATATAAAACTGTATCTCTCTTGGTCTGTCTGACTGAGTCAATATATCAAATAAAATGAAAAGTATATTATTAAATCGGCAGAATGAGGACAAATGTTTGCGAAATGCTTTTCATTCTGAAATAGATCCAATAATTTCTATGAAGCAACTCAAATCTATCAATGTAAATAGGCGTGTACTTGGAATATGTATAGGTGATTTCTTATATATTTCGATCAAGGCCCTTAACACAAAGAAAGACGAAGATAGTGTTTTAACTTTTTTCGCTGCAAAATGGAACATTTTGCAACCTAAAAATACCTTAGCAGAAAAACATATATCTCGGGGAAATATTTGCAGTACCAGTGCCGGACAGACAGTTTGTATTATTAATCATCTTGATACTACACAATGTGTCTATATCAAAATAACTAATCAGAAGACTTCGGGAAAAGAATTAAGAACTAATTCTCAATGTTGATGTTAAAACAAAGAACAACTTGCCCTCTCCCAATGTTTTAAATGAACCGACCATTTCGATTCAGTATTAGTAAATTGCACCGAATCGATAACAAATGATCGTAATATTGTTTGTCCCCTGTAATTGAATAGTAAGCCATTGTCTGCCAAAACGATCGATTGTCTTGGGTTTTATTTTTGCTCCAAGGAGTGGTGACCAGACCTGAAAGGTGTAACGTCTTGCCAGGTCTCTGCTGGCGGTCAACCCAGTTTACATTTCAGATTCCCACAGCGGTACATAGGAGCAGCATTATTATTTGCAAATAGTCAGCCTTGAAACAGATTTACACTTGGGCTGACGAACTTTCTTTACCTTTATAGCTTTATGTAGAGTTGGAGGGCGGCTATAGAGATCGAGAGAATGTAATCACCTACTTTTTAATATAATAAATCACAGGATGTAACTGTTTTGGCATTATGTGTAGATAGTCCGCATCATTTTAATATGTCGGGATATAGCCCTGTGGCAACCCTTATGCATAGTATAGCCAATATAAGTATTTTGAACAGATTAGATGATAATTATTTTCGGTTTCTTCCAAACGTATGCATATGTAACGTTGGCGGTGCAGTTAAACTTAGTGATGCTGGATGTAGGAATTTTCAATCCACCGTGTCAACATACATACAAAAGCAAACTAATTATACGGGTTTGAAGCCTGGTAATACGAACTTTAATCCTTTGCTATGGGGTAATGAATGTGAGTATTGTTTATACCACTGGAAGATCGCCTACAGAAGCACATAAGAAAGTTAAACACTCTGATTTAACAATTACCGCATATATTACTACACTACACAATCGCGAACGTAAGTATTAGTCTAGGGCCAATTATTCTTGCCTATTTGTAAGACAAAGAAGCAGTGTTGAGTATGGCAAACAAGCTGGTGGAAAAATTACAGTGGATACAGAGCTATCTCTTTTCATGAAAACAATTGAGGACGCTTTAGCGAAGAAACGGATATTTTAAGAACCTCGACCAATGGGCCAATGATGTAATCAAGAATCAGAGATAAACTCATGTTCTCTCTTTTAGATAGGCGAAAAGATATGACCCTCTTTATCGCAGGAGACAAAATGCACAAGGATCCAATGTCACATTCGAGTATGAATTAGACAAATTTTCTTTACACACAAACTGTTGTTTATCACTATGCATAGGTGCAACCCTCTTTGCCATTCAAATAATTCTGTATTATCTAATAGTTTTAAATCAGTTCACTTTCACCAATATACATATATATTAATCTCTATGGTTTGAAATACTATTACATCCTATGTATTATGTACACATCTTCTTTATCAATCTTGCACTATTACATTTATGACAGCTTAAAACCTCACATTACATTGTATGGGGTGGTGGTGAACTGATTTTTGTCCAGGAAAAAGGCAATTTTATTCATTAACCTCCAGAACATTTAATGTTTTTAGCGAATCTAGAAATACACAATTTATCAACACAACTGAGATAAATAATGTTTTCTCAAGGTATCTAAGAGTAAGAGATTTAATTGCATTCAACTTTAAAAGCCATAATGAAACAATTTAAATGGTTTGTCACAACCATCCCAAAATGAATAGAATATTACAAAATCAAGTAATTGCTGGTAAATCATATATTCAAAATCTTGTAACTCTAGGTTTTAAATTCAAATGCATTATATGAAATGAATCAATCTTTTGCAGTTTTGCTATCTCGTAAGCCACCACAATCTTCAATGTTATGTCCCTCTAAGTTCTTCAAGCATTCCCTGATTTATCGCCTATCAGTGAAAACCAGTTCATTGATAATATAAAATCATGTATGAAAAAAAAAAAAACGCCAAAATGTAGACACTTGTGTTCTAGTTAATATATAATATATTCTCTTGAATAAAAATACATTTAGAACTCAGTCTTTGAATCACATGATTTCACCTTTCAAAACGAAAACCTGCTTATGTACTATTCATGTACTATTCATGTACATGCACAATTGAACTTGTGAACTTGTTGTACAGAGCTTAGAGCCTTGCGTCCTAAGATTAGTTTTGTATATAAACAATAATAAATTGACCATAAATGTTCTTGATGAAAACACTCCCAGCCGATGTTGATGCTATAAACGTTACATGCCTTCAATTAAATAATGCTTTATTTTAGGGGGTTCTTTCGAATACTTCAGCACATTTAAATCACATCACTGACATGGAAAGATCTCATGGCAGGACACCTATTTTTGGTTGCGAGTTCGGAACAATAACTACTAAGTCATCGCTTGATCTGCCTCCAACACTCCGACATCAATCTAGTGAGTCGGGCCTACATGCCTCGGGAGGAATGAACAAGGAAAACACTTATAATCAGATTTATCATTCCATTAAAGAGGAGATACTCTTTTGGGTTTTATATAGTGAAAAAATAGGTACCATCAAGATAAAGTAGCCGAACTTGTGCCCAACGCCTTTTGTCGCTTTATGGAGAACACAAGCAAATGCCAAAATAACAAATTAAGCAAACTTGTTTTTATTTAACTGCGATAATAATAGCAATAATAATAATAATAATAATAATACCTGTAACAACAGTTGCATTGGTTGGATGTATGAAATTATTTGATGTTATAGACACTTACAAGAAAACAAACAAAAAGATGATAATCCAAATGAAATGCAGTTTCTAAAGTCACAATTTTAGATTATGCTGAATTGTTGGCTGTTTGCCTTTTTATAGGCCATTCTGAAAAAAACCTAAATCATTGATCATTTATACACCTGGTGATCTTGACTGAACTCAAAGTGAAACAATTCGCCTCGAATAAGGATTTTGTTCTGCTTCAGTCAAGGCAAATAATAAACATTACTACAATTGCTTTAGAAAATTATGCAAAGGACACAATCAAACACAAATGAAGGATATTCAAGCACTTTCTACGTAGCATGAACTGTCAAGCACTTTCATTTTTTGCGTATTTAAATTTATAATTTAAGCACGTTTAAAATTTCATTGACTACAAAGATAGTAATATCCATAACAATGTATCAATATGATGGCGTTAGTGATCATTAATGTGTTTATACGCTATCAAACCAACTTAGTATGTATAGTCCGCTTGTTTGTTACATGGAAACAATGGTGTTGTTCGAAACCCTTAGTATCTGTCAATAGTCACTGACCTAAATGTCAGACAAGTGAGCGTTTATCTATATATGAAACAAGTTAGTGTAGTCTTGAGTCAACACCATCGTTGACTTAATAACCGTTCTTTTTCAATCATTTACATATAACTGGTAAGTTATATTTTAATCGTTTATGTTATAACTTTAATCTGCGATATCCAATCAGCTAAAAATCTATATTGCATCTTATATCGAATTACATTTCCGTCTGTCTTTTGGTGTCTGTCAGTCAATCTGTCAATGAATCAAGTAAAATTAAAAAGTATATTATATCGGCAGTATGAATGTAGCAATTTTTGCGAGATGGTCTTCTTCTTTAAATTGGAACCGTGATTTTGTGGAACCAATGAAATGTCTCCAACAAAAGGTAATTTAAGAATGTTGTGCTCCAAATGGTTCCCCAACCCAGATATGCAACGTGATATAGTTGAAGAACCGATCATGAAAGTCTGCACAAAATGTATTTGCAATTTCTCTACCAACATATTTGGAATCAAGAGCTTGGTGGAATAGGTTCCTTGATCCCATTGTATTTTTACCAAAAGCTCGTAATTGTAAAATAATTAATTCGAACAAAATCCAATATATTCCTTTCATATTTGTTCGACATACGAGCATGCACAATGTTTGGTCTGATTTGACTCCGATGCTACAGCCAAACAGCATAAAGCTCCTTGTTGATTTGTATTGCAGTTTTCGCTGTTACAAAAATGATACACCAGCTGCAGTAGATGATCCATGATCAAAAACAAAAGACCACAAAATGAGGTAATGTTTACCGAAATGAAGTGTCAGTAATATCACTATACGAATTTATCATATATCAGATTTTGTTACAGGAAAAAAGTACGATTAAAGTGAATTATATTTTTTGTCATAAAAGGTTTTAACGGAAAACTAATGTATTATTATAAACAACTAATTATACGAAGCTCATTTAATATCATAAATTTATTGTTACCGTTACGTCGCATCTATCAGTCTGTCTGTCTCTCTCTCTCTGTATATCTATCTATCTATCTATCTATCTATCTATCTATCTATCTATCTATATATATATATATATATATATATATATATATATACATATATATATATATATATATATATATATAGAGAGAGAGAGAGAGAGAGAGAGGGAGGGAGAGAGAGAGAGAGAGAGATAAAATACAAATCATTTGGCGAATAACAATCCTTTCAAATGCATTGGATTAAGCAAGGGATCACGTGTGTCAAACACGTCCGCCCGATATGAATATTCGGCCAACGATGAAAAAATTCCCATAAATGCAATTACAAACACCACGCGTAGGTTATTTTTCCCTCAGAAGGCTCGAAGTGACATATGAAAATTTTTGCGAGTGAATCCCATAGGACAGTATGACTTAAAATATTTATAAATCTGTTTTAAAGGTAGAATAATATAAAATATCTGTCCTAAAAGGTAATTTTCCATCATTCACATAACGTTTAGAAGGTCCGGGAGAGATCCTCGAAAAGCACTCGTTTACTCTATTGTAAATTGGCTTTTCTGATTTTAAATTACTCGGACAAATGTCCATTGGAAGCATCAATTACGTGGCTTAATACATGTTAATTTTGCCACTCACAGAATTTCCAATGTAACTTGTTGCGTATGTGGATTATTTTTTGGTTGGTTATTATCCTGCATGAAGAGCTTTGAAGATCCATTGACTGCAATATCAATAAAATAAACTAAAGAAAACTAAAACTTGAGTAACATACTTGGCCATTAATACACATCGGCTGATAAAGTCACTCCTTACGTACGGTCATTACAGTGGGTTGATAAGTCATCTACATCATTGTTTTAAATAACTAACAAAACAATGAAAGTCGCGTGAAGGCAGAATTTTAAACAATGAAAATCGCGTGAAGGTATTCTTTTTGCTTGTACATAACTAAAGTGTAGCTGCAAAAGTGTCTTTAGCGAAGCTTGCTCTTTCGGCACATACGTATACAAATAAAACTAGGATTTATTAAACAACAGTGCGGACACAACCAAAGGATTCGGGCTAAGGAATCCGATTAACTTGCGATTGAGGGATCGTGTGATTGTTAAATGATTGGAATATATTAATATAGGCTGTACATTAAAATTCAAAGTTGCTATTGTAAGCTTCTTCACTGCGAAATGGAAGGTTTACAACATGAAAATAATTTAGCAGAAAAAAGCGTGCATTTATCGAGCCTAATATCATGGGCAAATATTTGCTGCACCCCTGATGGATAAACAGTTTATATTATTTATCATGATGATACTGCAAAATGTGTCGATCTCAGACTAACTACTGGCGAGTTTTCGGGAAATAAATTAGGAATTCCATTCTCAATGTTGATGCTAAACAAACAACTTCCCCTCACCAGATTTTATGACAGCTCCGACCGTTTCGATTCCTTATCAATACATTATACAGACTCCAGAAACAAATTATCATAACCTTGTTTGTCTCCTGTATCTTCAAGGCAAGAATTTGCCTTTCCAATATTCAAACTTTAAAAACGATTAATTGACTTTCTTTTGCTCCAAGTAGTGGTGTCTATATCTAGAATGTGTTGCGTCAGTCCAGGTTTCTGATGACCATTATCCCTATATACCTTTAATTTAAGATCCCTACAATGTTGCTCAGGAGAGAAATTATATCTTTCAGAGAGGCGGTCTTGAAAGGTGCTTACGTTTAGGTCAAATAATTTTACATTCCTAAAGTCCATAGGTTCCGGTGGTTTGATGTAGTATTGGGATGGAGCAAATGGACTCACTTACTTTCTGATATCATGCATAAGAAGAACACCCTATTTTGTCATTATATGGACAGTACTATTCAGCAGCCTACATACATTTAGTAGTGTCTACATACAATCCAGTAGTAACCGGTGTGAATAGTATTGTCTAAACTCGCTAATAACGAATGTTTTCCTTATTTACACTTCTTGTCTTTCTCTTGCCCAGCCAAATGTGAAGGAAAAAAGCCTTCTCTAAAGCATTTGCAAAAATGTGACTCATCTACTCTGACAAAAAACAGTCAATGTATCCTTTTCATGTCTTACATGATTATGCTTTAAAATGTTAGTTTCTATCTCTTCTATCCCTTTTATTCCAGTATGCTTTCTGATTTACTTTGTCAAGGAAACTGGCACTAACCAATTGATTCCTATTACTGTTCTCATCCACATCATCCTTTTAGGATTATGGCCTAGTTCCTAATAGCAAGATTATGTCTCATATGAATAATGAACAAGATTTGCACTGCTCTTGTTGATTACGTTTTGAACGAGAAGACGAATTAACGAGGATGTTAGGAAAACGATATTTGATATATTCCCAGGAATAAACGTTCAAATCATTTTCAAATTTTCCTTTTAGTGCCGCTTTTAATACTCACAGACGATCTGTGTCAAAGTGTGATAAACATAAATATTTCAATTTACAACAAACATTTATGTATCTTGTAGAACATACGTGTTGGTTGCTGCTTGTAAATGTAGAGAGAACGTAAAGGACAATTTGTCAGGACCAAACTATCAAGTATCAACAAACTCAAACAGCTAAGTATAGTATGTTGAAGAAACCAAACGGAATTTCACTCTTTGAATTGATAGATCTTTTTGGCAGACCCAATTTCAAAGACAAAACAAACATCCGTCTCAACAGCTTATTATACACCGAGGAAAAGTTCGTTAGGAAATGACTGATATTTAGCACAGCATCTACTGGTCTAAGTAGCATGGAACAAAAGAGATATAATCTTTCAGGAATTTAAAATAATTTCAACTTAATAATGATAACATTCAGACGGTGTCCAATTGTATGATATTTATTCAAAATTCATAAATATTCTGGACAACAATTGAAATTGATTCAAAAGATCTGTTTGTATGTTTGTTTCGCTCCCGATATAATGTCGTTCTCACAATGAAATAATTATATATATCCATCCTTTATTCACCTTGCTTATATATTTATTGTTGACAAGATTTATGTGGCGCATATAATATATAAACATTAACATGTATAATCATTGCAGAAAATAAAACAATCCATATAATGACATCCAACGTAGTGTAATTTCAAACATACAAATTTCATTTTCAATCTTTACATTTTCGATAAAGTTCACTACAATTTGAATCGGAGAGAGACAGCTCTACTAATTAGGGTCTGTGGTTTCTGCAAAGTAAAGCAAACATTGACTTTATTAAACTATCGAAATAAATTTTATGCGTTGACTTGATGGGTTATGTTCTCTTAAAATTATTTATCAAAATATCTTCCATTACAGTGGAAATGAAACTTTGACGATTTGAAAGATGAATACCATTATAATATAACTTGATACGCGTGTCCCCAAGCAAACACATGTAATGTAAAGATTGTATTTACTATCAAATTTAAGCGATCTGTAAATAGACAGCTGCTAATTATTATTATACCCGGACAACATGAAGCAATTATGTCTACGCATTGGGAATCAGAACTACTAGGACCGTGCTTACAAAGGTTCCGGCATCGAATTGATCATAAACATTTTTAACTAATTATTACTTTAGGATAACTCGATATGTTTACATGAAAATCTTGTTTACGGCAGACAAAATATAATATAGTATAATATAATATAATATAACATAAAATAATATAATATAATATAATATAATATAATATAATATAATATAATATAATGTAATATAATATAACATAAAATAATATAATATAATATAGTAGTATAATATTATTTAATACCTGTTTGTATAGTGGACACCTCATCCTCTTGGCAATTTGGACTTTCATTATCAGGATGAGGATAGTCGACTTCTATAGTAAGATTACTAAATAGACACCAAGCACGACGAGTACACTGAAACAAGAGATATATTCAGTTTTTCATTTCAGTCACTATGGAAGAAAGAATGAGTCAAACAGGCGAGGGTTGGAAAAAAGTAATATATTTGGAATGTGGGTCGGATTTGACTTGTCTAGTAAGAGACATTTGAGCTAAAATAATTCATAGAAATGTTGCTAACCTGAGCACAGGTTCTGCTGCAAAAGTGATAGTAAATCTACGATTTGCAGAAAATCGATGTATTATATAGGTCGCATTACACTATAATTCATTTCCTTTAGCATTTACTTCGTCCTTCTATAACCCCAGCGCATTAGATAGAGAATCAAATTGATAAACGTTATGTCAATTACGTTAAGTACTGACATTTAAACAGCGTCATTACTGCCATTTGACATTGTGCACTGTCTTCAAGAATTTGTCGTTAAACCAAATGATCAGATTTGTAAATGGAAGTGACTTTATTCCAGTCTGTATATATAAGCGTTAAAGAAAGTGACGACGATTTATCAGATATTTTATTGTTGTTTTCGTTTTCCATGTATGTATTAACCGTCGATATATATTATTGATCATCGTTTGTCAGAATTAGACGTAACGTTTATGAGCAATACAATAATCTATTCGACAACTACATTAACACTGCGAGGAAAACAATTGTATATCTTAAAATGACAAGGAACTAAATATGACAATGATTTGTCAGTAATTATTATACTTTGATGCTCTCTTGTGCCTGTATTGTACATCTTGTTGCAAAACTAAAGTAAAATGTGTTGTTACTCACAACTGCTTCTCCATCGGTTGATTCCTCTGAACAATAGCAACCATTACAGTAAATATCTTCTACGTTCTCTCCCCGGGTCAGCATTTTGTCAAATACCAGGCATCCTGTAACATAAACGATGATAATGATGATGGTGATGAGAGTTGTTGAGCTTGCGATAACTTGATAGTGACAGTGATTGTTGTGTAGCTATCATAATACTCATGTTCATCCTCATACTTATCATTTGGTTTGGACTAAATACTAAAAGTATAGTGCTAGTTTAGAAACACTAGATCGAGAAGCTGCTGCAAACGCAGAAACAGTTGTAGTGGCTTGTTTTCTAGTAGCAATATTAATGCTATCTTTATGTAATTAAAACAGAATAGAGGAAAGGTAGGGTTTTAAACAACTAGCAAACAAACGCATTTAAAATACCTGGTTTACACAAACATTCCTGGTCATTGGTACTGTTGCACCATTTGTTGTTGCTGTCAACACAAAATTGACCACATTCGCATCCGCTGAAGTAGAGGAAATGGTATATTAAACGTTGAATTATGCGATGAGTGTAAACAATATGTCTGTCGGAAAAGGAAAAAATCTACATAGCAATATTCATTATACATTTTTATTTTTATCGATCTAATAATATATCAAGCTGATATATATATATATATCTTTCCATCTTTATGTCCTTTTATAGTATGTATATATGCGTCCTCAACCTATTTCTCTCTATTTACACATGCAGCCTCAATTTGTCATCCATCTTCCTTTATAGTGCAATATGTATCTCTCCATCAAACAGCAATAATCTCTCTCTTTCATAACTTTAGTATATTTGATTTATAAAATGACAGAAATGTATCTATATGTAAAGCCACTCTATTTAAAAAGGATGTAGAATAAGAACAACTTACCCTTGCGGACAAACTGATAGAACATCTTTTAGAACAAAGCCCAACGTGATCACCGTAATTAAACCGAAGAACTTCATTTTCTGAAAAACAGACAGTGAGCTCTGATGAACTTAATAAATCACACATTTTAAAACATTGTCTCATTTATCCACATTAACATACGTACACACAGACAAAATAAATAAGGAGAATCAGAGAGAGAGAGAGAGAGAGAGAGAGAGAGAACTTTAGATGACGAGGAGAAAGGTACACTGACCTGTCTGCTTAATGATCAAAAGCGGTGGTGCTAACTGTCTGACAGTTTTCTTAGTTTATGCTCACAATCCTGGATGGACCCTTTATATGGAGAGCTGTTCAAGGTCATTGTATTCTTCTCTTTGTAAAGATCTTCTCTGTGCACTTTTCACCCTACTCTCCAATTGTCACGGCTGACCTTTTACACTGCCTCAGGGAATATTGTGAGGCTGGCGTTTGCACGTACATTAGTAGTCAACTGCCCATTTTGTCACTTTTAATATAAATCAGATGATTCGTTCAAACTAACAGGCACAGTGTCTATCAGGTGTTAAAAGATATTCTTCAGACATCATGCCCTGTTTTTGCTGTTCAAAATAAGAAAGCAAAACGCACAAAAAACGCCGAGAAGACAGTCACAATATTGAGTGTTGATGCTCTATGAATCTAAGCACATACTTTAGTAGATATTATGGGTAATAGAAATATAGACAGGCATATTTCAGACTGTTCTGAATATTCATTTTGGTTACATATAAACGAGGGAAAGAATATAATTTTGTAGAAAAATCGTGGCGTTGCTTTACAAATATTCAAAACAATTTGGCCTGATTCAGCTGAACACACAAATATCTAGAAATAACGGGTCTATGTTCGTTGGATTTTTCTTGCTTACGAGAGAGAGAGAGAGAGAGAGAGAGAGAGAGAGAGAGCGACAGACAGAGAAAGAAAGATAGATATAAAGACAGAGAGTAAGAGAAAAAGAGATATATAGAAGGAGAGCGAGAGAGAGAGAGTTAGAGTGATGTTGGAGGTTTAGAGGTAATTTTAATTCATGAAAGCACTGAATACAAAAGCTTACCTACATGGGCGAACATTTGTAATGTTTCGGTAACACCTTTTTGTACCGTGTTCATCCATTCTTTTGTTTTCTTATGTGTTTTATTCTCGAATGTAACCACGTTAACTGCTACTCACAAGGCGTTTGTCAAAACGAGATTTTCCACTTTTCCATGAACTTCCTTGACTTTTTCATATTTGGGAGGTAGATTTGGAAAGGGGTAAAATGCTCACTTAAACATATATTCCTTAAGCCCTTGTCCATAGCAAGTCATTGAGATTCTGGAGGAGCACAAAACATGTACACATTTGTGTTACGTTTGTATTTGCAGAAAAAATGTTCCACGCCAGGAAAGCAGGGAAGAAATAAGTGTGTATATCATACTATTCTAGATAAGAGTTTATACAGGGATGTAATTTTCCGTGTTATATGTTTATATTTGAAGTCAGGGAAGCAATATTAAGAATGAGTGGCGACAAATTTATCACTTTTCATCAGAAAGCTAGGGTAGATTTGGCCAAGTAAGGAGATATTTATAGTTAATAACAGGGAATGTACGCTCAGAATGAAGCCAAGAGTCATAGGCAAGGACTTGTTCATTGTTTTAGAAACAAAGAAAAGACACCCAGTCTTTATTGCAGAAGAAAAATTGTACAACTATCTAATCTTAGATTAATGTGTTAATCAAACATACGTTTGATCACATTCAAAATATTATTTTTCCTTCTACAGAGCAGCGACCCTCTCCGTCCACCAACACTGCATTCCAATAATTATTTAGTGACCTATATTTGCAACGCTTTAAATTCCACTAGCATAATTAAATATTAATCTCTTTGGTTGTAAGTTCCGTGACATCTCTTCTATTTCCAAGATTATAAAACAGCACACAAAATTTCGTGGTGTCGTGTACACTGATTTGTTTCAGACAAGAGTTAACCTTTTCTTTTACTTCGAGATCATTTATATTTTAAATACCTAATAATAGGGGATCATAAAATCAAATCAGAGAAAGTCTGTGTTTTCTCAGGCAATCTATGAGCCTGAAATTGTATTGTTTTTAAACTTTAAAAGCCCTACTCAGACCCAAACCATTTACAAAATTAAAGGGTTGGTCGTAAAAATATCAAAGGTTAATAGAGGATAATAAAATCACTGAGTCATTTGTAAATTATATCTTCAAAATGCCCTAACTTTACTTTTGTCGCAATTAAAATTAAGTATAGCAATTAACACACACTATTTATCATATAAATTCTCTTAAATATCAAGACAAACATTACTCTTTAAACCATTGGGTTTTCAAATTAATAATATAAACTATCCTTTATGTAAAGATGCAAGTACACATTTCAACCTGTGAACTTGTGCACTTGTTGCAATAAATTCATCACAGTGATTCCTAAAATAAGTTGAGTAGATAAATGAACTTTCGCCTGACACGAACTGTTTATATGTCAATGTACGTTGCATCAAATGTAAAAGAAACACACCCAGTCAGTGTAGATGCCATTTACTTTCCAAATCTTCAATTAAGCAATGACTTACTTTAGCTTGGTTAATTTTGCCATAGGAGCACATTTAAATTATTTAATTCTACATAGAGTGATTGCATGGCAGGACATAGAGCCACATCTTTCTGGTCTAAAGTTCGGAGCGCTAACCATACTAATAACAACAGAAACAACTACACAGGTATATATATTTACACGTAAATGACTTTAGGGACACTAAAAAGAGAACACATGCATCAGAAAACATATGGAATACATTTCCAATGATCTGAATTAGTTATAGTTGTTTATAATTTCTTTAGATCATTCTGAAAACCTAAATTATTGAACAATTATACATCTGGTGATCTTGAATGTCAGTCATCGTGAAACACTTTGCTTCCATAAGGGATTGTTTCAGCTTCAATCAAGGCAAATAATCGTGATCACTACAATTGCTTTAGACACGTATCCCAATGACACGATCTTTTTCAGAAAATCAACTCCTCTCAAGCAACTGTCTATATAGCATTAACTGTCAAGTACTTTCAAGGCCGAAATCTTTTAATTTAAAATTCAAACACTTTTATATTTCTTAACGATTTGCTTGAGTCCTATAAACCTAGCTATACTGATTGGAATAGTAACATCGCAAGTATGTGATCACAGTAAAGTGGTTAGTAATCTATATTACGTTTGCGTGCTATCAACAACAAAATAAAATGTATAGACTGCTTGTTTGTTACAACGTAAACAATGGCGGTGTGCGAACCCTTCTGTATGGCGCAAAAGTAAGTGACCCGAATGTCAGACAATATACTAACTACTTATATGAAGCATTATAGTTTATTTTGTAGTCAATACCTTCACTGAATTAACTATTGTTCTATTTCAGTTATTTACCCATAAATGGTAATTGAGATTTTTTCTGCTAATGTTATCTAGTCTAATCATCAAACACTGCTAATATTTTTATATTGCATGTTATATAAAACTGTATCTCTCTTGGTCTGTCTGACTGAGTCAATATATCAAATAAAATGAAAAGTATATTATTAAATCGGCAGAATGAGGACAAATGTTTGCGAAATGCTTTTCATTCTGAAATAGATCCAATAATTTCTATGAAGCAACTCAAATCTATCAATGTAAATAGGCGTGTACTTGGAATATGTATAGGTGATTTCTTATATATTTCGATCAAGGCCCTTAACACAAAGATAGACGAAGATAGTGTTTTAACTTTTTTCGCTGCAAAATGGAACATTTTGCAACCTAAAAATACCTTAGCAGAAAAACATATATCTCGGGGAAATATTTGCAGTACCAGTGCCGGACAGACAGTTTGTATTATTAATCATCTTGATACTACACAATGTGTCTATATCAAAATAACTAATCAGAAGACTTCGGGAAAAGAATTAAGAACTAATTCTCAATGTTGATGTTAAAACAAAGAACAACTTGCCCTCTCCCAATGTTTTAAATGAACCGACCATTTCGATTCAGTATTAGTAAATTGCACTGAATCGATAACAAATGATCGTAATATTGTTTGTCCCCTGTAATTGAATAGTAAGCCATTGTCTGCCAAAACGATCGATTGTCTTGGGTTTTATTTTTGCTCCAAGGAGTGGTGACCAGACCTGAAAGGTGTAACGTCTTGCCAGGTCTCTGCTGGCGGTCAACCAAGTTTACATTTCAGATTCCCACAGCGGTACATAGGAGCAGCATTATTATTTGCAAATAGTCAGCCTTGAAACAGATTTACACTTGGGCTGACGAACTTTCTTTACCTTTATAGCTTTATGTAGAGTTGGAGGGCGGCTATAGAGATCGAGAGAATGTAATCACCTACTTTTTAATATAATAAATCACAGGATGTAACTGTTTTGGCATTATGTGTAGATAGTCCGCATCATTTTAATATGTCGGGATATAGCCCTGTGGCAACCCTTATGCATAGTATAGCCAATATAAGTATTTTGAACAGATTAGATGATAATTATTTTCGGTTTCTTCCAAACGTATGCATATGTAACGTTGGCGGTGCAGTTAAACTTAGTGATGCTGGATGTAGGAATTTTCAATCCACCGTGTCAACATACATACAAAAGCAAGCTAATTATACGGGTTTGAAGCCTGGCAATACGAACTTTAATCCTTTGCTATGGGGTAATGCATGTGAGTATTGTTTATACCACTGGAAGATCGCCTATAGAAGCACATAAGAAAGTTAAACACTCTGATTTAACAATTACCGCATATATTAATACACTACACACTCGCGAACGTAAGTATTAGTCTAGGGCCAATTATTCTTGCCTATTTGTAAGACAAAGAAGCAGTGTTGAGTATGGCAAACAAGCTGGTGGAAAAATTACAGTGGATACAGAGCTATCTCTTTTCATGAAAACAATTGAGGACGCTTTAGCGAAGAAACGGATATTTTAAGAACCTCGACCAATGGGCCAATGATGTAATCAAGAATCAGAGATAAACTCATGTTCTCTCTTTTAGATAGGCGAAAAAATATGACCCTCTTTATCGCAGGAAACAAAATGCACAAGGATTCAATGTCACATTCGAGTATGAATTAGACAAATGTTTTTTTACACACAAACTGTTGTTTATCACTATGCATAGGTGCAACCCTCTTTGCCATTCAAATAATTCTGTATTATCTAATAGTTTTAAATCAGTTCACTTTCACCAACATACATATATATTAATCTCTATGGTTTGAAATACTATTACATCCTATGTATTATGTACACATCTTCTTTATCAGTCTTGCACTATTACATTTATGACAGCTTAAAACCTCACATTACATTGTGTGGGGTGGTGGTGAACTGATTTTTGTCCAGGAAAAAGGCAATTTTATTCATTAACCTCCAGAACATTTAATGTTTTTAGCGAATCTAGAAATACACAATTTATCAACACAACTGAGATAAATAATGTTTTCTCAAGGTATCTATGAGTAAGAAATTTAATTACATTCAACTTTAAAAGCCATAATGAAACAATTTAAATGGTTTGTCACAACCATCCCAAAATGAATAGAATATTACAAAATCAAGTAATTGCTGGTAAATCATATATTCAAAATCTTGTAACTCTAGGTTTTAAATTCAAAAGCATTATATGAAATGAATCAATCTTTTGCAGTTTTGCTATCTCGTAAGCCACCACAATCTTCAATGTTATGTCCCTCTAAGTTCTTCAAGCATTCCCTGATTTATCGCCTATCAGTGAAAACCAGTTCATTGATAATATAAAATCATGTATGAAAAAAAAAAACGCCAAAATGTAGACACTTGTGTTCTAGTTAATATATAATATATTCTCTTGAATAAAAATACATTTAGAACTCAGTCTTTGAATCACATGATTTCACCTTTCAAAACGAAAACCTGCTTATGTACTATTCATGTACTATTCATGTACATGCACAATTGAACTTGTGAACTTGTTGTACAGAGCTTAGAGCCTTGCGTCCTAAAATTAGTTTTGTATATACACAATAATAAATTGACCATAAATGTTCTTGATGACAATGTACTTGATTTCAAATGGACAAAAAACACTCCCAGCCGATGTTGATGCTATAAACGTTACATGCCTTCAATTAAATAATGCTTTATTTTAGGGGGTTCTTTCGAATACATCAGCACATTTAAATCACATCATTGACATGGAAAGATCTCATGGCAGGACACCTATTTTTGGTTGCGAGTTCGGAACAATAACTACTAAGTCATCGCTTGATCTGCCTCCAACACTCCGAGATCAGTCTAGTGAGTCGGGCCTACATGCCTCGGGAGGAATGAACAAGGAAAACACTTATAATCAGATTTATCATTCCGTTAAAGAGGAGATACTCTTTTGGGTTTTATATAGTGAAAAAATAGGTACCATCAAGATAAAGTAGCCGAACTTGTGCCCAACGCCTTTTGTCGCTTTATGGAGAATACAAGCAAATGCCAAAATAACAAATTAAGCAAACTTTTTTTTATTTAACTGCGATAATAATAGCAATAATAATAATAATACCTCTAACAACAGTTGCATTGGTTAGATGTATGAAATTATTTGATGTTATAGACACTTACAAGAAAACAAACAAAAAGATGATAATCCAAATGAAATACAGTTTCTAAAGTCACAATTTTAGGTTATGCTGAATTGTTGGCTGTTTGCCATTGTATAGGTCATTCTGAAAAAACCTAAATCATTGATCATTTATACACCTGGTGATCTTGACTGAACTCAAAGTGAAACAATTCGCCTCGAATAAGGATTTTGTTCTGCTTCAGTCAAGGCAAATAATAAACATTACTACAATTGCTTTAGAAAATTATGCAAAGGACACAATCAAACACAAATGAAGGATATTCAAGCACTTTCTACGTAGCATGAACTGTCAAGCACTTTCATGGTCTACGTATTTAATTTTATAATTTAAGCAAGTTTAAAATTTTCATTAACTACAAAGATAGTAATATCCATAACAATGTATCAATATGATGGCGTTAGTGATCATTAATATGTTTATACGCTATCAAACCAACTTAGTATGTATAATCCGCTTGTTTGTTACATGGAAACAATGTTGTTGTTCGAAACTCTTAGTATCTGTCAATAGTCACTGACCTAAATGTCAGACAAGTGAGCGTTTATCTATATATGAAACAAGTTAGTGTAGTCTTGAGTCAACACCATCGTTGACTTAATAACCGTTCTTTTTCAATCATTTACATATAACTGGTAAGTTATATTTTAATCGTTTATGTTATAACTTTAATCTGCGATATCCAATCGGCTAAAAATCTATATTGCATCTTATATCGAGTTACATTTCCGTCTGTCTTTTGGTGTCTGTCAGTCAATCTGTCAATGAATCAAGTAAAATTAAAATGTATATGATATCGGCAGTATGAATGTAGCAATTTTTGCGAGATGGTCTTCTTCTTTAAATTGGAACCGTGATTTTGTGGAACCAATGAAATGTCTCAAACAAAAGGTAATTTAAGAATGTTGTGCTCCAAATGGTTCCCCAACCCAGATATTCACCGTGATATAGTTGAAGAACCGATCATGAAAGTCTGCACAAAATGTATTTGCAATTTCTCTACCAACATATTTGGAATCAAGAGCTTGGTGGAATAGGTTCCTTAATCTCATTGTATTTTTACCAAAAGCTCGTAATTGTAAAATAATTAATTCGAACAAAATCCAATATATTCCATTCATATTTGTTCGACATACGAGCATGCACAATGTCTGGTCTGATTTGACTCCGATGCTACAGCCAAACAGCATAAAGTTCCTTGTTGATTTGTATTGCAGTTTTCGCTGTTTCAAAAATGGTACACCAGCTGCAGTAAATGATCCATGATCAAAAACAAAAGGCCAAAAAATGAGGTAATGTTTACCGAATTGAAGTGTGAGTAATATCACTATATGAATTTATCATATATCAGATTTTGTTACAGGAGAAAAGTACGAATAAAGTGAATTATATTTTTTTCATAAAATGTTTTAACGGAAAACTAATGTGTTATTATAAACAACTAATTATACGAAGCTAATTTAATATCATAAATTTATTGTTACCGTTACGTCGCATCTATCAGTCTGTCTGTCTGTCTCTCTCTCTGTATATCTATCTATCTATCTATATATACATATACATATATATATATATATATATATATATATATATATATATATATATATAGAGAGAGAGAGAGAGAGAGAGAGAGAGAGAGAGAGAGAGAGAGAGAGAGAGATACAATACAAATCATTTGGCGAATAACAATCCTTTCAAATGCACTGGATTAAGCAAGGGATCACGTGTGTCAAACACGTCCGCCCGATATGAATATTCGGCCAACGATGGAAAAATTCCCATAAATGCAATTCCAAACACCACGCGTAGGTTATTTTTCCCTCAGAAGGCTCGAAGTGACATATGAAAATTTTTGCGAGTGAATCCCATAGGACAGTATGACTTAAAATATTTATAAATCTGTTTTAAAGGTAGAATAATATAAAATATCTGTACTAAAAGGTAATTTTCCATCATTCACATAACGTTTAGAAGGTCTGGGAGAGATCCTCGAAAAGCACTCGTTTACTCTATTGTAAATTGGCTTTTCTGATTTTAAATTACTCGGACAAATGTCCATTGGAAGCATTAATTACGTGGCTTAATTCATGTTAATTTTGCCACTCACAGTATTTCCAATGTAACTTGTTGCGTATGTGGATTATTTTTTGGTTGGTTATTATCCTGCATGAAGAGCTTTGAAGATCCATTGACTGCAATATCAATAAAATAAACTAAAGAAAACTACAACTTGAGTAAGATACTTGGCCATTAATACACATCGGCTGATAAAGTCACTCCTTACGTACGGTCATTACAGTGGGTTGATAAGTCATCTACATCATTGTATTAAATAACTAACAAAACAATGAAAGTCGCGTGAAGGCAGAATTTTAAACAATGAAAATCGCGTGAAGGTATTCTTTTTACTTGTACATAACTAAAGTGTAGCTGCAAAAGTGTCTTTAGCGAAGCTTGCTCTTTCGGCACATACGTATACAAATAAAACTAGGATTTATTAAACAACAGTGCGGACACAACCAAAGGATTCGGGCTAAGGAATCCCATTAACTTGCGATTGAGGGATCGTGTGATTGTTAAATGATTGGAATATATTAATATAGGCTGTACATTAAAATTCGAAGTTGGTATTGTAAGCTTCTTCACTGCGAAATGGAAGGTTTACAACATGAAAATAATTTAGCAGAAAAAAGCGTGCATTTATCGAGCCTAATATCACGGGCAAATATTTGCTGCACCCCTGATGGATAAACAGTTTATATTATTTATCATGATGATACTGCAAAATGTGTCGATCTCAGACTAACTACTGGCGAGTTTTCGGGAAATAAATTAGGAATTCCATTCTCAATGTTGATGTTAAACAAACAACTTCCCCTCACCAGATTTTATGACAGCTCCGACCGTTTCGATTCATTATCAATACATTATACAGACTCCACAAACAAATCATCATAACCTTGTTTGTCTCCTGTATCTTCAAGGCAAGAATTTGCCTTTCCAATATTCAAACTTTAAAAACGATTAATTGACTTTCTTTTGCTCCAAGTAGTGGTGTCTATATCTAGAATGTGTTGCGTCAGTCCAGCTTTCTGATGACCATTATCCCTATATACCTTCAATTTAAGATCCCTACAATGTTGCACAGGAGAGAAATTATATCTTTCAGAGAGGCGGTCTTGAAAGGTGCTTACGTTTAGGTCAAATAATTTTACATTCCTAAAATCCATAGGTTCCGGTGGTTTGATGTAGTATTGGGATGGAGCAAATGGACTCACTTACTTTCTGATATCATGCATAACAAGAACACCCTATTTTGTCATTATATGGACAGTACTATTCAGCAGCCTACATACATTTAGTAGTGTCTACATACAATCCAGTAGTAACCGGTGTGAATAGTATTGTCTAAACTCGCTAATAACGAATATTTTCCTTATTTACACTTCTTGTCTTTCTCTTGCCCAGCCAAATGTGAAGGAAAAAAGCCTTCTCTAAAACATTTGCAAAAATGTGACTCATCTACTTTGACAAAAACAGTCAATGTATCCTTTCCATGTCTTACATGATTATGCTTTAAATTGTTAGTTTCTATCTCTTCTATCCCTTTTATTCCAGTATGCTTTCTGATTTACTTTGTCAAGGAAACTGGCACTAACCAATTGATTCCTATTACTGTTCTCATCCACATCATCCTTTTAGGATTATGGCCTAGTTCCTAATAGCAAGATTATGTCTCATATGAATAATGAGCAAGATTTGCACTGCTCTTGTTGATTACGTTTTGAACGAGAAGACGAATTAACTAGGATGTTAGGAAAACGATATTTGATATATTCCCAGGAATAAACGTTCAAATCATTTTCAAATTTTCCTTTTAGTGCCGCTGTTAATACTCACTGACGATCTGTGTCAAAGTGTGATAGACATAATTATTTCAATTTACAACAAACATTTATGTATCTTGTAGAACATACGTGTTGGTTGCTGCTTGTAAATGTAGAGAGAACGTAAAGGACAATTTGTCAGGACCAAACTATCAAGTATCAACAAACTCAAACAGCTAAGTGTAGTATGTTGAAGAAACCAAACGGAATTTCACTCTTTGAATTGATAGATCTTTTTGGCAGACCCAGTTTCAAAGACAAAACAAACATCCGTCTCAACAGCTTATTATACACCGAGGAAAAGTTCGTTAGGAAATGACTGATATTTAGCACAGCATCTACTGGTCTAAGTAGCATGGAACAAAAGAGATATAATTTTTCAGGAATTTAAAATAATTTCAACTTAATAATGATAACATTCAGACGGTGTCCAATTGTATGATATTTATTCAAAATCCATAAATATTCTGAGCAACAATTGAAATTGATTCAAAAGATCTGTTTGTATGTTTGTTTCGCTCCGGATATAATGTGGTTCTCACAATGAAATACTTATATATATCCATCCTTTATTCACCTTGCTTATATATTTATTGTTGACAAGATTTATGTGGCGCATATAATATATAAACATTAACATGTATAATCATTGCAGAAAATAAAACAATCCATATAATGACATCCAACGTAGTGTAATTTCAAACATACAAATTTCATTTTCAATCTTTACATTTTCGATAAAGTTCACTACAATTTGAATCGGAGAGAGGCAGCTCTACTAATTAGGGTCTGTGGTTTCTGCAAAGTAAAGCAAACATTGACTTTATTAAACTATCGAAATAAATTTTATGCGTTGACTTGATGGGTTATGTTCTCTTAAAATTATTTATCAAAATATCTTCCATTACAGTGGAAATGAAACTTTGACGATTTGAAAGATGAATACCATTATAATATAACTTGATACGCGTGTCCCCAAGCAAACACATGTAATGTAAAGATTGTATTTACTATCAAATTTAAGGGATCTGTAAATAGACAGCTGCTAATTATTATTATACCCGGACAACATGAAGCAATTATGTCTACGCATTGGGAATCAGAACTACTAGGACCGTGCTTACAAAGGTTCCGGCATCGAATTGATCATAAACGTTTTTAAATAATTATTACTTTAGGATAACTCGATATGTTTACATGAAAGTCTTGTTTACCGCACACAAAATATAACATAATATAATACAATATAATATAATATAATATAATATAATATAATATAATATAATATAATATAATGAAATATAATATAAGATAATATAACATAAAATAATATAATATAATATAGTAGTATAATATTATTTAATACCTGTTTGTATAGTGGACACCTCATCCTCTTCGCAATTTGGACTTTCATTATCAGGATGAGGATAGTCGACTTCTATAGTAAGATTACTAAACAGACACCAAGCACGACGAGTACACTGAAACAAGAGATATGTTCAGTTTTTCATTTCAGTCACCATGGAAGAAAGAATGAGTCAAACAGGCGAGGATTGGAAAAAAGTAATATAATCATGGTACACTTAAAATACAAGAATCTATCTTTGTTTTATTAATGGGCAAGAGAGAGAGAGAGAGAGAGAGAGAGAGAGATAGAGAGAGAGAGAGAGCAAACAATCCAAAAGCTTAATCCTAGTTTTTAATATCTCTTTCCAGCTATGGTTTTAAATAATCGATAGCCCACATTGGTTAAGACGGGATATAAGGAACTGATAAAAGTCAAATATTTGGAATGTGGGTCGGATTTGACTTGTCTAGTAAGAGACATTCGAGCTAAAATAATTCAAAAAATGTTGCTAACCTGAGCACAGGTTCTGCTGCAAAAGTGATAGTAAATCTACGATTGGCAGAAAATCGATGCATTATATAGGTCGCATTACACTATAATTCATTTCCTTTAGCATTTGCTTCGTCCTTCTATAACCCCAGGGCATTAGATAGAAAATCAAATTGATAAACGTTATATTAATTACGTTAAGTACTGACATTTAAACAGCGTCATTACTGCCTTTTGTCATTGTGCACTGTCTTCAAGAATTTGTCGTTAAACCAAATGATCAGATTTGTAAATGGAAGTGACTTTACTCCAGCCTATATATATAAGCGTTAAAGAAAGTGACGATGATTTATCAGATATTTTGTTGTTGTTTTCGTTTTCCATGTATGTATTAACCGTCGATATATATTATTGATCATCGTTTGTCAGAATTAGACGTAACGTTTATGAGCAATACAAGAATCTATTCGACAACTACATTAACACTGCGAGGAAAACAATTGTATATCTTAAAATGTCAAGGAACTAAATATGACAATGATTTGTCAGTAATTATTATACTTTGATGCTCTCTTGTGCCTGTATTGTACATCTTGTTGCAAAACTAAAGTAAAATGTGTTGTTACTCACAACTGCTTCTCCATCGGTTGATTCCTCTGAACAATAGCAACCATTACAGTAAATATCTTCTACGTTCTCTCCCCGGGTCAGCATTTTGTCAAATACCAGGCATCCTGTAACATAAACGATGATAATGATGATGGTGATGAGAGTTGTTGAGCTTGCGATAACTTGATAGTGACAGTGATTGTTGTGTAGCTATCATAATACTCATGTTCATCCTCATACTTATCATTTGGTTTGGACTAAATACTAAAAGTATAGTGCTAGTTTAGAAACACTAGATCGAGAAGCTGCTGCAAACGCAGAAACAGTTGTAGTGGCTTGTTTTCTAGTAGCAATATTAATGCTATCTTTATGTAATTAAAACAGAATAGAGGAAAGGTAGGGTTTTAAACAACTAGCAAACAAACGCATTTAAAATACCTGGTTTACACAAACATTCCTGGTCATTGGTACTGTTGCACCATTTGTTGTTGCTGTCAACACAAAATTGACCACATTCGCATCCGCTGAAGTAGAGGAAATGGTATATTAAACGCTGAATTATGCGATGAGTGTAAACAATATGTCTGTCGGAAAAGGAAAAAATCTACATAGCAATATTCATTATACATTTTTATTTTTATCGATCTAATAATATATCAAGCTGATATATATATATATATATATATATATATATATATATATATATATATATATATATATATATATATGTATATATCTTTCCATCTTTATGTCCTTTTATAGTATGTATATATGCGTCCTCAACCTATTTCTCTCTATTTACACATGCAGCCTCAATTTGTCATCCATCTTCCTTTATAGTGCAATATGTATCTCTCCATCAAACAGCAATAATCTCTCTCTTTCATAACTTTAGTATATTTGATTTATAAAATGACAGAAATGTATCTATATGTAAAGCCACTCTATTTAAAAAGGATGTAGAATAAGAACAACTTACCCTTGCGGACAAACTGATAGAACATCTTTTAGAACAAAGCCCAACGTGATCACCGTAATTAAACCGAAGAACTTCATTTTCTGAAAAACAGACAGTGAGCTCTGATGAACTTAATAAATCACACATTTTAAACATTGTCTCATTTATCCACATTAACATACGTACACACAGACAAAATAAAAAAGGAGAATCAGAGAGAGAGAGAGAGAGAGAGAACGTTCGATGACGAGGAGAAAGGTACACTGACCTGTCTGCTTAATGATCAAAAGCGGTGGTGCTAACTGTCTGACAGTTTTCTTAGTTTATGCTCACAATCCTGGATGGACCCTTTATATGGAGAGCTGTTCAAGGTCATTGTATTCTTCTCTTTGTAAAGATCTTCTCTGTGCACTTTTCACCCTACTCTCCAATTGTCACGGCTGACCTTTTACACTGCCTCAGGGAATATTGTGAGGCTGGCGTTTGCACGTACATTAGTAGTCAACTGCCCATTTTGTCACTTTTAATATAAATCAGATGATTCGTTCAAACTAACAGGCACAGTGTCTATCAGGTGTTAAAAGATATTCTTCAGACATCATGCCCTGTTTTTGCTGTTCAAAATAAGAAAGCAAAACGCACAAAAAACGCAGAGAAGACAGTCACAATATTGAGTGTTGATGCTCTATGAATCTAAGCACATACTTTAGTAGATATTATGGGTAATAGAAATATAGACAGGCATATTTCAGACTGTTCTGAATATTCATTTTGGTTACATATAAACGAGGGAAAGAATATAATTTTGTAGAAAAATCGTGGCGTTGCTTTACAAATATTCAAAACAATTTGGCCTGATTCAGCTGAACACACAAATATCTAGAAATAACGGGTCTATGTTCGTTGGATTTTTCTTGCTTACGAGAGAGAGAGAGAGAGAGAGAGAGAGAGAGAGAGAGCGACAGACAGAGAAAGAAAGATAGATATAAAGACAGAGAGTAAGAGAAAAAGAGATATATAGAAGGAGAGCGAGAGAGAGAGAGAGTTAGAGTGATGTTGGAGGTTTAGAGGTAATTTTAATTCATGAAAGCACTGAATACAAAAGCTTACCTACATGGGCGAACATTTGTAATGTTTCGGTAACACCTTTTTGTACCGTGTTCATCCATTCTTTTGTTTTCTTATGTGTTTTATTCTCGAATGTAACCACGTTAACTGCTACTCACAAGGCGTTTGTCAAAACGAGATTTTCCACTTTTCCATGAACTTCCTTGACTTTTTCATATTTGGGAGGTAGATTTGGAAAGGGGTAAAATGCTCACTTAAACATATATTCCTTAAGCCCTTGTCCATAGCAAGTCATTGAGATTCTGGAGGAGCACAAAACATGTACACATTTGTGTTACGTTTGTATTTGCAGAAAAAATGTTCCACGCCAGGAAAGCAGGGAAGAAATAAGTGTGTATATCATACTATTCTAGATAAGAGTTTATACAGGGATGTAATTTTCCGTGTTATATGTTTATATTTGAAGTCAGGGAAGCAATATTAAGAATGAGTGGCGACAAATTTATCACTTTTCATCAGAAAGCTAGGGTAGATTTGGCCAAGTAAGGAGATATTTATAGTTAATAACAGGGAATGTACGGTCAGAATGAAGCCAAGAGTCATAGGCAAGGACTTGTTCATTGTTTTAGAAACAAAGAAAAGACACCCAGTCTTTATTGCAGAAGAAAAATTGTACAACTATCTAATCTTAGATTAATGTGTTAATCAAACATACGTTTGATCACATTCAAAATATTATTTTTCCTTCTACAGAGCAGCGACCCTCTCCGTCCACCAACACTGCATTCCAATAATTATTTAGTGACCTATATTTGCAACGCTTTAAATTCCACTAGCATAATTAAATATTAATCTCTTTGGTTGTAAGTTCCGTGACATCTCTTCTATTTCCAAGATTATAAAACAGCACACAAAATTTCGTGGTGTCGTGTACACTGATTTGTTTCAGACAAGAGTTAACCTTTTCTTTTACTTCGAGATCATTTATATTTTAAATACCTAATAATAGGGGATCATAAAATCAAATCAGAGAAAGTCTGTGTTTTCTCAGGCAATCTATGAGCCTGAAATTGTATTGTTTTTAAACTTTAAAAGCCCTACTCAGACCCAAACCATTTACAAAATTAAAGGGTTGGTCGTAAAAATATCAAAGGTTAATAGAGGATAATAAAATCACTGAGTCATTTGTAAATTATATCTTCAAAATGCCCTAACTTTACTTTTGTCGCAATTAAAATTAAGTATAGCAATTAACACACACTATTTATCATATAAATTCTCTTAAATATCAAGACAAACATTACTCTTTAAACCATTGGGTTTTCAAATTAATAATATAAACTATCCTTTATGTAAAGATGCAAGTACACATTTCAACCTGTGAACTTGTGCACTTGTTGCAATAAATTCATCACAGTGATTCCTAAAATAAGTTGAGTAGATAAATGAACTTTCGCCTGACACGAACTGTTTATATGTCAATGTACGTTGCATCAAATGTAAAAGAAACACACCCAGTCAGTGTAGATGCCATTTACTTTCCAAATCTTCAATTAAGCAATGACTTACTTTAGCTTGGTTAATTTTGCCATAGGAGCACATTTAAATTATTTAATTCTACATAGAGTGATTGCATGGCAGGACATAGAGCCACATCTTTCTGGTCTAAAGTTCGGAGCGCTAACCATACTAATAACAACAGAAACAACTACACAGGTATATATATTTACACGTAAATGACTTTAGGGACACTAAAAAGAGAACACATGCATCAGAAAACATATGGAATACATTTCCAATGATCTGAATTAGTTATAGTTGTTTATAATTTCTTTAGATCATTCTGAAAACCTAAATTATTGAACAATTATACATCTGGTGATCTTGAATGTCAGTCATCGTGAAACACTTTGCTTCCATAAGGGATTGTTTCAGCTTCAATCAAGGCAAATAATCGTGATCACTACAATTGCTTTAGACACGTATCCCAATGACACGATCTTTTTCAGAAAATCAACTCCTCTCAAGCAACTGTCTATATAGCATTAACTGTCAAGTACTTTCAAGGCCGAAATCTTTTAATTTAAAATTCAAACACTTTTATATTTCTTAACGATTTGCTTGAGTCCTATAAACCTAGCTATACTGATTGGAATAGTAACATCGCAAGTATGTGATCACAGTAAAGTGGTTAGTAATCTATATTACGTTTGCGTGCTATCAACAACAAAATAAAATGTATAGACTGCTTGTTTGTTACAACGTAAACAATGGCGGTGTGCGAACCCTTCTGTATGGCGCAAAAGTAAGTGACCCGAATGTCAGACAATATACTAACTACTTATATGAAGCATTATAGTTTATTTTGTAGTCAATACCTTCACTGAATTAACTATTGTTCTATTTCAGTTATTTACCCATAAATGGTAATTGAGATTTTTTCTGCTAATGTTATCTAGTCTAATCATCAAACACTGCTAATATTTTTATATTGCATGTTATATAAAACTGTATCTCTCTTGGTCTGTCTGACTGAGTCAATATATCAAATAAAATGAAAAGTATATTATTAAATCGGCAGAATGAGGACAAATGTTTGCGAAATGCTTTTCATTCTGAAATAGATCCAATAATTTCTATGAAGCAACTCAAATCTATCAATGTAAATAGGCGTGTACTTGGAATATGTATAGGTGATTTCTTATATATTTCGATCAAGGCCCTTAACACAAAGATAGACGAAGATAGTGTTTTAACTTTTTTCGCTGCAAAATGGAACATTTTGCAACCTAAAAATACCTTAGCAGAAAAACATATATCTCGGGGAAATATTTGCAGTACCAGTGCCGGACAGACAGTTTGTATTATTAATCATCTTGATACTACACAATGTGTCTATATCAAAATAACTAATCAGAAGACTTCGGGAAAAGAATTAAGAACTAATTCTCAATGTTGATGTTAAAACAAAGAACAACTTGCCCTCTCCCAATGTTTTAAATGAACCGACCATTTCGATTCAGTATTAGTAAATTGCACTGAATCGATAACAAATGATCGTAATATTGTTTGTCCCCTGTAATTGAATAGTAAGCCATTGTCTGCCAAAACGATCGATTGTCTTGGGTTTTATTTTTGCTCCAAGGAGTGGTGACCAGACCTGAAAGGTGTAACGTCTTGCCAGGTCTCTGCTGGCGGTCAACCAAGTTTACATTTCAGATTCCCACAGCGGTACATAGGAGCAGCATTATTATTTGCAAATAGTCAGCCTTGAAACAGATTTACACTTGGGCTGACGAACTTTCTTTACCTTTATAGCTTTATGTAGAGTTGGAGGGCGGCTATAGAGATCGAGAGAATGTAATCACCTACTTTTTAATATAATAAATCACAGGATGTAACTGTTTTGGCATTATGTGTAGATAGTCCGCATCATTTTAATATGTCGGGATATAGCCCTGTGGCAACCCTTATGCATAGTATAGCCAATATAAGTATTTTGAACAGATTAGATGATAATTATTTTCGGTTTCTTCCAAACGTATGCATATGTAACGTTGGCGGTGCAGTTAAACTTAGTGATGCTGGATGTAGGAATTTTCAATCCACCGTGTCAACATACATACAAAAGCAAGCTAATTATACGGGTTTGAAGCCTGGCAATACGAACTTTAATCCTTTGCTATGGGGTAATGCATGTGAGTATTGTTTATACCACTGGAAGATCGCCTATAGAAGCACATAAGAAAGTTAAACACTCTGATTTAACAATTACCGCATATATTAATACACTACACACTCGCGAACGTAAGTATTAGTCTAGGGCCAATTATTCTTGCCTATTTGTAAGACAAAGAAGCAGTGTTGAGTATGGCAAACAAGCTGGTGGAAAAATTACAGTGGATACAGAGCTATCTCTTTTCATGAAAACAATTGAGGACGCTTTAGCGAAGAAACGGATATTTTAAGAACCTCGACCAATGGGCCAATGATGTAATCAAGAATCAGAGATAAACTCATGTTCTCTCTTTTAGATAGGCGAAAAAATATGACCCTCTTTATCGCAGGAAACAAAATGCACAAGGATTCAATGTCACATTCGAGTATGAATTAGACAAATGTTTTTTTACACACAAACTGTTGTTTATCACTATGCATAGGTGCAACCCTCTTTGCCATTCAAATAATTCTGTATTATCTAATAGTTTTAAATCAGTTCACTTTCACCAACATACATATATATTAATCTCTATGGTTTGAAATACTATTACATCCTATGTATTATGTACACATCTTCTTTATCAGTCTTGCACTATTACATTTATGACAGCTTAAAACCTCACATTACATTGTGTGGGGTGGTGGTGAACTGATTTTTGTCCAGGAAAAAGGCAATTTTATTCATTAACCTCCAGAACATTTAATGTTTTTAGCGAATCTAGAAATACACAATTTATCAACACAACTGAGATAAATAATGTTTTCTCAAGGTATCTATGAGTAAGAAATTTAATTACATTCAACTTTAAAAGCCATAATGAAACAATTTAAATGGTTTGTCACAACCATCCCAAAATGAATAGAATATTACAAAATCAAGTAATTGCTGGTAAATCATATATTCAAAATCTTGTAACTCTAGGTTTTAAATTCAAAAGCATTATATGAAATGAATCAATCTTTTGCAGTTTTGCTATCTCGTAAGCCACCACAATCTTCAATGTTATGTCCCTCTAAGTTCTTCAAGCATTCCCTGATTTATCGCCTATCAGTGAAAACCAGTTCATTGATAATATAAAATCATGTATGAAAAAAAAAAAAAAGCCAAAATGTAGACACTTGTGTTCTAGTTAATATATAATATATTCTCTTGAATAAAAATACATTTAGAACTCAGTCTTTGAATCACATGATTTCACCTTTCAAAACGAAAACCTGCTTATGTACTATTCATGTACTATTCATGTACATGCACAATTGAACTTGTGAACTTGTTGTACAGAGCTTAGAGCCTTGCGTCCTAAAATTAGTTTTGTATATACACAATAATAAATTGACCATAAATGTTCTTGATGACAATGTACTTTGTTTCAAATGGACAAAAAACACTCCCAGCCGATGTTGATGCTATAAACGTTACATGCCTTCAATTAAATAATGCTTTATTTTAGGGGGTTCTTTCGAATACATCAGCACATTTAAATCACATCATTGACATGGAAAGATCTCATGGCAGGACACCTATTTTTGGTTGCGAGTTCGGAACAATAACTACTAAGTCATCGCTTGATCTGCCTCCAACACTCCGACATCAATCTAGTGAGTCGGGCCTACATGCCTCGGGAGGAATGAACAAGGAAAACACTTATAATCAGATTTATCATTCCGTTAAAGAGGAGATACTCTTTTGGGTTTTATATAGTGAAAAAATAGGTACCATCAAGATAAAGTAGCCGAACTTGTGCCCAACGCCTTTTGTCGCTTTATGGAGAACACAAGCAAATGCCAAAATAACAAATTAAGCAAACTTGTTTTCATTTAACTGCGATAATAATAGCAATAATAATAATAATACCTCTAACAACAGTTGCATTGGTTAGATGTATGAAATTATTTGATGTTATAGACACTTACAAGAAAACAAACAAAAAGATGATAATCCAAATGAAATACAGTTTCTAAAGTCACAATTTTAGGTTATGCTGAATTGTTGGCTGTTTGCCATTGTATAGGTCATTCTGAAAAAACCTAAATCATTGATCATTTATACACCTGGTGATCTTGACTGAACTCAAAGTGAAACAATTCGCCTCGAATAAGGATTTTGTTCTGCTTCAGTCAAGGCAATTAATAAACATTACTACAATTGCTTTAGAAAATTATGCAAAGGACACAATCAAACACAAATGAAGGATATTCAAGCACTTTCTACGTAGCATGAACTGTCAAGCACTTTCATGGTCTACGTATTTAATTTTATAATTTAAGCACGTTTAAAATTTTCATTAACTACAAAGATAGTAATATCCATAACAATGTATCAATATGATGGTGTTAGTGATGATTAATATGTTTATACGCTATCAAATCAACTTAGTATGTATAGTCCGCTTGTTTGTTACATGTAAACAATGGTGTTGTTCGAAACCCTTAGTATCTGTCAATAGTCACTGACCTAAATGTCAGACAAGTGAGCGTTTATCTATATATGAAACAAGTTAGTGTAGTCTTGAGTCAACACCTTCGTTGACTTAATAACCGTTCTTTTTCAATCATTTACATATAACTGGTAAGTTATATTTTAATCGTTTATGTTATAACTTTAATCTGCGATATCCAATCGGCTAAAAATCTATATTGCATCTTATATCGAATTACATTTCCGTCTGTCTTTTGGTGTCTGTCAGTCAATCTGTCAATGAATCAAGTAAAATTAAAAAGTATATGATATCGGCAGTATGAATGTAGCAATTTTTGCGAGATGGTCTTCTTCTTTAAATTGGAACCGTGATTTTGTGGAACCAATGAAATGTCTCAAACAAAAGGTAATTTAAGAATGTTGTGCTCCAAATGGTTCCCCAACCCAGATATTCACCGTGATATAGTTGAAGAACCGATCATGAAAGTCTGCACAAAATGTATTTGCAATTTCTCTACCAACATATTTGGAATCAAGAGCTTGGTGGAATAGGTTCCTTAATCTCATTGTATTTTTACCAAAAGCTCGTAATTGTAAAACAATTAATTCGAACAAAATCCAATATATTCCTTTCATATTTGTTCGACATACGAGCATGCACAATGTCTGGTCTGATTTGACTCCGATGCTACAGTCAAACAGCATAAAGCTCCTTGTTGATTTGTATTGCAGTTCTCGCTGTTTCAAAAATGGTACACCAGCTGCAGTAAATGATCCATGATCAAAAACAAAAGGCCAAAAAATGAGGTAATGTTTACCGAATTGAAGTGTGAGTAATATCACTATATGAATTTATCATATATCAGATTTTGTTACAGGAGAAAAGTACGATTAAAGTGAATTATATTTTTTTCATAAAATGTTTTAACGGAAAACTAATGTGTTATTATAAACAACTAATTATACGAAGCTCATTTAATATCATAAATTTATTGTTACCGTTACGTCGCATCTATCAGTCTGTCTGTCTGTCTCTCTCTGTATATCTATCTATCTATCTATCTATATATCTATCTATCTATCTATCTATCTATCTATCTATCTATATATATATATATATATATATATATATATATATATATATATATATATATATATATATATATATATATATATGTATAATATATATATATGTATATATATATATATATATATATATATATATATATATATATATATATATATCGAGAGAGAGAGAGAGAGAGAGAGAGAGAGAGAGAGAGATAAAATACAAATCATTTGGCGAATAAGAATCCTTTCAAATGCACTGGATTAAGCAAGGGATCACGTGTGTCAAACACGTCCGCCCGATATGAATATTCGGCCAACGATGAAAAAATTCCCATAAATGCAATTCCAAACACCACGCGTAGGTTATTTTTTCCTGAGAAGGCTCGAAGTGACATATGAAAATTTTTGCGAGTGAATCCCATAGGACAGTATGACTTAAAATATTTATAAATCTGTTTTAAAGGTAGAATAATATAAAATATCTGTACTAAAAGGTAATTTTCCATCATTCACATAACGTTTAGAAGGTCCGAGAGAGATCCTCGAAAAGCACTCGTTTACTCTATTGTAAATTGGCTTTTCTGATTTTAAATTACTCGGACAAATGTCCATTGGAAGCATCAATTACGTGGCTTAATTCATGTTAATTTTGCCACTCACAGTATTTCCAATGTAACTTGTTGCGTATGTGGATTATTTTTTGGTTGGTTATTATCCTGCATGAAGAGCTTTGAAGATCCATTGACTGCAATATCAATAAAATAAACTAAAGAAAACTAAAACTTGAGTAACATACTTGGCCATTAATACACATCGGCTGATAAAGTCACTCCTTACGTACGGTCATTACAGTGGGTTGATAAGTCATCTACATCATTGTTTTAGATAACTAACAAAACAATGAAAATCGCGTGAAGGTATTCTTTTTACTTGTACATAACTTAAAGTGTAGCTGCAAAAAGTGTCTTTAGCGAAGCTTGCTCTTTCGGCACATACGTGTACAAATAAAACTAGGATTTATTAAACAACAGTGCGGACACAACCAAAGGATTCGGGCTAAGGAATCCGATTAACTTGCGATTGAGGGATCGTGTGATTGTTAAATGATTGGAATATATTAATATAGGCTGTACATTAAAATTCGAAGTTGGTATTGTAAGCTTCTTCACTGCGAAATGGAAGGTTTACAACATGAAAATAATTTAGCAGAAAAGAGCGTGCATTTATCGAGGCTAATATCATGGGCAAATATTTGCTGCACCCCTGATGGATAAACAGTTTATATTATTTATCATGATGATACTGCAAAATGTGTCGATCTCAGACTAACTACTGGCGAGTTTTCGGGAAATAAATTAGGAATTCCATTCTCAATGTTGATGTTAAACAAACAACTTTCCCTCACCAGATTTTATGACAGCTCCGACCGTTTCGATTCCTTATCAATACATTATACAGACTCCACAAACAAATTATCATAACCTTGTTTGTCCCCTGTATCTTCAAGACAAGAATTTTCCTTTGCAATATTCAAACTTTAAAAACGATTAATTGACTTTCTTTTGCTCCAAGTAGAGGTGTCTATATCTAGAATGTGTTGCGTCAGTCCAGGTTTCTGATGACCATTATCCCTATATTCCTTTAATTTAAGATCCGTACAATGTTGCACAAGAGAGAAAGTACTATTCAGCAGTCTACATACATTTAGTAGTGTCTACATACAATCCAGTAGTAACCGGTGTGAATAGTATTGTCTAAACTCGCTAATAACGAATATTTTCCTTATTTACACTTCTTGTCTTTCTCTTGCCCAGCCAAATGTGAAGGAAAAAGCCTTTTCTAAAACATTTGTAAGAATGTGACTCATCTACTCTGACAAAAAACAGTCAATGTATCCTTGCCATGTCTTACATGATTATGCTTTAAATTGTTAGTTTCTATCTCTTCTGTCCCTTTTATTCCAGTATGCTTTCTGATTTACTTTGTCAAGGAAACTGGCACTAACCAATTGATTCCTATTACTGTTCTCATCCACATCATCCTTTTAGGATTATGGCCTAGTTCCTAATAGCAAGATTATGTCTCATATGAATAATGAACAAGATTTGCACTGCTCTTGTTGATTACGTTTCGAACGAGAAGACGAATTAAGGAGGATGTTAGGAAAACGATATTTGATATATTCCCAGGAATAAACGTTCAAATCATTTTCAAATTTTCCCTTTAGGGCCGCTGTTAATACTCACTGACGATCTGTGTCAAAGTGTGATAGACATAATTATTTCAATTTACAACAAACATTTATGTATCTTGTAGAACATACGTGTTGGTTGCTGCTTGTAAATGTAGAGAGAACGTAAAGGACAATTTGTCAGGACCAAACTACCAAGTATCAACAAACTCAAACAGCTAAGTGTAGTATGTTGAAGAAACCAAACGGAATTTCACTCTTTGAATTGATAGATCTTTTTGGCAGACCCAATTTCAAAGACAAAACAAACATCCGTCTCAACAGCTTATTATACACCGAGGAAAAGTTCGTTAGGAAATGACTGATATTTAGCACAGCATCTACTGGTCTAAGTAGCATGGAACAAAAGAGATATAATCTTTCAGGAATTTAAAATAATTTCAACTTAATAATGATAATATTCAGACGGTGTCCAATTGTATGATATTTATTCAAAATCCATAAATATTCTGAGCAACAATTGAAATTGATTCAAAAGATCTGTTTGTATGTTTGTTTCGCTCCCGATATAATGTCGTTCTCACAATGAAATACTTATATATATCCATCCTTTATTCACCTTGCTTATATATTTATTGTTGACAAGATTTATGTGGCGCATATATAAACATTAACATGTATAATTATTGCAGAAAATAAAACAATCCATATAATGACATCCAACGTAATGTAATTTCAAACATACAAATTTCATTTTCAATCTTTACATTTTCGATAAAGTTCACTACAATTTGAATCGGAGAGAGGCAGCTCTACTAATTAGGGTCTGTGGTTTCTGCAAAGTAAAGCAAACATTGACTTTATTAAACTATCGAAATAAATTTTATGCGTTGACTTGATGGGTTATGTTCTCTTAAAAGTATTTATCAAAATATCTTCCATTACAGTGGAAATGAAACTTTGACGATTTGAAAGATGAATACCATTATAATATAACTTGATACGCGTGTCCCCAAGCAAACACATGTAATGTAAAGATTGTATTTACTATCAAATTTAAGGGATCTGTAAATAGACAGCTGCTAATTATTATTATACCCGGACAACATGAAGCAATTATGTCTACGCATTGGGAATCAGAACTACTAGGACCGTGCTTACAAAGGTTCCGGCATCGAATTGATCATAAACATTTTTAAATAATTATTACTTTAGGATAACTCGATATGTTTACATGAAAATCTTGTTTACGGCAGACAAAATATAATATTATATAATATAATAGAATATAATATAACATAAAATCATATAATTTAATATAGTAGTATAAAATTATTTAATACCTGTTTGTATAGTGGACACCTCATCCTCTTCGCAATTTGGACTTTCATTATCAGGATGAGGATAGTCGACTTCTATAGTAAGATTACTAAATAGACACCAAGCACGACGAGTACACTGAAACAAGAGATATATTCAGTTTTTCATTTCAGTCACTATGGAAAAAAGAATGAGTCAAACAGGCGAGGATTGGAGAAAAGTAATATAATCATGGTACACTTAAAATACAAGATCTATCTTTGTTTTATTAAAGAGAGAGAGAGAGAGAGAGAGAGAGAGAGAGAGATAGAGAGAGAGAGAGAGCAAACAATCCAAAAGCTTAATCCTAGTTTTTAATATCTCTTTCCAGCTATGGTTTTAAATAATCGATAGCCCACATTGGGTAAGACGGGATATAAGGAACTGATAAAAGTCAAATATTTGGAATGTGGGTCGGATTTGACTTGTCTAGTAAGAGACATTTGAGCTAAAATAATTCAAAAAATGTTGCTAACCTGAGCACAGGTTCTGCTGCAAAAGTGATAGTAAATCTACGATTGGCAGAAAATCGATGCATTATATAGTCGCATTACACTATAATTCATTTCCTTTAGCATTTGCTTCGTCCTTCTATAACCCCAGGGCATTAGATAGAAAATCAAATTGATAAACGTTATATTAATTACGTTAAGTACTGACATTTAAACAGCGTCATTACTGCCTTTTGTCATTGTGCACTGTCTTCAAGAATTTGTCGTTAAACCAAATGATCAGATTTGTAAATGGAAGTGACTTTACTCCAGCCTTATATATATAAGCGTTAAAGAAAGTGACGATGATTTATCAGATATTTTGTTGTTGTTTTCGTTTTCCATGTATGTATTAACCGTCGATATATATTATTGATCATCGTTTGTCAGAATTAGACGTAACGTTTATGAGCAATACAAGAATCTATTCGACAACTACATTAACACTGCGAGGAAAACAATTGTATATCTTAAAATGTCAAGGAACTAAATATGACAATGATTTGTCAGTAATTATTATACTTTGATGCTCTCTTGTGCCTGTATTGTACATCTTGTTGCAAAACTAAAGTAAAATGTGTTGTTACTCACAACTGCTTCTCCATCTGTTGATTCCTCTGAACAATAGCAACCATTACAGTAAATATCTTCTACGTTCTCTCCCCGGGTCAGCATTTTGTCAAATACCAGGCATCCTGTAACATAAACGATGATAATGATGATGGTGATGAGAGTTGTTGAGCTTGCGATAACTTGATAGTGACAGTGATTGTTGTGTAGCTATCATAATACTCATGTTCATCCTCATACTTATCATTTGGTTTGGACTAAATACTAAAAGTATAGTGCTAGTTTAGAAACACTAGATCGAGAAGCTGCTGCAAACGCAGAAACAGTTGTAGTGGCTTGTTTTCTAGTAGCAATATTAATGCTATCTTTATGTAATTAAAACAGAATAGAGGAAAGGTAGGGTTTTAAACAACTAGCAAACAAACGCATTTAAAATACCTGGTTTACACAAACATTCCTGGTCATTGGTACTGTTGCACCATTTGTTGTTGCTGTCAACACAAAATTGACCACATTCGCATCCGCTGAAGTAGAGGAAATGGTATATTAAACGTTGAATTATGCGATGAGTGTAAGCAATATGTCTGTCGGAAAAGGAAAAAATCTACATAGCAATATTCATTATACATTTTTATTTTTATCGATCTAATAATATATCAAGCTGATATATATATATATATATATATATCTTTCCATCTTTATGTCCTTTTATAGTATGTATATATGCATCCCTCAACCTATTTCTCTCTATTTACACATGAAGCCTCAATTTGTCATCCATCTTCCTTTATAGTGCAATATGTATCTCTCCATCAAACAGCAATAATCTCTCTCTTTCATAACTTTAGTATATTTGATTTATAAAATGACAGAAATGTATCTATATGTAAAGCCACTCTATTTAAAAAGGATGTAGAATAAGAACAACTTACCCTTGCGGACAAACTGATAGAACATCTTTTAGAACAAAGCCCAACGTGATCACCGTAATTAAACCGAAGAACTTCATTTTCTGAAAAACAGACAGTGAGCTCTGATGAACTTAATAAATCACACATTTTAAAACATTGTCTCATTTATCCACATTAACATACGTACACACAGACAAAATAAATAAGGAGAATCAGAGAGAGAGAGAGAACGTTCGATGACGAGAAGAAAGGTACACTAACCTGTCTGCTTAATGATCAAAAGCGGTGGTGCTAACTGTCTGACAGTTTTCTTAGTTTATGCTCACAATCCTGGATGGACCCTTTATATGGAGAGTTGTTCAAGGTCATTGTATTCTTCTCTTTGTAAAGATCTTCTCTGTGCACTTTTCACCCTACTCTCCAATTGTCACGGCTGACCTTTTACACTGCCTCAGGGAATATTGTGAGGCTGGCGTTTGCACGTACATTAGTAGTCAACTGCCCATTTTGTCACTTTTAATATAAATCAGATGATTCGTTCAAACTAACAGGCACAGTGTCTATCAGGTGTTAAAAGATATTCTTCAGACATCATGCCCTGTTTTTGCTGGTCAAAATAAGAAAGCAAAACGCACAAAAAACGCCGAGAAGACAGTCACAATATTGAGTGTTGATGCTCTATGAATCTAAGCACATACTTTAGTAGATATTATGGGTAATAGAAATATAGACAGGCATATTTCAGACTGTTCTGAATATTCATTTTGGTTACATATAAACGAGGGAAAGAATATAATTTTGTAGAAAAATCGTGGCGTTGCTTTACAAATATTCAAAACAATTTGGCCTGATTCAGCTGAACACACAAATATCTAGAAATAACGGGTCTATGTTCGTTGGATTTTTCCTGCTTACGAGAGAGAAGAGAGAGAGAGAGAGAGAGAGAGAGAGAGAGAGAGAGAGAGAGAGAGAAAGAAAGATAGATATAAAGACAGAGAGTAAGAGAAAAAGAGATCTATAGAAGGAGAGCGAGAGAGAGAGAGAGTTAGAGTGCTGTTGGAGGTTTAGAGGTAATTTTAATTCATGAAAGCACTGAATACGAAAGCTTACCTACATGGGCGAACATTTGTAATGTTTTGGTAACACCTTTTTGTACCGTGTTCATCCATTCTTTTGTTTTCTTATGTGTTTTATTCTCGAATGTAACCACGTTAACTGCTACTCACAAGGCGTTTGTCAAAACGAGATTTTCCACTTTTCCATGAACTTCCTTGACTTTTTCAAATTTGGGAGGTAGATTTGGAAAGGGGTAAAATGCTCAGTTAAACATATATTCCTTAAGCCCTTGTCCATAGCAAGTCATTGAGATTCTGGAGGAGCACAAAACATGTACACATTTGTGTTACGTTTGTATTTGCAGAAAAAATGTTCCACGCCATTAAAGCAGGGAAGAAATAAGTGTGTATATCATACTATTCTAGATAAGAGTTTATACAGGGATGTAATTTTCCGTTTTATATGTTTATATTTGAAGTCAGGGAAGCAATATTAAGAATGAGTGGCGACAAATTTGTCACTTTTCATCAGAAAGCTAGGGTAGATTTGGCCAAGTAAAGGGATATTTATAGTTAATAACAAGGAATGTACGCTCAAAATGAAGCCAAGAGTCATAGGCAAGGACTTGTTCATTGTTTTAGAAACAAAGAAAAGACACTCAGTCTTTATTGCAGAAGAAAAGTTGTACAACTATCTAATCTTAGATTAATGTGTTAATCAAACATACGTTTGATCACATTCAAAATGTTATTTTTCCTTCTACAGAGCAGCGACCCTCTCCATCCACCAACACTGCATTCCAATAATTATTTAGTGACCTATATTTGCAACGCTTTAAATTCCACTAGTATAGTTAAATATTAATCTATTTGGTTGTAAGTTCCGTGACATCTCTTCTATTTCCAAGATTATAAAACAGCACACAAAATTTCGTGGTGTCGTGTACACTGATTTGTTTCAGACAAGAGTTAACCTTTTCTTTTACTTCGAGATCATTTATATTTTAAATACCTAATAATAGGGGATCATAAAATCAAATCAGAGAAAGTCTGTGTTTTCTCAGGCAATCTATGAGCCTGAAATTGTATTGTTTTTAAACTTTAAAAGCCCTACTCAGACCCAAACCATTTACAAAATTAAAGGGTTGGTCGTAAAAATATCAAAGGTTAATAGAGGATAATAAAATCACTGAGTCATTTGTAAATTATATCTTCAAAATGCCCTAACTTTACTTTTGTCGCAATTAAAATTAAGTATAGCAATTAACACACACTATTTATCATATAAATTCTCTTTAATATCAAGACAAACATTACTCTTTAAATCATTGGGTTTTCAAATTAATAATATAAACTATCCTTTATGTAAAGATGCAAGTACACATTTCAACCTGTGAACTTGTGCACTTGTTGCAATAAATTCATCACAGTGATTCCTAAAATAAGTTGAGTAGATAAATGAACTTTCGCCTGACACGAACTGTTTATATGTCAATGTACGTTGCATCAAATGTAAAAGAAACACACCCAGTCGGTGTAGATGCCATTTACTTTCCAAATCTTCAATTAAGCAATGACTTACTTTAGCTTGGTTAATTTTGCCATAGGAGCACATTTAAATTATTTAATTCTACATACAGTGATTGCATGGCAGGACATAGAGCCACATCTTTCTGGTCTAAAGTTCGGAGCGCTAACCATACTAATAACAACAGAAACAACTACACAGGTATGTATATTTACACGTAAATGACTTTAGGGACACTAAAAAGAGAACACATGCATCAGAAAACATATGGAATACATTTCCAATGATCTGAATTAGTTATAGTTGTTTATAATTTCTTTAGATCATTCTGAAAACCTAAATTATTGAACAATTATACATCTGGTGATCTTGAATGTCAGTCATCGTGAAACACTTTGCTTCCATAAGGGATTGTTTCAGCTTCAATCAAGGCAAATAATCGTGATCACTACAATTGATTTAGACACGTATCCCAATGACACGATCTTTTTCAGAAAATCAACTCCTCTCAAGCAACTGTCTATATAGCATTAACTGTCAAGTACTTTCAAGGCCGAAATCTTTTAATTTAAAATTCAAACACTTTTATATTTCTTAACGATTTGCTTGAGTCCTATAAACCTAGCTATAATGATTGGAATAGTAACATCGCAAATATGTCATCACAGTAAAGTGGTTAGTAATCTATAGTACGTTTGCGTGCTATCAAGAACAAAATAAAATGTATACACTGCTTGTTTGTTACACGTAAACAATGGCGGTGTGCGAACCCTTCTGTATGGCGCAAAAGTAAGTGACCCGAATGTCAGACAATATACTAACTACTTATATGAAGCATTATAGTTTATTTTGTAGTCAATACCTTCACTGAATTAACTATTGTTCTATTTCAGTTATTTACCCATAAATGGTAATTGAGATTTTTTCTGCTAATGTTATCTAGTCTAATCATCAAACACTGCTAATATTTTTATATTGCATGTTATATAAAACTGTATCTCTCTTGGTCTGTCTGACTGAGTCAATATATCAAATAAAATGAAAAGTATATTATTAAATCGGCAGAATGAGGACAAATGTTTGCGAAATGCTTTTCATTCTGAAATAGATCCAATAATTTCTATGAAGCAACTCAAATCTATCAATGTAAATAGGCGTGTACTTGGAATATGTATAGGTGATTTCTTATATATTTCGATCAAGGCCCTTAACACAAAGAAAGACGAAGATAGTGTTTTAACTTTTTTCGCTGCAAAATGGAAAATTTTGCAACCTAAAAATACCTTAGCAGAAAAACATATATCTCGGGGAAATATTTGCAGTACCAGTGCCGGACAGACAGTTTGTATTATTAATCATCTTGATACTACACAATGTGTCTATATCAAAATAACTAATCAGAAGACTTCGGGAAAAGAATTAAGAACTAATTCTCAATGTTGACGTTAAAACAAAGAACAACTTGCCCTCTCCCAATGTTTTAAATGAACCGACCATTTCGATTCAGTATTAGTAAATTGCACTGAATCGATAACAAATGATCGTAATATTGTTTGTCCCCTGTAATTGAATAGTAAGCCATTGTCTGCCAAAACGATCGATTGTCTTGGGTTTTATTTTTGCTCCAAGGAGTGGTGACCAGACCTGAAAGGTGTAACGTCTTGCCAGGTCTCTGCTGGCGGTCAACCCAGTTTACATTTCAGATTCCCACAGCGGTACATAGGAGCAGCATTATTATTTGCAAATAGTCAGCCTTGAAACAGATTTACACTTGGGCTGACGAACTTTCTTTACCTTTATAGCTTTATGTAGAGTTGGAGGGCGGCTATAGAGATCGAGAGAATGTAATCACCTACTTTTTAATATAATAAATCACAGGATGTAACTGTTTTGGCATTATGTGTAGATAGTCCGCATCATTTTAATATGTCGGGATATAGCCCTGTGGCAACCCTTATGCATAGTATAGCCACTATAAGTATTTTGAACAGATTAGATGATAATTATTTTCGGTTTCTTCCAAACGTATGCATATGTAACGTTGGCGGTGCAGTTAAACTTAGTGATGCTGGATGTAGGAATTTTCAATCCACCGTGTCAACATACATACAAAAGCAAGCTAATTATACGGGTTTGAAGCCTGGCAATGCGAACTTTAATCCTTTGCTATGGGGTAATGCATGTGAGTATTGTTTATACCACTGGAAGATCGCCTATAGAAGCACATAAGAAAGTTAAACACTCTGATTTAACAATTACCGCATATATTAATACACTACACACTCGCGAACGTAAGTATTAGTCTAGGGCCAATTATTCTTGCCTATTTGTAAGACAAAGAAGCAGTGTTGAGTATGGCAAACAAGCTGGTGGAAAAATTACAGTGGATACAGAGCTATCTCTTTTCATGAAAACAATTGAGGACGCTTTAGCGAAGAAACGGATATTTTAAGAACCTCGACCAATGGGCCAATGATGTAATCAAGAATCAGAGATAAACTCATGTTCTCTCTTTTAGATAGGCGAAAAAATATGACCCTCTTTATCGCAGGAAACAAAATGCACAAGGATCCAATGTCACATTCGAGTATGAATTAGACAAATGTTTTTTTACACACAAACTGTTGTTGATCACTATGCATAGGTGCAACCCTCTTTGCCATTCAAATAATTCTGTATTATCTAATAGTTTTAAATCAGTTCACTTTCACCAATATACATATATATTAATCTCTATGGTTTGAAATACTATTACATCCTATGTATTATGTACACATCTTCTTTATCAGTCTTGCACTATTACATTTATGACAGCTTAAAACCTCACATTACATTGTGTGGGGTGGTGGTGAACTGATTTTTGTCCAGGAAAAAGGCAATTTTATTCATTAACCTCCAGAACATTTAATGTTTTTAGCGAATCTAGAAATACACAATTTATCAACACAACTGAGATAAATAATGTTTTCTCAAGGTATCTATGAGTAAGAAATTTAATTACATTCAACTTTAAAAGCCATAATGAAACAATTTAAATGGTTTGTCACAACCATCCCAAAATGAATAGAATATTACAAAATCAAGTAATTGCTGGTAAATCATATATTCAAAATCTTGTAACTCTAGGTTTTAAATTCAAAAGCATTATATGAAATGAATCAATCTTTTGCAGTTTTGCTATCTCGTAAGCCACCACAATCTTCAATGTTATGTCCCTCTAAGTTCTTCAAGCATTCCCTGATTTATCGCCTATCAGTGAAAACCAGTTCATTGATAATATAAAATCATGTATGAAAAAAAACGCCAAAATGTAGACACTTGTGTTCTAGTTAATATATAATATATTCTCTTGAATAAAAATACATTTAGAACTCAGTCTTTGAATCACATGATTTCACCTTTCAAAACGAAAACCTGCTTATGTACTATTCATGTACTATTCATGTACATGCACAATTGAACTTGTGAACTTGTTGTACAGAGCTTAGAGCCTTGCGTCCTAAAATTAGTTTTGTATATACACAATAATAAATTGACCATAAATGTTCTTGATGACAATGTACTTGATTTCAAATGGACAAAAAACACTCCCAGCCGATGTTGATGCTATAAACGTTACATGCCTTCAGTTAAATAATGCTTTATTTTAGGGGGTTCTTTCGAATACATCAGCACATTTAAATCACATCATTGACATGGAAAGATCTCATGGCAGGACACCTATTTTTGGTTGCGAGTTCGGAACAATAACTACTAAGTCATCGCTTGATCTGCCTCCAACACTCCGACATCAATCTAGTGAGTCGGGCCTACATGCCTCGGGAGGAATGAACAAGGAAAACACTTATAATCAGATTTATCATTCCGTTAAAGAGGAGATACTCTTTTGGGTTTTATATAGTGAAAAAATAGGTACCATCAAGATAAAGTAGCCGAACTTGTGCCCAACGCCTTTTGTCGCTTTATGGAGAACACAAGCAAATGCCAAAATAACAAATTAAGCAAACTTGTTTTCATTTAACTGCGATAATAATAGCAATAATAATAATAATACCTCTAACAACAGTTGCATTGGTTAGATGTATGAAATTATTTGATGTTATAGACACTTACAAGAAAACAAACAAAAAGATGATAATCCAAATGAAATACAGTTTCTAAAGTCACAATTTTAGGTTATGCTGAATTGTTGGCTGTTTGCCATTGTATAGGTCATTCTGAAAAAACCTAAATCATTGATCATTTATACACCTGGTGATCTTGACTGAACTCAAAGTGAAACAATTCGCCTCGAATAAGGATTTTGTTCTGCTTCAGTCAAGGCAATTAATAAACATTACTACAATTGCTTTAGAAAATTATGCAAAGGACACAATCAAACACAAATGAAGGATATTCAAGCACTTTCTACGTAGCATGAACTGTCAAGCACTTTCATGGTCTACGTATTTAATTTTATAATTTAAGCACGTTTAAAATTTTCATTAACTACAAAGATAGTAATATCCATAACAATGTATCAAGATGATGGTGTTAGTGATGATTAATATGTTTATACGCTATCAAATCAACTTAGTATGTATAGTCCGCTTGTTTGTTACATGTAAACAATGGTGTTGTTCGAAACCCTTAGTATCTGTCAATAGTCACTGACCTAAATGTCAGACAAGTGAGCGTTTATCTATATATGAAACAAGTTAGTGTAGTCTTGAGTCAACACCTTCGTTGACTTAATAACCGTTCTTTTTCAATCATTTACATATAACTGGTAAGTTATATTTTAATCGTTTATGTTATAACTTTAATCTGCGATATCCAATCGGCTAAAAATCTATATTGCATCTTATATCGAATTACATTTCCGTCTGTCTTTTGGTGTCTGTCAGTCAATCTGTCAATGAATCAAGTAAAATTAAAAAGTATATGATATCGGCAGTATGAATGTAGCAATTTTTGCGAGATGGTCTTCTTCTTTAAATTGGAACCGTGATTTTGTGGAACCAATGAAATGTCTCAAACAAAAGGTAATTTAAGAATGTTGTGCTCCAAATGGTTCCCCAACCCAGATATTCACCGTGATATAGTTGAAGAACCGATCATGAAAGTCTGCACAAAATGTATTTGCAATTTCTCTACCAACATATTTGGAATCAAGAGCTTGGTGGAATAGGTTCCTTAATCTCATTGTATTTTTACCAAAAGCTCGTAATTGTAAAACAATTAATTCGAACAAAATCCAATATATTCCTTTCATATTTGTTCGACATACGAGCATGCACAATGTCTGGTCTGATTTGACTCCGATGCTACAGTCAAACAGCATAAAGCTCCTTGTTGATTTGTATTGCAGTTCTCGCTGTTTCAAAAATGGTACACCAGCTGCAGTAAATGATCCATGATCAAAAACAAAAGGCCAAAAAATGAGGTAATGTTTACCGAATTGAAGTGTGAGTAATATCACTATATGAATTTATCATATATCAGATTTTGTTACAGGAGAAAAGTACGATTAAAGTGAATTATATTTTTTTCATAAAATGTTTTAACGGAAAACTAATGTGTTATTATAAACAACTAATTATACGAAGCTCATTTAATATCATAAATTTATTGTTACCGTTACGTCGCATCTATCAGTCTGTCTGTCTGTCTCTCTCTGTATATCTATCTATCTATCTATCTATATATCTATCTATCTATCTATCTATCTATCTATATATATATATATATATATATATATATATATATATATATATATATATATATATATATATATAATATATATATATGTATATATATATATATATATATATATATATATATATATATATATATATATATATATCGAGAGAGAGAGAGAGAGAGAGAGAGAGAGATAAAATACAAATCATTTGGCGAATAAGAATCCTTTCAAATGCACTGGATTAAGCAAGGGATCACGTGTGTCAAACACGTCCGCCCGATATGAATATTCGGCCAACGATGAAAAAATTCCCATAAATGCAATTCCAAACACCACGCGTAGGTTATTTTTTCCTGAGAAGGCTCGAAGTGACATATGAAAATTTTTGCGAGTGAATCCCATAGGACAGTATGACTTAAAATATTTATAAATCTGTTTTAAAGGTAGAATAATATAAAATATCTGTACTAAAAGGTAATTTTCCATCATTCACATAACGTTTAGAAGGTCCGAGAGAGATCCTCGAAAAGCACTCGTTTACTCTATTGTAAATTGGCTTTTCTGATTTTAAAATACTCGGACAAATGTCCATTGGAAGCATCAATTACGTGGCTTAATTCATGTTAATTTTGCCACTCACAGTATTTCCAATGTAACTTGTTGCGTATGTGGATTATTTTTTGGTTGATTATTATCCTGCATGAAGAGCTTTGAAGATCCATTGACTGCAATATCAATAAAATAAACTAAAGAAAACTAAAACTTGAGTAACATACTTGGCCATTAATACACATCGGCTGATAAAGTCACTCCTTACGTACGGTCATTACAGTGGGTTGATAAGTCATCTACATCATTGTTTTAGATAACTAACAAAACAATGAAAATCGCGTGAAGGTATTCTTTTTACTTGTACATAACTTAAAGTGTAGCTGCAAAAAGTGTCTTTAGCGAAGCTTGCTCTTTCGGCACATACGTGTACAAATAAAACTAGGATTTATTAAACAACAGTGCGGACAGAACCAAAGGATTCGGGCTAAGGAATCCGATTAACTTGCGATTGAGGGATCGTGTGATTGTTAAATGATTGGAATATATTAATATAGGCTGTACATTAAAATTCGAAGTTGGTATTGTAAGCTTCTTCACTGCGAAATGGAAGGTTTACAACATGAAAATAATTTAGCAGAAAAGAGCGTGCATTTATCGAGCCTAATATCATGGGCAAATATTTGCTGCACCCCTGATGGATAAACAGTTTATATTATTTATCATGATGATACTGCAAAATGTGTCGATCTCAGACTAACTACTGGCGAGTTTTCGGGAAATAAATTAGGAATTCCATTCTCAATGTTGATGTTAAACAAACAACTTTCCCTCACCAGATTTTATGACAGCTCCGACCGTTTCGATTCCTTATCAATACATTATACAGACTCCACAAACAAATTATCATAACCTTGTTTGTCCCCTGTATCTTCAAGACAAGAATTTTCCTTTGCAATATTCAAACTTTAAAAACGATTAATTGACTTTCTTTTGCTCCAAGTAGAGGTGTCTATATCTAGAATGTGTTGCGTCAGTCCAGGTTTCTGATGACCATTATCCCTATATTCCTTTAATTTAAGATCCGTACAATGTTGCACAAGAGAGAAAGTACTATTCAGCAGTCTACATACATTTAGTAGTGTCTACATACAATCCAGTAGTAACCGGTGTGAATAGTATTGTCTAAACTCGCTAATAACGAATATTTTCCTTATTTACACTTCTTGTCTTTCTCTTGCCCAGCCAAATGTGAAGGAAAAAAGCCTTTTCTAAAACATTTGTAAGAATGTGACTCATCTACTCTGACAAAAAACAGTCAATGTATCCTTGCCATGTCTTACATGATTATGCTTTAAATTGTTAGTTTCTATCTCTTCTGTCCCTTTTATTCCAGTAAGCTTTCTGATTTACTTTGTCAAGGAAACTGGCACTAACCAATTGATTCCTATTACTGTTCTCATCCACATCATCCTTTTAGGATTATGGCCTAGTTCCTAATAGCAAGATTATGTCTCATATGAATAATGAACAAGATTTGCACTGCTCTTGTTGATTACGTTTCGAACGAGAAGACGAATTAAGGAGGATGTTAGGAAAACGATATTTGATATATTCCCAGGAATAAACGTTCAAATCATTTTCAAATTTTCCCTTTAGGGCCGCTGTTAATACTCACTGACGATCTGTGTCAAAGTGTGATAGACATAATTATTTCAATTTACAACAAACATTTATGTATCTTGTAGAACATACGTGTTGGTTGCTGCTTGTAAATGTAGAGAGAACGTAAAGGACAATTTGTCAGGACCAAACTACCAAGTATCAACAAACTCAAACAGCTAAGTGTAGTATGTTGAAGAAACCAAACGGAATTTCACTCTTTGAATTGATAGATCTTTTTGGCAGACCCAATTTCAAAGACAAAACAAACATCCGTCTCAACAGCTTATTATACACCGAGGAAAAGTTCGTTAGGAAATGACTGATATTTAGCACAGCATCTACTGGTCTAAGTAGCATGGAACAAAAGAGATATAATCTTTCGGGAATTTAAAATAATTTCAACTTAATAATGATAACATTCAGACGGTGTCCAATTGTATGATATTTATTCAAAATCCATAAATATTCTGAGCAACAATTGAAATTGATTCAAAAGATCTGTTTGTATGTTTGTTTCGCTCCCGATATAATGTCGTTCTCACAATGAAATACTTATATATATCCATCCTTTATTCACCTTGCTTATATATTTATTGTTGACAAGATTTATGTGGCGCATATATAAACATTAACATGTATAATTATTGCAGAAAATAAAACAATCCATATAATGACATCCAACGTAATGTAATTTCAAACATACAAATTTCATTTTCAATCTTTACATTTTCGATAAAGTTCACTACAATTTGAATCGGAGAGAGGCAGCTCTACTAATTAGGGTCTGTGGTTTCTGCAAAGTAAAGCAAACATTGACTTTATTAAACTATCGAAATAAATTTTATGCGTTGACTTGATGGGTTATATTCTCTTAAAAGTATTTATCAAAATATCTTCCATTACAGTGGAAATGAAACTTTGACGATTTGAAAGATGAATACCATTATAATATAACTTGATACGCGTGTCCCCAAGCAAACACATGTAATGTAAAGATTGTATTTACTATCAAATTTAAGGGATCTGTAAATAGACAGCTGCTAATTATTATTATACCCGGACAACATGAAGCAATTATGTCTACGCATTGGGAATCAGAACTACTAGGACCGTGCTTACAAAGGTTCCGGCATCGAATTGATCATAAACATTTTTAAATAATTATTACTTTAGGATAACTCGATATGTTTACATGAAAATCTTGTTTACGGCAGACAAAATATAATATTATATAATATAATAGAATATAATATAACATAAAATCATATAATTTAATATAGTAGTATAAAATTATTTAATACCTGTTTGTATAGTGGACACCTCATCCTCTTCGCAATTTGGACTTTCATTATCAGGATGAGGATAGTCGACTTCTATAGTAAGATTACTAAATAGACACCAAGCGCGACGAGTACACTGAAACAAGAGATATATTCAGTTTTTCATTTCAGTCACTATGGAAAAAAGAATGAGTCAAACAGGCGAGGATTGGAGAAAAGTAATATAATCATGGTACACTTAAAATACAAGAATCTATCTTTGTTTTATTAATTGGCAAGAGAGAGAGAGAGAGAGAGAGAGAGAGAGAGAGAGAGATAGAGAGAGAGAGAGAGAGCAAACAATCCAAAAGCTTAATCCTAGTTTTTAATATCTCTTTCCAGCTATGGTTTTAAATAATCGATAGCCCACATTGGGTAAGACGGGATATAAGGAACTGATAAAAGTCAAATATTTGGAATGTGGGTCGGATTTGACTTGTCTAGTAAGAGACATTTGAGCTAAAATAATTCAAAAAATGTTGCTAACCTGAGCACAGGTTCTGCTGCAAAAGTGATAGTAAATCTACGATTGGCAGAAAATCGATGCATTATATAGGTCGCATTACACTATAATTCATTTCCTTTAGCATTTGCTTCGTCCTTCTATAACCCCAGGGCATTAGATAGAAAATCAAATTGATAAACGTTATATTAATTACGTTAAGTACTGACATTTAAACAGCGTCATTACTGCCTTTTGTCATTGTGCACTGTCTTCAAGAATTTGTCGTTAAACCAAATGATCAGATTTGTAAATGGAAGTGACTTTACTCCAGCCTATATATATAAGCGTTAAAGAAAGTGACGATGATTTATCAGATATTTTGTTGTTGTTTTCGTTTTCCATGTATGTATTAACCGTCGATATATATTATTGATCATCGTTTGTCAGAATTAGACGTAACGTTTATGAGCAATACAAGAATCTATTCGACAACTACATTAACACTGCGAGGAAAACAATTGTATATCTTAAAATGTCAAGGAACTAAATATGACAATGATTTGTCAGTAATTATTATACTTTGATGCTCTCTTGTGCCTGTATTGTACATCTTGTTGCAAAACTAAAGTAAAATGTGTTGTTACTCACAACTGCTTCTCCATCTGTTGATTCCTCTGAACAATAGCAACCATTACAGTAAATATCTTCTACGTTCTCTCCCCGGGTCAGCATTTTGTCAAATACCAGGCATCCTGTAACATAAACGATGATAATGATGATGGTGATGAGAGTTGTTGAGCTTGCGATAACTTGATAGTGACAGTGATTGTTGTGTAGCTATCATAATACTCATGTTCATCCTCATACTTATCATTTGGTTTGGACTAAATACTAAAAGTATAGTGCTAGTTTAGAAACACTAGATCGAGAAGCTGCTGCAAACGCAGAAACAGTTGTAGTGGCTTGTTTTCTAGTAGCAATATTAATGCTATCTTTATGTAATTAAAACAGAATAGAGGAAAGGTAGGGTTTTAAACAACTAGCAAACAAACGCATTTAAAATACCTGGTTTACACAAACATTCCTGGTCATTGGTACTGTTGCACCATTTGTTGTTGCTGTCAACACAAAATTGACCACATTCGCATCCGCTGAAGTAGAGGAAATGGTATATTAAACGTTGAATTATGCGATGAGTGTAAGCAATATGTCTGTCGGAAAAGGAAAAAATCTACATAGCAATATTCATTATACATTTTTATTTTTATCGATCTAATAATATATCAAGCTGATATATATATATATATATCTGTCCATCTTTATGTCCTTTTATAGTATGTATATATGCATCCCTCAACCTATTTCTCTCTATTTACACATGAAGCCTCAATTTGTCATCCATCTTCCTTTATAGTGCAATATGTATCTCTCCATCAAACAGCAATAATCTCTCTCTTTCATAACTTTAGTATATTTGATTTATAAAATGACAGAAATGTATCTATATGTAAAGCCACTCTATTTAAAAAGGATGTAGAATAAGAACAACTTACCCTTGCGGACAAACTGATAGAACATCTTTTAGAACAAAGCCCAACGTGATCACCGTAATTAAACCGAAGAACTTCATTTTCTGAAAAACAGACAGTGAGCTCTGATGAACTTAATAAATCACACATTTTAAAACATTGTCTCATTTATCCACATTAACATACGTACACACAGACAAAATAAATAAGGAGAATCAGAGAGAGAGAGAGAACGTTCGATGACGAGAAGAAAGGTACACTAACCTGTCTGCTTAATGATCAAAAGCGGTGGTGCTAACTGTCTGACAGTTTTCTTAGTTTATGCTCACAATCCTGGATGGACCCTTTATATGGAGAGTTGTTCAAGGTCATTGTATTCTTCTCTTTGTAAAGATCTTCTCTGTGCACTTTTCACCCTACTCTCCAATTGTCACGGCTGACCTTTTACACTGCCTCAGGGAATATTGTGAGGCTGGCGTTTGCACGTACATTAGTAGTCAACTGCCCATTTTGTCACTTTTAATATAAATCAGATGATTCGTTCAAACTAACAGGCACAGTGTCTATCAGGTGTTAAAAGATATTCTTCAGACATCATGCCCTGTTTTTGCTGGTCAAAATAAGAAAGCAAAACGCACAAAAAACGCCGAGAAGACAGTCACAATATTGAGTGTTGATGCTCTATGAATCTAAGCACATACTTTAGTAGATATTATGGGTAATAGAAATATAGACAGGCATATTTCAGACTGTTCTGAATATTCATTTTGGTTACATATAAACGAGGGAAAGAATATAATTTTGTAGAAAAATCGTGGCGTTGCTTTACAAATATTCAAAACAATTTGGCCTGATTCAGCTGAACACACAAATATCTAGAAATAACGGGTCTATGTTCGTTGGATTTTTCCTGCTTACGAGAGAGAAAGAGAGAGAGAGAGAGAGAGAGAGAGAGAGAGAGAGAGAGAGAGAGAGAAAGAAAGATAGATATAAAGACAGAGAGTAAGAGAAAAAGAGATCTATAGAAGGAGAGCGAGAGAGAGAGAGAGTTAGAGTGCTGTTGGAGGTTTAGAGGTAATTTTAATTCATGAAAGCACTGAATACGAAAGCTTACCTACATGGGCGAACATTTGTAATGTTTTGGTAACACCTTTTTGTACCGTGTTCATCCATTCTTTTGTTTTCTTATGTGTTTTATTCTCGAATGTAACCACGTTAACTGCTACTCACAAGGCGTTTGTCAAAACGAGATTTTCCACTTTTCCATGAACTTCCTTGACTTTTTCAAATTTGGGAGGTAGATTTGGAAAGGGGTAAAATGCTCAGTTAAACATATATTCCTTAAGCCCTTGTCCATAGCAAGTCATTGAGATTCTGGAGGAGCACAAAACATGTACACATTTGTGTTACGTTTGTATTTGCAGAAAAAATGTTCCACGCCATTAAAGCAGGGAAGAAATAAGTGTGTATATCATACTATTCTAGATAAGAGTTTATACAGGGATGTAATTTTCCGTTTTATATGTTTATATTTGAAGTCAGGGAAGCAATATTAAGAATGAGTGGCGACAAATTTGTCACTTTTCATCAGAAAGCTAGGGTAGATTTGGCCAAGTAAAGGGATATTTATAGTTAATAACAAGGAATGTACGCTCAAAATGAAGCCAAGAGTCATAGGCAAGGACTTGTTCATTGTTTTAGAAACAAAGAAAAGACACTCAGTCTTTATTGCAGAAGAAAAGTTGTACAACTATCTAATCTTAGATTAATGTGTTAATCAAACATACGTTTGATCACATTCAAAATGTTATTTTTCCTTCTACAGAGCAGCGACCCTCTCCATCCACCAACACTGCATTCCAATAATTATTTAGTGACCTATATTTGCAACGCTTTAAATTCCACTAGTATTATTAAATATTAATCTATTTGGTTGTAAGTTCCGTGACATCTCTTCTATTTCCAAGATTATAAAACAGCACACAAAATTTCGTGGTGTCGTGTACACTGATTTGTTTCAGACAAGAGTTAACCTTTTCTTTTACTTCGAGATCATTTATATTTTAAATACCTAATAATAGGGGATCATAAAATCAAATCAGAGAAAGTCTGTGTTTTCTCAGGCAATCTATGAGCCTGAAATTGTATTGTTTTTAAACTTTAAAAGCCCTACTCAGACCCAAACCATTTACAAAATTAAAGGGTTGGTCGTAAAAATATCAAAGGTTAATAGAGGATAATAAAATCACTGAGTCATTTGTAAATTATATCTTCAAAATGCCCTAACTTTACTTTTGTCGCAATTAAAATTAAGTATAGCAATTAACACACACTATTTATCATATAAATTCTCTTAAATATCAAGACAAACATTACTCTTTAAATCATTGGGTTTTCAAATTAATAATATAAACTATCCTTTATGTAAAGATGCAAGTACACATTTCAACCTGTGAACTTGTGCACTTGTTGCAATAAATTCATCACAGTGATTCCTAAAATAAGTTGAGTAGATAAATGAACTTTCGCCTGACACGAACTGTTTATATGTCAATGTACGTTGCATCAAATGTAAAAGAAACACACCCAGTCGGTGTAGATGCCATTTACTTTCCAAATCTTCAATTAAGCAATGACTTACTTTAGCTTGGTTAATTTTGCCATAGGAGCACATTTAAATTATTTAATTCTACATACAGTGATTGCATGGCAGGACATAGAGCCACATCTTTCTGGTCTAAAGTTCGGAGCGCTAACCATACTAATAACAACAGAAACAACTACACAGGTATGTATATTTACACGTAAATGACTTTAGGGACACTAAAAAGAGAACACATGCATCAGAAAACATATGGAATACATTTCCAATGATCTGAATTAGTTATAGTTGTTTATAATTTCTTTAGATCATTCTGAAAACCTAAATTATTGAACAATTATACATCTGGTGATCTTGAATGTCAGTCATCGTGAAACACTTTGCTTCCATAAGGGATTGTTTCAGCTTCAATCAAGGCAAATAATCGTGATCACTACAATTGATTTAGACACGTATCCCAATGACACGATCTTTTTCAGAAAATCAACTCCTCTCAAGCAACTGTCTATATAGCATTAACTGTCAAGTACTTTCAAGGCCGAAATCTTTTAATTTAAAATTCAAACACTTTTATATTTCTTAACGATTTGCTTGAGTCCTATAAACCTAGCTATAATGATTGGAATAGTAACATCGCAAATATGTCATCACAGTAAAGTGGTTAGTAATCTATAGTACGTTTGCGTGCTATCAAGAACAAAATAAAATGTATACACTGCTTGTTTGTTACACGTAAACAATGGCGGTGTGCGAACCCTTCTGTATGGCGCAAAAGTAAGTGACCCGAATGTCAGACAATATACTAACTACTTATATGAAGCATTATAGTTTATTTTGTAGTCAATACCTTCACTGAATTAACTATTGTTCTATTTCAGTTATTTACCCATAAATGGTAATTGAGATTTTTTCTGCTAATGTTATCTAGTCTAATCATCAAACACTGCTAATATTTTTATATTGCATGTTATATAAAACTGTATCTCTCTTGGTCTGTCTGACTGAGTCAATATATCAAATAAAATGAAAAGTATATTATTAAATCGGCAGAATGAGGACAAATGTTTGCGAAATGCTTTTCATTCTGAAATAGATCCAATAATTTCTATGAAGCAACTCAAATCTATCAATGTAAATAGGCGTGTACTTGGAATATGTATAGGTGATTTCTTATATATTTCGATCAAGGCCCTTAACACAAAGAAAGACGAAGATAGTGTTTTAACTTTTTTCGCTGCAAAATGGAAAATTTTGCAACCTAAAAATACCTTAGCAGAAAAACATATATCTCGGGGAAATATTTGCAGTACCAGTGCCGGACAGACAGTTTGTATTATTAATCATCTTGATACTACACAATGTGTCTATATCAAAATAACTAATCAGAAGACTTCGGGAAAAGAATTAAGAACTAATTCTCAATGTTGACGTTAAAACAAAGAACAACTTGCCCTCTCCCAATGTTTTAAATGAACCGACCATTTCGATTCAGTATTAGTAAATTGCACTGAATCGATAACAAATGATCGTAATATTGTTTGTCCCCTGTAATTGAATAGTAAGCCATTGTCTGCCAAAACGATCGATTGTCTTGGGTTTTATTTTTGCTCCAAGGAGTGGTGACCAGACCTGAAAGGTGTAACGTCTTGCCAGGTCTCTGCTGGCGGTCAACCCAGTTTACATTTCAGATTCCCACAGCGGTACATAGGAGCAGCATTATTATTTGCAAATAGTCAGCCTTGAAACAGATTTACACTTGGGCTGACGAACTTTCTTTACCTTTATAGCTTTATGTAGAGTTGGAGGGCGGCTATAGAGATCGAGAGAATGTAATCACCTACTTTTTAATATAATAAATCACAGGATGTAACTGTTTTGGCATTATGTGTAGATAGTCCGCATCATTTTAATATGTCGGGATATAGCCCTGTGGCAACCCTTATGCATAGTATAGCCACTATAAGTATTTTGAACAGATTAGATGATAATTATTTTCGGTTTCTTCCAAACGTATGCATATGTAACGTTGGCGGTGCAGTTAAACTTAGTGATGCTGGATGTAGGAATTTTCAATCCACCGTGTCAACATACATACAAAAGCAAGCTAATTATACGGGTTTGAAGCCTGGCAATACGAACTTTAATCCTTTGCTATGGGGTAATGAATGTGAGTATTGTTTATACCACTGGAAGATCGCCTATAGAAGCACATAAGAAAGTTAAACACTCTGATTTAACAATTACCGCATATATTACTACACTACACACTCGCGAACGTAAGTATTAGTCTAGGGCCAATTATTCTTGCCTATTTGTAAGACAAAGAAGCAGTGTTGAGTATGGCAAACAAGCTGGTGGAAAAATTAAAGTGGATACAGAGCTATCTCTTTTCATGAAAACAATTGAGGACGCTTTAGCGAAGAAACGGATATTTTAAGAACCTCGACCAATGGGCCAATGATGTAATCAAGAATCAGAGATAAACTCATGTTCTCTCTTTTAGATAGGCGAAAAAATATGACCCTCTTTATCGCAGGAAACAAAATGCACAAGGATCCAATGTCACATTCGAGTATGAATTAGACAAATGTTTTTTTACACACAAACTGTTGTTTATCACTATGCATAGGTGCAACCCTCTTTGCCATTCAAATAATTCTGTATTATCTAATAGTTTTAAATCAGTTCACTTTCACCAATATACATATATATTAATCTCTATGGTTTGAAATACTATTACATCCTATGTATTATGTACACATCTTCTTTATCAGTCTTGCACTATTACATTTATGACAGCTTAAAACCTCACATTACATTGTGTGGGGTGGTGGTGAACTGATTTTTGTCCAGGAAAAAGGCAATTTTATTCATTAACCTCCAGAACATTTAATGTTTTTAGCGAATCTAGAAATACACAATTTATCAACACAACTGAGATAAATAATGTTTTCTCAAGGTATCTATGAGTAAGAAATTTAATTACATTCAACTTTAAAAGCCATAATGAAACAATTTAAATGGTTTGTCACAACCATCCCAAAATGAATAGAATATTACAAAATCAAGTAATTGCTGGTAAATCATATATTCAAAATCTTGTAACTCTAGGTTTTAAATTCAAAAGCATTATATGAAATGAATCAATCTTTTGCAGTTTTGCTATCTCGTAAGCCACCACAATCTTCAATGTTATGTCCCTCTAAGTTCTTCAAGCATTCCCTGATTTATCGCCTATCAGTGAAAACCAGTTCATTGATAATATAAAATCATGTATGAAAAAAAAAACGCCAAAATGTAGACACTTGTGTTCTAGTTAATATATAATATATTCTCTTGAATAAAAATACATTTAGAACTCAGTCTTTGAATCACATGATTTCACCTTTCAAAACGAAAACCTGCTTATGTACTATTCATGTACTATTCATGTACATGCACAATTGAACTTGTGAACTTGTTGTACAGAGCTTAGAGCCTTGCGTCCTAAAATTAGTTTTGTATATACACAATAATAAATTGACCATAAATGTTCTTGATGACAATGTACTTGATTTCAAATGGACAAAAAACACTCCCAGCCGATGTTGATGCTATAAACGTTACATGCCTTCAATTAAATAATGCTTTATTTTAGGGGGTTCTTTCGAATACATCAGCACATTTAAATCACATCATTGACATGGAAAGATCTCATGGCAGGACACCTATTTTTGGTTGCGAGTTCGGAACAATAACTACTAAGTCATCGCTTGATCTGCCTCCAACACTCCAACATCAATCTAGTGAGTCGGGCCTACATGCCTCGGGAGGAATGAACAAGGAAAACACTTATAATCAGATTTATCATTCCGTTAAAGAGGAGATACTCTTTTGGGTTTTATATAGTGAAAAAATAGGTACCATCAAGATAAAGTAGCCGAACTTGTGCCCAACGCCTTTTGTCGCTTTATGGAGAATACAAGCAAATGCCAAAATAACAAATTAAGCAAACTTGTTTTTATTTAACTGCGATAATAATAGCAATAATAATAATAATACCTCTAACAACAGTTGCATTGGTTAGATGTATGAAATTATTTGATGTTATAGACACTTACAAGAAAACAAACAAAAAGATGATAATCCAAATGAAATACAGTTTCTAAAGTCACAATTTTAGGTTATGCTGAATTGTTGGCTGTTTGCCATTGTATAGGTCATTCTGAAAAAACCTAAATCATTGATCATTTATACACCTGGTGATCTTGACTGAACTCAAAGTGAAACAATTCGCCTCGAATAAGGATTTTGTTCTGCTTCAGTCAAGGCAATTAATAAACATTACTACAATTGCTTTAGAAAATTATGCAAAGGACACAATCAAACACAAATGAAGGATATTCAAGCACTTTCTACGTAGCATGAACTGTCAAGCACTTTCATGGTCTACGTATTTAATTTTATAATTTAAGCAAGTTTAAAATTTTCATTAACTACAAAGATAGTAATATCCATAACAATGTATCAATATGATGGCGTTAGTGATCATTAATATGTTTATACGCTATCAAACCAACTTAGTATGTATAATCCGCTTGTTTGTTACATGGAAACAATGTTGTTGTTCGAAACTCTTAGTATCTGTCAATAGTCACTGACCTAAATGTCAGACAAGTGAGCGTTTATCTATATATGAAACAAGTTAGTGTAGTCTTGAGTCAACACCATCGTTGACTTAATAACCGTTCTATTTCAATCATTTACATATAACTGGTAAGTTATATTTTAATCGTTTATGTTATAACTTTAATCTGCGATATCCAATCAGCTAAAAATCTATATTGCATCTTATATCGAGTTACATTTCCGTCTGTCTTTTGGTGTCTGTCAGTCAATCTGTCAATGAATCAAGTAAAATTAAAATGTATATGATATCGGCAGTATGAATGTAGCAATTTTTGCGAGATGGTCTTCTTCTTTAAATTGGAACCGTGATTTTGTGGAACCAATGAAATGTCTCAAACAAAAGGTAATTTAAGAATGTTGTGCTCCAAATGGTTCCCCAACCCAGATATTCACCGTGATATAGTTGAAGAACCGATCATGAAAGTCTGCACAAAATGTATTTGCAATTTCTCTACCAACATATTTGGAATCAAGAGCTTGGTGGAATAGGTTCCTTAATCTCATTGTATTTTTACCAAAAGCTCGTAATTGTAAAATAATTAATTCGAACAAAATCCAATATATTCCATTCATATTTGTTCGACATACGAGCATGCACAATGTCTGGTCTGATTTGACTCCGATGCTACAGCCAAACAGCATAAAGTTCCTTGTTGATTTGTATTGCAGTTTTCGCTGTTTCAAAAATGGTACACCAGCTGCAGTAAATGATCCATGATCAAAAACAAAAGGCCAAAAAATGAGGTAATGTTTACCGAATTGAAGTGTGAGTAATATCACTATATGAATTTATCATATATCAGATTTTGTTACAGGAGAAAAGTACGAATAAAGTGAATTATATTTTTTTCATAAAATGTTTTAACGGAAAACTAATGTGTTATTATAAACAACTAATTATACGAAGCTAATTTAATATCATAAATTTATTGTTACCGTTACGTCGCATCTATCAGTCTGTCTGTCTGTCTCTCTCTCTGTATATCTATCTATCTATCTATCTATATATACATATACATATATATATATATATATATATATATATATATATATATATATATATATATATAGAGAGAGAGAGAGAGAGAGAGAGAGAGAGAGAGATACAATACAAATCATTTGGCGAATAACAATCCTTTCAAATGCACTGGATTAAGCAAGGGATCACGTGTGTCAAACACGTCCGCCCGATATGAATATTCGGCCAACGATGGAAAAATTCCCATAAATGCAATTCCAAACACCACGCGTAGGTTATTTTTCCCTCAGAAGGCTCGAAGTGACATATGAAAATTTTTGCGAGTGAATCCCATAGGACAGTATGACTTAAAATATTTATAAATCTGTTTTAAAGGTAGAATAATATAAAATATCTGTACTAAAAGGTAATTTTCCATCATTCACATAACGTTTAGAAGGTCTGGGAGAGATCCTCGAAAAGCACTCGTTTACTCTATTGTAAATTGGCTTTTCTGATTTTAAATTACTCGGACAAATGTCCATTGGAAGCATTAATTACGTGGCTTAATTCATGTTAATTTTGCCACTCACAGTATTTCCAATGTAACTTGTTGCGTATGTGGATTATTTTTTGGTTGGTTATTATCCTGCATGAAGAGCTTTGAAGATCCATTGACTGCAATATCAATAAAATAAACTAAAGAAAACTACAACTTGAGTAAGATACTTGGCCATTAATACACATCGGCTGATAAAGTCACTCCTTACGTACGGTCATTACAGTGGGTTGATAAGTCATCTACATCATTGTATTAAATAACTAACAAAACAATGAAAGTCGCGTGAAGGCAGAATTTTAAACAATGAAAATCGCGTGAAGGTATTCTTTTTACTTGTACATAACTAAAGTGTAGCTGCAAAAGTGTCTTTAGCGAAGCTTGCTCTTTCGGCACATACGTATACAAATAAAACTAGGATTTATTAAACAACAGTGCGGACACAACCAAAGGATTCGGGCTAAGGAATCCCATTAACTTGCGATTGAGGGATCGTGTGATTGTTAAATGATTGGAATATATTAATATAGGCTGTACATTAAAATTCGAAGTTGGTATTGTAAGCTTCTTCACTGCGAAATGGAAGGTTTACAACATGAAAATAATTTAGCAGAAAAAAGCGTGCATTTATCGAGCCTAATATCACGGGCAAATATTTCTGCACCCCTGATGGATAAACAGTTTATATTATTTATCATGATGATACTGCAAAATGTGTCGATCTCAGACTAACTACTGGCGAGTTTTCGGGAAATAAATTAGGAATTCCATTCTCAATGTTGATGTTAAACAAACAACTTCCCCTCACCAGATTTTATGACAGCTCCGACCGTTTCGATTCATTATCAATACATTATACAGACTCCACAAACAAATCATCATAACCTTGTTTGTCTCCTGTATCTTCAAGGCAAGAATTTGCCTTTCCAATATTCAAACTTTAAAAACGATTAATTGACTTTCTTTTGCTCCAAGTAGTGGTGTCTATATCTGGAATGTGTGGCGTCAGTCCAGCTTTCTGATGACCATTATCCCTATATACCTTCAATTTAAGATCCCTACAATGTTGCACAGGAGAGAAATTATATCTTTCAGAGAGGCGGTCTTGAAAGGTGCTTACGTTTAGGTCAAATAATTTTACATTCCTAAAATCCATAGGTTCCGGTGGTTTGATGTAGTATTGGGATGGAGCAAATGGACTCACTTACTTTCTGATATCATGCATAACAAGAACACCCTATTTTGTCATTATATGGACAGTACTATTCAGCAGCCTACATACATTTAGTAGTGTCTACATACAATCCAGTAGTAACCGGTGTGAATAGTATTGTCTAAACTCGCTAATAACGAATATTTTCCTTATTTACACTTCTTGTCTTTCTCTTGCCCAGCCAAATGTGAAGGAAAAAAGCCTTCTCTAAAACATTTGCAAAAATGTGACTCATCTACTTTGACAAAAAACAGTCAATGTATCCTTTCCATGTCTTACATGATTATGCTTTAAATTGTTAGTTTCTATCTCTTCTATCCCTTTTATTCCAGTATGCTTTCTGATTTACTTTGTCAAGGAAACTGGCACTAACCAATTGATTCCTATTACTGTTCTCATCCACATCATCCTTTTAGGATTATGGCCTAGTTCCTAATAGCAAGATTATGTCTCATATGAATAATGAACAAGATTTGCACTGCTCTTGTTGATTACGTTTTGAACGAGAAGACGAATTAACGAGGATGTTAGGAAAACGATATTTGATATATTCCCAGGAATAAACGTTCAAATCATTTTCAAATTTTCCTTTTAGTGCCGCTGTTAATACTCACTGACGATCTGTGTCAAAGTGTGATAGACATAATTATTTCAATTTACAACAAACATTTATGTATCTTGTAGAACATACGTGTTGGTTGCTGCTTGTAAATGTAGAGAGAACGTAAAGGACAATTTGTCAGGACCAAACTATCAAGTATCAACAAACTCAAACAGCTAAGTGTAGTATGTTGAAGAAACCAAACGGAATTTCACTCTTTGAATTGATAGATCTTTTTGGCAGACCCAGTTTCAAAGACAAAACAAACATCCGTCTCAACAGCTTATTATACACCGAGGAAAAGTTCGTTAGGAAATGACTGATATTTAGCACAGCATCTACTGGTCTAAGTAGCATGGAACAAAAGAGATATAATTTTTCAGGAATTTAAAATAATTTCAACTTAATAATGATAACATTCAGACGGTGTCCAATTGTATGATATTTATTCAAAATCCATAAATATTCTGAGCAACAATTGAAATGGATTCAAAAGATCTGTTTGTATGTTTGTTTCGCTCCCGATATAATGTGGTTCTCACAATGAAATACTTATATATATCCATCCTTTATTCACCTTGCTTATATATTTATTGTTGACAAGATTTATGTGGCGCATATAATATATAAACATTAACATGTATAATCATTGCAGAAAATAAAACAATCCATATAATGACATCCAACGTAGTGTAATTTCAAACATACAAATTTCATTTTCAATCTTTACATTTTCGATAAAGTTCACTACAATTTGAATCGGAGAGAGGCAGCTCTACTAATTAGGGTCTGTGGTTTCTGCAAAGTAAAGCAAACATTGACTTTATTAAACTATCGAAATAAATTTTATGCGTTGACTTGATGGGTTATGTTCTCTTAAAATTATTTATCAAAATATCTTCCATTACAGTGGAAATGAAACTTTGACGATTTGAAAGATGAATACCATTATAATATAACTTGATACGCGTGTCCCCAAGCAAACACATGTAATGTAAAGATTGTATTTACTATCAAATTTAAGGGATCTGTAAATAGACAGCTGCTAATTATTATTATACCCGGACAACATGAAGCAATTATGTCTACGCATTGGGAATCAGAACTACTAGGACCGTGCTTACAAAGGTTCCGGCATCGAATTGATCATAAACGTTTTTAAATAATTATTACTTTAGGATAACTCGATATGTTTACATGAAAGTCTTGTTTACCGCACACAAAATATAACATAATATAATACAATATAATATAATATAATATAATATAATATAATATAATATAATATAATATAATATAATGAAATATAATATAAGATAATATAACATAAAATAATATAATATAATATAGTAGTATAATATTATTTAATACCTGTTTGTATAGTGGACACCTCATCCTCTTCGCAATTTGGACTTTCATTATCAGGATGAGGATAGTCGACTTCTATAGTAAGATTACTAAACAGACACCAAGCACGACGAGTACACTGAAACAAGAGATATGTTCAGTTTTTCATTTCAGTCACCATGGAAGAAAGAATGAGTCAAACAGGCGAGGATTGGAAAAAAGTAATATAATCATGGTACACTTAAAATACAAGAATCTATCTTTGTTTTATTAATGGGCAAGAGAGAGAGAGAGAGAGAGAGAGAGAGAGAGATAGAGAGAGAGAGAGAGCAAACAATCCAAAAGCTTAATCCTAGTTTTTAATATCTCTTTCCAGCTATGGTTTTAAATAATCGATAGCCCACATTGGTTAAGACGGGATATAAGGAACTGATAAAAGTCAAATATTTGGAATGTGGGTCGGATTTGACTTGTCTAGTAAGAGACATTCGAGCTAAAATAATTCAAAAAATGTTGCTAACCTGAGCACAGGTTCTGCTGCAAAAGTGATAGTAAATCTACGATTGGCAGAAAATCGATGCATTATATAGGTCGCATTACACTATAATTCATTTCCTTTAGCATTTGCTTCGTCCTTCTATAACCCCAGGGCATTAGATAGAAAATCAAATTGATAAACGTTATATTAATTACGTTAAGTACTGACATTTAAACAGCGTCATTACTGCCTTTTGTCATTGTGCACTGTCTTCAAGAATTTGTCGTTAAACCAAATGATCAGATTTGTAAATGGAAGTGACTTTACTCCAGCCTATATATATAAGCGTTAAAGAAAGTGACGATGATTTATCAGATATTTTATTGTTGTTTTCGTTTTCCATGTATGTATTAACCGTCGATATATATTATTGATCATCGTTTGTCAGAATTAGACGTAACGTTTATGAGCAATACAAGAATCTATTCGACAACTACATTAACACTGCGAGGAAAACAATTGTATATCTTAAAATGTCAAGGAACTAAATATGACAATGATTTGTCAGTAATTATTATACTTTGATGCTCTCTTGTGCCTGTATTGTACATCTTGTTGCAAAACTAAAGTAAAATGTGTTGTTACTCACAACTGCTTCTCCATCTGTTGATTCCTCTGAACAATAGCAACCATTACAGTAAATATCTTCTACGTTCTCTCCCCGGGTCAGCATTTTGTCAAATACCAGGCATCCTGTAACATAAACGATGATAATGATGATGGTGATGAGAGTTGTTGAGCTTGCGATAACTTGATAGTGACAGTGATTGTTGTGTAGCTATCATAATACTCATGTTCATCCTCATACTTATCATTTGGTTTGGACTAAATACTAAAAGTATAGTGCTAGTTTAGAAACACTAGATCGAGAAGCTGCTGCAAACGCAGAAACAGTTGTAGTGGCTTGTTTTCTAGTAGCAATATTAACGCTATCTTTATGTAATTAAAACAGAATAGAGGAAAGGTAGGGTTTTAAACAACTAGCAAACAAACGCATTTAAAATACCTGGTTTACACAAACATTCCTGGTCATTGGTACTGTTGCACCATTTGTTGTTGCTGTCAACACAAAATTGACCACATTCGCATCCGCTGAAGTAGAGGAAATGGTATATTAAACGTTGAATTATGCGATGAGTGTAAGCAATATGTCTGTCGGAAAAGGAAAAAATCTACATAGCAATATTCATTATACATTTTTATTTTTATCGATCTAATAATATATCAAGCTGATATATATATATATCTTTCCATCTTTATGTCCTTTTATAGTATGTATATATGCATCCCTCAACCTATTTCTCTCTATTTACACATGAAGCCTCAATTTGTCATCCATCTTCCTTTATAGTGCAATATGTATCTCTCCATCAAACAGCAATAATCTCTCTCTTTCATAACTTTAGTATATTTGATTTATAAAATGACAGAAATGTATCTATATGTAAAGCCACTCTATTTAAAAAGGATGTAGAATAAGAACAACTTACCCTGGCGGACAAACTGATAGAACATCTTTTAGAACAAAGCCCAACGTGATCACCGTAATTAAACCGAAGAACTTCATTTTCTGAAAAACAGACAGTGAGCTCTGATGAACTTAATAAATCACACATTTTAAAACATTGTCTCATTTATCCACATTAACATACGTACACACAGACAAAATAAATAAGGAGAATCAGAGAGAGAGAGAGAACGTTCGATGACGAGGAGAAAGGTACACTAACCTGTCTGCTTAATGATCAAAAGCGGTGGTGCTAACTGTCTGACAGTTTTCTTAGTTTATGCTCACAATCCTGGATGGACCCTTTATATGGAGAGTTGTTCAAGGTCATTGTATTCTTCTCTTTGTAAAGATCTTCTCTGTGCACTTTTCACCCTACTCTCCAATTGTCACGGCTGACCTTTTACACTGCCTCAGGGAATATTGTGAGGCTGGCGTTTGTGCACGTACATTAGTAGTCAACTGTCCATTTTGTCACTTTTAATATAAATCAGATGATTCGTTCAAACTAACAGGCACAGTGTCTATCAGGTGTTAAAAGATATTCTTCAGACATCATGCCCTGTTTTTGCTGGTCAAAATAAGAAAGCAAAACGCACAAAAAACGCCGAGAAGACAGTCACAATATTGAGTGTTGATGCTCTATGAATCTAAGCACATACTTTAGTAGATATTATGGGTAATAGAAATATAGACAGGCATATTTCAGACTGTTCTGAATATTCATTTTGGTTACATATAAACGAGGGAAAGAATATAATTTTGTAGAAAAATCGTGGCGTTGCTTTACAAATATTCAAAACAATTTGGCCTGATTCAGCTGAACACACAAATATCTAGAAATAACGGGTCTATGTTCGTTGGATTTTTCCTGCTTACGAGAGAGAGAGAGAGGGAGAGAGAGAGAGAGAGAGAGAGAGAGAGAGAGAGAGAAAGAAAGATAGATATAAAGACAGAGAGTAAGAGAAAAAGAGATATATAGAAGGAGAGCGAGAGAGAGAGAGTTAGAGTGCTGTTGGAGGTTTAGAGGTAATTTTAATTCATGAAAGCACTGAATACGAAAGCTTACCTACATGGGCGAACATTTGTAATGTTTCGGTAACACCTTTTTGTACCGTGTTCATCCATTCTTTTGTTTTCTTATGTGTTTTATTCTCGAATGTAACCACGTTAACTGCTACTCACAAGGCGTTTGTCAAAACGAGATTTTCCACTTTTCCATGAACTTCCTTGACTTTTTCAAATTTGGGAGGTAGATTTGGAAAGGGGTAAAATGCTCACTTAAACATATATTCCTTAAGCCCTTGTCCATAGCAAGTCATTGAGATTCTGGAGGAGCACAAAACATGTACACATTTGTGTTACGTTTGTATTTGCAGAAAAAATGTTCCACGCCATTAAAGCAGGGAAGAAATAAGTGTGTATATCATACTATTCTAGATAAGAGTTTATACAGGGATGTAATTTTCCGTTTTATATGTTTATATTTGAAGTCAGGGAAGCAATATTAAGAATGAGTGGCGACAAATTTGTCACTTTTCATCAGAAAGCTAGGGTGGATTTGGCCAAATAAGGGGATATTTATAGTTAATAACAAGGAATGTACGCTCAAAATGAAGCCAAGAGTCATAGGCAAGGACTTGTTCATTGTTTTAGAAACAAAGAAAAGACACTCAGTCTTTATTGCAGAAGAAAAGTTGTACAACTATCTAATCTTAGATTAATGTGTTAATCAAACATACGTTTGATCACATTCAAAATGTTATTTTTCCTTCTACAGAGCAGCGACCCTCTCCATCCACCAACACTGCATTCCAATAATTATTTAGTGACCTATATTTGCAACGCTTTAAATTCCACTAGTATAATTAAATATTAATCTATTTGGTTGTAAGTTCCGTGACATCTCTTCTATTTCCAAGATTATAAAACAGCACACAAAATTTCGTGGTGTCGTGTACACTGATTTGTTTCAGACAAGAGTTAACCTTTTCTTTTACTTCGAGATCATTTATATTTTAAATACCTAATAATAGGGGATCATAAAATCAAATCAGAGAAAGTCTGTGTTTTCTCAGGCAATCTATGAGCCTGAAATTGTATTGTTTTTAAACTTTAAAAGCCCTACTCAGACCCAAACCATTTACAAAATTAAAGGGTTGGTCGTAAAAATATCAAAGGTTAATAGAGGATAATAAAATCACTGAGTCATTTGTAAATTATATCTTCAAAATGCCCTAACTTTACTTTTGTCGCAATTAAAATTAAGTATAGCAATTAACACACACTATTTATCATATAAATTCTCTTAAATATCAAGACAAACATTACTCTTTAAATCATTGGGTTTTCAAATTAATAATATAAACTATCCTTTATGTAAAGATGCAAGTACACATTTCAACCTGTGAACTTGTGCACTTGTTGCAATAAATTCATCACAGTGATTCCTAAAATAAGTTGAGTAGATAAATGAACTTTCGCCTGACACGAACTGTTTATATGTCAATGTACGTTGCATCAAATGTAAAAGAAACACACCCAGTCGGTGTAGATGCCATTTACTTTCCAAATCTTCAATTAAGCAATGACTTACTTTAGCTTGGTTAATTTTGCCATAGGAGGACATTTAAATTATTTAATTCTACATACAGTGATTGCATGGCAGGACATAGAGCCACATCTTTCTTGTCTAAAGTTCGGAGCGCTAACCACTGTGTCACCGTGTCTTCTGTCTCCATTAGTTCAACATCAATTAAGCAAATAGGGTTTACAAGATCGATAACCCAGAGGGGTGATTGAATGACGAACATACTGATAAGTTCATTGATCATTCAGTTCAACAGAAGATTATCTTTACAGTTTGTATAGTTACTAAATATGTATCGTTGTAATGATATCGCCCGACTTGTGTCCAACGTCTTTCTCTTTTTATGAGGAACAGAACAAATCACAATATTGCAAATTGAGCAAACAAGTGATGAAAGAATCACGATAACAATAATAATAATAATAAAAATAATAGTAATACCAACAGAAACAACTACACAGGTATGTATATTTACAGATAAATGACTTTAGGGACACTAAAAAGAGAACACATGCATCAGAAAACATATGGAATACATTTCCAATGATCTGAATTAGTTATAGTTGTTTATAATTTCTTTAGATCATTCTGAAAACCTAAATTATTGAACAATTATACATCTGGTGATCTTGAATGTCAGTCATCGTGAAACACTTTGCTTCCATAAGGGATTGTTTCAGCTTCAATCAAGGCAAATAATTATGATCACTACAATTGCTTTAGACACGTATCCCAATGACACGATCTTTTTCAGAAAATCAACTCCTTTCAAGCAACTGTCTATATAGCATTAACTGTCAAGTACTTTCAAGGCCGAAATCTTTTAATTTAAAATTCAAACACTTTTATATTTCTTAACGATTTGCTTGAGTCCTATAAACCTAGCTATAATGATTGGAATAGTAACATCGCAAGTATGTGATCACAGTAAAGTGGTTAGTAATCTATAGTACGTTTGCGTGCTATCAAGAACAAAATAAAATGTATACACTGCTTGTTTTTTACACGTAAACAATGGCGGTGTGCGAACCCTTCTGTATGGCGCAAAAGTAAGTGACCCGAATGTCAGACAATATACTAACTACTTATATGAAGCATTATAGTTTATTTTGTAGTCAATACCTTCACTGAATTAACTATTGTTCTATTTCAGTTATTTACCCATAAATGGTAATTGAGATTTTTTCTGCTAATGTTATCTAGTCTAATCATCAAACACTGCTAATATTTTTATATTGCATGTTATATAAAACTGTATCTCTCTTGGTCTGTCTGACTGAGTCAATATATCAAATAAAATGAAAAGTATATTATTAAATCGGCAGAATGAGGACAAATGTTTGCGAAATGCTTTTCATTCTGAAATAGATCCAATAATTTCTATGAAGCAACTCAAATCTATCAATGTAAATAGGCGTGTACTTGGAATATGTATAGGTGATTTCTTATATATTTCGATCAAGGCCCTTAACACAAAGAAAGACGAAGATAGTGTTTTAACTTTTTTCGCTGCAAAATGGAACATTTTGCAACCTAAAAATACCTTAGCAGAAAAACATATATCTCGGGGAAATATTTGCAGTACCAGTGCCGGACAGACAGTTTGTATTATTAATCATCTTGATACTACACAATGTGTCTATATCAAAATAACTAATCAGAAGACTTCGGGAAAAGAATTAAGAACTAATTCTCAATGTTGACGTTAAAACAAAGAACAACTTGCCCTCTCCCAATGTTTTAAATGAACCGACCATTTCGATTCAGTATTAGTAAATTGCACTGAATCGATAACAAATGATCGTAATATTGTTTGTCCCCTGTAATTGAATAGTAAGCCATTGTCTGCCAAAACGATCGATTGTCTTGGGTTTTATTTTTGCTCCAAGGAGTGGTGACCAGACCTGAAAGGTGTAACGTCTTGCCAGGTCTCTGCTGGCGGTCAACCCAGTTTACATTTCAGATTCCCACAGCGGTACATAGGAGCAGCATTATTATTTGCAAATAGTCAGCCTTGAAACAGATTTACACTTGGGCTGACGAACTTTCTTTACCTTTATAGCTTTATGTAGAGTTGGAGGGCGGCTATAGAGATCGAGAGAATGTAATCACCTACTTTTTAATATAATAAATCACAGGATGTAACTGTTTTGGCATTATGTGTAGATAGTCCGCATCATTTTAATATGTCGGGATATAGCCCTGTGGCAACCCTTATGCATAGTATAGCCAATATAAGTATTTTGAACAGATTAGATGATAATTATTTTCGGTTTCTTCCAAACGTATGCATATGTAACGTTGGCGGTGCAGTTAAACTTAGTGATGCTGGATGTAGGAATTTTCAATCCACCGTGTCAACATACATACAAAAGCAAGCTAATTATACGGGTTTGAAGCCTGGCAATACGAACTTTAATCCTTTGCTATGGGGTAATGCATGTGAGTATTGTTTATACCACTGGAAGATCGCCTATAGAAGCACATAAGAAAGTTAAACACTCTGATTTAACAATTACCGCATATATTAATACACTACACACTCGCGAACGTAAGTATTAGTCTAGGGCCAATTATTCTTGCCTATTTGTAAGACAAAGAAGCAGTGTTGAGTATGGCAAACAAGCTGGTGGAAAAATTACAGTGGATACAGAGCTATCTCTTTTCATGAAAACAATTGAGGACGCTTTAGCGAAGAAACGGATATTTTAAGAACCTCGACCAATGGGCCAATGATGTAATCAAGAATCAGAGATAAACTCATGTTCTCTCTTTTAGATAGGCGAAAAAATATGACCCTCTTTATCGCAGGAAACAAAATGCACAAGGATTCAATGTCACATTCGAGTATGAATTAGACAAATGTTTTTTTACACACAAACTGTTGTTTATCACTATGCATAGGTGCAACCCTCTTTGCCATTCAAATAATTCTGTATTATCTAATAGTTTTAAATCAGTTCACTTTCACCAACATACATATATATTAATCTCTATGGTTTGAAATACTATTACATCCTATGTATTATGTACACATCTTCTTTATCAGTCTTGCACTATTACATTTATGACAGCTTAAAACCTCACATTACATTGTGTGGGGTGGTGGTGAACTGATTTTTGTCCAGGAAAAAGGCAATTTTATTCATTAACCTCCAGAACATTTAATGTTTTTAGCGAATCTAGAAATACACAATTTATCAACACAACTGAGATAAATAATGTTTTCTCAAGGTATCTATGAGTAAGAAATTTAATTACATTCAACTTTAAAAGCCATAATGAAACAATTTAAATGGTTTGTCACAACCATCCCAAAATGAATAGAATATTACAAAATCAAGTAATTGCTGGTAAATCATATATTCAAAATCTTGTAACTCTAGGTTTTAAATTCAAAAGCATTATATGAAATGAATCAATCTTTTGCAGTTTTGCTATCTCGTAAGCCACCACAATCTTCAATGTTATGTCCCTCTAAGTTCTTCAAGCATTCCCTGATTTATCGCCTATCAGTGAAAACCAGTTCATTGATAATATAAAATCATGTATGAAAAAAAAAAACGCCAAAATGTAGACACTTGTGTTCTAGTTAATATATAATATATTCTCTTGAATAAAAATACATTTAGAACTCAGTCTTTGAATCACATGATTTCACCTTTCAAAACGAAAACCTGCTTATGTACTATTCATGTACTATTCATGTACATGCACAATTGAACTTGTGAACTTGTTGTACAGAGCTTAGAGCCTTGCGTCCTAAAATTAGTTTTGTATATACACAATAATAAATTGACCATAAATGTTCTTGATGACAATGTACTTGATTTCAAATGGACAAAAAACACTCCCAGCCGATGTTGATGCTATAAACGTTACATGCCTTCAATTAAATAATGCTTTATTTTAGGGGGTTCTTTCGAATACATCAGCACATTTAAATCACATCATTGACATGGAAAGATCTCATGGCAGGACACCTATTTTTGGTTGCGAGTTCGGAACAATAACTACTAAGTCATCGCTTGATCTGCCTCCAACACTCCGACATCAATCTAGTGAGTCGGGCCTACATGCCTCGGGAGGAATGAACAAGGAAAACACTTATAATCAGATTTATCATTCCGTTAAAGAGGAGATACTCTTTTGGGTTTTATATAGTGAAAAAATAGGTACCATCAAGATAAAGTAGCCGAACTTGTGCCCAACGCCTTTTGTCGCTTTATGGAGAATACAAGCAAATGCCAAAATAACAAATTAAGCAAACTTGTTTTTATTTAACTGCGATAATAATAGCAATAATAATAATAATACCTCTAACAACAGTTGCATTGGTTAGATGTATGAAATTATTTGTTGTTATAGACACTTACAAGAAAACAAACAAAAAGATGATAATCCAAATGAAATACAGTTTCTAAAGTCACAATTTTAGGTTATGCTGAATTGTTGGCTGTTTGCCATTGTATAGGTCATTCTGAAAAAACCTAAATCATTGATCATTTATACACCTGGTGATCTTGACTGAACTCAAAGTGAAACAATTCGCCTCGAATAAGGATTTTGTTCTGCTTCAGTCAAGGCAATTAATAAACATTACTACAATTGCTTTAGAAAATTATGCAAAGGACACAATCAAACACAAATGAAGGATATTCAAGCACTTTCTACGTAGCATGAACTGTCAAGCACTTTCATGGTCTACGTATTTAATTTTATAATTTAAGCAAGTTTAAAATTTTCATTAACTACAAAGATAGTAATATCCATAACAATGTATCAATATGATGGCGTTAGTGATCATTAATATGTTTATACGCTATCAAACCAACTTAGTATGTATAATCCGCTTGTTTGTTACATGGAAACAATGTTGTTGTTCGAAACTCTTAGTATCTGTCAATAGTCACTGACCTAAATGTCAGACAAGTGAGCGTTTATCTATATATGAAACAAGTTAGTGTAGTCTTGAGTCAACACCATCGTTGACTTAATAACCGTTCTTTTTCAATCATTTACATATAACTGGTAAGTTATATTTTAATCGTTTATGTTATAACTTTAATCTGCGATATCCAATCGGCTAAAAATCTATATTGCATCTTATATCGAGTTACATTTCCGTCTGTCTTTTGGTGTCTGTCAGTCAATCTGTCAATGAATCAAGTAAAATTAAAATGTATATGATATCGGCAGTATGAATGTAGCAATTTTTGCGAGATGGTCTTCTTCTTTAAATTGGAACCGTGATTTTGTGGAACCAATGAAATGTCTCAAACAAAAGGTAATTTAAGAATGTTGTGCTCCAAATGGTTCCCCAACCCAGATATTCACCGTGATATAGTTGAAGAACCGATCATGAAAGTCTGCACAAAATGTATTTGCAATTTCTCTACCAACATATTTGGAATCAAGAGCTTGGTGGAATAGGTTCCTTAATCTCATTGTATTTTTACCAAAAGCTCGTAATTGTAAAATAATTAATTCGAACAAAATCCAATATATTCCATTCATATTTGTTCGACATACGAGCATGCACAATGTCTGGTCTGATTTGACTCCGATGCTACAGCCAAACAGCATAAAGTTCCTTGTTGATTTGTATTGCAGTTTTCGCTGTTTCAAAAATGGTACACCAGCTGCAGTAAATGATCCATGATCAAAAACAAAAGGCCAAAAAATGAGGTAATGTTTACCGAATTGAAGTGTGAGTAATATCACTATATGAATTTATCATATATCAGATTTTGTTACAGGAGAAAAGTACGAATAAAGTGAATTATATTTTTTTCATAAAATGTTTTAACGGAAAACTAATGTGTTATTATAAACAACTAATTATACGAAGCTAATTTAATATCATAAATTTATTGTTACCGTTACGTCGCATCTATCAGTCTGTCTGTCTGTCTCTCTCTCTGTATATCTATCTATCTATCTATCTATATATACATATACATATATATATATATATATATATATATATATATATATATATATATATATATAGAGAGAGAGAGAGAGAGAGAGAGAGAGAGAGAGAGAGAGAGAGTGAGAGAGATACAATACAAATCATTTGGCGAATAACAATCCTTTCAAATGCACTGGATTAAGCAAGGGATCACGTGTGTCAAACACGTCCGCCCGATATGAATATTCGGCCAACGATGGAAAAATTCCCATAAATGCAATTCCAAACACCACGCGTAGGTTATTTTTCCCTCAGAAGGCTCGAAGTGACATATGAAAATTTTTGCGAGTGAATCCCATAGGACAGTATGACTTAAAATATTTATAAATCTGTTTTAAAGGTAGAATAATATAAAATATCTGTACTAAAAGGTAATTTTCCATCATTCACATAACGTTTAGAAGGTCTGGGAGAGATCCTCGAAAAGCACTCGTTTACTCTATTGTAAATTGGCTTTTCTGATTTTAAATTACTCGGACAAATGTCCATTGGAAGCATTAATTACGTGGCTTAATTCATGTTAATTTTGCCACTCACAGTATTTCCAATGTAACTTGTTGCGTATGTGGATTATTTTTTGGTTGGTTATTATCCTGCATGAAGAGCTTTGAAGATCCATTGACTGCAATATCAATAAAATAAACTAAAGAAAACTACAACTTGAGTAAGATACTTGGCCATTAATACACATCGGCTGATAAAGTCACTCCTTACGTACGGTCATTACAGTGGGTTGATAAGTCATCTACATCATTGTATTAAATAACTAACAAAACAATGAAAGTCGCGTGAAGGCAGAATTTTAAACAATGAAAATCGCGTGAAGGTATTCTTTTTACTTGTACATAACTAAAGTGTAGCTGCAAAAGTGTCTTTAGCGAAGCTTGCTCTTTCGGCACATACGTATACAAATAAAACTAGGATTTATTAAACAACAGTGCGGACACAACCAAAGGATTCGGGCTAAGGAATCCGATTAACTTGCGATTGAGGGATCGTGTGATTGTTAAATGATTGGAATATATTAATATAGGCTGTACATTAAAATTCGAAGTTGGTATTGTAAGCTTCTTCACTGCGAAATGGAAGGTTTACAACATGAAAATAATTTAGCAGAAAAAAGCGTGCATTTATCGAGCCTAATATCACGGGCAAATATTTGCTGCACCCCTGATGGATAAACAGTTTATATTATTTATCATGATGATACTGCAAAATGTGTCGATCTCAGACTAACTACTGGCGAGTTTTCGGGAAATAAATTAGGAATTCCATTCTCAATGTTGATGCTAAACAAACAACTTCCCCTCACCAGATTTTATGACAGCTCCGACCGTTTCGATTCATTATCAATACATTATACAGACTCCACAAACAAATCATCATAACCTTGTTTGTCTCCTGTATCTTCAAGGCAAGAATTTGCCTTTCCAATATTCAAACTTTAAAAACGATTAATTGACTTTCTTTTGCTCCAAGTAGTGGTGTCTATATCTAGAATGTGTTGCGTCAGTCCAGCTTTCTGATGACCATTATCCCTATATACCTTCAATTTAAGATCCCTACAATGTTGCACAGGAGAGAAATTATATCTTTCAGAGAGGCGGTCTTGAAAGGTGCTTACGTTTAGGTCAAATAATTTTACATTCCTAAAATCCATAGGTTCCGGTGGTTTGATGTAGTATTGGGATGGAGCAAATGGACTCACTTACTTTCTGATATCATGCATAACAAGAACACCCTATTTTGTCATTATATGGACAGTACTATTCAGCAGCCTACATACATTTAGTAGTGTCTACATACAATCCAGTAGTAACCGGTGTGAATAGTATTGTCTAAACTCGCTAATAACGAATATTTTCCTTATTTACACTTCTTGTCTTTCTCTTGCCCAGCCAAATGTGAAGGAAAAAAGCCTTCTCTAAAACATTTGCAAAAATGTGACTCATCTACTTTGACAAAAAACAGTCAATGTATCCTTTCCATGTCTTACATGATTATGCTTTAAATTGTTAGTTTCTATCTCTTCTATCCCTTTTATTCCAGTATGCTTTCTGATTTACTTTGTCAAGGAAACTGGCACTAACCAATTGATTCCTATTACTGTTCTCATCCACATCATCCTTTTAGGATTATGGCCTAGTTCCTAATAGCAAGATTATGTCTCATATGAATAATGAACAAGATTTGCACTGCTCTTGTTGATTACGTTTTGAACGAGAAGACGAATTAACTAGGATGTTAGGAAAACGATATTTGATATATTCCCAGGAATAAACGTTCAAATCATTTTCAAATTTTCCTTTTAGTGCCGCTGTTAATACTCACTGACGATCTGTGTCAAAGTGTGATAGACATAATTATTTCAATTTACAACAAACATTTATGTATCTTGTAGAACATACGTGTTGGTTGCTGCTTGTAAATGTAGAGAGAACGTAAAGGACAATTTGTCAGGACCAAACTATCAAGTATCAACAAACTCAAACTGCTAAGTGTAGTATGTTGAAGAAACCAAACGGAATTTCACTCTTTGAATTGATAGATCTTTTTGGCAGACCCAGTTTCAAAGACAAAACAAACATCCGTCTCAACAGCTTATTATACACCGAGGAAAAGTTCGTTAGGAAATGACTGATATTTAGCACAGCATCTACTGGTCTAAGTAGCATGGAACAAAAGAGATATAATTTTTCAGGAATTTAAAATAATTTCAACTTAATAATGATAACATTCAGACGGTGTCCAATTGTATGATATTTATTCAAAATCCATAAATATTCTGAGCAACAATTGAAATTGATTCAAAAGATCTGTTTGTATGTTTGTTTCGCTCCGGATATAATGTGGTTCTCACAATGAAATACTTATATATATCCATCCTTTATTCACCTTGCTTATATATTTATTGTTGACAAGATTTATGTGGCGCATATAATATATAAACATTAACATGTATAATCATTGCAGAAAATAAAACAATCCATATAATGACATCCAACGTAGTGTAATTTCAAACATACAAATTTCATTTTCAATCTTTACATTTTCGATAAAGTTCACTACAATTTGAATCGGAGAGAGGCAGCTCTACTAATTAGGGTCTGTGGTTTCTGCAAAGTAAAGCAAACATTGACTTTATTAAACTATCGAAATAAATTTTATGCGTTGACTTGATGGGTTATGTTCTCTTAAAATTATTTATCAAAATATCTTCCATTACAGTGGAAATGAAACTTTGACGATTTGAAAGATGAATACCATTATAATATAACTTGATACGCGTGTCCCCAAGCAAACACATGTAATGTAAAGATTGTATTTACTATCAAATTTAAGGGATCTGTAAATAGACAGCTGCTAATTATTATTATACCCGGACAACATGAAGCAATTATGTCTACGCATTGGGAATTAGAACTACTAGGACCGTGCTTACAAAGGTTCCGGCATCGAATTGATCATAAACGTTTTTAAATAATTATTACTTTAGGATAACTCGATATGTTTACATGAAAGTCTTGTTTACCGCACACAAAATATAACATAATATAATACAATATAATATAATATAATATAATATAATATAATATAATATAATATAATGAAATATAATATAAGATAATATAACATAAAATAATATAATATAATATAGTAGTATAATATTATTTAATACCTGTTTGTATAGTGGACACCTCATCCTCTTCGCAATTTGGACTTTCATTATCAGGATGAGGATAGTCGACTTCTATAGTAAGATTACTAAACAGACACCAAGCACGACGAGTACACTGAAACAAGAGATATGTTCAGTTTTTCATTTCAGTCACCATGGAAGAAAGAATGAGTCAAACAGGCGAGGATTGGAAAAAAGTAATATAATCATGGTACACTTAAAATACAAGAATCTATCTTTGTTTTATTAATGGGCAAGAGAGAGAGAGAGATAGAGAGAGAGAGAGAGAGCAAACAATCCAAAAGCTTAATCCTAGTTTTTAATATCTCTTTCCAGCTATGGTTTTAAATAATCGATAGCCCACATTGGTTAAGACGGGATATAAGGAACTGATAAAAGTCAAATATTTGGAATGTGGGTCGGATTTGACTTGTCTAGTAAGAGACATTCGAGCTAAAATAATTCAAAAAATGTTGCTAACCTGAGCACAGGTTCTGCTGCAAAAGTGATAGTAAATCTACGATTGGCAGAAAATCGATGCATTATATAGGTCGCATTACACTATAATTCATTTCCTTTAGCATTTGCTTCGTCCTTCTATAACCCCAGGGCATTAGATAGAAAATCAAATTGATAAACGTTATATTAATTACGTTAAGTACTGACATTTAAACAGCGTCATTACTGCCTTTTGTCATTGTGCACTGTCTTCAAGAATTTGTCGTTAAACCAAATGATCAGATTTGTAAATGGAAGTGACTTTACTCCAGCCTATATATATAAGCGTTAAAGAAAGTGACGATGATTTATCAGATATTTTGTTGTTGTTTTCGTTTTCCATGTATGTATTAACCGTCGATATATATTATTGATCATCGTTTGTCAGAATTAGACGTAACGTTTATGAGCAATACAAGAATCTATTCGACAACTACATTAACACTGCGAGGAAAACAATTGTATATCTTAAAATGTCAAGGAACTAAATATGACAATGATTTGTCAGTAATTATTATACTTTGATGCTCTCTTGTGCCTGTATTGTACATCTTGTTGCAAAACTAAAGTAAAATGTGTTGTTACTCACAACTGCTTCTCCATCTGTTGATTCCTCTGAACAATAGCAACCATTACAGTAAATATCTTCTACGTTCTCTCCCCGGGTCAGCATTTTGTCAAATACCAGGCATCCTGTAACATAAACGATGATAATGATGATGGTGATGAGAGTTGTTGAGCTTGCGATAACTTGATAGTGACAGTGATTGTTGTGTAGCTATCATAATACTCATGTTCATCCTCATACTTATCATTTGGTTTGGACTAAATACTAAAAGTATAGTGCTAGTTTAGAAACACTAGATCGAGAAGCTGCTGCAAACGCAGAAACAGTTGTAGTGGCTTGTTTTCTAGTAGCAATATTAATGCTATCTTTATGTAATTAAAACAGAATAGAGGAAAGGTAGGGTTTTAAACAACTAGCAAACAAACGCATTTAAAATACCTGGTTTACACAAACATTCCTGGTCATTGGTACTGTTGCACCATTTGTTGTTGCTGTCAACACAAAATTGACCACATTCGCATCCGCTGAAGTAGAGGAAATGGTATATTAAACGTTGAATTATGCGATGAGTGTAAACAATATGTCTGTCGGAAAAGGAAAAAATCTACATAGCAATATTCATTATACATTTTTATTTTTATCGATCTAATAATATATCAAGCTGATACATATATATATATATATATATATATATATATATATATATATATATATATATATCTTTCCATCTTTATGTCCTTTTATAGTATGTATATATGCGTCCTCAACCTATTTCTCTCTATTTACACATGCAGCCTCAATTTGTCATCCATCTTCCTTTATAGTGCAATATGTATCTCTCCATCAAACAGCAATAATCTCTCTCTTTCATAACTTTAGTATATTTGATTTATAAAATGACAGAAATGTATCTATATGTAAAGCCACTCTATTTGAAAAGGATGTAGAATAAGAACAACTTACCCTTGCGGACAAACTGATAGAACATCTTTTAGAACAAAGCCCAACGTGATCACCGTAATTAAACCGAAGAAGTTCATTTTCTGAAAAACAGACAGTGAGCTCTGATGAACTTAATAAATCACACATTTTAAACATTGTCTCATTTATCCACATTAACATACGTACACACAGACAAAATAAAAAAGGAGAATCAGAGAGAGAGAGAGAGAGAACGTTCGATGACGAGGAGAAAGGTACACTGACCTGTCTGCTTAATGATCAAAAGCGGTGGTGCTAACTGTCTGACAGTTTTCTTAGTTTATGCTCACAATCCTGGATGGACCCTTTATATGGAGAGCTGTTCAAGGTCATTGTATTCTTCTCTTTGTAAAGATCTTCTCTGTGCACTTTTCACCCTACTCTCCAATTGTCACGGCTGACCTTTTACACTGCCTCAGGGAATATTGTGAGGCTGGCGTTTGCACGTACATTAGTAGTCAACTGCCCATTTTGTCACTTTTAATATAAATCAGATGATTCGTTCAAACTAACAGGCACAGTGTCTATCAGGTGTTAAAAGATATTCTTCAGACATCATGCCCTGTTTTTGCTGTTCAAAATAAGAAAGCAAAACGCACAAAAAACGCAGAGAAGACAGTCACAATATTGAGTGTTGATGCTCTATGAATCTAAGCACATACTTTAGTAGATATTATGGGTAATAGAAATATAGACAGGCATATTTCAGACTGTTCTGAATATTCATTTTGGTTACATATAAACGAGGGAAAGAATATAATTTTGTAGAAAAATCGTGGCGTTGCTTTACAAATATTCAAAACAATTTGGCCTGATTCAGCTGAACACACAAATATCTAGAAATAACGGGTCTATGTTCGTTGGATTTTTCTTGCTTACGAGAGAGAGAGAGAGAGAGAGAGAGAGAGAGAGAGAGAGCGACAGACAGAGAAAGAAAGATAGATATAAAGACAGAGAGTAAGAGAAAAAGAGATATATAGAAGGAGAGCGAGAGAGAGAGAGTTAGAGTGATGTTGGAGGTTTAGAGGTAATTTTAATTCATGAAAGCACTGAATACAAAAGCTTACCTACATGGGCGAACATTTGTAATGTTTCGGTAACACCTTTTTGTACCGTGTTCATCCATTCTTTTGTTTTCTTATGTGTTTTATTCTCGAATGTAACCACGTTAACTGCTACTCACAAGGCGTTTGTCAAAACGAGATTTTCCACTTTTCCATGAACTTCCTTGACTTTTTCATATTTGGGAGGTAGATTTGGAAAGGGGTAAAATGCTCACTTAAACATATATTCCTTAAGCCCTTGTCCATAGCAAGTCATTGAGATTCTGGAGGAGCACAAAACATGTACACATTTGTGTTACGTTTGTATTTGCAGAAAAAATGTTCCACGCCAGGAAAGCAGGGAAGAAATAAGTGTGTATATCATACTATTCTAGATAAGAGTTTATACAGGGATGTAATTTTCCGTGTTATATGTTTATATTTGAAGTCAGGGAAGCAATATTAAGAATGAGTGGCGACAAATTTATACTTTTCATCAGAAAGCTAGGGTAGATTTGGCCAAGTAAGGAGATATTTATAGTTAATAACAGGGAATGTACGCTCAGAATGAAGCCAAGAGTCATAGGCAAGGACTTGTTCATTGTTTTAGAAACAAAGAAAAGACACCCAGTCTTTATTGCAGAAGAAAAATTGTACAACTATCTAATCTTAGATTAATGTGTTAATCAAACATACGTTTGATCACATTCAAAATATTATTTTTCCTTCTACAGAGCAGCGACCCTCTCCGTCCACCAACACTGCATTCCAATAATTATTTAGTGACCTATATTTGCAACGCTTTAAATTCCACTAGCATAATTAAATATTAATCTCTTTGGTTGTAAGTTCCGTGACATCTCTTCTATTTCCAAGATTATAAAACAGCACACAAAATTTCGTGGTGTCGTGTACACTGATTTGTTTCAGACAAGAGTTAACCTTTTCTTTTACTTCGAGATCATTTATATTTTAAATACCTAATAATAGGGGATCATAAAATCAAATCAGAGAAAGTCTGTGTTTTCTCAGGCAATCTATGAGCCTGAAATTGTATTGTTTTTAAACTTTAAAAGCCCTACTCAGACCCAAACCATTTACAAAATTAAAGGGTTGGTCGTAAAAATATCAAAGGTTAATAGAGGATAATAAAATCACTGAGTCATTTGTAAATTATATCTTCAAAATGCCCTAACTTTACTTTTGTCGCAATTAAAATTAAGTATAGCAATTAACACACACTATTTATCATATAAATTCTCTTAAATATCAAGACAAACATTACTCTTTAAACCATTGGGTTTTCAAATTAATAATATAAACTATCCTTTATGTAAAGATGCAAGTACACATTTCAACCTGTGAACTTGTGCACTTGTTGCAATAAATTCATCACAGTGATTCCTAAAATAAGTTGAGTAGATAAATGAACTTTCGCCTGACACGAACTGTTTATATGTCAATGTACGTTGCATCAAATGTAAAAGAAACACACCCAGTCAGTGTAGATGCCATTTACTTTCCAAATCTTCAATTAAGCAATGACTTACTTTAGCTTGGTTAATTTTGCCATAGGAGCACATTTAAATTATTTAATTCTACATAGAGTGATTGCATGGCAGGACATAGAGCCACATCTTTCTGGTCTAAAGTTCGGAGCGCTAACCATACTAATAACAACAGAAACAACTACACAGGTATATATATTTACACGTAAATGACTTTAGGGACACTAAAAAGAGAACACATGCATCAGAAAACATATGGAATACATTTCCAATGATCTGAATTAGTTATAGTTGTTTATAATTTCTTTAGATCATTCTGAAAACCTAAATTATTGAAACAATTATACATCTGGTGATCTTGAATGTCAGTCATCGTGAAACACTTTGCTTCCATAAGGGATTGTTTCAGCTTCAATCAAGGCAAATAATCGTGATCACTACAATTGCTTTAGACACGTATCCCAATGACACGATCTTTTTCAGAAAATCAACTCCTCTCAAGCAACTGTCTATATAGCATTAACTGTCAAGTACTTTCAAGGCCGAAATCTTTTAATTTAAAATTCAAACACTTTTATATTTCTTAACGATTTGCTTGAGTCCTATAAACCTAGCTATACTGATTGGAATAGTAACATCGCAAGTATGTGATCACAGTAAAGTGGTTAGTAATCTATATTACGTTTGCGTGCTATCAACAACAAAATAAAATGTATAGACTGCTTGTTTGTTACAACGTAAACAATGGCGGTGTGCGAACCCTTCTGTATGGCGCAAAAGTAAGTGACCCGAATGTCAGACAATATACTAACTACTTATATGAAGCATTATAGTTTATTTTGTAGTCAATACGTTCACTGAATTAACTATTGTTCTATTTCAGTTATTTACCCATAAATGGTAATTGAGATTTTTTCTGCTAATGTTATCTAGTCTAATCATCAAACACTGCTAATATTTTTATATTGCATGTTATATAAAACTGTATCTCTCTTGGTCTGTCTGACTGAGTCAATATATCAAATAAAATGAAAAGTATATTATTAAATCGGCAGAATGAGGACAAATGTTTGCGAAATGCTTTTCATTCTGAAATAGATCCAATAATTTCTATGAAGCAACTCAAATCTATCAATGTAAATAGGCGTGTACTTGGAATATGTATAGGTGATTTCTTATATATTTCGATCAAGGCCCTTAACACAAAGATAGACGAAGATAGTGTTTTAACTTTTTTCGCTGCAAAATGGAACATTTTGCAACCTAAAAATACCTTAGCAGAAAAACATATATCTCGGGGAAATATTTGCAGTACCAGTGCCGGACAGACAGTTTGTATTATTAATCATCTTGATACTACACAATGTGTCTATATCAAAATAACTAATCAGAAGACTTCGGGAAAAGAATTAAGAACTAATTCTCAATGTTGATGTTAAAACAAAGAACAACTTGCCCTCTCCCAATGTTTTAAATGAACCGACCATTTCGATTCAGTATTAGTAAATTGCACTGAATCGATAACAAATGATCGTAATATTGTTTGTCCCCTGTAATTGAATAGTAAGCCATTGTCTGCCAAAACGATCGATTGTCTTGGGTTTTATTTTTGCTCCAAGGAGTGGTGACCAGACCTGAAAGGTGTAACGTCTTGCCAGGTCTCTGCTGGCGGTCAACCAAGTTTACATTTCAGATTCCCACAGCGGTACATAGGAGCAGCATTATTATTTGCAAATAGTCAGCCTTGAAACAGATTTACACTTGGGCTGACGAACTTTCTTTACCTTTATAGCTTTATGTAGAGTTGGAGGGCGGCTATAGAGATCGAGAGAATGTAATCACCTACTTTTTAATATAATAAATCACAGGATGTAACTGTTTTGGCATTATGTGTAGATAGTCCGCATCATTTTAATATGTCGGGATATAGCCCTGTGGCAACCCTTATGCATAGTATAGCCAATATAAGTATTTTGAACAGATTAGATGATAATTATTTTCGGTTTCTTCCAAACGTATGCATATGTAACGTTGGCGGTGCAGTTAAACTTAGTGATGCTGGATGTAGGAATTTTCAATCCACCGTGTCAACATACATACAAAAGCAAGCTAATTATACGGGTTTGAAGCCTGGCAATACGAACTTTAATCCTTTGCTATGGGGTAATGCATGTGAGTATTGTTTATACCACTGGAAGATCGCCTATAGAAGCACATAAGAAAGTTAAACACTCTGATTTAACAATTACCGCATATATTAATACACTACACACTCGCGAACGTAAGTATTAGTCTAGGGCCAATTATTCTTGCCTATTTGTAAGACAAAGAAGCAGTGTTGAGTATGGCAAACAAGCTGGTGGAAAAATTACAGTGGATACAGAGCTATCTCTTTTCATGAAAACAATTGAGGACGCTTTAGCGAAGAAACGGATATTTTAAGAACCTCGACCAATGGGCCAATGATGTAATCAAGAATCAGAGATAAACTCATGTTCTCTCTTTTAGATAGGCGAAAAAATATGACCCTCTTTATCGCAGGAAACAAAATGCACAAGGATTCAATGTCACATTCGAGTATGAATTAGACAAATGTTTTTTTACACACAAACTGTTGTTTATCACTATGCATAGGTGCAACCCTCTTTGCCATTCAAATAATTCTGTATTATCTAATAGTTTTAAATCAGTTCACTTTCACCAACATACATATATATTAATCTCTATGGTTTGAAATACTATTACATCCTATGTATTATGTACACATCTTCTTTATCAGTCTTGCACTATTACATTTATGACAGCTTAAAACCTCACATTACATTGTGTGGGGTGGTGGTGAACTGATTTTTGTCCAGGAAAAAGGCAATTTTATTCATTAACCTCCAGAACATTTAATGTTTTTAGCGAATCTAGAAATACACAATTTATCAACACAACTGAGATAAATAATGTTTTCTCAAGGTATCTATGAGTAAGAAATTTAATTACATTCAACTTTAAAAGCCATAATGAAACAATTTAAATGGTTTGTCACAACCATCCCAAAATGAATAGAATATTACAAAATCAAGTAATTGCTGGTAAATCATATATTCAAAATCTTGTAACTCTAGGTTTTAAATTCAAAAGCATTATATGAAATGAATCAATCTTTTGCAGTTTTGCTATCTCGTAAGCCACCACAATCTTCAATGTTATGTCCCTCTAAGTTCTTCAAGCATTCCCTGATTTATCGCCTATCAGTGAAAACCAGTTCATTGATAATATAAAATCATGTATGAAAAAAAAAAACGCCAAAATGTAGACACTTGTGTTCTAGTTAATATATAATATATTCTCTTGAATAAAAATACATTTAGAACTCAGTCTTTGAATCACATGATTTCACCTTTCAAAACGAAAACCTGCTTATGTACTATTCATGTACTATTCATGTACATGCACAATTGAACTTGTGAACTTGTTGTACAGAGCTTAGAGCCTTGCGTCCTAAAATTAGTTTTGTATATACACAATAATAAATTGACCATAAATGTTCTTGATGACAATGTACTTGATTTCAAATGGACAAAAAACACTCCCAGCCGATGTTGATGCTATAAACGTTACATGCCTTCAATTAAATAATGCTTTATTTTAGGGGGTTCTTTCGAATACATCAGCACATTTAAATCACATCATTGACATGGAAAGATCTCATGGCAGGACACCTATTTTTGGTTGCGAGTTCGGAACAATAACTACTAAGTCATCGCTTGATCTGCCTCCAACACTCCGAGATCAGTCTAGTGAGTCGGGCCTACATGCCTCGGGAGGAATGAACAAGGAAAACACTTATAATCAGATTTATCATTCCGTTAAAGAGGAGATACTCTTTTGGGTTTTATATAGTGAAAAAATAGGTACCATCAAGATAAAGTAGCCGAACTTGTGCCCAACGCCTTTTGTCGCTTTATGGAGAATACAAGCAAATGCCAAAATAACAAATTAAGCAAACTTTTTTTTATTTAACTGCGATAATAATAGCAATAATAATAATAATACCTCTAACAACAGTTGCATTGGTTAGATGTATGAAATTATTTGATGTTATAGACACTTACAAGAAAACAAACAAAAAGATGATAATCCAAATGAAATACAGTTTCTAAAGTCACAATTTTAGGTTATGCTGAATTGTTGGCTGTTTGCCATTGTATAGGTCATTCTGAAAAAACCTAAATCATTGATCATTTATACACCTGGTGATCTTGACTGAACTCAAAGTGAAACAATTCGCCTCGAATAAGGATTTTGTTCTGCTTCAGTCAAGGCAAATAATAAACATTACTACAATTGCTTTAGAAAATTATGCAAAGGACACAATCAAACACAAATGAAGGATATTCAAGCACTTTCTACGTAGCATGAACTGTCAAGCACTTTCATGGTCTACGTATTTAATTTTATAATTTAAGCAAGTTTAAAATTTTCATTAACTACAAAGATAGTAATATCCATAACAATGTATCAATATGATGGCGTTAGTGATCATTAATATGTTTATACGCTATCAAACCAACTTAGTATGTATAATCCGCTTGTTTGTTACATGGAAACAATGTTGTTGTTCGAAACTCTTAGTATCTGTCAATAGTCACTGACCTAAATGTCAGACAAGTGAGCGTTTATCTATATATGAAACAAGTTAGTGTAGTCTTGAGTCAACACCATCGTTGACTTAATAACCGTTCTTTTTCAATCATTTACATATAACTGGTAAGTTATATTTTAATCGTTTATGTTATAACTTTAATCTGCGATATCCAATCGGCTAAAAATCTATATTGCATCTTATATCGAGTTACATTTCCGTCTGTCTTTTGGTGTCTGTCAGTCAATCTGTCAATGAATCAAGTAAAATTAAAATGTATATGATATCGGCAGTATGAATGTAGCAATTTTTGCGAGATGGTCTTCTTCTTTAAATTGGAACCGTGATTTTGTGGAACCAATGAAATGTCTCAAACAAAAGGTAATTTAAGAATGTTGTGCTCCAAATGGTTCCCCAACCCAGATATTCACCGTGATATAGTTGAAGAACCGATCATGAAAGTCTGCACAAAATGTATTTGCAATTTCTCTACCAACATATTTGGAATCAAGAGCTTGGTGGAATAGGTTCCTTAATCTCATTGTATTTTTACCAAAAGCTCGTAATTGTAAAATAATTAATTCGAACAAAATCCAATATATTCCATTCATATTTGTTCGACATACGAGCATGCACAATGTCTGGTCTGATTTGACTCCGATGCTACAGCCAAACAGCATAAAGTTCCTTGTTGATTTGTATTGCAGTTTTCGCTGTTTCAAAAATGGTACACCAGCTGCAGTAAATGATCCATGATCAAAAACAAAAGGCCAAAAAATGAGGTAATGTTTACCGAATTGAAGTGTGAGTAATATCACTATATGAATTTATCATATATCAGATTTTGTTACAGGAGAAAAGTACGAATAAAGTGAATTATATTTTTTTCATAAAATGTTTTAACGGAAAACTAATGTGTTATTATAAACAACTAATTATACGAAGCTAATTTAATATCATAAATTTATTGTTACCGTTACGTCGCATCTATCAGTCTGTCTGTCTGTCTCTCTCTCTGTATATCTATCTATCTATCTATATATACATATACATATATATATATATATATATATATATATATATATATATATATATATATATAGAGAGAGAGAGAGAGAGAGAGAGAGAGAGAGAGAGAGAGTGAGAGAGATACAATACAAATCATTTGGCGAATAACAATCCTTTCAAATGCACTGGATTAAGCAAGGGATCACGTGTGTCAAACACGTCCGCCCGATATGAATATTCGGCCAACGATGGAAAAATTCCCATAAATGCAATTCCAAACACCACGCGTAGGTTATTTTTCCCTCAGAAGGCTCGAAGTGACATATGAAAATTTTTGCGAGTGAATCCCATAGGACAGTATGACTTAAAATATTTATAAATCTGTTTTAAAGGTAGAATAATATAAAATATCTGTACTAAAAGGTAATTTTCCATCATTCACATAACGTTTAGAAGGTCTGGGAGAGATCCTCGAAAAGCACTCGTTTACTCTATTGTAAATTGGCTTTTCTGATTTTAAATTACTCGGACAAATGTCCATTGGAAGCATTAATTACGTGGCTTAATTCATGTTAATTTTGCCACTCACAGTATTTCCAATGTAACTTGTTGCGTATGTGGATTATTTTTTGGTTGGTTATTATCCTGCATGAAGAGCTTTGAAGATCCATTGACTGCAATATCAATAAAATAAACTAAAGAAAACTACAACTTGAGTAAGATACTTGGCCATTAATACACATCGGCTGATAAAGTCACTCCTTACGTACGGTCATTACAGTGGGTTGATAAGTCATCTACATCATTGTATTAAATAACTAACAAAACAATGAAAGTCGCGTGAAGGCAGAATTTTAAACAATGAAAATCGCGTGAAGGTATTCTTTTTACTTGTACATAACTAAAGTGTAGCTGCAAAAGTGTCTTTAGCGAAGCTTGCTCTTTCGGCACATACGTATACAAATAAAACTAGGATTTATTAAACAACAGTGCGGACACAACCAAAGGATTCGGGCTAAGGAATCCCATTAACTTGCGATTGAGGGATCGTGTGATTGTTAAATGATTGGAATATATTAATATAGGCTGTACATTAAAATTCGAAGTTGGTATTGTAAGCTTCTTCACTGCGAAATGGAAGGTTTACAACATGAAAATAATTTAGCAGAAAAAAGCGTGCATTTATCGAGCCTAATATCACGGGCAAATATTTGCTGCACCCCTGATGGATAAACAGTTTATATTATTTATCATGATGATACTGCAAAATGTGTCGATCTCAGACTAACTACTGGCGAGTTTTCGGGAAATAAATTAGGAATTCCATTCTCAATGTTGATGTTAAACAAACAACTTCCCCTCACCAGATTTTATGACAGCTCCGACCGTTTCGATTCATTATCAATACATTATACAGACTCCACAAACAAATCATCATAACCTTGTTTGTCTCCTGTATCTTCAAGGCAAGAATTTGCCTTTCCAATATTCAAACTTTAAAAACGATTAATTGACTTTCTTTTGCTCCAAGTAGTGGTGTCTATATCTAGAATGTGTTGCGTCAGTCCAGCTTTCTGATGACCATTATCCCTATATACCTTCAATTTAAGATCCCTACAATGTTGCACAGGAGAGAAATTATATCTTTCAGAGAGGCGGTCTTGAAAGGTGCTTACGTTTAGGTCAAATAATTTTACATTCCTAAAATCCATAGGTTCCGGTGGTTTGATGTAGTATTGGGATGGAGCAAATGGACTCACTTACTTTCTGATATCATGCATAACAAGAACACCCTATTTTGTCATTATATGGACAGTACTATTCAGCAGCCTACATACATTTAGTAGTGTCTACATACAATCCAGTAGTAACCGGTGTGAATAGTATTGTCTAAACTCGCTAATAACGAATATTTTCCTTATTTACACTTCTTGTCTTTCTCTTGCCCAGCCAAATGTGAAGGAAAAAAGCCTTCTCTAAAACATTTGCAAAAATGTGACTCATCTACTTTGACAAAAACAGTCAATGTATCCTTTCCATGTCTTACATGATTATGCTTTAAATTGTTAGTTTCTATCTCTTCTATCCCTTTTATTCCAGTATGCTTTCTGATTTACTTTGTCAAGGAAACTGGCACTAACCAATTGATTCCTATTACTGTTCTCATCCACATCATCCTTTTAGGATTATGGCCTAGTTCCTAATAGCAAGATTATGTCTCATATGAATAATGAGCAAGATTTGCACTGCTCTTGTTGATTACGTTTTGAACGAGAAGACGAATTAACTAGGATGTTAGGAAAACGATATTTGATATATTCCCAGGAATAAACGTTCAAATCATTTTCAAATTTTCCTTTTAGTGCCGCTGTTAATACTCACTGACGATCTGTGTCAAAGTGTGATAGACATAATTATTTCAATTTACAACAAACATTTATGTATCTTGTAGAACATACGTGTTGGTTGCTGCTTGTAAATGTAGAGAGAACGTAAAGGACAATTTGTCAGGACCAAACTATCAAGTATCAACAAACTCAAACAGCTAAGTGTAGTATGTTGAAGAAACCAAACGGAATTTCACTCTTTGAATTGATAGATCTTTTTGGCAGACCCAGTTTCAAAGACAAAACAAACATCCGTCTCAACAGCTTATTATACACCGAGGAAAAGTTCGTTAGGAAATGACTGATATTTAGCACAGCATCTACTGGTCTAAGTAGCATGGAACAAAAGAGATATAATTTTTCAGGAATTTAAAATAATTTCAACTTAATAATGATAACATTCAGACGGTGTCCAATTGTATGATATTTATTCAAAATCCATAAATATTCTGAGCAACAATTGAAATTGATTCAAAAGATCTGTTTGTATGTTTGTTTCGCTCCGGATATAATGTGGTTCTCACAATGAAATACTTATATATATCCATCCTTTATTCACCTTGCTTATATATTTATTGTTGACAAGATTTATGTGGCGCATATAATATATAAACATTAACATGTATAATCATTGCAGAAAATAAAACAATCCATATAATGACATCCAACGTAGTGTAATTTCAAACATACAAATTTCATTTTCAATCTTTACATTTTCGATAAAGTTCACTACAATTTGAATCGGAGAGAGGCAGCTCTACTAATTAGGGTCTGTGGTTTCTGCAAAGTAAAGCAAACATTGACTTTATTAAACTATCGAAATAAATTTTATGCGTTGACTTGATGGGTTATGTTCTCTTAAAATTATTTATCAAAATATCTTCCATTACAGTGGAAATGAAACTTTGACGATTTGAAAGATGAATACCATTATAATATAACTTGATACGCGTGTCCCCAAGCAAACACATGTAATGTAAAGATTGTATTTACTATCAAATTTAAGGGATCTGTAAATAGACAGCTGCTAATTATTATTATACCCGGACAACATGAAGCAATTATGTCTACGCATTGGGAATCAGAACTACTAGGACCGTGCTTACAAAGGTTCCGGCATCGAATTGATCATAAACGTTTTTAAATAATTATTACTTTAGGATAACTCGATATGTTTACATGAAAGTCTTGTTTACCGCACACAAAATATAACATAATATAATACAATATAATATAATATAATATAATATAATATAATATAATATAATATAATATAATATAATATAATGAAATATAATATAAGATAATATAACATAAAATAATATAATATAATATAGTAGTATAATATTATTTAATACCTGTTTGTATAGTGGACACCTCATCCTCTTCGCAATTTGGACTTTCATTATCAGGATGAGGATAGTCGACTTCTATAGTAAGATTACTAAACAGACACCAAGCACGACGAGTACACTGAAACAAGAGATATGTTCAGTTTTTCATTTCAGTCACCATGGAAGAAAGAATGAGTCAAACAGGCGAGGATTGGAAAAAAGTAATATAATCATGGTACACTTAAAATACAAGAATCTATCTTTGTTTTATTAATGGGCAAGAGAGAGAGAGAGATAGAGAGAGAGAGAGAGAGCAAACAATCCAAAAGCTTAATCCTAGTTTTTAATATCTCTTTCCAGCTATGGTTTTAAATAATCGATAGCCCACATTGGTTAAGACGGGATATAAGGAACTGATAAAAGTCAAATATTTGGAATGTGGGTCGGATTTGACTTGTCTAGTAAGAGACATTCGAGCTAAAATAATTCAAAAAATGTTGCTAACCTGAGCACAGGTTCTGCTGCAAAAGTGATAGTAAATCTACGATTGGCAGAAAATCGATGCATTATATAGGTCGCATTACACTATAATTCATTTCCTTTAGCATTTGCTTCGTCCTTCTATAACCCCAGGGCATTAGATAGAAAATCAAATTGATAAACGTTATATTAATTACGTTAAGTACTGACATTTAAACAGCGTCATTACTGCCTTTTGTCATTGTGCACTGTCTTCAAGAATTTGTCGTTAAACCAAATGATCAGATTTGTAAATGGAAGTGACTTTACTCCAGCCTATATATATAAGCGTTAAAGAAAGTGACGATGATTTATCAGATATTTTGTTGTTGTTTTCGTTTTCCATGTATGTATTAACCGTCGATATATATTATTGATCATCGTTTGTCAGAATTAGACGTAACGTTTATGAGCAATACAAGAATCTATTCGACAACTACATTAACACTGCGAGGAAAACAATTGTATATCTTAAAATGTCAAGGAACTAAATATGACAATGATTTGTCAGTAATTATTATACTTTGATGCTCTCTTGTGCCTGTATTGTACATCTTGTTGCAAAACTAAAGTAAAATGTGTTGTTACTCACAACTGCTTCTCCATCTGTTGATTCCTCTGAACAATAGCAACCATTACAGTAAATATCTTCTACGTTCTCTCCCCGGGTCAGCATTTTGTCAAATACCAGGCATCCTGTAACATAAACGATGATAATGATGATGGTGATGAGAGTTGTTGAGCTTGCGATAACTTGATAGTGACAGTGATTGTTGTGTAGCTATCATAATACTCATGTTCATCCTCATACTTATCATTTGGTTTGGACTAAATACTAAAAGTATAGTGCTAGTTTAGAAACACTAGATCGAGAAGCTGCTGCAAACGCAGAAACAGTTGTAGTGGCTTGTTTTCTAGTAGCAATATTAATGCTATCTTTATGTAATTAAAACAGAATAGAGGAAAGGTAGGGTTTTAAACAACTAGCAAACAAACGCATTTAAAATACCTGGTTTACACAAACATTCCTGGTCATTGGTACTGTTGCACCATTTGTTGTTGCTGTCAACACAAAATTGACCACATTCGCATCCGCTGAAGTAGAGGAAATGGTATATTAAACGTTGAATTATGCGATGAGTGTAAACAATATGTCTGTCGGAAAAGGAAAAAATCTACATAGCAATATTCATTATACATTTTTATTTTTATCGATCTAATAATATATCAAGCTGATACATATATATATATATATATATATATATATATATATATATATATATATATATATCTTTCCATCTTTATGTCCTTTTATAGTATGTATATATGCGTCCTCAACCTATTTCTCTCTATTTACACATGCAGCCTCAATTTGTCATCCATCTTCCTTTATAGTGCAATATGTATCTCTCCATCAAACAGCAATAATCTCTCTCTTTCATAACTTTAGTATATTTGATTTATAAAATGACAGAAATGTATCTATATGTAAAGCCACTCTATTTGAAAAGGATGTAGAATAAGAACAACTTACCCTTGCGGACAAACTGATAGAACATCTTTTAGAACAAAGCCCAACGTGATCACCGTAATTAAACCGAAGAAGTTCATTTTCTGAAAAACAGACAGTGAGCTCTGATGAACTTAATAAATCACACATTTTAAACATTGTCTCATTTATCCACATTAACATACGTACACACAGACAAAATAAAAAAGGAGAATCAGAGAGAGAGAGAGAGAGAACGTTCGATGACGAGGAGAAAGGTACACTGACCTGTCTGCTTAATGATCAAAAGCGGTGGTGCTAACTGTCTGACAGTTTTCTTAGTTTATGCTCACAATCCTGGATGGACCCTTTATATGGAGAGCTGTTCAAGGTCATTGTATTCTTCTCTTTGTAAAGATCTTCTCTGTGCACTTTTCACCCTACTCTCCAATTGTCACGGCTGACCTTTTACACTGCCTCAGGGAATATTGTGAGGCTGGCGTTTGCACGTACATTAGTAGTCAACTGCCCATTTTGTCACTTTTAATATAAATCAGATGATTCGTTCAAACTAACAGGCACAGTGTCTATCAGGTGTTAAAAGATATTCTTCAGACATCATGCCCTGTTTTTGCTGTTCAAAATAAGAAAGCAAAACGCACAAAAAACGCAGAGAAGACAGTCACAATATTGAGTGTTGATGCTCTATGAATCTAAGCACATACTTTAGTAGATATTATGGGTAATAGAAATATAGACAGGCATATTTCAGACTGTTCTGAATATTCATTTTGGTTACATATAAACGAGGGAAAGAATATAATTTTGTAGAAAAATCGTGGCGTTGCTTTACAAATATTCAAAACAATTTGGCCTGATTCAGCTGAACACACAAATATCTAGAAATAACGGGTCTATGTTCGTTGGATTTTTCTTGCTTACGAGAGAGAGAGAGAGAGAGAGAGAGAGAGAGAGAGAGAGCGACAGACAGAGAAAGAAAGATAGATATAAAGACAGAGAGTAAGAGAAAAAGAGATATATAGAAGGAGAGCGAGAGAGAGAGAGAGTTAGAGTGATGTTGGAGGTTTAGAGGTAATTTTAATTCATGAAAGCACTGAATACAAAAGCTTACCTACATGGGCGAACATTTGTAATGTTTCGGTAACACCTTTTTGTACCGTGTTCATCCATTCTTTTGTTTTCTTATGTGTTTTATTCTCGAATGTAACCACGTTAACTGCTACTCACAAGGCGTTTGTCAAAACGAGATTTTCCACTTTTCCATGAACTTCCTTGACTTTTTCATATTTGGGAGGTAGATTTGGAAAGGGGTAAAATGCTCACTTAAACATATATTCCTTAAGCCCTTGTCCATAGCAAGTCATTGAGATTCTGGAGGAGCACAAAACATGTACACATTTGTGTTACGTTTGTATTTGCAGAAAAAATGTTCCACGCCAGGAAAGCAGGGAAGAAATAAGTGTGTATATCATACTATTCTAGATAAGAGTTTATACAGGGATGTAATTTTCCGTGTTATATGTTTATATTTGAAGTCAGGGAAGCAATATTAAGAATGAGTGGCGACAAATTTATCACTTTTCATCAGAAAGCTAGGGTAGATTTGGCCAAGTAAGGAGATATTTATAGTTAATAACAGGGAATGTACGCTCAGAATGAAGCCAAGAGTCATAGGCAAGGACTTGTTCATTGTTTTAGAAACAAAGAAAAGACACCCAGTCTTTATTGCAGAAGAAAAATTGTACAACTATCTAATCTTAGATTAATGTGTTAATCAAACATACGTTTGATCACATTCAAAATATTATTTTTCCTTCTACAGAGCAGCGACCCTCTCCGTCCACCAACACTGCATTCCAATAATTATTTAGTGACCTATATTTGCAACGCTTTAAATTCCACTAGCATAATTAAATATTAATCTCTTTGGTTGTAAGTTCCGTGACATCTCTTCTATTTCCAAGATTATAAAACAGCACACAAAATTTCGTGGTGTCGTGTACACTGATTTGTTTCAGACAAGAGTTAACCTTTTCTTTTACTTCGAGATCATTTATATTTTAAATACCTAATAATAGGGGATCATAAAATCAAATCAGAGAAAGTCTGTGTTTTCTCAGGCAATCTATGAGCCTGAAATTGTATTGTTTTTAAACTTTAAAAGCCCTACTCAGACCCAAACCATTTACAAAATTAAAGGGTTGGTCGTAAAAATATCAAAGGTTAATAGAGGATAATAAAATCACTGAGTCATTTGTAAATTATATCTTCAAAATGCCCTAACTTTACTTTTGTCGCAATTAAAATTAAGTATAGCAATTAACACACACTATTTATCATATAAATTCTCTTAAATATCAAGACAAACATTACTCTTTAAACCATTGGGTTTTCAAATTAATAATATAAACTATCCTTTATGTAAAGATGCAAGTACACATTTCAACCTGTGAACTTGTGCACTTGTTGCAATAAATTCATCACAGTGATTCCTAAAATAAGTTGAGTAGATAAATGAACTTTCGCCTGACACGAACTGTTTATATGTCAATGTACGTTGCATCAAATGTAAAAGAAACACACCCAGTCAGTGTAGATGCCATTTACTTTCCAAATCTTCAATTAAGCAATGACTTACTTTAGCTTGGTTAATTTTGCCATAGGAGCACATTTAAATTATTTAATTCTACATAGAGTGATTGCATGGCAGGACATAGAGCCACATCTTTCTGGTCTAAAGTTCGGAGCGCTAACCATACTAATAACAACAGAAACAACTACACAGGTATATATATTTACACGTAAATGACTTTAGGGACACTAAAAAGAGAACACATGCATCAGAAAACATATGGAATACATTTCCAATGATCTGAATTAGTTATAGTTGTTTATAATTTCTTTAGATCATTCTGAAAACCTAAATTATTGAACAATTATACATCTGGTGATCTTGAATGTCAGTCATCGTGAAACACTTTGCTTCCATAAGGGATTGTTTCAGCTTCAATCAAGGCAAATAATCGTGATCACTACAATTGCTTTAGACACGTATCCCAATGACACGATCTTTTTCAGAAAATCAACTCCTCTCAAGCAACTGTCTATATAGCATTAACTGTCAAGTACTTTCAAGGCCGAAATCTTTTAATTTAAAATTCAAACACTTTTATATTTCTTAACGATTTGCTTGAGTCCTATAAACCTAGCTATACTGATTGGAATAGTAACATCGCAAGTATGTGATCACAGTAAAGTGGTTAGTAATCTATATTACGTTTGCGTGCTATCAACAACAAAATAAAATGTATAGACTGCTTGTTTGTTACAACGTAAACAATGGCGGTGTGCGAACCCTTCTGTATGGCGCAAAAGTAAGTGACCCGAATGTCAGACAATATACTAACTACTTATATGAAGCATTATAGTTTATTTTGTAGTCAATACGTTCACTGAATTAACTATTGTTCTATTTCAGTTATTTACCCATAAATGGTAATTGAGATTTTTTCTGCTAATGTTATCTAGTCTAATCATCAAACACTGCTAATATTTTTATATTGCATGTTATATAAAACTGTATCTCTCTTGGTCTGTCTGACTGAGTCAATATATCAAATAAAATGAAAAGTATATTATTAAATCGGCAGAATGAGGACAAATGTTTGCGAAATGCTTTTCATTCTGAAATAGATCCAATAATTTCTATGAAGCAACTCAAATCTATCAATGTAAATAGGCGTGTACTTGGAATATGTATAGGTGATTTCTTATATATTTCGATCAAGGCCCTTAACACAAAGATAGACGAAGATAGTGTTTTAACTTTTTTCGCTGCAAAATGGAACATTTTGCAACCTAAAAATACCTTAGCAGAAAAACATATATCTCGGGGAAATATTTGCAGTACCAGTGCCGGACAGACAGTTTGTATTATTAATCATCTTGATACTACACAATGTGTCTATATCAAAATAACTAATCAGAAGACTTCGGGAAAAGAATTAAGAACTAATTCTCAATGTTGATGTTAAAACAAAGAACAACTTGCCCTCTCCCAATGTTTTAAATGAACCGACCATTTCGATTCAGTATTAGTAAATTGCACTGAATCGATAACAAATGATCGTAATATTGTTTGTCCCCTGTAATTGAATAGTAAGCCATTGTCTGCCAAAACGATCGATTGTCTTGGGTTTTATTTTTGCTCCAAGGAGTGGTGACCAGACCTGAAAGGTGTAACGTCTTGCCAGGTCTCTGCTGGCGGTCAACCAAGTTTACATTTCAGATTCCCACAGCGGTACATAGGAGCAGCATTATTATTTGCAAATAGTCAGCCTTGAAACAGATTTACACTTGGGCTGACGAACTTTCTTTACCTTTATAGCTTTATGTAGAGTTGGAGGGCGGCTATAGAGATCGAGAGAATGTAATCACCTACTTTTTAATATAATAAATCACAGGATGTAACTGTTTTGGCATTATGTGTAGATAGTCCGCATCATTTTAATATGTCGGGATATAGCCCTGTGGCAACCCTTATGCATAGTATAGCCAATATAAGTATTTTGAACAGATTAGATGATAATTATTTTCGGTTTCTTCCAAACGTATGCATATGTAACGTTGGCGGTGCAGTTAAACTTAGTGATGCTGGATGTAGGAATTTTCAATCCACCGTGTCAACATACATACAAAAGCAAGCTAATTATACGGGTTTGAAGCCTGGCAATACGAACTTTAATCCTTTGCTATGGGGTAATGCATGTGAGTATTGTTTATACCACTGGAAGATCGCCTATAGAAGCACATAAGAAAGTTAAACACTCTGATTTAACAATTACCGCATATATTAATACACTACACACTCGCGAACGTAAGTATTAGTCTAGGGCCAATTATTCTTGCCTATTTGTAAGACAAAGAAGCAGTGTTGAGTATGGCAAACAAGCTGGTGGAAAAATTACAGTGGATACAGAGCTATCTCTTTTCATGAAAACAATTGAGGACGCTTTAGCGAAGAAACGGATATTTTAAGAACCTCGACCAATGGGCCAATGATGTAATCAAGAATCAGAGATAAACTCATGTTCTCTCTTTTAGATAGGCGAAAAAATATGACCCTCTTTATCGCAGGAAACAAAATGCACAAGGATTCAATGTCACATTCGAGTATGAATTAGACAAATGTTTTTTTACACACAAACTGTTGTTTATCACTATGCATAGGTGCAACCCTCTTTGCCATTCAAATAATTCTGTATTATCTAATAGTTTTAAATCAGTTCACTTTCACCAACATACATATATATTAATCTCTATGGTTTGAAATACTATTACATCCTATGTATTATGTACACATCTTCTTTATCAGTCTTGCACTATTACATTTATGACAGCTTAAAACCTCACATTACATTGTGTGGGGTGGTGGTGAACTGATTTTTGTCCAGGAAAAAGGCAATTTTATTCATTAACCTCCAGAACATTTAATGTTTTTAGCGAATCTAGAAATACACAATTTATCAACACAACTGAGATAAATAATGTTTTCTCAAGGTATCTATGAGTAAGAAATTTAATTACATTCAACTTTAAAAGCCATAATGAAACAATTTAAATGGTTTGTCACAACCATCCCAAAATGAATAGAATATTACAAAATCAAGTAATTGCTGGTAAATCATATATTCAAAATCTTGTAACTCTAGGTTTTAAATTCAAAAGCATTATATGAAATGAATCAATCTTTTGCAGTTTTGCTATCTCGTAAGCCACCACAATCTTCAATGTTATGTCCCTCTAAGTTCTTCAAGCATTCCCTGATTTATCGCCTATCAGTGAAAACCAGTTCATTGATAATATAAAATCATGTATGAAAAAAAAAAACGCCAAAATGTAGACACTTGTGTTCTAGTTAATATATAATATATTCTCTTGAATAAAAATACATTTAGAACTCAGTCTTTGAATCACATGATTTCACCTTTCAAAACGAAAACCTGCTTATGTACTATTCATGTACTATTCATGTACATGCACAATTGAACTTGTGAACTTGTTGTACAGAGCTTAGAGCCTTGCGTCCTAAAATTAGTTTTGTATATACACAATAATAAATTGACCATAAATGTTCTTGATGACAATGTACTTGATTTCAAATGGACAAAAAACACTCCCAGCCGATGTTGATGCTATAAACGTTACATGCCTTCAATTAAATAATGCTTTATTTTAGGGGGTTCTTTCGAATACATCAGCACATTTAAATCACATCATTGACATGGAAAGATCTCATGGCAGGACACCTATTTTTGGTTGCGAGTTCGGAACAATAACTACTAAGTCATCGCTTGATCTGCCTCCAACACTCCGAGATCAGTCTAGTGAGTCGGGCCTACATGCCTCGGGAGGAATGAACAAGGAAAACACTTATAATCAGATTTATCATTCCGTTAAAGAGGAGATACTCTTTTGGGTTTTATATAGTGAAAAAATAGGTACCATCAAGATAAAGTAGCCGAACTTGTGCCCAACGCCTTTTGTCGCTTTATGGAGAATACAAGCAAATGCCAAAATAACAAATTAAGCAAACTTTTTTTTATTTAACTGCGATAATAATAGCAATAATAATAATAATACCTCTAACAACAGTTGCATTGGTTAGATGTATGAAATTATTTGATGTTATAGACACTTACAAGAAAACAAACAAAAAGATGATAATCCAAATGAAATACAGTTTCTAAAGTCACAATTTTAGGTTATGCTGAATTGTTGGCTGTTTGCCATTGTATAGGTCATTCTGAAAAAACCTAAATCATTGATCATTTATACACCTGGTGATCTTGACTGAACTCAAAGTGAAACAATTCGCCTCGAATAAGGATTTTGTTCTGCTTCAGTCAAGGCAAATAATAAACATTACTACAATTGCTTTAGAAAATTATGCAAAGGACACAATCAAACACAAATGAAGGATATTCAAGCACTTTCTACGTAGCATGAACTGTCAAGCACTTTCATGGTCTACGTATTTAATTTTATAATTTAAGCAAGTTTAAAATTTTCATTAACTACAAAGATAGTAATATCCATAACAATGTATCAATATGATGGCGTTAGTGATCATTAATATGTTTATACGCTATCAAACCAACTTAGTATGTATAATCCGCTTGTTTGTTACATGGAAACAATGTTGTTGTTCGAAACTCTTAGTATCTGTCAATAGTCACTGACCTAAATGTCAGACAAGTGAGCGTTTATCTATATATGAAACAAGTTAGTGTAGTCTTGAGTCAACACCATCGTTGACTTAATAACCGTTCTTTTTCAATCATTTACATATAACTGGTAAGTTATATTTTAATCGTTTATGTTATAACTTTAATCTGCGATATCCAATCGGCTAAAAATCTATATTGCATCTTATATCGAGTTACATTTCCGTCTGTCTTTTGGTGTCTGTCAGTCAATCTGTCAATGAATCAAGTAAAATTAAAATGTATATGATATCGGCAGTATGAATGTAGCAATTTTTGCGAGATGGTCTTCTTCTTTAAATTGGAACCGTGATTTTGTGGAACCAATGAAATGTCTCAAACAAAAGGTAATTTAAGAATGTTGTGCTCCAAATGGTTCCCCAACCCAGATATTCACCGTGATATAGTTGAAGAACCGATCATGAAAGTCTGCACAAAATGTATTTGCAATTTCTCTACCAACATATTTGGAATCAAGAGCTTGGTGGAATAGGTTCCTTAATCTCATTGTATTTTTACCAAAAGCTCGTAATTGTAAAATAATTAATTCGAACAAAATCCAATATATTCCATTCATATTTGTTCGACATACGAGCATGCACAATGTCTGGTCTGATTTGACTCCGATGCTACAGCCAAACAGCATAAAGTTCCTTGTTGATTTGTATTGCAGTTTTCGCTGTTTCAAAAATGGTACACCAGCTGCAGTAAATGATCCATGATCAAAAACAAAAGGCCAAAAAATGAGGTAATGTTTACCGAATTGAAGTGTGAGTAATATCACTATATGAATTTATCATATATCAGATTTTGTTACAGGAGAAAAGTACGAATAAAGTGAATTATATTTTTTTCATAAAATGTTTTAACGGAAAACTAATGTGTTATTATAAACAACTAATTATACGAAGCTAATTTAATATCATAAATTTATTGTTACCGTTACGTCGCATCTATCAGTCTGTCTGTCTGTCTCTCTCTCTGTATATCTATCTATCTATCTATATATACATATACATATATATATATATATATATATATATATATATATATATATATATATATATAGAGAGAGAGAGAGAGAGAGAGAGAGAGAGAGAGAGAGAGTGAGAGAGATACAATACAAATCATTTGGCGAATAACAATCCTTTCAAATGCACTGGATTAAGCAAGGGATCACGTGTGTCAAACACGTCCGCCCGATATGAATATTCGGCCAACGATGGAAAAATTCCCATAAATGCAATTCCAAACACCACGCGTAGGTTATTTTTCCCTCAGAAGGCTCGAAGTGACATATGAAAATTTTTGCGAGTGAATCCCATAGGACAGTATGACTTAAAATATTTATAAATCTGTTTTAAAGGTAGAATAATATAAAATATCTGTACTAAAAGGTAATTTTCCATCATTCACATAACGTTTAGAAGGTCTGGGAGAGATCCTCGAAAAGCACTCGTTTACTCTATTGTAAATTGGCTTTTCTGATTTTAAATTACTCGGACAAATGTCCATTGGAAGCATTAATTACGTGGCTTAATTCATGTTAATTTTGCCACTCACAGTATTTCCAATGTAACTTGTTGCGTATGTGGATTATTTTTTGGTTGGTTATTATCCTGCATGAAGAGCTTTGAAGATCCATTGACTGCAATATCAATAAAATAAACTAAAGAAAACTACAACTTGAGTAAGATACTTGGCCATTAATACACATCGGCTGATAAAGTCACTCCTTACGTACGGTCATTACAGTGGGTTGATAAGTCATCTACATCATTGTATTAAATAACTAACAAAACAATGAAAGTCGCGTGAAGGCAGAATTTTAAACAATGAAAATCGCGTGAAGGTATTCTTTTTACTTGTACATAACTAAAGTGTAGCTGCAAAAGTGTCTTTAGCGAAGCTTGCTCTTTCGGCACATACGTATACAAATAAAACTAGGATTTATTAAACAACAGTGCGGACACAACCAAAGGATTCGGGCTAAGGAATCCCATTAACTTGCGATTGAGGGATCGTGTGATTGTTAAATGATTGGAATATATTAATATAGGCTGTACATTAAAATTCGAAGTTGGTATTGTAAGCTTCTTCACTGCGAAATGGAAGGTTTACAACATGAAAATAATTTAGCAGAAAAAAGCGTGCATTTATCGAGCCTAATATCACGGGCAAATATTTGCTGCACCCCTGATGGATAAACAGTTTATATTATTTATCATGATGATACTGCAAAATGTGTCGATCTCAGACTAACTACTGGCGAGTTTTCGGGAAATAAATTAGGAATTCCATTCTCAATGTTGATGTTAAACAAACAACTTCCCCTCACCAGATTTTATGACAGCTCCGACCGTTTCGATTCATTATCAATACATTATACAGACTCCACAAACAAATCATCATAACCTTGTTTGTCTCCTGTATCTTCAAGGCAAGAATTTGCCTTTCCAATATTCAAACTTTAAAAACGATTAATTGACTTTCTTTTGCTCCAAGTAGTGGTGTCTATATCTAGAATGTGTTGCGTCAGTCCAGCTTTCTGATGACCATTATCCCTATATACCTTCAATTTAAGATCCCTACAATGTTGCACAGGAGAGAAATTATATCTTTCAGAGAGGCGGTCTTGAAAGGTGCTTACGTTTAGGTCAAATAATTTTACATTCCTAAAATCCATAGGTTCCGGTGGTTTGATGTAGTATTGGGATGGAGCAAATGGACTCACTTACTTTCTGATATCATGCATAACAAGAACACCCTATTTTGTCATTATATGGACAGTACTATTCAGCAGCCTACATACATTTAGTAGTGTCTACATACAATCCAGTAGTAACCGGTGTGAATAGTATTGTCTAAACTCGCTAATAACGAATATTTTCCTTATTTACACTTCTTGTCTTTCTCTTGCCCAGCCAAATGTGAAGGAAAAAAGCCTTCTCTAAAACATTTGCAAAAATGTGACTCATCTACTTTGACAAAAACAGTCAATGTATCCTTTCCATGTCTTACATGATTATGCTTTAAATTGTTAGTTTCTATCTCTTCTATCCCTTTTATTCCAGTATGCTTTCTGATTTACTTTGTCAAGGAAACTGGCACTAACCAATTGATTCCTATTACTGTTCTCATCCACATCATCCTTTTAGGATTATGGCCTAGTTCCTAATAGCAAGATTATGTCTCATATGAATAATGAGCAAGATTTGCACTGCTCTTGTTGATTACGTTTTGAACGAGAAGACGAATTAACTAGGATGTTAGGAAAACGATATTTGATATATTCCCAGGAATAAACGTTCAAATCATTTTCAAATTTTCCTTTTAGTGCCGCTGTTAATACTCACTGACGATCTGTGTCAAAGTGTGATAGACATAATTATTTCAATTTACAACAAACATTTATGTATCTTGTAGAACATACGTGTTGGTTGCTGCTTGTAAATGTAGAGAGAACGTAAAGGACAATTTGTCAGGACCAAACTATCAAGTATCAACAAACTCAAACAGCTAAGTGTAGTATGTTGAAGAAACCAAACGGAATTTCACTCTTTGAATTGATAGATCTTTTTGGCAGACCCAGTTTCAAAGACAAAACAAACATCCGTCTCAACAGCTTATTATACACCGAGGAAAAGTTCGTTAGGAAATGACTGATATTTAGCACAGCATCTACTGGTCTAAGTAGCATGGAACAAAAGAGATATAATTTTTCAGGAATTTAAAATAATTTCAACTTAATAATGATAACATTCAGACGGTGTCCAATTGTATGATATTTATTCAAAATCCATAAATATTCTGAGCAACAATTGAAATTGATTCAAAAGATCTGTTTGTATGTTTGTTTCGCTCCGGATATAATGTGGTTCTCACAATGAAATACTTATATATATCCATCCTTTATTCACCTTGCTTATATATTTATTGTTGACAAGATTTATGTGGCGCATATAATATATAAACATTAACATGTATAATCATTGCAGAAAATAAAACAATCCATATAATGACATCCAACGTAGTGTAATTTCAAACATACAAATTTCATTTTCAATCTTTACATTTTCGATAAAGTTCACTACAATTTGAATCGGAGAGAGGCAGCTCTACTAATTAGGGTCTGTGGTTTCTGCAAAGTAAAGCAAACATTGACTTTATTAAACTATCGAAATAAATTTTATGCGTTGACTTGATGGGTTATGTTCTCTTAAAATTATTTATCAAAATATCTTCCATTACAGTGGAAATGAAACTTTGACGATTTGAAAGATGAATACCATTATAATATAACTTGATACGCGTGTCCCCAAGCAAACACATGTAATGTAAAGATTGTATTTACTATCAAATTTAAGGGATCTGTAAATAGACAGCTGCTAATTATTATTATACCCGGACAACATGAAGCAATTATGTCTACGCATTGGGAATCAGAACTACTAGGACCGTGCTTACAAAGGTTCCGGCATCGAATTGATCATAAACGTTTTTAAATAATTATTACTTTAGGATAACTCGATATGTTTACATGAAAGTCTTGTTTACCGCACACAAAATATAACATAATATAATACAATATAATATAATATAATATAATATAATATAATATAATATAATATAATATAATATAATATAATGAAATATAATATAAGATAATATAACATAAAATAATATAATATAATATAGTAGTATAATATTATTTAATACCTGTTTGTATAGTGGACACCTCATCCTCTTCGCAATTTGGACTTTCATTATCAGGATGAGGATAGTCGACTTCTATAGTAAGATTACTAAACAGACACCAAGCACGACGAGTACACTGAAACAAGAGATATGTTCAGTTTTTCATTTCAGTCACCATGGAAGAAAGAATGAGTCAAACAGGCGAGGATTGGAAAAAAGTAATATAATCATGGTACACTTAAAATACAAGAATCTATCTTTGTTTTATTAATGGGCAAGAGAGAGAGAGAGAGAGAGAGAGAGAGAGATAGAGAGAGAGAGAGAGCAAACAATCCAAAAGCTTAATCCTAGTTTTTAATATCTCTTTCCAGCTATGGTTTTAAATAATCGATAGCCCACATTGGTTAAGACGGGATATAAGGAACTGATAAAAGTCAAATATTTGGAATGTGGGTCGGATTTGACTTGTCTAGTAAGAGACATTCGAGCTAAAATAATTCAAAAAATGTTGCTAACCTGAGCACAGGTTCTGCTGCAAAAGTGATAGTAAATCTACGATTGGCAGAAAATCGATGCATTATATAGGTCGCATTACACTATAATTCATTTCCTTTAGCATTTGCTTCGTCCTTCTATAACCCCAGGGCATTAGATAGAAAATCAAATTGATAAACGTTATATTAATTACGTTAAGTACTGACATTTAAACAGCGTCATTACTGCCTTTTGTCATTGTGCACTGTCTTCAAGAATTTGTCGTTAAACCAAATGATCAGATTTGTAAATGGAAGTGACTTTACTCCAGCCTATATATATAAGCGTTAAAGAAAGTGACGATGATTTATCAGATATTTTGTTGTTGTTTTCGTTTTCCATGTATGTATTAACCGTCGATATATATTATTGATCATCGTTTGTCAGAATTAGACGTAACGTTTATGAGCAATACAAGAATCTATTCGACAACTACATTAACACTGCGAGGAAAACAATTGTATATCTTAAAATGTCAAGGAACTAAATATGACAATGATTTGTCAGTAATTATTATACTTTGATGCTCTCTTGTGCCTGTATTGTACATCTTGTTGCAAAACTAAAGTAAAATGTGTTGTTACTCACAACTGCTTCTCCATCGGTTGATTCCTCTGAACAATAGCAACCATTACAGTAAATATCTTCTACGTTCTCTCCCCGGGTCAGCATTTTGTCAAATACCAGGCATCCTGTAACATAAACGATGATAATGATGATGGTGATGAGAGTTGTTGAGCTTGCGATAACTTGATAGTGACAGTGATTGTTGTGTAGCTATCATAATACTCATGTTCATCCTCATACTTATCATTTGGTTTGGACTAAATACTAAAAGTATAGTGCTAGTTTAGAAACACTAGATCGAGAAGCTGCTGCAAACGCAGAAACAGTTGTAGTGGCTTGTTTTCTAGTAGCAATATTAATGCTATCTTTATGTAATTAAAACAGAATAGAGGAAAGGTAGGGTTTTAAACAACTAGCAAACAAACGCATTTAAAATACCTGGTTTACACAAACATTCCTGGTCATTGGTACTGTTGCACCATTTGTTGTTGCTGTCAACACAAAATTGACCACATTCGCATCCGCTGAAGTAGAGGAAATGGTATATTAAACGCTGAATTATGCGATGAGTGTAAACAATATGTCTGTCGGAAAAGGAAAAAATCTACATAGCAATATTCATTATACATTTTTATTTTTATCGATCTAATAATATATCAAGCTGATATATATATATATATATATATATATATATATATATATATATATATATATATATATATATATGTATATATCTTTCCATCTTTATGTCCTTTTATAGTATGTATATATGCGTCCTCAACCTATTTCTCTCTATTTACACATGCAGCCTCAATTTGTCATCCATCTTCCTTTATAGTGCAATATGTATCTCTCCATCAAACAGCAATAATCTCTCTCTTTCATAACTTTAGTATATTTGATTTATAAAATGACAGAAATGTATCTATATGTAAAGCCACTCTATTTAAAAAGGATGTAGAATAAGAACAACTTACCCTTGCGGACAAACTGATAGAACATCTTTTAGAACAAAGCCCAACGTGATCACCGTAATTAAACCGAAGAACTTCATTTTCTGAAAAACAGACAGTGAGCTCTGATGAACTTAATAAATCACACATTTTAAACATTGTCTCATTTATCCACATTAACATACGTACACACAGACAAAATAAAAAAGGAGAATCAGAGAGAGAGAGAGAGAGAGAGAACGTTCGATGACGAGGAGAAAGGTACACTGACCTGTCTGCTTAATGATCAAAAGCGGTGGTGCTAACTGTCTGACAGTTTTCTTAGTTTATGCTCACAATCCTGGATGGACCCTTTATATGGAGAGCTGTTCAAGGTCATTGTATTCTTCTCTTTGTAAAGATCTTCTCTGTGCACTTTTCACCCTACTCTCCAATTGTCACGGCTGACCTTTTACACTGCCTCAGGGAATATTGTGAGGCTGGCGTTTGCACGTACATTAGTAGTCAACTGCCCATTTTGTCACTTTTAATATAAATCAGATGATTCGTTCAAACTAACAGGCACAGTGTCTATCAGGTGTTAAAAGATATTCTTCAGACATCATGCCCTGTTTTTGCTGTTCAAAATAAGAAAGCAAAACGCACAAAAAACGCAGAGAAGACAGTCACAATATTGAGTGTTGATGCTCTATGAATCTAAGCACATACTTTAGTAGATATTATGGGTAATAGAAATATAGACAGGCATATTTCAGACTGTTCTGAATATTCATTTTGGTTACATATAAACGAGGGAAAGAATATAATTTTGTAGAAAAATCGTGGCGTTGCTTTACAAATATTCAAAACAATTTGGCCTGATTCAGCTGAACACACAAATATCTAGAAATAACGGGTCTATGTTCGTTGGATTTTTCTTGCTTACGAGAGAGAGAGAGAGAGAGAGAGAGAGAGAGAGAGAGAGCGACAGACAGAGAAAGAAAGATAGATATAAAGACAGAGAGTAAGAGAAAAAGAGATATATAGAAGGAGAGCGAGAGAGAGAGAGAGTTAGAGTGATGTTGGAGGTTTAGAGGTAATTTTAATTCATGAAAGCACTGAATACAAAAGCTTACCTACATGGGCGAACATTTGTAATGTTTCGGTAACACCTTTTTGTACCGTGTTCATCCATTCTTTTGTTTTCTTATGTGTTTTATTCTCGAATGTAACCACGTTAACTGCTACTCACAAGGCGTTTGTCAAAACGAGATTTTCCACTTTTCCATGAACTTCCTTGACTTTTTCATATTTGGGAGGTAGATTTGGAAAGGGGTAAAATGCTCACTTAAACATATATTCCTTAAGCCCTTGTCCATAGCAAGTCATTGAGATTCTGGAGGAGCACAAAACATGTACACATTTGTGTTACGTTTGTATTTGCAGAAAAAATGTTCCACGCCAGGAAAGCAGGGAAGAAATAAGTGTGTATATCATACTATTCTAGATAAGAGTTTATACAGGGATGTAATTTTCCGTGTTATATGTTTATATTTGAAGTCAGGGAAGCAATATTAAGAATGAGTGGCGACAAATTTATCACTTTTCATCAGAAAGCTAGGGTAGATTTGGCCAAGTAAGGAGATATTTATAGTTAATAACAGGGAATGTACGGTCAGAATGAAGCCAAGAGTCATAGGCAAGGACTTGTTCATTGTTTTAGAAACAAAGAAAAGACACCCAGTCTTTATTGCAGAAGAAAAATTGTACAACTATCTAATCTTAGATTAATGTGTTAATCAAACATACGTTTGATCACATTCAAAATATTATTTTTCCTTCTACAGAGCAGCGACCCTCTCCGTCCACCAACACTGCATTCCAATAATTATTTAGTGACCTATATTTGCAACGCTTTAAATTCCACTAGCATAATTAAATATTAATCTCTTTGGTTGTAAGTTCCGTGACATCTCTTCTATTTCCAAGATTATAAAACAGCACACAAAATTTCGTGGTGTCGTGTACACTGATTTGTTTCAGACAAGAGTTAACCTTTTCTTTTACTTCGAGATCATTTATATTTTAAATACCTAATAATAGGGGATCATAAAATCAAATCAGAGAAAGTCTGTGTTTTCTCAGGCAATCTATGAGCCTGAAATTGTATTGTTTTTAAACTTTAAAAGCCCTACTCAGACCCAAACCATTTACAAAATTAAAGGGTTGGTCGTAAAAATATCAAAGGTTAATAGAGGATAATAAAATCACTGAGTCATTTGTAAATTATATCTTCAAAATGCCCTAACTTTACTTTTGTCGCAATTAAAATTAAGTATAGCAATTAACACACACTATTTATCATATAAATTCTCTTAAATATCAAGACAAACATTACTCTTTAAACCATTGGGTTTTCAAATTAATAATATAAACTATCCTTTATGTAAAGATGCAAGTACACATTTCAACCTGTGAACTTGTGCACTTGTTGCAATAAATTCATCACAGTGATTCCTAAAATAAGTTGAGTAGATAAATGAACTTTCGCCTGACACGAACTGTTTATATGTCAATGTACGTTGCATCAAATGTAAAAGAAACACACCCAGTCAGTGTAGATGCCATTTACTTTCCAAATCTTCAATTAAGCAATGACTTACTTTAGCTTGGTTAATTTTGCCATAGGAGCACATTTAAATTATTTAATTCTACATAGAGTGATTGCATGGCAGGACATAGAGCCACATCTTTCTGGTCTAAAGTTCGGAGCGCTAACCATACTAATAACAACAGAAACAACTACACAGGTATATATATTTACACGTAAATGACTTTAGGGACACTAAAAAGAGAACACATGCATCAGAAAACATATGGAATACATTTCCAATGATCTGAATTAGTTATAGTTGTTTATAATTTCTTTAGATCATTCTGAAAACCTAAATTATTGAACAATTATACATCTGGTGATCTTGAATGTCAGTCATCGTGAAACACTTTGCTTCCATAAGGGATTGTTTCAGCTTCAATCAAGGCAAATAATCGTGATCACTACAATTGCTTTAGACACGTATCCCAATGACACGATCTTTTTCAGAAAATCAACTCCTCTCAAGCAACTGTCTATATAGCATTAACTGTCAAGTACTTTCAAGGCCGAAATCTTTTAATTTAAAATTCAAACACTTTTATATTTCTTAACGATTTGCTTGAGTCCTATAAACCTAGCTATACTGATTGGAATAGTAACATCGCAAGTATGTGATCACAGTAAAGTGGTTAGTAATCTATATTACGTTTGCGTGCTATCAACAACAAAATAAAATGTATAGACTGCTTGTTTGTTACAACGTAAACAATGGCGGTGTGCGAACCCTTCTGTATGGCGCAAAAGTAAGTGACCCGAATGTCAGACAATATACTAACTACTTATATGAAGCATTATAGTTTATTTTGTAGTCAATACCTTCACTGAATTAACTATTGTTCTATTTCAGTTATTTACCCATAAATGGTAATTGAGATTTTTTCTGCTAATGTTATCTAGTCTAATCATCAAACACTGCTAATATTTTTATATTGCATGTTATATAAAACTGTATCTCTCTTGGTCTGTCTGACTGAGTCAATATATCAAATAAAATGAAAAGTATATTATTAAATCGGCAGAATGAGGACAAATGTTTGCGAAATGCTTTTCATTCTGAAATAGATCCAATAATTTCTATGAAGCAACTCAAATCTATCAATGTAAATAGGCGTGTACTTGGAATATGTATAGGTGATTTCTTATATATTTCGATCAAGGCCCTTAACACAAAGATAGACGAAGATAGTGTTTTAACTTTTTTCGCTGCAAAATGGAACATTTTGCAACCTAAAAATACCTTAGCAGAAAAACATATATCTCGGGGAAATATTTGCAGTACCAGTGCCGGACAGACAGTTTGTATTATTAATCATCTTGATACTACACAATGTGTCTATATCAAAATAACTAATCAGAAGACTTCGGGAAAAGAATTAAGAACTAATTCTCAATGTTGATGTTAAAACAAAGAACAACTTGCCCTCTCCCAATGTTTTAAATGAACCGACCATTTCGATTCAGTATTAGTAAATTGCACTGAATCGATAACAAATGATCGTAATATTGTTTGTCCCCTGTAATTGAATAGTAAGCCATTGTCTGCCAAAACGATCGATTGTCTTGGGTTTTATTTTTGCTCCAAGGAGTGGTGACCAGACCTGAAAGGTGTAACGTCTTGCCAGGTCTCTGCTGGCGGTCAACCAAGTTTACATTTCAGATTCCCACAGCGGTACATAGGAGCAGCATTATTATTTGCAAATAGTCAGCCTTGAAACAGATTTACACTTGGGCTGACGAACTTTCTTTACCTTTATAGCTTTATGTAGAGTTGGAGGGCGGCTATAGAGATCGAGAGAATGTAATCACCTACTTTTTAATATAATAAATCACAGGATGTAACTGTTTTGGCATTATGTGTAGATAGTCCGCATCATTTTAATATGTCGGGATATAGCCCTGTGGCAACCCTTATGCATAGTATAGCCAATATAAGTATTTTGAACAGATTAGATGATAATTATTTTCGGTTTCTTCCAAACGTATGCATATGTAACGTTGGCGGTGCAGTTAAACTTAGTGATGCTGGATGTAGGAATTTTCAATCCACCGTGTCAACATACATACAAAAGCAAGCTAATTATACGGGTTTGAAGCCTGGCAATACGAACTTTAATCCTTTGCTATGGGGTAATGCATGTGAGTATTGTTTATACCACTGGAAGATCGCCTATAGAAGCACATAAGAAAGTTAAACACTCTGATTTAACAATTACCGCATATATTAATACACTACACACTCGCGAACGTAAGTATTAGTCTAGGGCCAATTATTCTTGCCTATTTGTAAGACAAAGAAGCAGTGTTGAGTATGGCAAACAAGCTGGTGGAAAAATTACAGTGGATACAGAGCTATCTCTTTTCATGAAAACAATTGAGGACGCTTTAGCGAAGAAACGGATATTTTAAGAACCTCGACCAATGGGCCAATGATGTAATCAAGAATCAGAGATAAACTCATGTTCTCTCTTTTAGATAGGCGAAAAAATATGACCCTCTTTATCGCAGGAAACAAAATGCACAAGGATTCAATGTCACATTCGAGTATGAATTAGACAAATGTTTTTTTACACACAAACTGTTGTTTATCACTATGCATAGGTGCAACCCTCTTTGCCATTCAAATAATTCTGTATTATCTAATAGTTTTAAATCAGTTCACTTTCACCAACATACATATATATTAATCTCTATGGTTTGAAATACTATTACATCCTATGTATTATGTACACATCTTCTTTATCAGTCTTGCACTATTACATTTATGACAGCTTAAAACCTCACATTACATTGTGTGGGGTGGTGGTGAACTGATTTTTGTCCAGGAAAAAGGCAATTTTATTCATTAACCTCCAGAACATTTAATGTTTTTAGCGAATCTAGAAATACACAATTTATCAACACAACTGAGATAAATAATGTTTTCTCAAGGTATCTATGAGTAAGAAATTTAATTACATTCAACTTTAAAAGCCATAATGAAACAATTTAAATGGTTTGTCACAACCATCCCAAAATGAATAGAATATTACAAAATCAAGTAATTGCTGGTAAATCATATATTCAAAATCTTGTAACTCTAGGTTTTAAATTCAAAAGCATTATATGAAATGAATCAATCTTTTGCAGTTTTGCTATCTCGTAAGCCACCACAATCTTCAATGTTATGTCCCTCTAAGTTCTTCAAGCATTCCCTGATTTATCGCCTATCAGTGAAAACCAGTTCATTGATAATATAAAATCATGTATGAAAAAAAAAAAAAAGCCAAAATGTAGACACTTGTGTTCTAGTTAATATATAATATATTCTCTTGAATAAAAATACATTTAGAACTCAGTCTTTGAATCACATGATTTCACCTTTCAAAACGAAAACCTGCTTATGTACTATTCATGTATTATTCATGTACATGCACAATTGAACTTGTGAACTTGTTGTACAGAGCTTAGAGCCTTGCGTCCTAAAATTAGTTTTGTATATACACAATAATAAATTGACCATAAATGTTCTTGATGACAATGTACTTGATTTCAAATGGACAAAAAACACTCCCAGCCGATGTTGATGCTATAAACGTTACATGCCTTCAATTAAATAATGCTTTATTTTAGGGGGTTCTTTCGAATACATCAGCACATTTAAATCACATCATTGACATGGAAAGATCTCATGGCAGGACACCTATTTTTGGTTGCGAGTTCGGAACAATAACTACTAAGTCATCGCTTGATCTGCCTCCAACACTCCGAGATCAGTCTAGTGAGTCGGGCCTACATGCCTCGGGAGGAATGAACAAGGAAAACACTTATAATCAGATTTATCATTCCGTTAAAGAGGAGATACTCTTTTGGGTTTTATATAGTGAAAAAATAGGTACCATCAAGATAAAGTAGCCGAACTTGTGCCCAACGCCTTTTGTCGCTTTATGGAGAATACAAGCAAATGCCAAAATAACAAATTAAGCAAACTTGTTTTTATTTAACTGCGATAATAATAGCAATAATAATAATAATACCTCTAACAACAGTTGCATTGGTTAGATGTATGAAATTATTTGATGTTATAGACACTTACAAGAAAACAAACAAAAAGATGATAATCCAAATGAAATACAGTTTCTAAAGTCACAATTTTAGGTTATGCTGAATTGTTGGCTGTTTGCCATTGTATAGGTCATTCTGAAAAAACCTAAATCATTGATCATTTATACACCTGGTGATCTTGACTGAACTCAAAGTGAAACAATTCGCCTCGAATAAGGATTTTGTTCTGCTTCAGTCAAGGCAAATAATAAACATTACTACAATTGCTTTAGAAAATTATGCAAAGGACACAATCAAACACAAATGAAGGATATTCAAGCACTTTCTACGTAGCATGAACTGTCAAGCACTTTCATGGTCTACGTATTTAATTTTATAATTTAAGCAAGTTTAAAATTTTCATTAACTACAAAGATAGTAATATCCATAACAATGTATCAATATGATGGCGTTAGTGATCATTAATATGTTTATACGCTATCAAACCAACTTAGTATGTATAATCCGCTTGTTTGTTACATGGAAACAATGTTGTTGTTCGAAACTCTTAGTATCTGTCAATAGTCACTGACCTAAATGTCAGACAAGTGAGCGTTTATCTATATATGAAACAAGTTAGTGTAGTCTTGAGTCAACACCATCGTTGACTTAATAACCGTTCTTTTTCAATCATTTACATATAACTGGTAAGTTATATTTTAATCGTTTATGTTATAACTTTAATCTGCGATATCCAATCGGCTAAAAATCTATATTGCATCTTATATCGAGTTACATTTCCGTCTGTCTTTTGGTGTCTGTCAGTCAATCTGTCAATGAATCAAGTAAAATTAAAATGTATATGATATCGGCAGTATGAATGTAGCAATTTTTGCGAGATGGTCTTCTTCTTTAAATTGGAACCGTGATTTTGTGGAACCAATGAAATGTCTCAAACAAAAGGTAATTTAAGAATGTTGTGCTCCAAATGGTTCCCCAACCCAGATATTCACCGTGATATAGTTGAAGAACCGATCATGAAAGTCTGCACAAAATGTATTTGCAATTTCTCTACCAACATATTTGGAATCAAGAGCTTGGTGGAATAGGTTCCTTAATCTCATTGTATTTTTACCAAAAGCTCGTAATTGTAAAATAATTAATTCGAACAAAATCCAATATATTCCATTCATATTTGTTCGACATACGAGCATGCACAATGTCTGGTCTGATTTGACTCCGATGCTACAGCCAAACAGCATAAAGTTCCTTGTTGATTTGTATTGCAGTTTTCGCTGTTTCAAAAATGGTACACCAGCTGCAGTAAATGATCCATGATCAAAAACAAAAGGCCAAAAAATGAGGTAATGTTTACCGAATTGAAGTGTGAGTAATATCACTATATGAATTTATCATATATCAGATTTTGTTACAGGAGAAAAGTACGAATAAAGTGAATTATATTTTTTTCATAAAATGTTTTAACGGAAAACTAATGTGTTATTATAAACAACTAATTATACGAAGCTAATTTAATATCATAAATTTATTGTTACCGTTACGTCGCATCTATCAGTCTGTCTGTCTGTCTCTCTCTCTGTATATCTATCTATCTATCTATCTATATATACATATACATATATATATATATATATATATATATATATATATATATATATATATATATATATATATATATATATATATAGAGAGAGAGAGAGAGAGAGAGAGAGAGAGTGAGAGAGATACAATACAAATCATTTGGCGAATAACAATCCTTTCAAATGCACTGGATTAAGCAAGGGATCACGTGTGTCAAACACGTCCGCCCGATATGAATATTCGGCCAACGATGGAAAAATTCCCATAAATGCAATTCCAAACACCACGCGTAGGTTATTTTTCCCTCAGAAGGCTCGAAGTGACATATGAAAATTTTTGCGAGTGAATCCCATAGGACAGTATGACTTAAAATATTTATAAATCTGTTTTAAAGGTAGAATAATATAAAATATCTGTACTAAAAGGTAATTTTCCATCATTCACATAACGTTTAGAAGGTCTGGGAGAGATCCTCGAAAAGCACTCGTTTACTCTATTGTAAATTGGCTTTTCTGATTTTAAATTACTCGGACAAATGTCCATTGGAAGCATTAATTACGTGGCTTAATTCATGTTAATTTTGCCACTCACAGTATTTCCAATGTAACTTGTTGCGTATGTGGATTATTTTTTGGTTGGTTATTATCCTGCATGAAGAGCTTTGAAGATCCATTGACTGCAATATCAATAAAATAAACTAAAGAAAACTACAACTTGAGTAAGATACTTGGCCATTAATACACATCGGCTGATAAAGTCACTCCTTACGTACGGTCATTACAGTGGGTTGATAAGTCATCTACATCATTGTATTAAATAACTAACAAAACAATGAAAGTCGCGTGAAGGCAGAATTTTAAACAATGAAAATCGCGTGAAGGTATTCTTTTTACTTGTACATAACTAAAGTGTAGCTGCAAAAGTGTCTTTAGCGAAGCTTGCTCTTTCGGCACATACGTATACAAATAAAACTAGGATTTATTAAACAACAGTGCGGACACAACCAAAGGATTCGGGCTAAGGAATCCCATTAACTTGCGATTGAGGGATCGTGTGATTGTTAAATGATTGGAATATATTAATATAGGCTGTACATTAAAATTCGAAGTTGGTATTGTAAGCTTCTTCACTGCGAAATGGAAGGTTTACAACATGAAAATAATTTAGCAGAAAAAAGCGTGCATTTATCGAGCCTAATATCACGGGCAAATATTTGCTGCACCCCTGATGGATAAACAGTTTATATTATTTATCATGATGATACTGCAAAATGTGTCGATCTCAGACTAACTACTGGCGAGTTTTCGGGAAATAAATTAGGAATTCCATTCTCAATGTTGATGTTAAACAAACAACTTCCCCTCACCAGATTTTATGACAGCTCCGACCGTTTCGATTCATTATCAATACATTATACAGACTCCACAAACAAATCATCATAACCTTGTTTGTCTCCTGTATCTTCAAGGCAAGAATTTGCCTTTCCAATATTCAAACTTTAAAAACGATTAATTGACTTTCTTTTGCTCCAAGTAGTGGTGTCTATATCTAGAATGTGTTGCGTCAGTCCAGCTTTCTGATGACCATTATCCCTATATACCTTCAATTTAAGATCCCTACAATGTTGCACAGGAGAGAAATTATATCTTTCAGAGAGGCGGTCTTGAAAGGTGCTTACGTTTAGGTCAAATAATTTTACATTCCTAAAATCCATAGGTTCCGGTGGTTTGATGTAGTATTGGGATGGAGCAAATGGACTCACTTACTTTCTGATATCATGCATAACAAGAACACCCTATTTTGTCATTATATGGACAGTACTATTCAGCAGCCTACATACATTTAGTAGTGTCTACATACAATCCAGTAGTAACCGGTGTGAATAGTATTGTCTAAACTCGCTAATAACGAATATTTTCCTTATTTACACTTCTTGTCTTTCTCTTGCCCAGCCAAATGTGAAGGAAAAAAGCCTTCTCTAAAACATTTGCAAAAATGTGACTCATCTACTTTGACAAAAACAGTCAATGTATCCTTTCCATGTCTTACATGATTATGCTTTAAATTGTTAGTTTCTATCTCTTCTATCCCTTTTATTCCAGTATGCTTTCTGATTTACTTTGTCAAGGAAACTGGCACTAACCAATTGATTCCTATTACTGTTCTCATCCACATCATCCTTTTAGGATTATGGCCTAGTTCCTAATAGCAAGATTATGTCTCATATGAATAATGAGCAAGATTTGCACTGCTCTTGTTGATTACGTTTTGAACGAGAAGACGAATTAACTAGGATGTTAGGAAAACGATATTTGATATATTCCCAGGAATAAACGTTCAAATCATTTTCAAATTTTCCTTTTAGTGCCGCTGTTAATACTCACTGACGATCTGTGTCAAAGTGTGATAGACATAATTATTTCAATTTACAACAAACATTTATGTATCTTGTAGAACATACGTGTTGGTTGCTGCTTGTAAATGTAGAGAGAACGTAAAGGACAATTTGTCAGGACCAAACTATCAAGTATCAACAAACTCAAACAGCTAAGTGTAGTATGTTGAAGAAACCAAACGGAATTTCACTCTTTGAATTGATAGATCTTTTTGGCAGACCCAGTTTCAAAGACAAAACAAACATCCGTCTCAACAGCTTATTATACACCGAGGAAAAGTTCGTTAGGAAATGACTGATATTTAGCACAGCATCTACTGGTCTAAGTAGCATGGAACAAAAGAGATATAATTTTTCAGGAATTTAAAATAATTTCAACTTAATAATGATAACATTCAGACGGTGTCCAATTGTATGATATTTATTCAAAATCCATAAATATTCTGAGCAACAATTGAAATTGATTCAAAAGATCTGTTTGTATGTTTGTTTCGCTCCGGATATAATGTGGTTCTCACAATGAAATACTTATATATATCCATCCTTTATTCACCTTGCTTATATATTTATTGTTGACAAGATTTATGTGGCGCATATAATATATAAACATTAACATGTATAATCATTGCAGAAAATAAAACAATCCATATAATGACATCCAACGTAGTGTAATTTCAAACATACAAATTTCATTTTCAATCTTTACATTTTCGATAAAGTTCACTACAATTTGAATCGGAGAGAGGCAGCTCTACTAATTAGGGTCTGTGGTTTCTGCAAAGTAAAGCAAACATTGACTTTATTAAACTATCGAAATAAATTTTATGCGTTGACTTGATGGGTTATGTTCTCTTAAAATTATTTATCAAAATATCTTCCATTACAGTGGAAATGAAACTTTGACGATTTGAAAGATGAATACCATTATAATATAACTTGATACGCGTGTCCCCAAGCAAACACATGTAATGTAAAGATTGTATTTACTATCAAATTTAAGGGATCTGTAAATAGACAGCTGCTAATTATTATTATACCCGGACAACATGAAGCAATTATGTCTACGCATTGGGAATCAGAACTACTAGGACCGTGCTTACAAAGGTTCCGGCATCGAATTGATCATAAACGTTTTTAAATAATTATTACTTTAGGATAACTCGATATGTTTACATGAAAGTCTTGTTTACCGCACACAAAATATAACATAATATAATACAATATAATATAATATAATATAATATAATATAATATAATATAATATAATATAATATAATGAAATATAATATAAGATAATATAACATAAAATAATATAATATAATATAGTAGTATAATATTATTTAATACCTGTTTGTATAGTGGACACCTCATCCTCTTCGCAATTTGGACTTTCATTATCAGGATGAGGATAGTCGACTTCTATAGTAAGATTACTAAACAGACACCAAGCACGACGAGTACACTGAAACAAGAGATATGTTCAGTTTTTCATTTCAGTCACCATGGAAGAAAGAATGAGTCAAACAGGCGAGGATTGGAAAAAAGTAATATAATCATGGTACACTTAAAATACAAGAATCTATCTTTGTTTTATTAATGGGCAAGAGAGAGAGAGAGAGAGAGAGAGAGAGAGATAGAGAGAGAGAGAGAGCAAACAATCCAAAAGCTTAATCCTAGTTTTTAATATCTCTTTCCAGCTATGGTTTTAAATAATCGATAGCCCACATTGGTTAAGACGGGATATAAGGAACTGATAAAAGTCAAATATTTGGAATGTGGGTCGGATTTGACTTGTCTAGTAAGAGACATTCGAGCTAAAATAATTCAAAAAATGTTGCTAACCTGAGCACAGGTTCTGCTGCAAAAGTGATAGTAAATCTACGATTGGCAGAAAATCGATGCATTATATAGGTCGCATTACACTATAATTCATTTCCTTTAGCATTTGCTTCGTCCTTCTATAACCCCAGGGCATTAGATAGAAAATCAAATTGATAAACGTTATATTAATTACGTTAAGTACTGACATTTAAACAGCGTCATTACTGCCTTTTGTCATTGTGCACTGTCTTCAACAATTTGTCGTTAAACCAAATGATCAGATTTGTAAATGGAAGTGACTTTACTCCAGCCTATATATATAAGCGTTAAAGAAAGTGACGATGATTTATCAGATATTTTGTTGTTGTTTTCGTTTTCCATGTATGTATTAACCGTCGATATATATTATTGATCATCGTTTGTCAGAATTAGACGTAACGTTTATGAGCAATACAAGAATCTATTCGACAACTACATTAACACTGCGAGGAAAACAATTGTATATCTTAAAATGTCAAGGAACTAAATATGACAATGATTTGTCAGTAATTATTATACTTTGATGCTCTCTTGTGCCTGTATTGTACATCTTGTTGCAAAACTAAAGTAAAATGTGTTGTTACTCACAACTGCTTCTCCATCGGTTGATTCCTCTGAACAATAGCAACCATTACAGTAAATATCTTCTACGTTCTCTCCCCGGGTCAGCATTTTGTCAAATACCAGGCATCCTGTAACATAAACGATGATAATGATGATGGTGATGAGAGTTGTTGAGCTTGCGATAACTTGATAGTGACAGTGATTGTTGTGTAGCTATCATAATACTCATGTTCATCCTCATACTTATCATTTGGTTTGGACTAAATACTAAAAGTATAGTGCTAGTTTAGAAACACTAGATCGAGAAGCTGCTGCAAACGCAGAAACAGTTGTAGTGGCTTGTTTTCTAGTAGCAATATTAATGCTATCTTTATGTAATTAAAACAGAATAGAGGAAAGGTAGGGTTTTAAACAACTAGCAAACAAACGCATTTAAAATACCTGGTTTACACAAACATTCCTGGTCATTGGTACTGTTGCACCATTTGTTGTTGCTGTCAACACAAAATTGACCACATTCGCATCCGCTGAAGTAGAGGAAATGGTATATTAAACGCTGAATTATGCGATGAGTGTAAACAATATGTCTGTCGGAAAAGGAAAAAATCTACATAGCAATATTCATTATACATTTTTATTTTTATCGATCTAATAATATATCAAGCTGATATATATATATATATATATATATATATATATATATATATATATATATATATATATATATATATATGTATATATCTTTCCATCTTTATGTCCTTTTATAGTATGTATATATGCGTCCTCAACCTATTTCTCTCTATTTACACATGCAGCCTCAATTTGTCATCCATCTTCCTTTATAGTGCAATATGTATCTCTCCATCAAACAGCAATAATCTCTCTCTTTCATAACTTTAGTATATTTGATTTATAAAATGACAGAAATGTATCTATATGTAAAGCCACTCTATTTAAAAAGGATGTAGAATAAGAACAACTTACCCTTGCGGACAAACTGATAGAACATCTTTTAGAACAAAGCCCAACGTGATCACCGTAATTAAACCGAAGAACTTCATTTTCTGAAAAACAGACAGTGAGCTCTGATGAACTTAATAAATCACACATTTTAAACATTGTCTCATTTATCCACATTAACATACGTACACACAGACAAAATAAAAAAGGAGAATCAGAGAGAGAGAGAGAGAGAGAGAGAACGTTCGATGACGAGGAGAAAGGTACACTGACCTGTCTGCTTAATGATCAAAAGCGGTGGTGCTAACTGTCTGACAGTTTTCTTAGTTTATGCTCACAATCCTGGATGGACCCTTTATATGGAGAGCTGTTCAAGGTCATTGTATTCTTCTCTTTGTAAAGATCTTCTCTGTGCACTTTTCACCCTACTCTCCAATTGTCACGGCTGACCTTTTACACTGCCTCAGGGAATATTGTGAGGCTGGCGTTTGCACGTACATTAGTAGTCAACTGCCCATTTTGTCACTTTTAATATAAATCAGATGATTCGTTCAAACTAACAGGCACAGTGTCTATCAGGTGTTAAAAGATATTCTTCAGACATCATGCCCTGTTTTTGCTGTTCAAAATAAGAAAGCAAAACGCACAAAAAACGCAGAGAAGACAGTCACAATATTGAGTGTTGATGCTCTATGAATCTAAGCACATACTTTAGTAGATATTATGGGTAATAGAAATATAGACAGGCATATTTCAGACTGTTCTGAATATTCATTTTGGTTACATATAAACGAGGGAAAGAATATAATTTTGTAGAAAAATCGTGGCGTTGCTTTACAAATATTCAAAACAATTTGGCCTGATTCAGCTGAACACACAAATATCTAGAAATAACGGGTCTATGTTCGTTGGATTTTTCTTGCTTACGAGAGAGAGAGAGAGAGAGAGAGAGAGAGAGAGAGAGAGAGAGCGACAGACAGAGAAAGAAAGATAGATATAAAGACAGAGAGTAAGAGAAAAAGAGATATATAGAAGGAGAGCGAGAGAGAGAGAGTTAGAGTGATGTTGGAGGTTTAGAGGTAATTTTAATTCATGAAAGCACTGAATACAAAAGCTTACCTACATGGGCGAACATTTGTAATGTTTCGGTAACACCTTTTTGTACCGTGTTCATCCATTCTTTTGTTTTCTTATGTGTTTTATTCTCGAATGTAACCACGTTAACTGCTACTCACAAGGCGTTTGTCAAAACGAGATTTTCCACTTTTCCATGAACTTCCTTGACTTTTTCATATTTGGGAGGTAGATTTGGAAAGGGGTAAAATGCTCACTTAAACATATATTCCTTAAGCCCTTGTCCATAGCAAGTCATTGAGATTCTGGAGGAGCACAAAACATGTACACATTTGTGTTACGTTTGTATTTGCAGAAAAAATGTTCCACGCCAGGAAAGCAGGGAAGAAATAAGTGTGTATATCATACTATTCTAGATAAGAGTTTATACAGGGATGTAATTTTCCGTGTTATATGTTTATATTTGAAGTCAGGGAAGCAATATTAAGAATGAGTGGCGACAAATTTATCACTTTTCATCAGAAAGCTAGGGTAGATTTGGCCAAGTAAGGAGATATTTATAGTTAATAACAGGGAATGTACGCTCAGAATGAAGCCAAGAGTCATAGGCAAGGACTTGTTCATTGTTTTAGAAACAAAGAAAAGACACCCAGTCTTTATTGCAGAAGAAAAATTGTACAACTATCTAATCTTAGATTAATGTGTTAATCAAACATACGTTTGATCACATTCAAAATATTATTTTTCCTTCTACAGAGCAGCGACCCTCTCCGTCCACCAACACTGCATTCCAATAATTATTTAGTGACCTATATTTGCAACGCTTTAAATTCCACTAGCATAATTAAATATTAATCTCTTTGGTTGTAAGTTCCGTGACATCTCTTCTATTTCCAAGATTATAAAACAGCACACAAAATTTCGTGGTGTCGTGTACACTGATTTGTTTCAGACAAGAGTTAACCTTTTCTTTTACTTCGAGATCATTTATATTTTAAATACCTAATAATAGGGGATCATAAAATCAAATCAGAGAAAGTCTGTGTTTTCTCAGGCAATCTATGAGCCTGAAATTGTATTGTTTTTAAACTTTAAAAGCCCTACTCAGACCCAAACCATTTACAAAATTAAAGGGTTGGTCGTAAAAATATCAAAGGTTAATAGAGGATAATAAAATCACTGAGTCATTTGTAAATTATATCTTCAAAATGCCCTAACTTTACTTTTGTCGCAATTAAAATTAAGTATAGCAATTAACACACACTATTTATCATATAAATTCTCTTAAATATCAAGACAAACATTACTCTTTAAACCATTGGGTTTTCAAATTAATAATATAAACTATCCTTTATGTAAAGATGCAAGTACACATTTCAACCTGTGAACTTGTGCACTTGTTGCAATAAATTCATCACAGTGATTCCTAAAATAAGTTGAGTAGATAAATGAACTTTCGCCTGACACGAACTGTTTATATGTCAATGTACATTGCATCAAATGTAAAAGAAACACACCCAGTCAGTGTAGATGCCATTTACTTTCCAAATCTTCAATTAAGCAATGACTTACTTTAGCTTGGTTAATTTTGCCATAGGAGCACATTTAAATTATTTAATTCTACATAGAGTGATTGCATGGCAGGACATAGAGCCACATCTTTCTGGTCTAAAGTTCGGAGCGCTAACCATACTAATAACAACAGAAACAACTACACAGGTATATATATTTACACGTAAATGACTTTAGGGACACTAAAAAGAGAACACATGCATCAGAAAACATATGGAATACATTTCCAATGATCTGAATTAGTTATAGTTGTTTATAATTTCTTTAGATCATTCTGAAAACCTAAATTATTGAACAATTATACATCTGGTGATCTTGAATGTCAGTCATCGTGAAACACTTTGCTTCCATAAGGGATTGTTTCAGCTTCAATCAAGGCAAATAATCGTGATCACTACAATTGCTTTAGACACGTATCCCAATGACACGATCTTTTTCAGAAAATCAACTCCTCTCAAGCAACTGTCTATATAGCATTAACTGTCAAGTACTTTCAAGGCCGAAATCTTTTAATTTAAAATTCAAACACTTTTATATTTCTTAACGATTTGCTTGAGTCCTATAAACCTAGCTATACTGATTGGAATAGTAACATCGCAAGTATGTGATCACAGTAAAGTGGTTAGTAATCTATATTACGTTTGCGTGCTATCAACAACAAAATAAAATGTATAGACTGCTTGTTTGTTACAACGTAAACAATGGCGGTGTGCGAACCCTTCTGTATGGCGCAAAAGTAAGTGACCCGAATGTCAGACAATATACTAACTACTTATATGAAGCATTATAGTTTATTTTGTAGTCAATACCTTCACTGAATTAACTATTGTTCTATTTCAGTTATTTACCCATAAATGGTAATTGAGATTTTTTCTGCTAATGTTATCTAGTCTAATCATCAAACACTGCTAATATTTTTATATTGCATGTTATATAAAACTGTATCTCTCTTGGTCTGTCTGACTGAGTCAATATATCAAATAAAATGAAAAGTATATTATTAAATCGGCAGAATGAGGACAAATGTTTGCGAAATGCTTTTCATTCTGAAATAGATCCAATAATTTCTATGAAGCAACTCAAATCTATCAATGTAAATAGGCGTGTACTTGGAATATGTATAGGTGATTTCTTATATATTTCGATCAAGGCCCTTAACACAAAGATAGACGAAGATAGTGTTTTAACTTTTTTCGCTGCAAAATGGAACATTTTGCAACCTAAAAATACCTTAGCAGAAAAACATATATCTCGGGGAAATATTTGCAGTACCAGTGCCGGACAGACAGTTTGTATTATTAATCATCTTGATACTACACAATGTGTCTATATCAAAATAACTAATCAGAAGACTTCGGGAAAAGAATTAAGAACTAATTCTCAATGTTGATGTTAAAACAAAGAACAACTTGCCCTCTCCCAATGTTTTAAATGAACCGACCATTTCGATTCAGTATTAGTAAATTGCACTGAATCGATAACAAATGATCGTAATATTGTTTGTCCCCTGTAATTGAATAGTAAGCCATTGTCTGCCAAAACGATCGATTGTCTTGGGTTTTATTTTTGCTCCAAGGAGTGGTGACCAGACCTGAAAGGTGTAACGTCTTGCCAGGTCTCTGCTGGCGGTCAACCAAGTTTACATTTCAGATTCCCACAGCGGTACATAGGAGCAGCATTATTATTTGCAAATAGTCAGCCTTGAAACAGATTTACACTTGGGCTGACGAACTTTCTTTACCTTTATAGCTTTATGTAGAGTTGGAGGGCGGCTATAGAGATCGAGAGAATGTAATCACCTACTTTTTAATATAATAAATCACAGGATGTAACTGTTTTGGCATTATGTGTAGATAGTCCGCATCATTTTAATATGTCGGGATATAGCCCTGTGGCAACCCTTATGCATAGTATAGCCAATATAAGTATTTTGAACAGATTAGATGATAATTATTTTCGGTTTCTTCCAAACGTATGCATATGTAACGTTGGCGGTGCAGTTAAACTTAGTGATGCTGGATGTAGGAATTTTCAATCCACCGTGTCAACATACATACAAAAGCAAGCTAATTATACGGGTTTGAAGCCTGGCAATACGAACTTTAATCCTTTGCTATGGGGTAATGCATGTGAGTATTGTTTATACCACTGGAAGATCGCCTATAGAAGCACATAAGAAAGTTAAACACTCTGATTTAACAATTACCGCATATATTAATACACTACACACTCGCGAACGTAAGTATTAGTCTAGGGCCAATTATTCTTGCCTATTTGTAAGACAAAGAAGCAGTGTTGAGTATGGCAAACAAGCTGGTGGAAAAATTACAGTGGATACAGAGCTATCTCTTTTCATGAAAACAATTGAGGACGCTTTAGCGAAGAAACGGATATTTTAAGAACCTCGACCAATGGGCCAATGATGTAATCAAGAATCAGAGATAAACTCATGTTCTCTCTTTTAGATAGGCGAAAAAATATGACCCTCTTTATCGCAGGAAACAAAATGCACAAGGATTCAATGTCACATTCGAGTATGAATTAGACAAATGTTTTTTTACACACAAACTGTTGTTTATCACTATGCATAGGTGCAACCCTCTTTGCCATTCAAATAATTCTGTATTATCTAATAGTTTTAAATCAGTTCACTTTCACCAACATACATATATATTAATCTCTATGGTTTGAAATACTATTACATCCTATGTATTATGTACACATCTTCTTTATCAGTCTTGCACTATTACATTTATGACAGCTTAAAACCTCACATTACATTGTGTGGGGTGGTGGTGAACTGATTTTTGTCCAGGAAAAAGGCAATTTTATTCATTAACCTCCAGAACATTTAATGTTTTTAGCGAATCTAGAAATACACAATTTATCAACACAACTGAGATAAATAATGTTTTCTCAAGGTATCTATGAGTAAGAAATTTAATTACATTCAACTTTAAAAGCCATAATGAAACAATTTAAATGGTTTGTCACAACCATCCCAAAATGAATAGAATATTACAAAATCAAGTAATTGCTGGTAAATCATATATTCAAAATCTTGTAACTCTAGGTTTTAAATTCAAAAGCATTATATGAAATGAATCAATCTTTTGCAGTTTTGCTATCTCGTAAGCCACCACAATCTTCAATGTTATGTCCCTCTAAGTTCTTCAAGCATTCCCTGATTTATCGCCTATCAGTGAAAACCAGTTCATTGATAATATAAAATCATGTATGAAAAAAAAAAAAACGCCAAAATGTAGACACTTGTGTTCTAGTTAATATATAATATATTCTCTTGAATAAAAATACATTTAGAACTCAGTCTTTGAATCACATGATTTCACCTTTCAAAACGAAAACCTGCTTATGTACTATTCATGTACTATTCATGTACATGCACAATTGAACTTGTGAACTTGTTGTACAGAGCTTAGAGCCTTGCGTCCTAAAATTAGTTTTGTATATACACAATAATAAATTGACCATAAATGTTCTTGATGACAATGTACTTGATTTCAAATGGACAAAAAACACTCCCAGCCGATGTTGATGCTATAAACGTTACATGCCTTCAATTAAATAATGCTTTATTTTAGGGGGTTCTTTCGAATACATCAGCACATTTAAATCACATCATTGACATGGAAAGATCTCATGGCAGGACACCTATTTTTGGTTGCGAGTTCGGAACAATAACTACTAAGTCATCGCTTGATCTGCCTCCAACACTCCGAGATCAGTCTAGTGAGTCGGGCCTACATGCCTCGGGAGGAATGAACAAGGAAAACACTTATAATCAGATTTATCATTCCGTTAAAGAGGAGATACTCTTTTGGGTTTTATATAGTGAAAAAATAGGTACCATCAAGATAAAGTAGCCGAACTTGTGCCCAACGCCTTTTGTCGCTTTATGGAGAATACAAGCAAATGCCAAAATAACAAATTAAGCAAACTTGTTTTTATTTAACTGCGATAATAATAGCAATAATAATAATAATACCTCTAACAACAGTTGCATTGGTTAGATGTATGAAATTATTTGATGTTATAGACACTTACAAGAAAACAAACAAAAAGATGATAATCCAAATGAAATACAGTTTCTAAAGTCACAATTTTAGGTTATGCTGAATTGTTGGCTGTTTGCCATTGTATAGGTCATTCTGAAAAAACCTAAATCATTGATCATTTATACACCTGGTGATCTTGACTGAACTCAAAGTGAAACAATTCGCCTCGAATAAGGATTTTGTTCTGCTTCAGTCAAGGCAAATAATAAACATTACTACAATTGCTTTAGAAAATTATGCAAAGGACACAATCAAACACAAATGAAGGATATTCAAGCACTTTCTACGTAGCATGAACTGTCAAGCACTTTCATGGTCTACGTATTTAATTTTATAATTTAAGCAAGTTTAAAATTTTCATTAACTACAAAGATAGTAATATCCATAACAATGTATCAATATGATGGCGTTAGTGATCATTAATATGTTTATACGCTATCAAACCAACTTAGTATGTATAATCCGCTTGTTTGTTACATGGAAACAATGTTGTTGTTCGAAACTCTTAGTATCTGTCAATAGTCACTGACCTAAATGTCAGACAAGTGAGCGTTTATCTATATATGAAACAAGTTAGTGTAGTCTTGAGTCAACACCATCGTTGACTTAATAACCGTTCTTTTTCAATCATTTACATATAACTGGTAAGTTATATTTTAATCGTTTATGTTATAACTTTAATCTGCGATATCCAATCGGCTAAAAATCTATATTGCATCTTATATCGAGTTACATTTCCGTCTGTCTTTTGGTGTCTGTCAGTCAATCTGTCAATGAATCAAGTAAAATTAAAATGTATATGATATCGGCAGTATGAATGTAGCAATTTTTGCGAGATGGTCTTCTTCTTTAAATTGGAACCGTGATTTTGTGGAACCAATGAAATGTCTCAAACAAAAGGTAATTTAAGAATGTTGTGCTCCAAATGGTTCCCCAACCCAGATATTCACCTTGATATAGTTGAAGAACCGATCATGAAAGTCTGCACAAAATGTATTTGCAATTTCTCTACCAACATATTTGGAATCAAGAGCTTGGTGGAATAGGTTCCTTAATCTCATTGTATTTTTACCAAAAGCTCGTAATTGTAAAATAATTAATTCGAACAAAATCCAATATATTCCATTCATATTTGTTCGACATACGAGCATGCACAATGTCTGGTCTGATTTGACTCCGATGCTACAGCCAAACAGCATAAAGTTCCTTGTTGATTTGTATTGCAGTTTTCGCTGTTTCAAAAATGGTACACCAGCTGCAGTAAATGATCCATGATCAAAAACAAAAGGCCAAAAAATGAGGTAATGTTTACCGAATTGAAGTGTGAGTAATATCACTATATGAATTTATCATATATCAGATTTTGTTACAGGAGAAAAGTACGAATAAAGTGAATTATATTTTTTTCATAAAATGTTTTAACGGAAAACTAATGTGTTATTATAAACAACTAATTATACGAAGCTAATTTAATATCATAAATTTATTGTTACCGTTACGTCGCATCTATCAGTCTGTCTGTCTGTCTCTCTCTCTGTATATCTATCTATCTATCTATCTATCTATATATACATATACATATATATATATATATATATATATATATATATATATATATAGAGAGAGAGAGAGAGAGAGAGAGAGAGAGAGAGAGAGTGAGAGAGATACAATACAAATCATTTGGCGAATAACAATCCTTTCAAATGCACTGGATTAAGCAAGGGATCACGTGTGTCAAACACGTCCGCCCGATATGAATATTCGGCCAACGATGGAAAAATTCCCATAAATGCAATTCCAAACACCACGCGTAGGTTATTTTTCCCTCAGAAGGCTCGAAGTGACATATGAAAATTTTTGCGAGTGAATCCCATAGGACAGTATGACTTAAAATATTTATAAATCTGTTTTAAAGGTAGAATAATATAAAATATCTGTACTAAAAGGTAATTTTCCATCATTCACATAACGTTTAGAAGGTCTGGGAGAGATCCTCGAAAAGCACTCGTTTACTCTATTGTAAATTGGCTTTTCTGATTTTAAATTACTCGGACAAATGTCCATTGGAAGCATTAATTACGTGGCTTAATTCATGTTAATTTTGCCACTCACAGTATTTCCAATGTAACTTGTTGCGTATGTGGATTATTTTTTGGTTGGTTATTATCCTGCATGAAGAGCTTTGAAGATCCATTGACTGCAATATCAATAAAATAAACTAAAGAAAACTACAACTTGAGTAAGATACTTGGCCATTAATACACATCGGCTGATAAAGTCACTCCTTACGTACGGTCATTACAGTGGGTTGATAAGTCATCTACATCATTGTATTAAATAACTAACAAAACAATGAAAGTCGCGTGAAGGCAGAATTTTAAACAATGAAAATCGCGTGAAGGTATTCTTTTTACTTGTACATAACTAAAGTGTAGCTGCAAAAGTGTCTTTAGCGAAGCTTGCTCTTTCGGCACATACGTATACAAATAAAACTAGGATTTATTAAACAACAGTGCGGACACAACCAAAGGATTCGGGCTAAGGAATCCCATTAACTTGCGATTGAGGGATCGTGTGATTGTTAAATGATTGGAATATATTAATATAGGCTGTACATTAAAATTCGAAGTTGGTATTGTAAGCTTCTTCACTGCGAAATGGAAGGTTTACAACATGAAAATAATTTAGCAGAAAAAAGCGTGCATTTATCGAGCCTAATATCACGGGCAAATATTTGCTGCACCCCTGATGGATAAACAGTTTATATTATTTATCATGATGATACTGCAAAATGTGTCGATCTCAGACTAACTACTGGCGAGTTTTCGGGAAATAAATTAGGAATTCCATTCTCAATGTTGATGTTAAACAAACAACTTCCCCTCACCAGATTTTATGACAGCTCCGACCGTTTCGATTCATTATCAATACATTATACAGACTCCACAAACAAATCATCATAACCTTGTTTGTCTCCTGTATCTTCAAGGCAAGAATTTGCCTTTCCAATATTCAAACTTTAAAAACGATTAATTGACTTTCTTTTGCTCCAAGTAGTGGTGTCTATATCTAGAATGTGTTGCGTCAGTCCAGCTTTCTGATGACCATTATCCCTATATACCTTCAATTTAAGATCCCTACAATGTTGCACAGGAGAGAAATTATATCTTTCAGAGAGGCGGTCTTGAAAGGTGCTTACGTTTAGGTCAAATAATTTTACATTCCTAAAATCCATAGGTTCCGGTGGTTTGATGTAGTATTGGGATGGAGCAAATGGACTCACTTACTTTCTGATATCATGCATAACAAGAACACCCTATTTTGTCATTATATGGACAGTACTATTCAGCAGCCTACATACATTTAGTAGTGTCTACATACAATCCAGTAGTAACCGGTGTGAATAGTATTGTCTAAACTCGCTAATAACGAATATTTTCCTTATTTACACTTCTTGTCTTTCTCTTGCCCAGCCAAATGTGAAGGAAAAAAGCCTTCTCTAAAACATTTGCAAAAATGTGACTCATCTACTTTGACAAAAACAGTCAATGTATCCTTTCCATGTCTTACATGATTATGCTTTAAATTGTTAGTTTCTATCTCTTCTATCCCTTTTATTCCAGTATGCTTTCTGATTTACTTTGTCAAGGAAACTGGCACTAACCAATTGATTCCTATTACTGTTCTCATCCACATCATCCTTTTAGGATTATGGCCTAGTTCCTAATAGCAAGATTATGTCTCATATGAATAATGAGCAAGATTTGCACTGCTCTTGTTGATTACGTTTTGAACGAGAAGACGAATTAACTAGGATGTTAGGAAAACGATATTTGATATATTCCCAGGAATAAACGTTCAAATCATTTTCAAATTTTCCTTTTAGTGCCGCTGTTAATACTCACTGACGATCTGTGTCAAAGTGTGATAGACATAATTATTTCAATTTACAACAAACATTTATGTATCTTGTAGAACATACGTGTTGGTTGCTGCTTGTAAATGTAGAGAGAACGTAAAGGACAATTTGTCAGGACCAAACTATCAAGTATCAACAAACTCAAACAGCTAAGTGTAGTATGTTGAAGAAACCAAACGGAATTTCACTCTTTGAATTGATAGATCTTTTTGGCAGACCCAGTTTCAAAGACAAAACAAACATCCGTCTCAACAGCTTATTATACACCGAGGAAAAGTTCGTTAGGAAATGACTGATATTTAGCACAGCATCTACTGGTCTAAGTAGCATGGAACAAAAGAGATATAATTTTTCAGGAATTTAAAATAATTTCAACTTAATAATGATAACATTCAGACGGTGTCCAATTGTATGATATTTATTCAAAATCCATAAATATTCTGAGCAACAATTGAAATTGATTCAAAAGATCTGTTTGTATGTTTGTTTCGCTCCGGATATAATGTGGTTCTCACAATGAAATACTTATATATATCCATCCTTTATTCACCTTGCTTATATATTTATTGTTGACAAGATTTATGTGGCGCATATAATATATAAACATTAACATGTATAATCATTGCAGAAAATAAAACAATCCATATAATGACATCCAACGTAGTGTAATTTCAAACATACAAATTTCATTTTCAATCTTTACATTTTCGATAAAGTTCACTACAATTTGAATCGGAGAGAGGCAGCTCTACTAATTAGGGTCTGTGGTTTCTGCAAAGTAAAGCAAACATTGACTTTATTAAACTATCGAAATAAATTTTATGCGTTGACTTGATGGGTTATGTTCTCTTAAAATTATTTATCAAAATATCTTCCATTACAGTGGAAATGAAACTTTGACGATTTGAAAGATGAATACCATTATAATATAACTTGATACGCGTGTCCCCAAGCAAACACATGTAATGTAAAGATTGTATTTACTATCAAATTTAAGGGATCTGTAAATAGACAGCTGCTAATTATTATTATACCCGGACAACATGAAGCAATTATGTCTACGCATTGGGAATCAGAACTACTAGGACCGTGCTTACAAAGGTTCCGGCATCGAATTGATCATAAACGTTTTTAAATAATTATTACTTTAGGATAACTCGATATGTTTACATGAAAGTCTTGTTTACCGCACACAAAATATAACATAATATAATACAATATAATATAATATAATATAATATAATATAATATAATATAATATAATGAAATATAATATAAGATAATATAACATAAAATAATATAATATAATATAGTAGTATAATATTATTTAATACCTGTTTGTATAGTGGACACCTCATCCTCTTCGCAATTTGGACTTTCATTATCAGGATGAGGATAGTCGACTTCTATAGTAAGATTACTAAACAGACACCAAGCACGACGAGTACACTGAAACAAGAGATATGTTCAGTTTTTCATTTCAGTCACCATGGAAGAAAGAATGAGTCAAACAGGCGAGGATTGGAAAAAAGTAATATAATCATGGTACACTTAAAATACAAGAATCTATCTTTGTTTTATTAATGGGCAAGAGAGAGAGAGAGATAGAGAGAGAGAGAGAGAGCAAACAATCCAAAAGCTTAATCCTAGTTTTTAATATCTCTTTCCAGCTATGGTTTTAAATAATCGATAGCCCACATTGGTTAAGACGGGATATAAGGAACTGATAAAAGTCAAATATTTGGAATGTGGGTCGGATTTGACTTGTCTAGTAAGAGACATTCGAGCTAAAATAATTCAAAAAATGTTGCTAACCTGAGCACAGGTTCTGCTGCAAAAGTGATAGTAAATCTACGATTGGCAGAAAATCGATGCATTATATAGGTCGCATTACACTATAATTCATTTCCTTTAGCATTTGCTTCGTCCTTCTATAACCCCAGGGCATTAGATAGAAAATCAAATTGATAAACGTTATATTAATTACGTTAAGTACTGACATTTAAACAGCGTCATTACTGCCTTTTGTCATTGTGCACTGTCTTCAAGAATTTGTCGTTAAACCAAATGATCAGATTTGTAAATGGAAGTGACTTTACTCCAGCCTATATATATAAGCGTTAAAGAAAGTGACGATGATTTATCAGATATTTTGTTGTTGTTTTCGTTTTCCATGTATGTATTAACCGTCGATATATATTATTGATCATCGTTTGTCAGAATTAGACGTAACGTTTATGAGCAATACAAGAATCTATTCGACAACTACATTAACACTGCGAGGAAAACAATTGTATATCTTAAAATGTCAAGGAACTAAATATGACAATGATTTGTCAGTAATTATTATACTTTGATGCTCTCTTGTGCCTGTATTGTACATCTTGTTGCAAAACTAAAGTAAAATGTGTTGTTACTCACAACTGCTTCTCCATCGGTTGATTCCTCTGAACAATAGCAACCATTACAGTAAATATCTTCTACGTTCTCTCCCCGGGTCAGCATTTTGTCAAATACCAGGCATCCTGTAACATAAACGATGATAATGATGATGGTGATGAGAGTTGTTGAGCTTGCGATAACTTGATAGTGACAGTGATTGTTGTGTAGCTATCATAATACTCATGTTCATCCTCATACTTATCATTTGGTTTGGACTAAATACTAAAAGTATAGTGCTAGTTTAGAAACACTAGATCGAGAAGCTGCTGCAAACGCAGAAACAGTTGTAGTGGCTTGTTTTCTAGTAGCAATATTAATGCTATCTTTATGTAATTAAAACAGAATAGAGGAAAGGTAGGGTTTTAAACAACTAGCAAACAAACGCATTTAAAATACCTGGTTTACACAAACATTCCTGGTCATTGGTACTGTTGCACCATTTGTTGTTGCTGTCAACACAAAATTGACCACATTCGCATCCGCTGAAGTAGAGGAAATGGTATATTAAACGTTGAATTATGCGATGAGTGTAAACAATATGTCTGTCGGAAAAGGAAAAAATCTACATAGCAATATTCATTATACATTTTTATTTTTATCGATCTAATAATATATCAAGTTGATATATATATATATATATATATATATATATATATATATATATATATATGTATATATCTTTCCATCTTTATGTCCTTTTATAGTATGTATATATGCGTCCTCAACCTATTTCTCTCTATTTACACATGCAGCCTCAATTTGTCATCCATCTTCCTTTATAGTGCAATATGTATCTCTCCATCAAACAGCAATAATCTCTCTCTTTCATAACTTTAGTATATTTGATTTATAAAATGACAGAAATGTATCTATATGTAAAGCCACTCTATTTAAAAAGGATGTAGAATAAGAACAACTTACCCTTGCGGACAAACTGATAGAACATCTTTTAGAACAAAGCCCAACGTGATCACCGTAATTAAACCGAAGAACTTCATTTTCTGAAAAACAGACAGTGAGCTCTGATGAACTTAATAAATCACACATTTTAAACATTGTCTCATTTATCCACATTAACATACGTACACACAGACAAAATAAAAAAGGAGAATCAGAGAGAGAGAGAGAGAGAGAGAACGTTCGATGACGAGGAGAAAGGTACACTGACCTGTCTGCTTAATGATCAAAAGCGGTGGTGCTAACTGTCTGACAGTTTTCTTAGTTTATGCTCACAATCCTGGATGGACCCTTTATATGGAGAGCTGTTCAAGGTCATTGTATTCTTCTCTTTGTAAAGATCTTCTCTGTGCACTTTTCACCCTACTCTCCAATTGTCACGGCTGACCTTTTACACTGCCTCAGGGAATATTGTGAGGCTGGCGTTTGCACGTACATTAGTAGTCAACTGCCCATTTTGTCACTTTTAATATAAATCAGATGATTCGTTCAAACTAACAGGCACAGTGTCTATCAGGTGTTAAAAGATATTCTTCAGACATCATGCCCTGTTTTTGCTGTTCAAAATAAGAAAGCAAAACGCACAAAAAACGCAGAGAAGACAGTCACAATATTGAGTGTTGATGCTCTATGAATCTAAGCACATACTTTAGTAGATATTATGGGTAATAGAAATATAGACAGGCATATTTCAGACTGTTCTGAATATTCATTTTGGTTACATATAAACGAGGGAAAGAATATAATTTTGTAGAAAAATCGTGGCGTTGCTTTACAAATATTCAAAACAATTTGGCCTGATTCAGCTGAACACACAAATATCTAGAAATAACGGGTCTATGTTCGTTGGATTTTTCTTGCTTACGAGAGAGAGAGAGAGAGAGAGAGAGAGAGAGAGAGAGAGCGACAGACAGAGAAAGAAAGATAGATATAAAGACAGAGAGTAAGAGAAAAAGAGATATATAGAAGGAGAGCGAGAGAGAGAGAGTTAGAGTGATGTTGGAGGTTTAGAGGTAATTTTAATTCATGAAAGCACTGAATACAAAAGCTTACCTACATGGGCGAACATTTGTAATGTTTCGGTAACACCTTTTTGTACCGTGTTCATCCATTCTTTTGTTTTCTTATGTGTTTTATTCTCGAATGTAACCACGTTAACTGCTACTCACAAGGCGTTTGTCAAAACGAGATTTTCCACTTTTCCATGAACTTCCTTGACTTTTTCATATTTGGGAGGTAGATTTGGAAAGGGGTAAAATGCTCACTTAAACATATATTCCTTAAGCCCTTGTCCATAGCAAGTCATTGAGATTCTGGAGGAGCACAAAACATGTACACATTTGTGTTACGTTTGTATTTGCAGAAAAAATGTTCCACGCCAGGAAAGCAGGGAAGAAATAAGTGTGTATATCATACTATTCTAGATAAGAGTTTATACAGGGATGTAATTTTCCGTGTTATATGTTTATATTTGAAGTCAGGGAAGCAATATTAAGAATGAGTGGCGACAAATTTATCACTTTTCATCAGAAAGCTAGGGTAGATTTGGCCAAGTAAGGAGATATTTATAGTTAATAACAGGGAATGTACGGTCAGAATGAAGCCAAGAGTCATAGGCAAGGACTTGTTCATTGTTTTAGAAACAAAGAAAAGACACCCAGTCTTTATTGCAGAAGAAAAATTGTACAACTATCTAATCTTAGATTAATGTGTTAATCAAACATACGTTTGATCACATTCAAAATATTATTTTTCCTTCTACAGAGCAGCGACCCTCTCCGTCCACCAACACTGCATTCCAATAATTATTTAGTGACCTATATTTGCAACGCTTTAAATTCCACTAGCATAATTAAATATTAATCTCTTTGGTTGTAAGTTCCGTGACATCTCTTCTATTTCCAAGATTATAAAACAGCACACAAAATTTCGTGGTGTCGTGTACACTGATTTGTTTCAGACAAGAGTTAACCTTTTCTTTTACTTCGAGATCATTTATATTTTAAATACCTAATAATAGGGGATCATAAAATCAAATCAGAGAAAGTCTGTGTTTTCTCAGGCAATCTATGAGCCTGAAATTGTATTGTTTTTAAACTTTAAAAGCCCTACTCAGACCCAAACCATTTACAAAATTAAAGGGTTGGTCGTAAAAATATCAAAGGTTAATAGAGGATAATAAAATCACTGAGTCATTTGTAAATTATATCTTCAAAATGCCCTAACTTTACTTTTGTCGCAATTAAAATTAAGTATAGCAATTAACACACACTATTTATCATATAAATTCTCTTAAATATCAAGACAAACATTACTCTTTAAACCATTGGGTTTTCAAATTAATAATATAAACTATCCTTTATGTAAAGATGCAAGTACACATTTCAACCTGTGAACTTGTGCACTTGTTGCAATAAATTCATCACAGTGATTCCTAAAATAAGTTGAGTAGATAAATGAACTTTCGCCTGACACGAACTGTTTATATGTCAATGTACGTTGCATCAAATGTAAAAGAAACACACCCAGTCAGTGTAGATGCCATTTACTTTCCAAATCTTCAATTAAGCAATGACTTACTTTAGCTTGGTTAATTTTGCCATAGGAGCACATTTAAATTATTTAATTCTACATAGAGTGATTGCATGGCAGGACATAGAGCCACATCTTTCTGGTCTAAAGTTCGGAGCGCTAACCATACTAATAACAACAGAAACAACTACACAGGTATATATATTTACACGTAAATGACTTTAGGGACACTAAAAAGAGAACACATGCATCAGAAAACATATGGAATACATTTCCAATGATCTGAATTAGTTATAGTTGTTTATAATTTCTTTAGATCATTCTGAAAACCTAAATTATTGAACAATTATACATCTGGTGATCTTGAATGTCAGTCATCGTGAAACACTTTGCTTCCATAAGGGATTGTTTCAGCTTCAATCAAGGCAAATAATCGTGATCACTACAATTGCTTTAGACACGTATCCCAATGACACGATCTTTTTCAGAAAATCAACTCCTCTCAAGCAACTGTCTATATAGCATTAACTGTCAAGTACTTTCAAGGCCGAAATCTTTTAATTTAAAATTCAAACACTTTTATATTTCTTAACGATTTGCTTGAGTCCTATAAACCTAGCTATACTGATTGGAATAGTAACATCGCAAGTATGTGATCACAGTAAAGTGGTTAGTAATCTATATTACGTTTGCGTGCTATCAACAACAAAATAAAATGTATAGACTGCTTGTTTGTTACAACGTAAACAATGGCGGTGTGCGAACCCTTCTGTATGGCGCAAAAGTAAGTGACCCGAATGTCAGACAATATACTAACTACTTATATGAAGCATTATAGTTTATTTTGTAGTCAATACCTTCACTGAATTAACTATTGTTCTATTTCAGTTATTTACCCATAAATGGTAATTGAGATTTTTTCTGCTAATGTTATCTAGTCTAATCATCAAACACTGCTAATATTTTTATATTGCATGTTATATAAAACTGTATCTCTCTTGGTCTGTCTGACTGAGTCAATATATCAAATAAAATGAAAAGTATATTATTAAATCGGCAGAATGAGGACAAATGTTTGCGAAATGCTTTTCATTCTGAAATAGATCCAATAATTTCTATGAAGCAACTCAAATCTATCAATGTAAATAGGCGTGTACTTGGAATATGTATAGGTGATTTCTTATATATTTCGATCAAGGCCCTTAACACAAAGATAGACGAAGATAGTGTTTTAACTTTTTTCGCTGCAAAATGGAACATTTTGCAACCTAAAAATACCTTAGCAGAAAAACATATATCTCGGGGAAATATTTGCAGTACCAGTGCCGGACAGACAGTTTGTATTATTAATCATCTTGATACTACACAATGTGTCTATATCAAAATAACTAATCAGAAGACTTCGGGAAAAGAATTAAGAACTAATTCTCAATGTTGATGTTAAAACAAAGAACAACTTGCCCTCTCCCAATGTTTTAAATGAACCGACCATTTCGATTCAGTATTAGTAAATTGCACTGAATCGATAACAAATGATCGTAATATTGTTTGTCCCCTGTAATTGAATAGTAAGCCATTGTCTGCCAAAACGATCGATTGTCTTGGGTTTTATTTTTGCTCCAAGGAGTGGTGACCAGACCTGAAAGGTGTAACGTCTTGCCAGGTCTCTGCTGGCGGTCAACCCAGTTTACATTTCAGATTCCCACAGCGGTACATAGGAGCAGCATTATTATTTGCAAATAGTCAGCCTTGAAACAGATTTACACTTGGGCTGACGAACTTTCTTTACCTTTATAGCTTTATGTAGAGTTGGAGGGCGGCTATAGAGATCGAGAGAATGTAATCACCTACTTTTTAATATAATAAATCACAGGATGTAACTGTTTTGGCATTATGTGTAGATAGTCCGCATCATTTTAATATGTCGGGATATAGCCCTGTGGCAACCCTTATGCATAGTATAGCCAATATAAGTATTTTGAACAGATTAGATGATAATTATTTTCGGTTTCTTCCAAACGTATGCATATGTAACGTTGGCGGTGCAGTTAAACTTAGTGATGCTGGATGTAGGAATTTTCAATCCACCGTGTCAACATACATACAAAAGCAAACTAATTATACGGGTTTGAAGCCTGGTAATACGAACTTTAATCCTTTGCTATGGGGTAATGAATGTGAGTATTGTTTATACCACTGGAAGATCGCCTACAGAAGCACATAAGAAAGTTAAACACTCTGATTTAACAATTACCGCATATATTACTACACTACACAATCGCGAACGTAAGTATTAGTCTAGGGCCAATTATTCTTGCCTATTTGTAAGACAAAGAAGCAGTGTTGAGTATGGCAAACAAGCTGGTGGAAAAATTACAGTGGATACAGAGCTATCTCTTTTCATGAAAACAATTGAGGACGCTTTAGCGAAGAAACGGATATTTTAAGAATCTCGACCAATGGGCCAATGATGTAATCAAGAATCAGAGATAAACTCATGTTCTCTCTTTTAGATAGGCGAAAAGATATGACCCTCTTTATCGCAGGAGACAAAATGCACAAGGATCCAATGTCACATTCGAGTATGAATTAGACAAATTTTCTTTACACACAAACTGTTGTTTATCACTATGCATAGGTGCAACCCTCTTTGCCATTCAAATAATTCTGTATTATCTAATAGTTTTAAATCAGTTCACTTTCACCAATATACATATATATTAATCTCTATGGTTTGAAATACTATTACATCCTATGTATTATGTACACATCTTCTTTATCAGTCTTGCACTATTACATTTATGACAGCTTAAAACCTCACATTACATTGTGTGGGGTGGTGGTGAACTGATTTTTGTCCAGGAAAAAGGCAATTTTATTCATTAACCTCCAGAACATTTAATGTTTTTAGCGAATCTAGAAATACACAATTTATCAACACAACTGAGATAAATAATGTTTTCTCAAGGTATCTAAGAGTAAGAGATTTAATTGCATTCAACTTTAAAAGCCATAATGAAACAATTTAAATGGTTTGTCACAACCATCCCAAAATGAATAGAATATTACAAAATCAAGTAATTGCTGGTAAATCATATATTCAAAATCTTGTAACTCTAGGTTTTAAATTCAAATGCATTATATGAAATGAATCAATCTTTTGCAGTTTTGCTATCTCGTAAGCCACCACAATCTTCAATGTTATGTCCCTCTAAGTTCTTCAAGCATTCCCTGATTTATCGCCTATCAGTGAAAACCAGTTCATTGATAATATAAAATCATGTATGAAAAAAAAAAACGCCAAAATGTAGACACTTGTGTTCTAGTTAATATATAATATATTCTCTTGAATAAAAATACATTTAGAACTCAGTCTTTGAATCACATGATTTCACCTTTCAAAACGAAAACCTGCTTATGTACTATTCATGTACTATTCATGTACATGCACAATTGAACTTGTGAACTTGTTGTACAGAGCTTAGAGCCTTGCGTCCTAAGATTAGTTTTGTATATAAACAATAATAAATTGACCATAAATGTTCTTGATGAAAACACTCCCAGCCGATGTTGATGCTATAAACGTTACATGCCTTCAATTAAATAATGCTTTATTTTAGGGGGTTCTTTCGAATACTTCAGCACATTTAAATCACATCACTGACATGGAAAGATCTCATGGCAGGATACCTATTTTTGGTTGCGAGTTCGGAACAATAACTACTAAGTCATCGCTTGATCTGCCTCCAACACTCCGACATCAATCTAGTGAGTCGGGCCTACATGCCTCGGGAGGAATGAACAAGGAAAACACTTATAATCAGATTTATCATTCCATTAAAGAGGAGATACTCTTTTGGGTTTTATATAGTGAAAAAATAGGTACCATCAAGATAAAGTAGCCGAACTTGTGCCCAACGCCTTTTGTCGCTTTATGGAGAACACAAGCAAATGCCAAAATAACAAATTAAGCAAACTTGTTTTTATTTAACTGCGATAATAATAGCAATAATAATAATAATAATAATAATAATACCTGTAACAACAGTTGCATTGGTTGGATGTATGAAATTATTTGATGTTATAGACACTTACAAGAAAACAAACAAAAAGATGATAATCCAAATGAAATGCAGTTTCTAAAGTCACAATTTTAGATTATGCTGAATTGTTGGCTGTTTGCCTTTTTATAGGCCATTCTGAAAAAAACCTAAATCATTGATCATTTATACACCTGGTGATCTTGACTGAACTCAAAGTGAAACAATTCGCTTCGAATAAGGATTTTGTTCTGCTTCAGTCAAGGCAAATAATAAACATTACTACAATTGCTTTAGAAAATTATGCAAAGGACACAATCAAACACAAATGAAGGATATTCAAGCACTTTCTACGTAGCATGAACTGTCAAGCACTTTCATTTTCTGCGTATTTAAATTTATAATTTAAGCACGTTTAAAATTTTCATTAACTACAAAGATAGTAATATCCATAACAATGTATCAATATGATGGCGTTAGTGATCATTAATGTGTTTATACGCTATCAAACCAACTTAGTATGTATAGTCCGCTTGTTTGTTACATGGAAACAATGGTGTTGTTCGAAACCCTTAGTATCTGTCAATAGTCACTGACCTAAATGTCAGACAAGTGAGCGTTTATCTATATCTGAAACAAGTTAGTGTAGTCTTGAGTCAACACCATCGTTGACTTAATAACCGTTCTTTTTCAATCATTTACATATAACTGGTAAGTTATATTTTAATCGTTTATGTTATAACTTTAATCTGCGATATCCAATCAGCTAAAAATCTATATTGCATCTTATATCGAATTACATTTCCGTCTGTCTTTTGGTGTCTGTCAGTCAATCTGTCAATGAATCAAGTAAAATTAAAAAGTATATTATATCGGCAGTATGAATGTAGCAATTTTTGCGAGATTGTCTTCTTCTTTAAATTGGAACCGTGATTTTGTGGAACCAATGAAATGTCTCAAACAAAAGGTAATTTAAGAATGTTGTGCTCCAAATGGTTCCCCAACCCAGATATGCAACGTGATATAGTTGAAGAACCGATCATGAAAGTCTGCACAAAATGTATTTGCAATTTCTCTACCAACATATTTGGAATCAAGAGCTTGGTGGAATAGGTTCCTTGATCCCATTGTATTTTTACCAAAAGCTCGTAATTGTAAAATAATTAATTCGAACAAAATCCAATATATTCCTTTCATATTTGTTCGACATACGAGCATGCACAATGTTTGGTCTGATTTGACTCCGATGCTACAGCCAAACAGCATAAAGCTCCTTGTTGATTTGTATTGCAGTTTTCGCTGTTACAAAAATGATACACCAGCTGCAGTAGATGATCCATGATCAAAAACAAAAGACCACAAAATGAGGTAATGTTTACCGTATTGAAGTGTCAATAATATCACTATACGAATTTATCATATATCAGATTTTGTTACAGGAAAAAAGTACGATTAAAGTGAATTATATTTTTTGTCATAAAAGGTTTTAACGGAAAACTAATGTATTATTATAAACAACTAATTATACGAAGCTCATTTAATATCATAAATTTATTGTTACCGTTACGTCGCATCTATCAGTCTGTCTGTCTCTCTCTCTCTGTATATCTATCTATCTATCTATCTATCTATATATATATATATATATATATATATATATATATATATATATATATATAGAGAGAGAGAGAGAGAGAGAGAGAGGGAGGGAGAGAGAGAGAGAGAGAGATAAAATACAAATCATTTGGCGAATAACAATCCTTTCAAATGCATTGGATTAAGCAAGGGATCACGTGTGTCAAACACGTCCGCCCGATATGAATATTCGGCCAACGATGAAAAAATTCCCATAAATGCAATTACAAACACCACGCGTAGGTTATTTTTCCCTCAGAAGGCTCGAAGTGACATATGAAAATTTTTGCGAGTGAATCCCATAGGACAGTATGACTTAAAATATTTATAAATCTGTTTTAAAGGTAGAATAATATAAAATATCTGTCCTAAAAGGTAATTTTCCATCATTCACATAACGTTTAGAAGGTCCGGGAGAGATCCTCGAAAAGCACTCGTTTACTCTATTGTAAATTGGCTTTTCTGATTTTAAATTACTCGGACAAATGTCCATTGGAAGCATCAATTACGTGGCTTAATACATGTTAATTTTGCCACTCACAGAATTTCCAATGTAACTTGTTGCGTATGTGGATTATTTTTTGGTTGGTTATTATCCTGCATGAAGAGCTTTGAAGATCCATTGACTGCAATATCAATAAAATAAACTAAAGAAAACTAAAACTTGAGTAACATACTTGGCCATTAATACACATCGGCTGATAAAGTCACTCCTTACGTACGGTCATTACAGTGGGTTGATAAGTCATCTACATCATTGTTTTAAATAACTAACAAAACAATGAAAGTCGCGTGAAGGCAAAATTTTAAACAATGAAAATCGCGTGAAGGTATTCTTTTTGCTTGTACATAACTAAAGTGTAGCTGCAAAAGTGTCTTTAGCGAAGCTTGCTCTTTCGGCACATACGTATACAAATAAAACTAGGATTTATTAAACAACAGTGCGGACACAACCAAAGGATTCGGGCTAAGGAATCCGATTAACTTGCGATTGAGGGATCGTGTGATTGTTAAATGATTGGAATATATTAATATAGGCTGTACATTAAAATTCAAAGTTGCTATTGTAAGCTTCTTCACTGCGAAATGGAAGGTTTACAACATGAAAATAATTTAGCAGAAAAAAGCGTGCATTTATCGAGCGTAATATCATGGGCAAATATTTGCTGCACCCCTGATGGATAAACAGTTTATATTATTTATCATGATGATACTGCAAAATGTGTCGATCTCAGACTAACTACTGGCGAGTTTTCGGGAAATAAATTAGGAATTCCATCCTCAATGTTGATGTTAAACAAACAACTTCCCCTCACCAGATTTTATGACAGCTCCGACCGTTTCGATTCATTATCAATACATTATACAGACTCCACAAACAAATTATCATAACCTTGTTTGTCTCCTGTATCTTCAAGGCAAGAATTTGCCTTTCCAATATTCAAACTTTAAAAACGATTAATTGACTTTCTTTTGCTCCAAGTAGTGGTGTCTATATCTAGAATGTGTTGCGTCAGTCCAGGTTTCTGATGACCATTATCCCTATATACCTTTAATTTAAGATCCCTACAATGTTGCTCAGGAGAGAAATTATATCTTTCAGAGAGGCGGTCTTGAAAGGTGCTTACGTTTAGGTCAAATAATTTTACATTCCTAAAGTCCATAGGTTCCGGTGGTTTGATGTAGTATTGGGATGGAGCAAATGGACTCACTTACTTTCTGATATCATGCATAACAAGAACACACTATTTTGTCATTATATGGACAGTACTATTCAGCAGCCTACATACATTTAGTAGTGTCTACATACAATCCAGTAGTAACCGGTGTGAATAGTATTGTCTAAACTCGCTAATAACGAATATTTTCCTTATTTACACTTCTTGTCTTTCTCTTGCCCAGCCAAATGTGAAGGGAAAAAGCCTTCTCTAAAACATTTGCAAAAATGTGACTCATCTACTCTGACAAAAAACAGTCAATGTATCCTTTCCATGTCTTACATGATTATGCTTTAAAATGTTAGTTTCTATCTCTTCTATCCCTTTTATTCCAGTATGCTTTCTGATTTACTTTGTCAAGGAAACTGGCACTAACCAATTGATTCCTATTACTGTTCTCATCCACATCATCCTTTTAGGATTATGGCCTAGTTCCTAATAGCATGATTATGTCTCATATGAATAATGAACAAGATTTGCACTGCTCTTGTTGATTACGTTTTGAACGAGAAGACGAATTAACGAGGATGTTAGGAAAACGATATTTGATATATTCCCAGGAATAAACGTTCAAATCATTTTCAAATTTTCCTTTTAGTGCCGCTTTTAATACTCACAGACGATCTGTGTCAAAGTGTGATAAACATAAATATTCCAATTTACAACAAACATTTATGTATCTTGTAGAACATACGTGTTGGTTGCTGCTTGTAAATGTAGAGAGAACGTAAAGGACAATTTGTCAGGACCAAACTATCAAGTATCAACAAACTCAAACAGCTAAGTATAGTATGTTGAAGAAACCAAACGGAATTTCACTCTTTGAATTGATAGATCTTTTTGGCAGACCCAATTTCAAAGACAAAACAAACATCCGTCTCCACAGCTTATTATACACCGAGGAAAAGTTCGTTAGGAAATGACTGATATTTAGCACAGCATCTACTGGTCTAAGTAGCATGGAACAAAAGAGATATAATCTTTCAGGAATTTAAAATAATTTCAACTTAATAATGATAACATTCAGACGGTGTCCAATTGTATGATATTTATTCAAAATTCATAAATATTCTGGACAACAATTGAAATTGATTCAAAAGATCTGTTTGTATGTTTGTTTCGCTCCCGATATAATGTCGTTCTCACAATGAAATAATTATATATATCCATCCTTTATTCACCTTGCTTATATATTTATTGTTGACAAGATTTATGTGGCGCATATAATATATAAACATTAACATGTATAATCATTGCAGAAAATAAAACAATCCATATAATGACATCCAACGTAGTGTAATTTCAAACATACAAATTTCATTTTCAATCTTTACATTTTCGATAAAGTTCACTACAATTTGAATCGGAGAGAGACAGCTCTACTAATTAGGGTCTGTGGTTTCTGCAAAGTAAAGCAAACATTGACTTTATTAAACTATCGAAATAAATTTTATGCGTTGACTTGATGGGTTATGTTCTCTTAAAATTATTTATCAAAATATCTTCCATTACAGTGGAAATGAAACTTTGACGATTTGAAAGATGAATACCATTATAATATAACTTGATACGCGTGTCCCCAAGCAAACACATGTAATGTAAAGATTGTATTTACTATCAAATTTAAGCGATCTGTAAATAGACAGCTGCTAATTATTATTATACCCGGACAACATGAAGCAATTATGTCTACGCATTGGGAATCAGAACTACTAGGACCGTGCTTACAAAGGTTCCGGCATCGAATTGATCATAAACATTTTTAAATAATTATTACTTTAGGATAACTCGATATGTTTACATGAAAATCTTGTTTACGGCAGACAAAATATAATATAGTATAATATAATATAATATAACATAATATAATATAATATAATATAATATAATATAATATAATATAATATAATATAATATAATATAATGTAATATAATATAACATAAAATAATATAATATAATATAGTAGTATAATATTATTTAATACCTGTTTGTATAGTGGACACCTCATCCTCTTGGCAATTTGGACTTTCATTATCAGGATGAGGATAGTCGACTTCTATAGTAAGATTACTAAATAGACACCAAGCACGACGAGTACACTGAAACAAGAGATATATTCAGTTTTTCATTTCAGTCACTATGGAAGAAAGAATGAGTCAAACAGGCGAGGGTTGGAAGAAAGTAATATATTTGGAATGTGGGTCGGATTTGACTTGTCTAGTAAGAGACATTTGAGCTAAAATAATTCATAGAAATGTTGCTAACCTGAGCACAGGTTCTGCTGCAAAAGTGATAGTAAATCTACGATTTGCAGAAAATCGATGTATTATATAGGTCGCATTACACTATAATTCATTTCCTTTAGCATTTACTTCGTCCTTCTATAACCCCAGCGCATTAGATAGAGAATCAAATTGATAAACGTTATGTCAATTACGTTAAGTACTGACATTTAAACAGCGTCATTACTGCCATTTGACATTGTGCACTGTCTTCAAGAATTTGTCGTTAAACCAAATGATCAGATTTGTAAATGGAAGTGACTTTATTCCAGTCTGTATATATAAGCGTTAAAGAAAGTGACGACGATTTATCAGATATTTTATTGTTGTTTTCGTTTTCCATGTATGTATTAACCGTCGATATATATTATTGATCATCGTTTGTCAGAATTAGACGTAACGTTTATGAGCAATACAATAATCTATTCGACAACTACATTAACACTGCGAGGAAAACAATTGTATATCTTAAAATGACAAGGAACTAAATATGACAATGATTTGTCAGTAATTATTATACTTTGATGCTCTCTTGTGCCTGTATTGTACATCTTGTTGCAAAACTAAAGTAAAATGTGTTGTTACTCACAACTGCTTCTCCATCGGTTGATTCCTCTGAACAATAGCAACCATTACAGTAAATATCTTCTACGTTCTCTCCCCGGGTCAGCATTTTGTCAAATACCAGGCATCCTGTAACATAAACGATGATAATGATGATGGTGATGAGAGTTGTTGAGCTTGCGATAACTTGATAGTGACAGTGATTGTTGTGTAGCTATCATAATACTCATGTTCATCCTCATACTTATCATTTGGTTTGGACTAAATACTAAAAGTATAGTGCTAGTTTAGAAACACTAGATCGAGAAGCTGCTGCAAACGCAGAAACAGTTGTAGTGGCTTGTTTTCTAGTAGCAATATTAATGCTATCTTTATGTAATTAAAACAGAATAGAGGAAAGGTAGGGTTTTAAACAACTAGCAAACAAACGCATTTAAAATACCTGGTTTACACAAACATTCCTGGTCATTGGTACTGTTGCACCATTTGTTGTTGCTGTCAACACAAAATTGACCACATTCGCATCCGCTGAAGTAGAGGAAATGGTATATTAAACGTTGAATTATGCGATGAGTGTAAACAATATGTCTGTCGGAAAAGGAAAAAATCTACATAGCAATATTCATTATACATTTTTATTTTTATCGATCTAATAATATTTCAAGCTGATATATATATATATATATATATATATATATATATATATATATATATATATATATATCTTTCCATCTTTATGTCCTTTTATAGTATGTATATATGCGTCCTCAACCTATTTCTCTCTATTTACACATGCAGCCTCAATTTGTCATCCATCTTCCTTTATAGTGCAATATGTATCTCTCCATCAAACAGCAATAATCTCTCTCTTTCATAACTTTAGTATATTTGATTTATAAAATGACAGAAATGTATCTATATGTAAAGCCACTCTATTTAAAAAGGATGTAGAATAAGAACAACTTACCCTTGCGGACAAACTGATAGAACATCTTTTAGAACAAAGCCCAACGTGATCACCGTAATTAAACCGAAGAAGTTCATTTTCTGAAAAACAGACAGTGAGCTCTGATGAACTTAATAAATCACACATTTTAAACATTGTCTCATTTATCCACATTAACATACGTACACACAGACAAAATAAATAAGGAGAATCAGAGAGAGAGAGAGAGAGAGAGAACGTTCGATGACGAGGAGAAAGGTACACTGACCTGTCTGCTTAATGATCAAAAGCGGTGGTGCTAACTGTCTGACAGTTTTCTTAGTTTATGCTCACAATCCTGGATGGACCCTTTATATGGAGAGCTGTTCAAGGTCATTGTATTCTTCTCTTTGTAAAGATCTTCTCTGTGCACTTTTCACCCTACTCTCCAATTGTCACGGCTGACCTTTTACACTGCCTCAGGGAATATTGTGAGGCTGGCGTTTGCACGTACATTAGTAGTCAACTGCCCATTTTGTCACTTTTAATATAAATCAGATGATTCGTTCAAACTAACAGGCACAGTGTCTATCAGGTGTTAAAAGATATTCTTCAGACATCATGCCCTGTTTTTGCTGTTCAAAATAAGAAAGCAAAACGCACAGAAAACGCAGAGAAGACAGTCACAATATTGAGTGTTGATGCTCTATGAATCTAAGCACATACTTTAGTAGATATTATGGGTAATAGAAATATAGACAGGCATATTTCAGACTGTTCTGAATATTCATTTTGGTTACATATAAACGAGGGAAAGAATATAATTTTGTAGAAAAATCGTGGCGTTGCTTTACAAATATTCAAAACAATTTGGCCTGATTCAGCTGAACACACAAATATCTAGAAATAACGGGTCTATGTTCGTTGGATTTTTCTTGCTTACGAGAGAGAGAGAGAGAGAGAGAGAGCGACAGACAGAGAAAGAAAGATAGATATAAAGACAGAGAGTAAGAGAAAAAGAGATATATAGAAGGAGAGCGAGAGAGAGAGAGTTAGAGTGATGTTGGAGGTTTAGAGGTAATTTTAATTCATGAAAGCACTGAATACAAAAGCTTACCTACATGGGCGAACATTTGTAATGTTTCGGTAACACCTTTTTGTACCGTGTTCATCCATTCTTTTGTTTTCTTGTGTGTTTTATTCTCGAATGTAACCACGTTAACTGCTACTCACAAGGCGTTTGTCAAAACGAGATTTTCCACTTTTCCATGAACTTCCTTGACTTTTTCATATTTGGGAGGTAGATTTGGAAAGGGGTAAAATGCTCACTTAAACATATATTCCTTAAGCCCTTGTCCATAGCAAGTCATTGAGATTCTGGAGGAGCACAAAACATGTACACATTTGTGTTACGTTTGTATTTGCAGAAAAAATGTTCCACGCCAGGAAAGCAGGGAAGAAATAAGTGTGTATATCATACTATTCTAGATAAGAGTTTATACAGGGATGTAATTTTCCGTGTTATATGTTTATATTTGAAGTCAGGGAAGCAATATTAAGAATGAGTGGCGACAAATTTATCACTTTTCATCAGAAAGCTAGGGTAGATTTGGCCAAGTAAGGAGATATTTATAGTTAATAACAGGGAATGTACGCTCAGAATGAAGCCAAGAGTCATAGGCAAGGACTTGTTCATTGTTTTAGAAACAAAGAAAAGACACCCAGTCTTTATTGCAGAAGAAAAATTGTACAACTATCTAATCTTAGATTAATGTGTTAATCAAACATACGTTTGATCACATTCAAAATATTATTTTTCCTTCTACAGAGCAGCGACCCTCTCCGTCCACCAACACTGCATTCCAATAATTATTTAGTGACCTATATTTGCAACGCTTTAAATTCCACTAGCATAATTAAATATTAATCTCTTTGGTTGTAAGTTCCGTGACATCTCTTCTATTTCCAAGATTATAAAACAGCACATAAAATTTCGTGGTGTCGTGTACACTGATTTGTTTCAGACAAGAGTTAACCTTTTCTTTTACTTCGAGATCATTTATATTTTAAATACCTAATAATAGGGGATCATAACATCAAATCAGAGAAAGTCTGTGTTTTCTCAGGCAATCTATGAGCCTGAAATTGTATTGTTTTTAAACTTTAAAAGCCCTACTCAGACCCAAACCATTTACAAAATTAAAGGGTTGGTCGTAAAAATATCAAAGGTTAATAGAGGATAATAAAATCACTGAGTCATTTGTAAATTATATCTTCAAAATGCCCTAACTTTACCTTTGTCGCAATTAAAATTAAGTATAGCAATTAACACACACTATTTATCATATAAATTCTCTTAAATATCAAGACAAACATTACTCTTTAAACCATTGGGTTTTCAAATTAATAATATAAACTATCCTTTATGTAAAGATGCAAGTACACATTTCAACCTGTGAACTTGTGCACTTGTTGCAATAAATTCATCACAGTGATTCCTAAAATAAGTTGAGTAGATAAATGAACTTTCGCCTGACACGAACTGTTTATATGTCAATGTACGTTGCATCAAATGTAAAAGAAACACACCCAGTCAGTGTAGATGCCATTTACTTTCCAAATCTTCAATTAAGCAATGACTTACTTTAGCTTGGTTAATTTTGCCATAGGAGCACATTTAAATTATTTAATTCTACATAGAGTGATTGCATGGCAGGACATAGAGCCACATCTTTCTGGTCTAAAGTTCGGAGCGCTAACCATACTAATAACAACAGAAACAACTACACAGGTATATATATTTACACGTAAATGACTTTAGGGACACTAAAAAGAGAACACATGCATCAGAAAACATATGGAATACATTTCCAATGATCTGAATTAGTTATAGTTGTTTATAATTTCTTTAGATCATTCTGAAAACCTAAATTATTGAACAATTATACATCTGGTGATCTTGAATGTCAGTCATCGTGAAACACTTTGCTTCCATAAGGGATTGTTTCAGCTTCAATCAAGGCAAATAATCGTGATCACTACAATTGCTTTAGACACGTATCCCAATGACACGATCTTTTTCAGAAAATCAACTCCTCTCAAGCAACTGTCTATATAGCATTTAACTGTCAAGTACTTTCAAGGCCGAAATCTTTTAATTTAAAATTCAAACACTTTTATATTTCTTAACGATTTGCTTGAGTCCTATAAACCTAGCTATACTGATTGGAATAGTAACATCGCAAGTATGTGATCACAGTAAAGTGGTTAGTAATCTATATTACGTTTGCGTGCTATCAACAACAAAATAAAATGTATAGACTGCTTGTTTGTTACAACGTAAACAATGGCGGTGTGCGAACCCTTCTGTATGGCGCAAAAGTAAGTGACCCGAATGTCAGACAATATACTAACTACTTATATGAAGCATTATAGTTTATTTTGTAGTCAATACCTTCACTGAATTAACTATTGTTCTATTTCAGTTATTTACCCATAAATGGTAATTGAGATTTTTTCTGCTAATGTTATCTAGTCTAATCATCAAACACTGCTAATATTTTTATATTGCATGTTATATAAAACTGTATCTCTCTTGGTCTGTCTGACTGAGTCAATATATCAAATAAAATGAAAAGTATATTATTAAATCGGCAGAATGAGGACAAATGTTTGCGAAATGCTTTTCATTCTGAAATAGATCCAATAATTTCTATGAAGCAACTCAAATCTATCAATGTAAATAGGCGTGTACTTGGAATATGTATAGGTGATTTCTTATATATTTCGATCAAGGCCCTTAACACAAAGAAAGACGAAGATAGTGTTTTAACTTTTTTCGCTGCAAAATGGAACATTTTGCAACCTAAAAATACCTTAGCAGAAAAACATATATCTCGGGGAAATATTTGCAGTACCAGTGCCGGACAGACAGTTTGTATTATTAATCATCTTGATACTACACAATGTGTCTATATCAAAATAACTAATCAGAAGACTTCGGGAAAAGAATTAAGAACTAATTCTCAATGTTGATGTTAAAACAAAGAACAACTTGCCCTCTCCCAATGTTTTAAATGAACCGACCATTTCGATTCAGTATTAGTAAATTGCACTGAATCGATAACAAATGATCGTAATATTGTTTGTCCCCTGTAATTGAATAGTAAGCCATTGTCTGCCAAAACGATCGATTGTCTTGGGTTTTATTTTTGCTCCAAGGAGTGGTGACCAGACCTGAAAGGTGTAACGTCTTGCCAGGTCTCTGCTGGCGGTCAACCCAGTTTACATTTCAGATTCCCACAGCGGTACATAGGAGCAGCATTATTATTTGCAAATAGTCAGCCTTGAAACAGATTTACACTTGGGCTGACGAACTTTCTTTACCTTTATAGCTTTATGTAGAGTTGGAGGGCGGCTATAGAGATCGAGAGAATGTAATCACCTACTTTTTAATATAATAAATCACAGGATGTAACTGTTTTGGCATTATGTGTAGATAGTCCGCATCATTTTAATATGTCGGGATATAGCCCTGTGGCAACCCTTATGCATAGTATAGCCAATATAAGTATTTTGAACAGATTAGATGATAATTATTTTCGGTTTCTTCCAAACGTATGCATATGTAACGTTGGCGGTGCAGTTAAACTTAGTGATGCTGGATGTAGGAATTTTCAATCCACCGTGTCAACATACATACAAAAGCAAACTAATTATACGGGTTTGAAGCCTGGTAATACGAACTTTAATCCTTTGCTATGGGGTAATGAATGTGAGTATTGTTTATACCACTGGAAGATCGCCTACAGAAGCACATAAGAAAGTTAAACACTCTGATTTAACAATTACCGCATATATTACTACACTACACAATCGCGAACGTAAGTATTAGTCTAGGGCCAATTATTCTTGCCTATTTGTAAGACAAAGAAGCAGTGTTGAGTATGGCAAACAAGCTGGTGGAAAAATTACAGTGGATACAGAGCTATCTCTTTTCATGAAAACAATTGAGGACGCTTTAGCGAAGAAACGGATATTTTAAGAACCTCGACCAATGGGCCAATGATGTAATCAAGAATCAGAGATAAACTCATGTTCTCTCTTTTAGATAGGCGAAAAGATATGACCCTCTTTATCGCAGGAGACAAAATGCACAAGGATCCAATGTCACATTCGAGTATGAATTAGACAAATTTTCTTTACACACAAACTGTTGTTTATCACTATGCATAGGTGCAACCCTCTTTGCCATTCAAATAATTCTGTATTATCTAATAGTTTTAAATCAGTTCACTTTCACCAATATACATATATATTAATCTCTATGGTTTGAAATACTATTACATCCTATGTATTATGTACACATCTTCTTTATCAGTCTTGCACTATTACATTTATGACAGCTTAAAACCTCACATTACATTGTGTGGGGTGGTGGTGAACTGATTTTTGTCCAGGAAAAAGGCAATTTTATTCATTAACCTCCAGAACATTTAATGTTTTTAGCGAATCTAGAAATACACAATTTATCAACACAACTGAGATAAATAATGTTTTCTCAAGGTATCTAAGAGTAAGAGATTTAATTGCATTCAACTTTAAAAGCCATAATGAAACAATTTAAATGGTTTGTCACAACCATCCCAAAATGAATAGAATATTACAAAATCAAGTAATTGCTGGTAAATCATATATTCAAAATCTTGTAACTCTAGGTTTTAAATTCAAATGCATTATATGAAATGAATCAATCTTTTGCAGTTTTGCTATCTCGTAAGCCACCACAATCTTCAATGTTATGTCCCTCTAAGTTCTTCAAGCATTCCCTGATTTATCGCCTATCAGTGAAAACCAGTTCATTGATAATATAAAATCATGTATGAAAAAAAAAAACGCCAAAATGTAGACACTTGTGTTCTAGTTAATATATAATATATTCTCTTGAATAAAAATACATTTAGAACTCAGTCTTTGAATCACATGATTTCACCTTTCAAAACGAAAACCTGCTTATGTACTATTCATGTACTATTCATGTACATGCACAATTGAACTTGTGAACTTGTTGTACAGAGCTTAGAGCCTTGCGTCCTAAGATTAGTTTTGTATATAAACAATAATAAATTGACCATAAATGTTCTTGATGAAAACACTCCCAGCCGATGTTGATGCTATAAACGTTACATGCCTTCAATTAAATAATGCTTTATTTTAGGGGGTTCTTTCGAATACTTCAGCACATTTAAATCACATCACTGACATGGAAAGATCTCATGGCAGGATACCTATTTTTGGTTGCGAGTTCGGAACAATAACTACTAAGTCATCGCTTGATCTGCCTCCAACACTCCGACATCAATCTAGTGAGTCGGGCCTACATGCCTCGGGAGGAATGAACAAGGAAAACACTTATAATCAGATTTATCATTCCATTAAAGAGGAGATACTCTTTTGGGTTTTATATAGTGAAAAAATAGGTACCATCAAGATAAAGTAGCCGAACTTGTGCCCAACGTCTTTTGTCGCTTTATGGAGAACACAAGCAAATGCCAAAATAACAAATTAAGCAAACTTGTTTTTATTTAACTGCGATAATAATAGCAATAATAATAATAATAATAATAATAATAATACCTGTAACAACAGTTGCATTGGTTGGATGTATGAAATTATTTGATGTTATAGACACTTACAAGAAAACAAACAAAAAGATGATAATCCAAATGAAATGCAGTTTCTAAAGTCACAATTTTAGATTATGCTGAATTGTTGGCTGTTTGCCTTTTTATAGGCCATTCTGAAAAAAACCTAAATCATTGATCATTTATACACCTGGTGATCTTGACTGAACTCAAAGTGAAACAATTCGCTTCGAATAAGGATTTTGTTCTGCTTCAGTCAAGGCAAATAATAAACATTACTACAATTGCTTTAGAAAATTATGCAAAGGACACAATCAAACACAAATGAAGGATATTCAAGCACTTTCTACGTAGCATGAACTGTCAAGCACTTTCATTTTCTGCGTATTTAAATTTATAATTTAAGCACGTTTAAAATTTTCATTAACTACAAAGATAGTAATATCCATAACAATGTATCAATATGATGGCGTTAGTGATCATTAATGTGTTTATACGCTATCAAACCAACTTAGTATGTATAGTCCGCTTGTTTGTTACATGGAAACAATGGTGTTGTTCGAAACCCTTAGTATCTGTCAATAGTCACTGACCTAAATGTCAGACAAGTGAGCGTTTATCTATATATGAAACAAGTTAGTGTAGTCTTGAGTCAACACCATCGTTGACTTAATAACCGTTCTTTTTCAATCATTTACATATAACTGGTAAGTTATATTTTAATCGTTTATGTTATAACTTTAATCTGCGATATCCAATCAGCTAAAAATCTATATTGCATCTTATATCGAATTACATTTCCGTCTGTCTTTTGGTGTCTGTCAGTCAATCTGTCAATGAATCAAGTAAAATTAAAAAGTATATTATATCGGCAGTATGAATGTAGCAATTTTTGCGAGATGGTCTTCTTCTTTAAATTGGAACCGTGATTTTGTGGAACCAATGAAATGTCTCAAACAAAAGGTAATTTAAGAATGTTGTGCTCCAAATGGTTCCCCAACCCAGATATGCAACGTGATATAGTTGAAGAACCGATCATGAAAGTCTGCACAAAATGTATTTGCAATTTCTCTACCAACATATTTGGAATCAAGAGCTTGGTGGAATAGGTTCCTTGATCCCATTGTATTTTTACCAAAAGCTCGTAATTGTAAAATAATTAATTCGAACAAAATCCAATATATTCCTTTCATATTTGTTCGACATACGAGCATGCACAATGTTTGGTCTGATTTGACTCCGATGCTACAGCCAAACAGCATAAAGCTCCTTGTTGATTTGTATTGCAGTTTTCGCTGTTACAAAAATGATACACCAGCTGCAGTAGATGATCCATGATCAAAAACAAAAGACCACAAAATGAGGTAATGTTTACCGAAATGAAGTGTCAGTAATATCACTATACGAATTTATCATATATCAGATTTTGTTACAGGAAAAAAGTACGATTAAAGTGAATTATATTTTTTGTCATAAAAGGTTTTAACGGAAAACTAATGTATTATTATAAACAACTAATTATACGAAGCTCATTTAATATCATAAATTTATTGTTACCGTTACGTCGCATCTATCAGTCTGTCTGTCTCTATCTATCTATCTATCTATCTATCTATCTATCTATCTATCTATCTATATATATATATATATATATATATATAGAGAGAGAGAGAGAGAGAGAGAGAGAGAGAGAGAGAGGGAGGGAGAGAGAGAGAGAGAGAGAGATAAAATACAAATCATTTGGCGAATAACAATCCTTTCAAATGCATTGGATTAAGCAAGGGATCACGTGTGTCAAACACGTCCGCCCGATATGAATATTCGGCCAACGATGAAAAAATTCCCATAAATGCAATTACAAACACCACGCGTAGGTTATTTTTCCCTCAGAAGGCTCGAAGTGACATATGAAAATTTTTGCGAGTGAATCCCATAGGACAGTATGACTTAAAATATTTATAAATCTGTTTTAAAGGTAGAATAATATAAAATATCTGTCCTAAAAGGTAATTTTCCATCATTCACATAACGTTTAGAAGGTCCGGGAGAGATCCTCGAAAAGCACTCGTTTACTCTATTGTAAATTGGCTTTTCTGATTTTAAATTACTCGGACAAATGTCTATTGGAAGCATCAATTACGTGGCTTAATACATGTTAATTTTGCCACTCACAGAATTTCCAATGTAACTTGTTGCGTGTGTGGATTATTTTTTGGTTGGTTATTATCCTGCATGAAGAGCTTTGAAGATCCATTGACTGCAATATCAATAAAATAAACTAAAGAAAACTAAAACTTGAGTAACATACTTGGCCATTAATACACATCGGCTGATAAAGTCACTCCTTACGTACGGTCATTACAGTGGGTTGATAAGTCATCTACATCATTGTTTTAAATAACTAACAAAACAATGAAAGTCGCGTGAAGGCAGAATTTTAAACAATGAAAATCGCGTGAAGGTATTCTTTTTGCTTGTACATAACTAAAGTGTAGCTGCAAAAGTGTCTTTAGCGAAGCTTGCTCTTTCGGCACATACGTATACAAATAAAACTAGGATTTATTAAACAACAGTGCGGACACAACCAAAGGATTCGGGCTAAGGAATCCGATTAACTTGCGATTGAGGGATCGTGTGATTGTTAAATGATTGGAATATATTAATAGAGGCTGTACATTAAAATTCAAAGTTGCTATTGTAAGCTTCTTCACTGCGAAATGGAAGGTTTACAACATGAAAATAATTTAGCAGAAAAAAGCGTGCATTTATCGAGCCTAATATCATGGGCAAATATTTGCTGCACCCCTGATGGATAAACAGTTTATATTATTTATCATGATGATACTGCAAAATGTGTCGATCTCAGACTAACTACTGGCGAGTTTTCGGGAAATAAATTAGGAATTCCATTCTCAATGTTGATGTTAAACAAACAACTTCCCCTCACCAGATTTTATGACAGCTCCGACCGTTTCGATTCATTATCAATACATTATACAGACTCCACAAACAAATTATCATAACCTTGTTTGTCTCCTGTATCTTCAAGGCAAGAATTTGCCTTTCCAGTATTCAAACTTTAAAAACGATTAATTGACTTTCTTTTGCTCCAAGTAGTGGTGTCTATATCTAGAATGTGTTGCGTCAGTCCAGGTTTCTGATGACCATTATCCCTATATACCTTTAATTTAAGATCCCTACAATGTTGCTCAGGAGAGAAATTATATCTTTCAGAGAGGCGGTCTTGAAAGGTGCTTACGTTTAGGTCAAATAATTTTACATTCCTAAAGTCCATAGGTTCCGGTGGTTTGATGTAGTATTGGGATGGAGCAAATGGACTCACTTACTTTCTGATATCATGCATAACAAGAACACACTATTTTGTCATTATATGGACAGTACTATTCAGCAGCCTACATACATTTAGTAGTGTCTACATACAATCCAGTAGTAACCGGTGTGAATAGTATTGTCTAAACTCGCTAATAACGAATATTTTCCTTATTTACACTTCTTGTCTTTCTCTTGCCCAGCCAAATGTGAAGGAAAAAAGCCTTCTCTAAAACATTTGCAAAAATGTGACTCATCTACTCTGACAAAGAACAGTCAATGTATCCTTTCCATGTCTTACATGATTATGCTTTAAAATGTTAGTTTCTATCTCTTCTATCCCTTTTATTCCAGTATGCTTTCTGATTTACTTTGTCAAGGAAACTGGCACTAACCAATTGATTCCTATTACTGTTCTCATCCACATCATCCTTTTAGGATTATGGCCTAGTTCCTAATAGCAAGATTATGTCTCATATGAATAATGAACAAGATTTGCACTGCTCTTGTTGATTACGTTTTGAACGAGAAGACGAATTAACGAGGATGTTAGGAAAACGATATTTGATATATTCCCAGGAATAAACGTTCAAATCATTTTCAAATTTTCCTTTTAGTGCCGCTTTTAATACTCACTGACGATCTGTGTCAAAGTGTGATAAACATAAATATTTCAATTTACAACAAACATTTATGTATCTTGTAGAACATACGTGTTGGTTGCTGCTTATAAATGTAGAGAGAACGTAAAGGACAATTTGTCAGGACCAAACTATCAAGTATCAACAAACTCAAACAGCTAAGTATAGTATGTTGAAGAAACCAAACGGAATTTCACTCTTTGAATTGATAGATCTTTTTGGCAGACCCAATTTCAAAGACAAAACAAACATCCGTCTCAACAGCTTATTATACACCGAGGAAAAGTTCGTTAGGAAATGACTGATATTTAGCACAGCATCTACTGGTCTAAGTAGCATGGAACAAAAGAGATATAATCTTTCAGGAATTTAAAATAATTTCAACTTAATAATGATAACATTCAGACGGTGTCCAATTGTATGATATTTATTCAAAATTCATAAATATTCTGGACAACAATTGAAATTGATTCAAAAGATCTGTTTGAATATTTGTTTCGCTCCCGATATAATGTCGTTCTCACAATGAAATAATTATATACACCAATCCTTTATTCACCTTGCTTATATATTTATTGTTGACAAGATTTATGTGGCGCATATAATATATAAACATTAACATGTATAATCATTGCAGAAAATAAAACAATCCATATAATGACATCCAACGTAGTGTAATTTCAAACATACAAATTTCATTTTCAATCTTTACATTTTCGATAAAGTTCACTACAATTTGAATCGGAGAGAGACAGCTCTACTAATTAGGGTCTGTGGTTTCTGCAAAGTAAAGCAAACATTGACTTTATTAAACTATCGAAATAAATTTTATGCGTTGACTTGATGGGTTATGTTCTCTTAAAATTATTTATCAAAATATCTTCCATTACAGTGGAAATGAAACTTTGACGATTTGAAAGATGAATACCATTATAATATAACTTGATACGCGTGTCCCCAAGCAAACACATGTAATGTAAAGATTGTATTTACTATCAAATTTAAGCGATCTGTAAATAGACAGCTGCTAATTATTATTATACCCGGACAACATGAAGCAATTATGTCTACGCATTGGGAATCAGAACTACTAGGACCGTGCTTACAAAGGTTCCGGCATCGAATTGATCATAAACATTTTTAAATAATTATTACTTTAGGATAACTCGATATGTTTACATGAAAATCTTGTTTACGGCAGACAAAATATAATATAGTATAATATAATATAATATAACATAAAATAATATAATATAATATAATATAATATAATATAATATAATATAATATAATATAATATAATGTAATATAATATAACATAAAATAATATAATATAATATAGTAGTATAATATTATTTAATACCTGTTTGTATGGTGGACACCTCATCCTCTTGGCAATTTGGACTTTCATTATCAGGATGAGGATAGTCGACTTCTATAGTAAGATTACTAAATAGACACCAAGCACGACGAGTACACTGAAACAAGAGATATATTCAGTTTTTCATTTCAGTCACTATGGAAGAAAGAATGAGTCAAACAGGCGAGGGTTGGAAAAAAAGTAATATATTTGGAATGTGGGTCGGATTTGACTTGTCTAGTAAGAGACATTTGAGCTAAAATAATTCATAGAAATGTTGCTAACCTGAGCACAGGTTCTGCTGCAAAAGTGATAGTAAATCTACGATTTGCAGAAAATCGATGTATTATATAGGTCGCATTACACTATAATTAATTTCCTTTAGCATTTACTTCGTCCTTCTATAACCCCAGCGCATTAGATAGAGAATCAAATTGATAAACGTTATGTCAATTACGTTAAGTACTGACATTTAAACAGCGTCATTACTGCCATTTGACATTGTGCACTGTCTTCAAGAATTTGTCGTTAAACCAAATGATCAGATTTGTAAATGGAAGTGACTTTATTCCAGTCTGTATATATAAGCGTTAAAGAAAGTGACGACGATTTATCAGATATTTTATTGTTGTTTTCGTTTTCCATGTATGTATTAACCGTCGATATATATTATTGATCATCGTTTGTCAGAATTAGACGTAACGTTTATGAGCAATACAATAATCTATTCGACAACTACATTAACACTGCGAGGAAAACAATTGTATATCTTAAAATGACAAGGAACTAAATATGACAATGATTTGTCAGTAATTATTATACTTTGATGCTCTCTTGTGCCTGTATTGTACATCTTGTTGCAAAACTAAAGTAAAATGTGTTGTTACTCACAACTGCTTCTCCATCGGTTGATTCCTCTGAACAATAGCAACCATTACAGTAAATATCTTCTACGTTCTCTCCCCGGGTCAGCATTTTGTCAAATACCAGGCATCCTGTAACATAAACGATGATAATGATGATGGTGATGAGAGTTGTTGAGCTTGCGATAACTTGATAGTGACAGTGATTGTTGTGTAGCTATCATAATACTCATGTTCATCCTCATACTTATCATTTGGTTTGGACTAAATACTAAAAGTATAGTGCTAGTTTAGAAACACTAGATCGAGAAGCTGCTGCAAACGCAGAAACAGTTGTAGTGGCTTGTTTTCTAGTAGCAATATTAATGCTATCTTTATGTAATTAAAACAGAATAGAGGAAAGGTAGGGTTTTAAACAACTAGCAAACAAACGCATTTAAAATACCTGGTTTACACAAACATTCCTGGTCATTGGTACTGTTGCACCATTTGTTGTTGCTGTCAACACAAAATTGACCACATTCGCATCCGCTGAAGTAGAGGAAATGGTATATTAAACGTTGAATTATGCGATGAGTGTAAGCAATATGTCTGTCGGAAAAGGAAAAAATCTACATAGCAATATTCATTATACATTTTTATTTTTATCGATCTAATAATATATCAAGCTGATATATATATATATATATATATATATATATATATATATATATATATATATATATATATATATATATATCTTTCCATCTTTATGTCCTTTTATAGTATGTATATATGCGTCCTCAACCTATTTCTCTCTATTTACACATGCAGCCTCAATTTGTCATCCATCTTCCTTTATAGTGCAATATGTATCTCTCCATCAAACAGCAATAATCTCTCTCTTTCATAACTTTAGTATATTTGATTTATAAAATGACAGAAATGTATCTATATGTAAAGCCACTCTATTTAAAAAGGATGTAGAATAAGAACAACTTACCCTTGCGGACAAACTGATAGAACATCTTTTAGAACAAAGCCCAACGTGATCACCGTAATTAAACCGAAGAAGTTCATTTTCTGAAAAACAGACAGTGAGCTCTGATGAACTTAATAAATCACACATTTTAAACATTGTCTCATTTATCCACATTAACATACGTACACACAGACAAAATAAATAAGGAGAATCAGAGAGAGAGAGAGAGAGAGAACGTTCGATGACGAGGAGAAAGGTACACTGACCTGTCTGCTTAATGATCAAAAGCGGTGGTGCTAACTGTCTGACAGTTTTCTTAGTTTATGCTCACAATCCTGGATGGACCCTTTATATGGAGAGCTGTTCAAGGTCATTGTATTCTTCTCTTTGTAAAGATCTTCTCTGTGCACTTTTCACCCTACTCTCCAATTGTCACGGCTGACCTTTTACACTGCCTCAGGGAATATTGTGAGGCTGGCGTTTGCACGTACATTAGTAGTCAACTGCCCATTTTGTCACTTTTAATATAAATCAGATGATTCGTTCAAACTAACAGGCACAGTGTCTATCAGGTGTTAAAAGATATTCTTCAGACATCATGCCCTGTTTTTGCTGTTCAAAATAAGAAAGCAAAACGCACAAAAAACGCAGAGAAGACAGTCACAATATTGAGTGTTGATGCTCTATGAATCTAAGCACATACTTTAGTAGATATTATGGGTAATAGAAATATAGACAGGCATATTTCAGACTGTTCTGAATATTCATTTTGGTTACATATAAACGAGGGAAAGAATATAATTTTGTAGAAAAATCGTGGCGTTGCTTTACAAATATTCAAAACAATTTGGCCTGATTCAGCTGAACACACAAATATCTAGAAATAACGGGTCTATGTTCGTTGGATTTTTCTTGCTTACGAGAGAGAGAGAGAGAGAGAGAGAGAGCGACAGACAGAGAAAGAAAGATAGATATAAAGACAGAGAGTAAGAGAAAAAGAGATATATAGAAGGAGAGCGAGAGAGAGAGAGAGTTAGAGTGATGTTGGAGGTTTAGAGGTAATTTTAATTCATGAAAGCACTGAATGCAAAAGCTTACCTACATGGGCGAACATTTGTAATGTTTCGGTAACACCTTTTTGTACCGTGTTCATCCATTCTTTTGTTTTCTTATGTGTTTTATTCTCGAATGTAACCACGTTAACTGCTACTCACAAGGCGTTTGTCAAAACGAGATTTTCCACTTTTCCATGAACTTCCTTGACTTTTTCATATTTGGGAGGTAGATTTGGAAAGGGGTAAAATGCTCACTTAAACATATATTCCTTAAGCCCTTGTCCATAGCAAGTCATTGAGATTCTGGAGGAGCACAAAACATGTACACATTTGTGTTACGTTTGTATTTGCAGAAAAAATGTTCCACGCCAGGAAAGCAGGGAAGAAATAAGTGTGTATATCATACTATTCTAGATAAGAGTTTATACAGGGATGTAATTTTCCGTGTTATATGTTTATATTTGAAGTCAGGGAAGCAATATTAAGAATGAGTGGCGACAAATTTATCACTTTTCATCAGAAAGCTAGGGTAGATTTGGCCAAGTAAGGAGATATTTATAGTTAATAACAGGGAATGTACGCTCAGAATGAAGCCAAGAGTCATAGGCAAGGACTTGTTCATTGTTTTAGAAACAAAGAAAAGACACCCAGTCTTTATTGCAGAAGAAAAATTGTACAACTATCTAATCTTAGATTAATGTGTTAATCAAACATACGTTTGATCACATTCAAAATATTATTTTTCCTTCTACAGAGCAGCGACCCTCTCCGTCCACCAACACTGCATTCCAATAATTATTTAGTGACCTATATTTGCAACGCTTTAAATTCCACTAGCATAATTAAATATTAATCTCTTTGGTTGTAAGTTCCGTGACATCTCTTCTATTTCCAAGATTATAAAACAGCACACAAAATTTCGTGGTGTCGTGTACACTGATTTGTTTCAGACAAGAGTTAACCTTTTCTTTTACTTCGAGATCATTTATATTTTAAATACCTAATAATAGGGGATCATAAAATCAAATCAGAGAAAGTCTGTGTTTTCTCAGGCAATCTATGAGCCTGAAATTGTATTGTTTTTAAACTTTAAAAGCCCTACTCAGACCCAAACCATTTACAAAATTAAAGGGTTGGTCGTAAAAATATCAAAGGTTAATAGAGGATAATAAAATCACTGAGTCATTTGTAAATTATATCTTCAAAATGCCCTAACTTTACTTTTGTCGCAATTAAAATTAAGTATAGCAATTAACACACACTATTTATCATATAAATTCTCTTAAATATCAAGACAAACATTACTCTTTAAACCATTGGGTTTTCAAATTAATAATATAAACTATCCTTTATGTAAAGATGCAAGTACACATTTCAACCTGTGAACTTGTGCACTTGTTGCAATAAATTCATCACAGTGATTCCTAAAATAAGTTGAGTAGATAAATGAACTTTCGCCTGACACGAACTGTTTATATGTCAATGTACATTGCATCAAATGTAAAAGAAACACACCCAGTCAGTGTAGATGCCATTTACTTTCCAAATCTTCAATTAAGCAATGACTTACTTTAGCTTGGTTAATTTTGCCATAGGAGCACATTTAAATTATTTAATTCTACATAGAGTGATTGCATGGCAGGACATAGAGCCACATCTTTCTGGTCTAAAGTTCGGAGCGCTAACCATACTAATAACAACAGAAACAACTACACAGGTATATATATTTACACGTAAATGACTTTAGGGACACTAAAAAGAGAACACATGCATCAGAAAACATATGGAATACATTTCCAATGATCTGAATTAGTTATAGTTGTTTATAATTTCTTTAGATCATTCTGAAAACCTAAATTATTGAACAATTATACATCTGGTGATCTTGAATGTCAGTCATCGTGAAACACTTTGCTTCCATAAGGGATTGTTTCAGCTTCAATCAAGGCAAATAATCGTGATCACTACAATTGCTTTAGACACGTATCCCAATGACACGATCTTTTTCAGAAAATCAACTCCTCTCAAGCAACTGTCTATATAGCATTAACTGTCAAGTACTTTCAAGGCCGAAATCTTTTAATTTAAAATTCAAACACTTTTATATTTCTTAACGATTTGCTTGAGTCCTATAAACCTAGCTATACTGATTGGAATAGTAACATCGCAAGTATGTGATCACAGTAAAGTGGTTAGTAATCTATATTACGTTTGCGTGCTATCAACAACAAAACAAAATGTATAGACTGCTTGTTTGTTACAACGTAAACAATGGCGGTGTGCGAACCCTTCTGTATGGCGCAAAAGTAAGTGACCCGAATGTCAGACAATATACTAACTACTTATATGAAGCATTATAGTTTATTTTGTAGTCAATACGTTCACTGAATTAACTATTGTTCTATTTCAGTTATTTACCCATAAATGGTAATTGAGATTTTTTCTGCTAATGTTATCTAGTCTAATCATCAAACACTGCTAATATTTTTATATTGCATGTTATATAAAACTGTATCTCTCTTGGTCTGTCTGACTGAGTCAATATATCAAATAAAATGAAAAGTATATTATTAAATCGGCAGAATGAGGACAAATGTTTGCGAAATGCTTTTCATTCTGAAATAGATCCAATAATTTCTATGAAGCAACTCAAATCTATCAATGTAAATAGGCGTGTACTTGGAATATGTATAGGTGATTTCTTATATATTTCGATCAAGGCCCTTAACACAAAGAAAGACGAAGATAGTGTTTTAACTTTTTTCGCTGCAAAATGGAACATTTTGCAACCTAAAAATACCTTAGCAGAAAAACATATATCTCGGGGAAATATTTGCAGTACCAGTGCCGGACAGACAGTTTGTATTATTAATCATCTTGATACTACACAATGTGTCTATATCAAAATAACTAATCAGAAGACTTCGGGAAAAGAATTAAGAACTAATTCTCAATGTTGATGTTAAAACAAAGAACAACTTGCCCTCTCCCAATGTTTTAAATGAACCGACCATTTCGATTCAGTATTAGTAAATTGCACCGAATCGATAACAAATGATCGTAATATTGTTTGTCCCCTGTAATTGAATAGTAAGCCATTGTCTGCCAAAACGATCGATTGTCTTGGGTTTTATTTTTGCTCCAAGGAGTGGTGACCAGACCTGAAAGGTGTAACGTCTTGCCAGGTCTCTGCTGGCGGTCAACCCAGTTTACATTTCAGATTCCCACAGCGGTACATAGGAGCAGCATTATTATTTGCAAATAGTCAGCCTTGAAACAGATTTACACTTGGGCTGACGAACTTTCTTTACCTTTATAGCTTTATGTAGAGTTGGAGGGCGGCTATAGAGATCGAGAGAATGTAATCACCTACTTTTTAATATAATAAATCACAGGATGTAACTGTTTTGGCATTATGTGTAGATAGTCCGCATCATTTTAATATGTCGGGATATAGCCCTGTGGCAACCCTTATGCATAGTATAGCCAATATAAGTATTTTGAACAGATTAGATGATAATTATTTTCGGTTTCTTCCAAACGTATGCATATGTAACGTTGGCGGTGCAGTTAAACTTAGTGATGCTGGATGTAGGAATTTTCAATCCACCGTGTCAACATACATACAAAAGCAAACTAATTATACGGGTTTGAAGCCTGGTAATACGAACTTTAATCCTTTGCTATGGGGTAATGAATGTGAGTATTGTTTATACCACTGGAAGATCGCCTACAGAAGCACATAAGAAAGTTAAACACTCTGATTTAACAATTACCGCATATATTACTACACTACACAATCGCGAACGTAAGTATTAGTCTAGGGCCAATTATTCTTGCCTATTTGTAAGACAAAGAAGCAGTGTTGAGTATGGCAAACAAGCTGGTGGAAAAATTACAGTGGATACAGAGCTATCTCTTTTCATGAAAACAATTGAGGACGCTTTAGCGAAGAAACGGATATTTTAAGAACCTCGACCAATGGGCCAATGATGTAATCAAGAATCAGAGATAAACTCATGTTCTCTCTTTTAGATAGGCGAAAAGATATGACCCTCTTTATCGCAGGAGACAAAATGCACAAGGATCCAATGTCACATTCGAGTATGAATTAGACAAATTTTCTTTACACACAAACTGTTGTTTATCACTATGCATAGGTGCAACCCTCTTTGCCATTCAAATAATTCTGTATTATCTAATAGTTTTAAATCAGTTCACTTTCACCAATATACATATATATTAATCTCTATGGTTTGAAATACTATTACATCCTATGTATTATGTACACATCTTCTTTATCAATCTTGCACTATTACATTTATGACAGCTTAAAACCTCACATTACATTGTATGGGGTGGTGGTGAACTGATTTTTGTCCAGGAAAAAGGCAATTTTATTCATTAACCTCCAGAACATTTAATGTTTTTAGCGAATCTAGAAATACACAATTTATCAACACAACTGAGATAAATAATGTTTTCTCAAGGTATCTAAGAGTAAGAGATTTAATTGCATTCAACTTTAAAAGCCATAATGAAACAATTTAAATGGTTTGTCACAACCATCCCAAAATGAATAGAATATTACAAAATCAAGTAATTGCTGGTAAATCATATATTCAAAATCTTGTAACTCTAGGTTTTAAATTCAAATGCATTATATGAAATGAATCAATCTTTTGCAGTTTTGCTATCTCGTAAGCCACCACAATCTTCAATGTTATGTCCCTCTAAGTTCTTCAAGCATTCCCTGATTTATCGCCTATCAGTGAAAACCAGTTCATTGATAATATAAAATCATGTATGAAAAAAAAAAAAACGCCAAAATGTAGACACTTGTGTTCTAGTTAATATATAATATATTCTCTTGAATAAAAATACATTTAGAACTCAGTCTTTGAATCACATGATTTCACCTTTCAAAACGAAAACCTGCTTATGTACTATTCATGTACTATTCATGTACATGCACAATTGAACTTGTGAACTTGTTGTACAGAGCTTAGAGCCTTGCGTCCTAAGATTAGTTTTGTATATAAACAATAATAAATTGACCATAAATGTTCTTGATGAAAACACTCCCAGCCGATGTTGATGCTATAAACGTTACATGCCTTCAATTAAATAATGCTTTATTTTAGGGGGTTCTTTCGAATACTTCAGCACATTTAAATCACATCACTGACATGGAAAGATCTCATGGCAGGACACCTATTTTTGGTTGCGAGTTCGGAACAATAACTACTAAGTCATCGCTTGATCTGCCTCCAACACTCCGACATCAATCTAGTGAGTCGGGCCTACATGCCTCGGGAGGAATGAACAAGGAAAACACTTATAATCAGATTTATCATTCCATTAAAGAGGAGATACTCTTTTGGGTTTTATATAGTGAAAAAATAGGTACCATCAAGATAAAGTAGCCGAACTTGTGCCCAACGCCTTTTGTCGCTTTATGGAGAACACAAGCAAATGCCAAAATAACAAATTAAGCAAACTTGTTTTTATTTAACTGCGATAATAATAGCAATAATAATAATAATAATAATAATACCTGTAACAACAGTTGCATTGGTTGGATGTATGAAATTATTTGATGTTATAGACACTTACAAGAAAACAAACAAAAAGATGATAATCCAAATGAAATGCAGTTTCTAAAGTCACAATTTTAGATTATGCTGAATTGTTGGCTGTTTGCCTTTTTATAGGCCATTCTGAAAAAAACCTAAATCATTGATCATTTATACACCTGGTGATCTTGACTGAACTCAAAGTGAAACAATTCGCCTCGAATAAGGATTTTGTTCTGCTTCAGTCAAGGCAAATAATAAACATTACTACAATTGCTTTAGAAAATTATGCAAAGGACACAATCAAACACAAATGAAGGATATTCAAGCACTTTCTACGTAGCATGAACTGTCAAGCACTTTCATTTTTTGCGTATTTAAATTTATAATTTAAGCACGTTTAAAATTTCATTGACTACAAAGATAGTAATATCCATAACAATGTATCAATATGATGGCGTTAGTGATCATTAATGTGTTTATACGCTATCAAACCAACTTAGTATGTATAGTCCGCTTGTTTGTTACATGGAAACAATGGTGTTGTTCGAAACCCTTAGTATCTGTCAATAGTCACTGACCTAAATGTCAGACAAGTGAGCGTTTATCTATATATGAAACAAGTTAGTGTAGTCTTGAGTCAACACCATCGTTGACTTAATAACCGTTCTTTTTCAATCATTTACATATAACTGGTAAGTTATATTTTAATCGTTTATGTTATAACTTTAATCTGCGATATCCAATCAGCTAAAAATCTATATTGCATCTTATATCGAATTACATTTCCGTCTGTCTTTTGGTGTCTGTCAGTCAATCTGTCAATGAATCAAGTAAAATTAAAAAGTATATTATATCGGCAGTATGAATGTAGCAATTTTTGCGAGATGGTCTTCTTCTTTAAATTGGAACCGTGATTTTGTGGAACCAATGAAATGTCTCCAACAAAAGGTAATTTAAGAATGTTGTGCTCCAAATGGTTCCCCAACCCAGATATGCAACGTGATATAGTTGAAGAACCGATCATGAAAGTCTGCACAAAATGTATTTGCAATTTCTCTACCAACATATTTGGAATCAAGAGCTTGGTGGAATAGGTTCCTTGATCCCATTGTATTTTTACCAAAAGCTCGTAATTGTAAAATAATTAATTCGAACAAAATCCAATATATTCCTTTCATATTTGTTCGACATACGAGCATGCACAATGTTTGGTCTGATTTGACTCCGATGCTACAGCCAAACAGCATAAAGCTCCTTGTTGATTTGTATTGCAGTTTTCGCTGTTACAAAAATGATACACCAGCTGCAGTAGATGATCCATGATCAAAAACAAAAGACCACAAAATGAGGTAATGTTTACCGAAATGAAGTGTCAGTAATATCACTATACGAATTTATCATATATCAGATTTTGTTACAGGAAAAAAGTACGATTAAAGTGAATTATATTTTTTGTCATAAAAGGTTTTAACGGAAAACTAATGTATTATTATAAACAACTAATTATACGAAGCTCATTTAATATCATAAATTTATTGTTACCGTTACGTCGCATCTATCAGTCTGTCTGTCTCTCTCTCTCTGTATATCTATCTATCTATCTATCTATCTATCTATCTATCTATCTATCTATATATATATATATATATATATATATATATATATATATATATATATATACATATATATATATATATATATATATATAGAGAGAGAGAGAGAGAGAGAGAGAGGGAGGGAGAGAGAGAGAGAGAGAGATAAAATACAAATCATTTGGCGAATAACAATCCTTTCAAATGCATTGGATTAAGCAAGGGATCACGTGTGTCAAACACGTCCGCCCGATATGAATATTCGGCCAACGATGAAAAAATTCCCATAAATGCAATTACAAACACCACGCGTAGGTTATTTTTCCCTCAGAAGGCTCGAAGTGACATATGAAAATTTTTGCGAGTGAATCCCATAGGACAGTATGACTTAAAATATTTATAAATCTGTTTTAAAGGTAGAATAATATAAAATATCTGTCCTAAAAGGTAATTTTCCATCATTCACATAACGTTTAGAAGGTCCGGGAGAGATCCTCGAAAAGCACTCGTTTGCTCTATTGTAAATTGGCTTTTCTGATTTTAAATTACTCGGACAAATGTCCATTGGAAGCATCAATTACGTGGCTTAATACATGTTAATTTTGCCACTCACAGAATTTCCAATGTAACTTGTTGCGTATGTGGATTATTTTTTGGTTGGTTATTATCCTGCATGAAGAGCTTTGAAGATCCATTGACTGCAATATCAATAAAATAAACTAAAGAAAACTAAAACTTGAGTAACATACTTGGCCATTAATACACATCGGCTGATAAAGTCACTCCTTACGTACGGTCATTACAGTGGGTTGATAAGTCATCTACATCATTGTTTTAAATAACTAACAAAACAATGAAAGTCGCGTGAAGGCAGAATTTTAAACAATGAAAATCGCGTGAAGGTATTCTTTTTGCTTGTACATAACTAAAGTGTAGCTGCAAAAGTGTCTTTAGCGAAGCTTGCTCTTTCGGCACATACGTATACAAATAAAACTAGGATTTATTAAACAACAGTGCGGACACAACCAAAGGATTCGGGCTAAGGAATCCGATTAACTTGCGATTGAGGGATCGTGTGATTGTTAAATGATTGGAATATATTAATATAGGCTGTACATTAAAATTCAAAGTTGCTATTGTAAGCTTCTTCACTGCGAAATGGAAGGTTTACAACATGAAAATAATTTAGCAGAAAAAAGCGTGCATTTATCGAGCCTAATATCATGGGCAAATATTTGCTGCACCCCTGATGGATAAACAGTTTATATTATTTATCATGATGATACTGCAAAATGTGTCGATCTCAGACTAACTACTGGCGAGTTTTCGGGAAATAAATTAGGAATTCCATTCTCAATGTTGATGCTAAACAAACAACTTCCCCTCACCAGATTTTATGACAGCTCCGACCGTTTCGATTCCTTATCAATACATTATACAGACTCCAGAAACAAATTATCATAACCTTGTTTGTCTCCTGTATCTTCAAGGCAAGAATTTGCCTTTCCAATATTCAAACTTTAAAAACGATTAATTGACTTTCTTTTGCTCCAAGTAGTGGTGTCTATATCTAGAATGTGTTGCGTCAGTCCAGGTTTCTGATGACCATTATCCCTATATACCTTTAATTTAAGATCCCTACAATGTTGCTCAGGAGAGAAATTATATCTTTCAGAGAGGCGGTCTTGAAAGGTGCTTACGTTTAGGTCAAATAATTTTACATTCCTAAAGTCCATAGGTTCCGGTGGTTTGATGTAGTATTGGGATGGAGCAAATGGACTCACTTACTTTCTGATATCATGCATAAGAAGAACACCCTATTTTGTCATTATATGGACAGTACTATTCAGCAGCCTACATACATTTAGTAGTGTCTACATACAATCCAGTAGTAACCGGTGTGAATAGTATTGTCTAAACTCGCTAATAACGAATGTTTTCCTTATTTACACTTCTTGTCTTTCTCTTGCCCAGCCAAATGTGAAGGAAAAAAGCCTTCTCTAAAGCATTTGCAAAAATGTGACTCATCTACTCTGACAAAAAACAGTCAATGTATCCTTTTCATGTCTTACATGATTATGCTTTAAAATGTTAGTTTCTATCTCTTCTATCCCTTTTATTCCAGTATGCTTTCTGATTTACTTTGTCAAGGAAACTGGCACTAACCAATTGATTCCTATTACTGTTCTCATCCACATCATCCTTTTAGGATTATGGCCTAGTTCCTAATAGCAAGATTATGTCTCATATGAATAATGAACAAGATTTGCACTGCTCTTGTTGATTACGTTTTGAACGAGAAGACGAATTAACGAGGATGTTAGGAAAACGATATTTGATATATTCCCAGGAATAAACGTTCAAATCATTTTCAAATTTTCCTTTTAGTGCCGCTTTTAATACTCACAGACGATCTGTGTCAAAGTGTGATAAACATAAATATTTCAATTTACAACAAACATTTATGTATCTTGTAGAACATACGTGTTGGTTGCTGCTTGTAAATGTAGAGAGAACGTAAAGGACAATTTGTCAGGACCAAACTATCAAGTATCAACAAACTCAAACAGCTAAGTATAGTATGTTGAAGAAACCAAACGGAATTTCACTCTTTGAATTGATAGATCTTTTTGGCAGACCCAATTTCAAAGACAAAACAAACATCCGTCTCAACAGCTTATTATACACCGAGGAAAAGTTCGTTAGGAAATGACTGATATTTAGCACAGCATCTACTGGTCTAAGTAGCATGGAACAAAAGAGATATAATCTTTCAGGAATTTAAAATAATTTCAACTTAATAATGATAACATTCAGACGGTGTCCAATTGTATGATATTTATTCAAAATTCATAAATATTCTGGACAACAATTGAAATTGATTCAAAAGATCTGTTTGTATGTTTGTTTCGCTCCCGATATAATGTCGTTCTCACAATGAAATAATTATATATATCCATCCTTTATTCACCTTGCTTATATATTTATTGTTGACAAGATTTATGTGGCGCATATAATATATAAACATTAACATGTATAATCATTGCAGAAAATAAAACAATCCATATAATGACATCCAACGTAGTGTAATTTCAAACATACAAATTTCATTTTCAATCTTTACATTTTCGATAAAGTTCACTACAATTTGAATCGGAGAGAGACAGCTCTACTAATTAGGGTCTGTGGTTTCTGCAAAGTAAAGCAAACATTGACTTTATTAAACTATCGAAATAAATTTTATGCGTTGACTTGATGGGTTATGTTCTCTTAAAATTATTTATCAAAATATCTTCCATTACAGTGGAAATGAAACTTTGACGATTTGAAAGATGAATACCATTATAATATAACTTGATACGCGTGTCCCCAAGCAAACACATGTAATGTAAAGATTGTATTTACTATCAAATTTAAGCGATCTGTAAATAGACAGCTGCTAATTATTATTATACCCGGACAACATGAAGCAATTATGTCTACGCATTGGGAATCAGAACTACTAGGACCGTGCTTACAAAGGTTCCGGCATCGAATTGATCATAAACATTTTTAACTAATTATTACTTTAGGATAACTCGATATGTTTACATGAAAATCTTGTTTACGGCAGACAAAATATAATATAGTATAATATAATATAATATAACATAAAATAATATAATATAATATAATATAATATAATATAATATAATATAATATAATGTAATATAATATAACATAAAATAATATAATATAATATAGTAGTATAATATTATTTAATACCTGTTTGTATAGTGGACACCTCATCCTCTTGGCAATTTGGACTTTCATTATCAGGATGAGGATAGTCGACTTCTATAGTAAGATTACTAAATAGACACCAAGCACGACGAGTACACTGAAACAAGAGATATATTCAGTTTTTCATTTCAGTCACTATGGAAGAAAGAATGAGTCAAACAGGCGAGGGTTGGAAAAAAGTAATATATTTGGAATGTGGGTCGGATTTGACTTGTCTAGTAAGAGACATTTGAGCTAAAATAATTCATAGAAATGTTGCTAACCTGAGCACAGGTTCTGCTGCAAAAGTGATAGTAAATCTACGATTTGCAGAAAATCGATGTATTATATAGGTCGCATTACACTATAATTCATTTCCTTTAGCATTTACTTCGTCCTTCTATAACCCCAGCGCATTAGATAGAGAATCAAATTGATAAACGTTATGTCAATTACGTTAAGTACTGACATTTAAACAGCGTCATTACTGCCATTTGACATTGTGCACTGTCTTCAAGAATTTGTCGTTAAACCAAATGATCAGATTTGTAAATGGAAGTGACTTTATTCCAGTCTGTATATATAAGCGTTAAAGAAAGTGACGACGATTTATCAGATATTTTATTGTTGTTTTCGTTTTCCATGTATGTATTAACCGTCGATATATATTATTGATCATCGTTTGTCAGAATTAGACGTAACGTTTATGAGCAATACAATAATCTATTCGACAACTACATTAACACTGCGAGGAAAACAATTGTATATCTTAAAATGACAAGGAACTAAATATGACAATGATTTGTCAGTAATTATTATACTTTGATGCTCTCTTGTGCCTGTATTGTACATCTTGTTGCAAAACTAAAGTAAAATGTGTTGTTACTCACAACTGCTTCTCCATCGGTTGATTCCTCTGAACAATAGCAACCATTACAGTAAATATCTTCTACGTTCTCTCCCCGGGTCAGCATTTTGTCAAATACCAGGCATCCTGTAACATAAACGATGATAATGATGATGGTGATGAGAGTTGTTGAGCTTGCGATAACTTGATAGTGACAGTGATTGTTGTGTAGCTATCATAATACTCATGTTCATCCTCATACTTATCATTTGGTTTGGACTAAATACTAAAAGTATAGTGCTAGTTTAGAAACACTAGATCGAGAAGCTGCTGCAAACGCAGAAACAGTTGTAGTGGCTTGTTTTCTAGTAGCAATATTAATGCTATCTTTATGTAATTAAAACAGAATAGAGGAAAGGTAGGGTTTTAAACAACTAGCAAACAAACGCATTTAAAATACCTGGTTTACACAAACATTCCTGGTCATTGGTACTGTTGCACCATTTGTTGTTGCTGTCAACACAAAATTGACCACATTCGCATCCGCTGAAGTAGAGGAAATGGTATATTAAACGTTGAATTATGCGATGAGTGTAAGCAATATGTCTGTCGGAAAAGGAAAAAATCTACATAGCAATATTCATTATACATTTTTATTTTTATCGATCTAATAATATATCAAGCTGATATATATATATATATATCTTTCCATCTTTATGTCCTTTTATAGTATGTATATATGCGTCATCAACCTATTTCTCTCTATTTACACATGCAGCCTCAATTTGTCATCCATCTTCCTTTATAGTGCAATATGTATCTCTCCATCAAACAGCAATAATCTCTCTCTTTCATAACTTTAGTATATTTGATTTATAAAATGACAGAAATGTATCTATATGTAAAGCCACTCTATTTAAAAAGGATGTAGAATAAGAACAACTTACCCTTGCGGACAAACTGATAGAACATCTTTTAGAACAAAGCCCAACGTGATCACCGTAATTAAACCGAAGAACTTCATTTTCTGAAAAACAGACAGTGAGCTCTGATGAACTTAATAAATCACACATTTTAAACATTGTCTCATTTATCCACATTAACATACGTACACACAGACAAAATAAATAAGGAGAATCAGAGAGAGAGAGAGAGAGAGAACGTTCGATGACGAGGAGAAAGGTACACTGACCTGTCTGCTTAATGATCAAAAGCGGTGGTGCTAACTGTCTGACAGTTTTCTTAGTTTATGCTCACAATCCTGGATGGACCCTTTATATGGAGAGCTGTTCAAGGTCATTGTATTCTTCTCTTTGTAAAGATCTTCTCTGTGCACTTTTCACCCTACTCTCCAATTGTCACGGCTGACCTTTTACACTGCCTCAGGGAATATTGTGAGGCTGGCGTTTGCACGTACATTAGTAGTCAACTGCCCATTTTGTCACTTTTAATATAAATCAGATGATTCGTTCAAACTAACAGGCACAGTGTCTATCAGGTGTTAAAAGATATTCTTCAGACATCATGCCCTGTTTTTGCTGTTCAAAATAAGAAAGCAAAACGCACAAAAAACGCAGAGAAGACAGTCACAATATTGAGTGTTGATGCTCTATGAATCTAAGCACATACTTTAGTAGATATTATGGGTAATAGAAATATAGACAGGCATATTTCAGACTGTTCTGAATATTCATTTTGGTTACATATAAACGAGGGAAAGAATATAATTTTGTAGAAAAATCGTGGCGTTGCTTTACAAATATTCAAAACAATTTGGCCTGATTCAGCTGAACACACAAATATCTAGAAATAACGGGTCTATGTTCGTTGGATTTTTCTTGCTTACGAGAGAGAGAGAGAGAGAGAGAGAGAGCGACAGACAGAGAAAGAAAGATAGATATAAAGACAGAGAGTAAGAGAAAAAGAGATATATAGAAGGAGAGCGAGAGAGAGAGAGAGTTAGAGTGATGTTGGAGGTTTAGAGGTAATTTTAATTCATGAAAGCACTGAATGCAAAAGCTTACCTACATGGGCGAACATTTGTAATGTTTCGGTAACACCTTTTTGTACCGTGTTCATCCATTCTTTTGTTTTCTTATGTGTTTTATTCTCGAATGTAACCACGTTAACTGCTACTCACAAGGCGTTTGTCAAAACGAGATTTTCCACTTTTCCATGAACTTCCTTGACTTTTTCATATTTGGGAGGTAGATTTGGAAAGGGGTAAAATGCTCACTTAAACATATATTCCTTAAGCCCTTGTCCATAGCAAGTCATTGAGATTCTGGAGGAGCACAAAACATGTACACATTTGTGTTACGTTTGTATTTGCAGAAAAAATGTTCCACGCCAGGAAAGCAGGGAAGAAATAAGTGTGTATATCATACTATTCTAGATAAGAGTTTATACAGGGATGTAATTTTCCGTGTTATATGTTTATATTTGAAGTCAGGGAAGCAATATTAAGAATGAGTGGCGACAAATTTATCACTTTTCATCAGAAAGCTAGGGTAGATTTGGCCAAGTAAGGAGATATTTATAGTTAATAACAGGGAATGTACGCTCAGAATGAAGCCAAGAGTCATAGGCAAGGACTTGTTCATTGTTTTAGAAACAAAGAAAAGACACCCAGTCTTTATTGCAGAAGAAAAATTGTACAACTATCTAATCTTAGATTAATGTGTTAATCAAACATACGTTTGATCACATTCAAAATATTATTTTTCCTTCTACAGAGCAGCGACCCTCTCCGTCCACCAACACTGCATTCCAATAATTATTTAGTGACCTATATTTGCAACGCTTTAAATTCCACTAGCATAATTAAATATTAATCTCTTTGGTTGTAAGTTCCGTGACATCTCTTCTATTTCCAAGATTATAAAACAGCACACAAAATTTCGTGGTGTCGTGTACACTGATTTGTTTCAGACAAGAGTTAACCTTTTCTTTTACTTCGAGATCATTTATATTTTAAATACCTAATAATAGGGGATCATAAAATCAAATCAGAGAAAGTCTGTGTTTTCTCAGGCAATCTATGAGCCTGAAATTGTATTGTTTTTAAACTTTAAAAGCCCTACTCAGACCCAAACCATTTACAAAATTAAAGGGTTGGTCGTAAAAATATCAAAGGTTAATAGAGGATAATAAAATCACTGAGTCATTTGTAAATTATATCTTCAAAATGCCCTAACTTTACTTTTGTCGCAATTAAAATTAAGTATAGCAATTAACACACACTATTTATCATATAAATTCTCTTAAATATCAAGACAAACATTACTCTTTAAACCATTGGGTTTTCAAATTAATAATATAAACTATCCTTTATGTAAAGATGCAAGTACAGATTTCAACCTGTGAACTTGTGCACTTGTTGCAATAAATTCATCACAGTGATTCCTAAAATAAGTTGAGTAGATAAATGAACTTTCGCCTGACACGAACTGTTTATATGTCAATGTACGTTGCATCAAATGTAAAAGAAACACACCCAGTCAGTGTAGATGCCATTTACTTTCCAAATCTTCAATTAAGCAATGACTTACTTTAGCTTGGTTAATTTTGCCATAGGAGCACATTTAAATTATTTAATTCTACATAGAGTGATTGCATGGCAGGACATAGAGCCACATCTTTCTGGTCTAAAGTTCGGAGCGCTAACCATACTAATAACAACAGAAACAACTACACAGGTATATATATTTACACGTAAATGACTTTAGGGACACTAAAAAGAGAACACATGCATCAGAAAACATATGGAATACATTTCCAATGATCTGAATTAGTTATAGTTGTTTATAATTTCTTTAGATCATTCTGAAAACCTAAATTATTGAACAATTATACATCTGGTGATCTTGAATGTCAGTCATCGTGAAACACTTTGCTTCCATAAGGGATTGTTTCAGCTTCAATCAAGGCAAATAATCGTGATCACTACAATTGCTTTAGACACGTATCCCAATGACACGATCTTTTTCAGAAAATCAACTCCTCTCAAGCAACTGTCTATATAGCATTAACTGTCAAGTACTTTCAAGGCCGAAATCTTTTAATTTAAAATTCAAACACTTTTATATTTCTTAACGATTTGCTTGAGTCCTATAAACCTAGCTATACTGATTGGAATAGTAACATCGCAAGTATGTGATCACAGTAAAGTGGTTAGTAATCTATATTACGTTTGCGTGCTATCAACAACAAAATAAAATGTATAGACTGCTTGTTTGTTACAACGTAAACAATGGCGGTGTGCGAACCCTTCTGTATGGCGCAAAAGTAAGTGACCCGAATGTCAGACAATATACTAACTACTTATATGAAGCATTATAGTTTATTTTGTAGTCAATACCTTCACTGAATTAACTATTGTTCTATTTCAGTTATTTACCCATAAATGGTAATTGAGATTTTTTCTGCTAATGTTATCTAATCTAATCATCAAACACTGCTAATATTTTTATATTGCATGTTATATAAAACTGTATCTCTCTTGGTCTGTCTGACTGAGTCAATATATCAAATAAAATGAAAAGTATATTATTAAATCGGCAGAATGAGGACAAATGTTTGCGAAATGCTTTTCATTCTGAAATAGATCCAATAATTTCTATGAAGCAACTCAAATCTATCAATGTAAATAGGCGTGTACTTGGAATATGTATAGGTGATTTCTTATATATTTCGATCAAGGCCCTTAACACAAAGATAGACGAAGATAGTGTTTTAACTTTTTTCGCTGCAAAATGGAACATTTTGCAACCTAAAAATACCTTAGCAGAAAAACATATATCTCGGGGAAATATTTGCAGTACCAGTGCCGGACAGACAGTTTGTATTATTAATCATCTTGATACTACACAATGTGTCTATATCAAAATAACTAATCAGAAGACTTCGGGAAAAGAATTAAGAACTAATTCTCAATGTTGATGTTAAAACAAAGAACAACTTGCCCTCTCCCAATGTTTTAAATGAACCGACCATTTCGATTCAGTATTAGTAAATTGCACTGAATCGATAACAAATGATCGTAATATTGTTTGTCCCCTGTAATTGAATAGTAAGCCATTGTCTGCCAAAACGATCGATTGTCTTGGGTTTTATTTTTGCTCCAAGGAGTGGTGACCAGACCTGAAAGGTGTAACGTCTTGCCAGGTCTCTGCTGGCGGTCAACCCAGTTTACATTTCAGATTCCCACAGCGGTACATAGGAGCAGCATTATTATTTGCAAATAGTCAGCCTTGAAACAGATTTACACTTGGGCTGACGAACTTTCTTTACCTTTATAGCTTTATGTAGAGTTGGAGGGCGGCTATAGAGATCGAGAGAATGTAATCACCTACTTTTTAATATAATAAATCACAGGATGTAACTGTTTTGGCATTATGTGTAGATAGTCCGCATCATTTTAATATGTCGGGATATAGCCCTGTGGCAACCCTTATGCATAGTATAGCCAATATAAGTATTTTGAACAGATTAGATGATAATTATTTTCGGTTTCTTCCAAACGTATGCATATGTAACGTTGGCGGTGCAGTTAAACTTAGTGATGCTGGATGTAGGAATTTTCAATCCACCGTGTCAACATACATACAAAAGCAAACTAATTATACGGGTTTGAAGCCTGGTAATACGAACTTTAATCCTTTGCTATGGGGTAATGAATGTGAGTATTGTTTATACCACTGGAAGATCGCCTACAGAAGCACATAAGAAAGTTAAACACTCTGATTTAACAATTACCGCATATATTACTACACTACACAATCGCGAACGTAAGTATTAGTCTAGGGCCAATTATTCTTGCCTATTTGTAAGACAAAGAAGCAGTGTTGAGTATGGCAAACAAGCTGGTGGAAAAATTACAGTGGATACAGAGCTATCTCTTTTCATGAAAACAATTGAGGACGCTTTAGCGAAGAAACGGATATTTTAAGAATCTCGACCAATGGGCCAATGATGTAATCAAGAATCAGAGATAAACTCATGTTCTCTCTTTTAGATAGGCGAAAAGATATGACCCTCTTTATCGCAGGAGACAAAATGCACAAGGATCCAATGTCACATTCGAGTATGAATTAGACAAATTTTCTTTACACACAAACTGTTGTTTATCACTATGCATAGGTGCAACCCTCTTTGCCATTCAAATAATTCTGTATTATCTAATAGTTTTAAATCAGTTCACTTTCACCAATATACATATATATTAATCTCTATGGTTTGAAATACTATTACATCCTATGTATTATGTACACATCTTCTTTATCAGTCTTGCACTATTACATTTATGACAGCTTAAAACCTCACATTACATTGTGTGGGGTGGTGGTGAACTGATTTTTGTCCAGGAAAAAGGCAATTTTATTCATTAACCTCCAGAACATTTAATGTTTTTAGCGAATCTAGAAATACACAATTTATCAACACAACTGAGATAAATAATGTTTTCTCAAGGTATCTAAGAGTAAGAGATTTAATTGCATTCAACTTTAAAAGCCATAATGAAACAATTTAAATGGTTTGTCACAACCATCCCAAAATGAATAGAATATTACAAAATCAAGTAATTGCTGGTAAATCATATATTCAAAATCTTGTAACTCTAGGTTTTAAATTCAAATGCATTATATGAAATGAATCAATCTTTTGCAGTTTTGCTATCTCGTAAGCCACCACAATCTTCAATGTTATGTCCCTCTAAGTTCTTCAAGCATTCCCTGATTTATCGCCTATCAGTGAAAACCAGTTCATTGATAATATAAAATCATGTATGAAAAAAAAAAACGCCAAAATGTAGACACTTGTGTTCTAGTTAATATATAATATATTCTCTTGAATAAAAATACATTTAGAACTCAGTCTTTGAATCACATGATTTCACCTTTCAAAACGAAAACCTGCTTATGTACTATTCATGTATTATTCATGTACATGCACAATTGAACTTGTGAACTTGTTGTACAGAGCTTAGAGCCTTGCGTCCTAAGATTAGTTTTGTATATAAACAATAATAAATTGACCATAAATGTTCTTGATGAAAACACTCCCAGCCGATGTTGATGCTATAAACGTTACATGCCTTCAATTAAATAATGCTTTATTTTAGGGGGTTCTTTCGAATACTTCAGCACATTTAAATCACATCACTGACATGGAAAGATCTCATGGCAGGACACCTATTTTTGGTTGCGAGTTCGGAACAATAACTACTAAGTCATCGCTTGATCTGCCTCCAACACTCCGACATCAATCTAGTGAGTCGGGCCTACATGCCTCGGGAGGAATGAACAAGGAAAACACTTATAATCAGATTTATCATTCCATTAAAGAGGAGATACTCTTTTGGGTTTTATATAGTGAAAAAATAGGTACCATCAAGATAAAGTAGCCGAACTTGTGCCCAACGCCTTTTGTCGCTTTATGGAGAACACAAGCAAATGCCAAAATAACAAATTAAGCAAACTTGTTTTTATTTAACTGCGATAATAATAGCAATAATAATAATAATAATAATAATAATACCTCTAACAACAGTTGCATTGGTTGGATGTATGAAATTATTTGATGTTATAGACACTTACAAGAAAACAAACAAAAAGATGATAATCCAAATGAAATGCAGTTTCTAAAGTCACAATTTTAGATTATGCTGAATTGTTGGCTGTTTGCCTTTTTATAGGCCATTCTGAAAAAAACCTAAATCATTGATCATTTATACACCTGGTGATCTTGACTGAACTCAAAGTGAAACAATTCGCTTCGAATAAGGATTTTGTTCTGCTTCAGTCAAGGCAAATAATAAACATTACTACAATTGCTTTAGAAAATTATGCAAAGGACACAATCAAACACAAATGAAGGATATTCAAGCACTTTCTACGTAGTATGAACTGTCAAGCACTTTCATTTTCTGCGTATTTAAATTTATAATTTAAGCACGTTTAAAATTTTCATTAACTACAAAGATAGTAATATCCATAACAATGTATCAATATGATGGCGTTAGTGATCATTAATGTGTTTATACGCTATCAAACCAACTTAGTATGTATAGTCCGCTTGTTTGTTACATGGAAACAATGGTGTTGTTCGAAACCCTTAGTATCTGTCAATAGTCACTGACCTAAATGTCAGACAAGTGAGCGTTTATCTATATATGAAACAAGTTAGTGTAGTCTTGAGTCAACACCATCGTTGACTTAATAACCGTTCTTTTTCAATCATTTACATATAACTGGTAAGTTATATTTTAATCGTTTATGTTATAACTTTAATCTGCGATATCCAATCAGCTAAAAATCTATATTGCATCTTATATCGAATTACATTTCCGTCTGTCTTTTGGTGTCTGTCAGTCAATCTGTCAATGAATCAAGTAAAATTAAAAAGTATATTATATCGGCAGTATGAATGTAGCAATTTTTGCGAGATTGTCTTCTTCTTTAAATTGGAACCGTGATTTTGTGGAACCAATCAAATGTCTCAAACAAAAGGTAATTTAAGAATGTTGTGCTCCAAATGGTTCCCCAACCCAGATATGCAACGTGATATAGTTGAAGAACCGATCATGAAAGTCTGCACAAAATGTATTTGCAATTTCTCTACCAACATATTTGGAATCAAGAGCTTGGTGGAATAGGTTCCTTGATCCCATTGTATTTTTACCAAAAGCTCGTAATTGTAAAATAATTAATTCGAACAAAATCCAATATATTCCTTTCATATTTGTTCGACATACGAGCATGCACAATGTTTGGTCTGATTTGACTCCGATGCTACAGCCAAACAGCATAAAGCTCCTTGTTGATTTGTATTGCAGTTTTCGCTGTTACAAAAATGATACACCAGCTGCAGTAGATGATCCATGATCAAAAACAAAAGACCACAAAATGAGGTAATGTTTACCGAAATGAAGTGTCAGTAATATCACTATACGAATTTATCATATATCAGATTTTGTTACAGGAAAAAAGTACGATTAAAGTGAATTATATTTTTTGTCATAAAAGGTTTTAACGGAAAACTAATGTATTATTATAAACAACTAATTATACGAAGCTCATTTAATATCATAAATTTATTGTTACCGTTACGTCGCATCTATCAGTCTGTCTGTCTCTCTCTCTCTGTATATCTGTCTATCTATCTATCTATCTATATATATATATAGAGAGAGGGAGGGAGAGAGAGAGAGAGAGATAAAATACAAATCATTTGGCGAATAACAATCCTTTCAAATGCATTGGATTAAGCAAGGGATCACGTGTGTCAAACACGTCCGCCCGATATGAATATTCGGCCAACGATGAAAAAATTCCCATAAATGCAATTACAAACACCACGCGTAGGTTATTTTTCCCTCAGAAGGCTCGAAGTGACATATGAAAATTTTTGCGAGTGAATCCCATAGGACAGTATGACTTAAAATATTTATAAATCTGTTTTAAAGGTAGAATAATATAAAATATCTATCCTAAAAGGTAATTTTCCATCATTCACATAACGTTTAGAAGGTCCGGGAGAGATCCTCGAAAAGCACTCGTTTACTCTATTGTAAATTGGCTTTTCTGATTTTAAATTACTCGGACAAATGTCCATTGGAAGCATCAATTACGTGGCTTAATACATGTTAATTTTGCCACTCACAGAATTTCCAATGTAACTTGTTGCGTATGTGGATTATTTTTTGGTTGGTTATTATCCTGCATGAAGAGCTTTGAAGATCCATTGACTGCAATATCAATAAAATAAACTAAAGAAAACTAAAACTTGAGTAACATACTTGGCCATTAATACACATCGGCTGATAAAGTCACTCCTTACGTACGGTCGTTACAGTGGGTTGATAAGTCATCTACATCATTGTTTTAAATAACTAACAAAACAATGAAAGTCGCGTGAAGGCAGAATTTTAAACAATGAAAATCGCGTGAAGGTATTCTTTTTGCTTGTACATAACTAAAGTGTAGCTGCAAAAGTGTCTTTAGCGAAGCTTGCTCTTTCGGCACATACGTATACAAATAAAACTAGGATTTATTAAACAACAGTGCGGACACAACCAAAGGATTCGGGCTAAGGAATCCGATTAACTTGCGATTGAGGGATCGTGTGATTGTTAAATGATTGGAATATATTAATATAGGCTGTACATTAAAATTCAAAGTTGGTATTGTAAGCTTCTTCACTGCGAAATGGAAGGTTTACAACATGAAAATAATTTAGCAGAAAAAAGCGTGCATTTATCGAGCCTAATATCATGGGCAAATATTTGCTGCACCCCTGATGGATAAACAGTTTATATTATTTATCATGATGATACTGCAAAATGTGTCGATCTCAGACTAACTACTGGCGAGTTTTCGGGAAATAAATTAGGAATTCCATTCTCAATGTTGATGTTAAACAAACAACTTCCCCTCACCAGATTTTATGACAGCTCTGACCGTTTCGATTCCTTATCAATACATTATACAGACTCCACAAACAAATTATCATAACCTTGTTTGTCTCCTGTATCTTCAAGGCAAGAATTTGTCTTTCCAATATTCAAACTTTAAAAACGATTAATTGACTTTCTTTTGCTCCAAGTAGTGGTGTCTATATCTAGAATGTGTTGCGTCAGTCCAGGTTTCTGATGACCATTATCCCTATATACCTTTAATTTAAGATCCCTACAATGTTGCTCAGGAGAGAAATTATATCTTTCAGAGAGGCGGTCTTGAAAGGTGCTTACGTTTAGGTCAAATAATTTTACATTCCTAAAGTCCATAGGTTCCGGTGGTTTGATGTAGTATTGGGATGGAGCAAATGGACTCACTTACTTTCTGATATCATGCATAACAAGAACACCCTATTTTGTCATTATATGGACAGTACTATTCAGCAGCCTACATACATTTAGTAGTGTCTACATACAATCCAGTAGTAACCGGTGTGAATAGTATTGTGTAAACTCGCTAATAACGAATATTTTCCTTATTTACACTTCTTGTCTTTCTCTTGCCCAGCCAAATGTGAAGGAAAAAAGCCTTCTCTAAAACATTTGTAAAAATGTGACTCATCTACTCTGACAAAAAACAGTCAATGTATCCTTTCCATGTCTTACATGATTATGCTTTAAAATGTTAGTTTCTATCTCTTCTATCCCTTTTATTCCAGTATGCTTTCTGATTTACTTTGTCAAGGAAACTGGCACTAACCAATTGATTCCTATTACTGTTCTCATCCATATCATCCTTTTAGGATTATGGCCTAGTTCCTAATAGCAAGATTATGTCTCATATGAATAATGAACAAGATTTGCACTGCTCTTGTTGATTACGTTTTGAACGAGAAGACGAATTAACGAGGATGTTAGGAAAACGATATTTGATATATTCCCAGGAATAAACGTTCAAATCATTTTCAAATTTTCCTTTTAGTGCCGCTTTTAATACTCACTGACGATCTGTGTCAAAGTGTGATAAACATAAATATTTCAATTTACAACAAACATTTATGTATCTTGTAGAACATACGTGTTGGTTGCTGCTTGTAAATGTAGAGAGAACGTAAAGGACAATTTGTCAGGACCAAACTATCAAGTATCAACAAACTCAAACAGCTAAGTATAGTATGTTGAAGAAACCAAACGGAATTTCACTCTTTGAATTGATAGATCTTTTTGGCAGACCCAATTTCAAAGACAAAACAAACATCCGTCTCAACAGCTTATTATACACCGAGGAAAAGTTCGTTAGGAAATGACTGATATTTAGCACAGCATCTACTGGTCTAAGTAGCATGGAACAAAAGAGATATAATCTTTCAGGAATTTAAAATAATTTCAACTTAATAATGATAACATTCAGACGGTGTCCAATTGTATGATATTTATTCAAAATTCATAAATATTCTGGACAACAATTGAAATTGATTCAAAAGATCTGTTTGTATATTTGTTTCGCTCCCCATATAATGTCGTTCTCACAATGAAATAATTATATATATCCATCCTTTATTCACCTTGCTTATATATTTATTGTTGACAAGATTTATGTGGCGCATATAATATATAAACATTAACATGTATAATCATTGCAGAAAATAAAACAATCCATATAATGACATCCAACGTAGTGTAATTTCAAACATACAAATTTCATTTTCAATCTTTACATTTTCGATAAAGTTCACTACAATTTGAATCGGAGAGAGACAGCTCTACTAATTAGGGTCTGTGGTTTCTGCAAAGTAAAGCAAACATTGACTTTATTAAACTATCGAAATAAATTGTATGCGTTGACTTGATGGGTTATGTTCTCTTAAAATTATTTATCAAAATATCTTCCATTACAGTGGAAATGAAACTTTGACGATTTGAAAGATGAATACCATTATAATATAACTTGATACGCGTGTCCCCAAGCAAACACATGCAATGTAAAGATTGTATTTACTATCAAATTTAAGCGATCTGTAAATAGACAGCTGCTAATTATTATTATACCCGGACAACATGAAGCAATTATGTCTACGCATTGGGAATCAGAACTACTAGGACCGTGCTTACAAAGGTTCCGGCATCGAATTGATCATAAACATTTTTAACTAATTATTACTTTAGGATAACTCGATATGTTTACATGAAAATCTTGTTTACGGCAGACAAAATATAATATAGTATAATATAATATAATATAACATAATATAATATAATATAATATAATATAATATAATATAATATAATATAATATAATATAATATAATGTAATATAATATAACATAAAATAATATAATATAATATAGTAGTATAATATTATTTAATACCTGTTTGTATAGTGGACACCTCATCCTCTTGGCAATTTGGACTTTCATTATCAGGATGAGGATAGTCGACTTCTATAGTAAGATTACTAAATAGACACCAAGCACGACGAGTACACTGAAACAAGAGATATATTCAGTTTTTCATTTCAGTCACTATGGAAGAAAGAATGAGTCAAACAGGCGAGGGTTGGAAAAAAGTAATATATTTGGAATGTGGGTCGGATTTGACTTGTCTAGTAAGAGACATTTGAGCTAAAATAATTCATAGAAATGTTGCTAACCTGAGCACAGGTTCTGCTGCAAAAGTGATAGTAAATCTACGATTTGCAGAAAATCGATGTATTATATAGGTCGCATTACACTATAATTCATTTCCTTTAGCATTTACTTCGTCCTTCTATAACCCCAGCGCATTAGATAGAGAATCAAATTGATAAACGTTATGTCAATTACGTTAAGTACTGACATTTAAACAGCGTCATTACTGCCATTTGACATTGTGCACTGTCTTCAAGAATTTGTCGTTAAACCAAATGATCAGATTTGTAAATGGAAGTGACTTTATTCCAGTCTGTATATATAAGCGTTAAAGAAAGTGACGACGATTTATCAGATATTTTATTGTTGTTTTCGTTTTCCATGTATGTATTAACCGTCGATATATATTATTGATCATCGTTTGTCAGAATTAGACGTAACGTTTATGAGCAATACAATAATCTATTCGACAACTACATTAACACTGCGAGGAAAACAATTGTATATCTTAAAATGACAAGGAACTAAATATGACAATGATTTGTCAGTAATTATTATACTTTGATGCTCTCTTGTGCCTGTATTGTACATCTTGTTGCAAAACTAAAGTAAAATGTGTTGTTACTCACAACTGCTTCTCCATCGGTTGATTCCTCTGAACAATAGCAACCATTACAGTAAATATCTTCTACGTTCTCTCCCCGGGTCAGCATTTTGTCAAATACCAGGCATCCTGTAACATAAACGATGATAATGATGATGGTGATGAGAGTTGTTGAGCTTGCGATAACTTGATAGTGACAGTGATTGTTGTGTAGCTATCATAATACTCATGTTCATCCTCATACTTATCATTTGGTTTGGACTATATACTAAAAGTATAGTGCTAGTTTAGAAACACTAGATCGAGAAGCTGCTGCAAACGCAGAAACAGTTGTAGTGGCTTGTCTTCTAGTAGCAATATTAATGCTATCTTTATGTAATTAAAACAGAATAGAGGAAAGGTAGGGTTTTAAACAACTAGCAAACAAACGCATTTAAAATACCTGGTTTACACAAACATTCCTGGTCATTGGTACTGTTGCACCATTTGTTGTTGCTGTCAACACAAAATTGACCACATTCGCATCCGCTGAAGTAGAGGAAATGGTATATTAAACGTTGAATTATGCGATGAGTGTAAACAATATGTCTGTCGGAAAAGGAAAAAATCTACATAGCAATATTCATTATACATTTTTATTTTTATCGATCTAATAATATATCAAGCTGATATATATATATATATATATATATATATATATATATATATATATATATATATATATATATATATATATATATATCTTTCCATCTTTATGTCCTTTTATAGTATGTATATATGCGTCCTCAACCTATTTCTCTCTATTTACACATGCAGCCTCAATTTGTCATCCATCTTCCTTTATAGTGCAATATGTATCTCTCCATCAAACAGCAATAATCTCTCTCTTTCATAACTTTAGTATATTTGATTTATAAAATGACAGAAATGTATCTATATGTAAAGCCACTCTATTTAAAAAGGATGTAGAATAAGAACAACTTACCCTTGCGGACAAACTGATAGAACATCTTTTAGAACAAAGCCCAACGTGATCACCGTAATTAAACCGAAGAACTTCATTTTCTGAAAAACAGACAGTGAGCTCTGATGAACTTAATAAATCACACATTTTAAAACATTGTCTCATTTATCCACATTAACATACGTACACACAGACAAAATAAATAAGGAGAATCAGAGAGAGAGAGAGAGAGAACGTTCGATGACGAGGAGAAAGGTACACTGACCTGTCTGCTTAATGATCAAAAGCGGTGGTGCTAACTGTCTGACAGTTTTCTTAGTTTATGCTCACAATCCTGGATGGACCCTTTATATGGAGAGCTGTTCAAGGTCATTGTATTCTTCTTTTTGTAAAGATCTTCTCTGTGCACTTTTCACCCTACTCTCCAATTGTCACGGCTGACCTTTTACACTGCCTCAGGGAATATTGTGAGGCTGGCGTTTGCACGTACATTAGTAGTCAACTGCCCATTTTGTCACTTTTAATATAAATCAGATGATTCGTTCAAACTAACAGGCACAGTGTCTATCAGGCGTTAAAAGATATTCTTCAGACATCATGCCCTGTTTTTGCTGTTCAAAATAAGAAAGCAAAACGCACAAAAAACGCAGAGAAGACAGTCACAATATTGAGTGTTGATGCTCTATGAATCTAAGCACATACTTTAGTAGATATTATGGGTGATAGAAAATAGACAGGCATATTTCAGACTGCTCTGAATATTCATTTTGGTTACATATAAACGAGGGAAAGAATATAATTTTGTAGAAAAATCGTGGCGTTGCTTTACAAATATTCAAAACAATTTGGCCTGATTCAGCTGAACACACAAATATCTAGAAATAACGGGTCTATGTTCGTTGGATTTTTCTTTCTTACGAGAGAGAGAGAGAGAGAGAGAGAGAGAGAGAGAGAGCGACAGACAGAGAAAGAAAGATAGATATAAAGACAGAGAGTAAGAGAAAAAGAGATATATAGAAGGAGAGCGAGAGAGAGAGAGTTAGAGTGATGTTGGAGGTTTAGAGGTAATTTTAATTCATGAAAGCACTGAATACAAAAGCTTACCTACATGGGCGAACATTTGTAATGTTTCGGTAACACCTTTTTGTACCGTGTTCATCCATTCTTTTGTTTTCTTATGTGTCTTATTCTCGAATGTAACCACGTTAACTGCTACTCACAAGGCGTTTGTCAAAACGAGATTTTCCACTTTTCCATGAACTTCCTTGACTTTTTCATATTTGGGAGGTAGATTTGGAAAGGGGTAAAATGCTCACTTAAACATATATTCCTTAAGCCCTTGTCCATAGCAAGTCATTGAGATTCTGGAGGAGCACAAAACATGTACACATTTGTGTTACGTTTGTATTTGCAGAAAAAATGTTCCACGCCAGGAAAGCAGGGAAGAAATAAGTGTGTATATCATACTATTCTAGATAAGAGTTTATACAGGGATGTAATTTTCCGTGTTATATGTTTATATTTGAAGTCAGGGAAGCAATATTAAGAATGAGTGGCGACAAATTTATCACTTTTCATCAGAAAGCTAGGGTAGATTTGGCCAAGTAAGGAGATATTTATAGTTAATAACAGGGAATGTACGCTCAGAAAGCAGCAGGGGAGGGGGGGGGGCGAATCGGACAACTTTTTCGACAAAATTTGATTAAGGTTTTAAAACGACAAATAGAGCCTTCCTTCGAAATCTCACTTTTCAAACAAAAAAAAGTAAAGTCTCCGTTTGGCAAATGGAGCCTTAGTGTTTTTTGCTCGAAAACGCTATATTTCGCGACAACATCCCGTTGGTGTTTTCCCGTGGTAATCATCGGGCGTCCCGCGTCGATATCATTTCCCCCCCTGCTGCTAAGTAGTTATTTACAACTAACCGAATATTTGGTCAAGTCCGATACGATATCGTGAGCAGGGGGGGGGGGGGCGAATCGGACATTTTGTCCAATCGTTATTTTGCTTAATTATTACTTTCTGCACTCAACGATCTAGTGTCGTCAGCGCCTGGTAAAAAAAAAACGACGACGTCGTTGGGGATCGTCCAATCGTCATTTGGTTTAATTAACACCTTCTGCGCGCCGATCCCCAGCGTCGTCAGCGTCCGGTAAGCACATCGACGACCGCGTCGATGTCATTTCCCCCCCTGCTGCTTACAATGATCTTACAAACAGAGTGATCACTAACTCCTCCTCCTGTAGATCAATTAGGTTATTTGACTGATCGGTGAGTCTAAAATTAATTCTCGTTAAAAACCGATCATGGCATCGCATATAGACCGGATTAATCGGACTCTCAACGATTAAAAATCCCGGAGGGGCTGTTGGTGAAAATGAATAAAGGATATATCCCTGTTGAGCTTGATTTGATTGATTGGTATCTACCTGGTAACTCCCTTCGATAACATCACACACTAGATTGATTGCTATCACCGATGCGATATTTACTTTGTACGGGGCAATATGCCTACCATCATCCCCGTTATCGTGTCTGAGGATATGAGTTGATGGACTGAGAAAATCATTAAGAGACTTCCTTAGTTCTGGCGCGTTGTATCCTGGAAACCTAAAATTGGGTAAATTGGCTTCTATAATATTATTCTGGGTTAGAAATTTTTGTTTATTATCATCGCTGCTATCGGATATTGTTTTAACGATTCGTTCATTGATATATTCCATGTCTGATATAAGTTGATTTAACACCTCAACGTGTTTTCGTGCTTTTGTTTTCCGTAGCTGTTCTAGTTGTGATTGGCAAATATAATTAATCTCGATAAAAAAATTATTGATATCATTTAAACTAACTGACCTCGCCGGACGATTCAGGAGTTTCCTTATGCGGAAATATCCATTGCATGGTATTCCTGTTTTGAAATATAAACCTACTGGGTAATAACGCGTTTTTCATAATAGACAAATCAATTTGATAACTGGGATTAATCTCATGATACGATCGCGTATTCGTGTGCAAGTCCGCGGGGATTTCATGAGGTGAATTCTTAGGCCAACCTAGTATGGTTCTTATTGAACTGTTATATATATCAACCATATACCCCGGTGTGCTTATTTCAATCGTCGACGATAACGTCGGTTCATGAACCGTAATAGCGATTTTTGATTCTTTTCCTGTGATCGATTTTATTCTGCGTTGAAATTCTTTATTGATTTGTTCTATTTGGTATGACCCAGTTGGTATTGTAACCTCCTCCCAGTCTGGCATTCCATCGGGTTTATTTGTCCGTGCAAAAACCAGCGAGTTATTAGGTTGTTGTCCGTTAAGTGCGTCCGCTCGGATATTAGGCCAACTGTGATATACTCGCAATTTTGCCAGCGCTATTTCCTTCACTGGAACCGGCGATGGGAAGTTCACACTGAATTCGGGTTTCGTTGACGTTATCGATATCATACTTGTTTGTACCGGAGTGGTGTTCTCCGCGATCCGCTGAAGTAATTGAAACCCTTCGGGGTTCAGCGACATTATTATTATTCGTTGTCTTTAGTGTTTAATTTCAACAACCAGGTGGTTCCGGCTTCCAGTTGAAAATCCTCGATTTTTGACATCGCGGAGCTATACAACTGGACCATCGTGGAGAATTCAACATTGGATACGAACAAATTATCAATCGATAACGAGATCAACCCGGATAATTTCGAGTACGCGTCGGATACTATTTGATGTTTTACTGTATACTCGTTGAGTTTTTTCTGAAAACACGATGATATCTTCCTAGTGATTGCGTTGGCGACTCCAGCAACTGTTGTCATCGCGGAGACGGCGATTGGAACAGCGATCGGGGCTATCGTGGTCACCGTGGATAAAACGACGCCGGTACCGGCCACTATACCCGACACCGAGTACACGACCGCGTCGATGGCGGTTATTTTTCGGCGGTATTTTTTTATTTTTGCACGGTATTGTTCGGAAAGCGTTTTCAAGTTCGCGGAAAATTCTTTTGCGGTATCGAATCGATATTGATGTGACGTCGGTGATACCTCTGATTCAATTTCCTTGGTGGTCATTTTTATTTTAAAAGAGCTAGTGTTTTTAATTACTTAGATTCGCTACAAATTCCACATACCATGTAATGTTTGCCCCGGCTAGATTTCTATCAACGGCATAAATTGTAAACTTTTCAGTTGCGTTCTTGTCTATAATTGTTGATATTGTATTGTTAAACCCGGATGAACTCGACGATAATATATTAAACTGCATCATTGAAACCAGTGTCAATCGATAAATGCCCTTAACAGTTGCGGTGATATTTACTGTATTCTGTGTAGGAGTCCAATCGAATGATCCATGCCGAATTGTGTATACTGTGTTGATGATGTTCTCATGAGGGGTTTTTATTTTTTCGAGTTGCTCTGCCATTCTCGGTAGTCTGTCTTTAATCGCTTCAACATCAGTTATAACTATTCCTACTCCCCGCCAACTCGCGTCTATATTATTCTTGTTCGCTGCAACATTAGTTTTGATTGTTTCTATTTCCCGTGTATTCTCGGTCATACTTTTTTTGTTCGCTGCAACATCAAGTTTGATTGTTTCTATTTCATATGTATGCACGTCTATACCTTTTTTATTCGCTGCAACATCAGTTTTAATTAATCCTATTCCCCGCCAATACGCGTCTACATTTTTTTTGTTCGCTTCAATATCAGTTTTGATTGTTCCTATTTCCTGTGTATGCGCGTCCGCACTCTTTTTGTTCGCTTCAATATCAGTTTTGATTGTTCCTATTTCCTGTGTATGCGCGTCCATATTATTTATGATCGTTGTAACATCAGTTTTGATTGTTTCTGTTTTCCGTCCATGCGAGTCTACATTATTTATGATCGTTGCAACATTAGCGCCGATTATTTCTATTTCCCGTTCATGCGCGTCTACACTCCTTTTGTTTGTTGCAACATCAGTTTTGATTGTTTTTATTTCCTGTCCATACGCAGTGATATCATTTATAGTTATTGTAATCTCATCCGGCTTGGTATTTTTTTTACCAAAGAATTTATCAAAGTTGTCATCGATCCTGTTAACATTTTTTCGCAACGGGGGTAAATTGGCCGACAGCGCCATAAGCTCCGAAATAGCATTTTTTATTATTACAAAATTCGGTTCGGTTGCCGTCGTGGGTCCCCGAAAAAAACTATCGACAATGTGTTGCACATCGGCGAAATGCGTTAGCATCGCCTTGAAATGAATTTCCTGCAAGTTAAATTCACCACTTAAACCTTTTAACGAATTCGACATGGTTATATAATTGTCGCCAAGTGTACTTATTTTTCCATTTATCGTCAAGATGGATTCACCCGGTTTGAGTCGTCCGTCGCTGGTATACAACGCGATAGTGTCTTCGGCGGCATCACGCTGTCGTATTAAAACGTCATCCAGCGACACATTACTGGATTTCAATTTACCCTGGCGGTCTTGAAATACAACTATTTCGCCCGGGTCAACACTGGTTAAATTCAACGTATCAGCGATTTCATCCTCAATTAGTTTTTTTATGTCGGCGGCGGCCGTTTCCGTGGATTCTTTCAGCGCCGAAACCGGTCGTCCCCAAATATCAATCATCGTTATTGTAAAAAAAACCAGCGTTTCTAATTAACCCGCCGGGCCTCTACGACCCCACTAGTGTATTCGTTTACAACCACATGAGGTGGTTTCCGCGATGATGAAATCGCCGCGAGTACGTTCAATACCTCGCGGCCACATATCGGTGGGTCACTTAATTGCTGTGTTGGCAGCGTGGAATAAAAAACCCGGGCTGAACACGCCCGGGCTGAACACGCCCGGATATACCGCATGAACTCTTTCGGCGGGGCTAACCCGTATGAATCAAAATAGACGATCGCACGCGGATCAATCGCGTACGCAACCCAATGAGTTCCCGCTCCGGAGGACCCATCGAGGTTAATTATGCCGGTTTCAATATTCCTTGGTGCCGCCGGTAATTGATCCCTCATAAAAACACCTCTGAAGTTTTTTATCGCTAGCGCGTTTGCGGCGTCTATTAAATCAAAATTAGACATTGGAGTCATAGACTCTTGCGTTAATAAACGGTTCCCGGTAGTCTTAGACCCTTTCCCGAGTACCATGAATACGGGGTTCCCGGTAGTCTTAGACCCTTTCCGGCCACGGGTCGTTTTTTTTTGTAGCCTTTCCCGGTTGCCTTCTTCAATGCCATCCCCGCCGCGGTACCAACGGCTCCTAACGCCGCCGCCTTAGCCACTGCTGGTGCGGCCGCGGCAATCAATGCCGGAATCGCAGCTAACAGCGGAAATATCCCACCGGTCTTTTCCATGTTTTTAATTGCTGCGGCTGAAAAATCTATTTGAACTCCCTTTTTATTCTTCATCGCATCATTGAAATGTTTTATTTGACGCGCCGTCAACGATATCTTATGATTACCACCCGCCATCTGCGACGGCTTCAGCGTTATTGTGGTTCCGCATTGTTTAGCCGACTTTGATCGTAATTTCTTGACTTGACCATCAGTCAACTCTACACTGACGACACTATACGACATTTTATTGTAAACGCGTTTTGTGCTTTCAATTACATGTTTTCCACTGGCGCATCAACGATTCTCATTCGTCCACCAACGCCTTCTAGCAGCATTGATTTATCGCTGAGAATGACAGCAACCGCTCTATAATTGGCACCAGCCGGGGCTATACGAGCTCGGAAGTGTATATCAACGACGGATTGTCTCGTTAAATCAAGATGTTCCAACGAAAAGTAATAAATCGGATACAGGTTTTTAAAATCAAGTTGTGATATTTGCAAACCAGTGTCGACGTTTTGATCACGGCCCATATACGACAGCAATCGATGGTACACACGTGCGATATGGTTGTCGCCGTAATTAAGCTGTATATCCTCGGATGGTTCCTGTTGTCCGTTTATTCTCAGCGAAACATCCCTGACTCCTAATTGATCAAATATCATATGGCTGCGTTCTTGACTGCCCAATCGTTCCCTATTCTGTAGCGCTATGAATATATGACGCGGGGCTGAAACACCCTGTTTTGATGCCAGGTGCCATGTAAACGTATCGGCGACGTTATCCTCTTTAGCATCAGTTGTTACCGCTAGCCAACTCAACAACGATTTTCCTCCCTGTTCCATAAATGCTAACAATCGTGCTTCCGTGGTAACTGATGGAGTCAACACCGGCATCCACAATGCCATTTTAGTCAAAATGACTTTACCGGCAGCGACGCCAGCAGCATGCCATATTGCATTGTTATCATCACCCCTTCGAGTCAGCGCGATTGTATGCTTAGCCCCATAGATAACCTTCCTGACATTTCTGCAGAATCCAAATATGTGATGGAGTGGAATCGCGCATGAAAACTGTCGGCGTGGTCTTTGCAACATTCCTACTCGTGCTGCGAATCCCATATTGTAATTATCGTTAAGACTTTTTATAATATTGAAATTAGCGCCTGGTCTTGCTCTGCGGTCTGGGTTATTTGCTTCAGCCTGTGGGTCAGTTGCGGTATCTCTTTCCACCAGCACGTTGACGTACTGAAGATGATCAGCGTTATTAGTGGTGTCCTTTGCGAACATTATAGATGGGCCCGCCGATCTTGTATAATCATCCGAGTATCTCGCCAACCCAATTATCGTCGTTGCAACATCAACCTCGCGTTCTATTGATTCAATTTCTCGCCCGTCAATAAGATATCTGGCGCTCTCAAATAACGCCATGATACCGTTGTTGACGAAGCCAACTCGAACACGATGGTCATCTGCGTATGGTGCATTATCGGCGGCATTTGTCACGAGTTCTCCCTCGATTTCGATAAACGCTTCACACGGCAGAAAGTATTTACTGGTGTCTTGGACTTGAAGTTCAATTCGCGATCGTAGGTCAGGTTGCGCTGCATAATAAGAATAAAATTGATAATCACGGACAGAATCATCCCTGCGTACTGGGGCGTCCATATCAAACGCGGGATCAGCGGTACGCGCAAACATTCTATTATTTATCATGTTGATGTTTTCAATTGCGATTTTTTCGTCGTAGACCACTTCCCGCTATCGCGTTCATGAGCGCGTTGGTTGCCGCATCGGCGGATGGCGAAGTCGCCAACGACGGAGTCGTCTCCGCCAACGACTCTAATTTTTCTTCCACGGCGTTATTTATTACTTTACTGACATTTGCAGGCATCACTGTCGTTGATGGCATTACCGGTGGTTTCTGTTTTCTTTTTCTCACCAATGACATTAGTTTGTTCCGCGCGGCTGAAAGCGCCTTTCCGGCAACATCTCCAATGGCACTAATACCCTTATCACGAATAACATCAATAGCCTTCATTCCTAATTGTTTGGCTAACGGCGCTACTTTTGGAGCCATTCTTGTAAATAACCCCGCAATGGTGCTACCGAGACCATCTCCATAGTACGCGCGGTAAACAGGCAATCGCGAGTTTACCACGTAGACGAGTACTGGTTTATCATGGTTGTAGTGTATGATCATCCTTATTAAAAACACCAGTTTTCCAATTAATCATCCACGAGCTCGTCTATGAGCGTTCGATATGCATTAATGTCCATAATACCGCCTGCAAATAACCGCTTGCAAATATCAGCGGCCTCATTGATTATTTCCGTAGAGTTATTTCCGGCTCGTTTTCCTCCGATTAGTACTTCCAGCCGTGATATATCACTGAGAACACTATTAGGGCAGGTAACGCCGTAGGATTCTTTACCAACAGGGTATCCTTTTCCTTTTTTTGGTGTTCTACTCTTAACTTTCTCGAGGAATTTATCGTAATCGGAATCACCACGATGTGGTAATGCGTCTCTATGTTTACTCGCTAAATACACTATTCTTGCCCAGTTCTCCGTCGAGGTTATTTTTTTCTTGTAACCTTCATTGATATACTCATCTCGAATGCTCTTAGTTGATGTTGTAGCAACAAAATTAACTAATTCTTCATCGTCGTCGATGTCTCTAATTTGATCTATTGCGGACTTTTTAAGAACATTACGGGGTATATTTCCCTCTTTCTTTTTTTCTTTCGATGTTTCTTCGGGTGTTTCTTCGGGTATTTCTTCTTCTGGTTCTTTCGCAGTAGCACCTAATTCTTCCTCGTCGGCCATTGTAACATAAGGTTCTTGTGGTTCGGTTATAGCGAGTGGTGGTGGCCTCCGTGTTGTAGCAGCCGCTATTTTTGCAGGGAGTGTTTCTAAGGACCTTTTTGTTTGTTTTGTCTCTGCCGCTATCTTTTCAAGCGCACCAAGAACGGGTACAGTTGCCGCCGTAACATCCTTAGTCGCTTTAGTTACCGGGGCAAATAACTGTTCACTTCCAACAGCAAAATCAGTTTGCATTTGTTGTCGCGTTTGAAGTTTCTCTCTCACTCTGTCTCGTAACGGTATAAACTTTCTAAGCGTGGCTAGCCGCTCTCTGGCTAGCCGAGTAGTAAGTGATTCACCTACCATTATTGTAAATTGATCAGCAATTTTAAATAAAATTTTCCGCCGGGTCTTTCTATACATCACATATATATAATGTTACATTAGTATGCCGACTTCGTCACGCGACGTGGACACAGGTAACTTCAAGCTGGGGTTTCGTCTATGATCCTCCTAATGTTTTTAATCTTACTAGAGATCTCGCGGCGTTTTTCATAAAGCCGCCCGAGTTTTTTTCGTATTGTTTCAACGGCAGTGAATAACCCAATGAATACGCTTACGTCATTGCCATACAGGTTCTCATTAATTGTATGTTGTAATCGTTTTATAAAAGAATACTCGCGGGCTAGCGTAAAACGCCCTCGCTTCGATTGTTCGTTTATAGCCTCATAATCGGATAATATTTCCTCGCTGTTGAGCCTATCAGATAATACAATTCCTTGATTTTTTAATTTTGAAATCTCAGTTAATATATTATTGATGTCTTGGGAATCCATATTCTTATAAACATCTTATTTCTAATATCAAAAATTTTAATAAAATTATTGGGGTCATTTTTGACCCCGTTTTTTGTATGGACAGTACAATGCCGTGAATCTCCACTCGAGTGTTGTGGCAGATTGCAGGCATACATGGACAGTACAATGCCGTGAATCTCCACTCGAGTGTTGTGGCAGATTGCAGGCATACATGGACAGTACAATGCCGTGAATCTCCACTCGAGTGTTGTGGCAGATTGCAGGCATACACATATACTTAATTAAGGACAAACCCCTTGGGTGCCTTCGCATCCATCTGAGCCCAAGGGAACCCCAAAACATACATCTCCGGGAGGGAGGCCTAGGGTGACAAACGTCATCGTAGACCGCCCAGAAGATATGCTTGGGGGGACATCACTACATGTACTTAATTAAGGATGAATATATTTACAATGAAATGATTGATGGATGATGGGACGGCACAAGACAGCACAAACATAAAACGGCGGGGCGGAACTCTACGGCCAATTCAACCAATCAAAAGCAACCCAATTAAATTAACCCGGTTGCATGATTGTGAACAAAAGACAACCACACGCCCGGGTCAAGAGCGTGGGTTAGTTTTGATTAGTTGAATTGGCTTTCGAAAGCCCCAGGCTTATAACGAGTCATCTTATATATAAAGTGACTAATACAGCGGCGTCAGTCACAAGGTGTGTGTTAATTTGAATTCCCTTGAATCGTTGAATCATTAAATACTTATTAATGGTGTTTCACGGCATTTAAATGAAACCAAATACTCAAATAAAACATTAAAAAAAAGAATACAGCTGTTAGATAACAGTGTGTATTTCATTAGTTTTCATCGTAAAATGATTAATTAATCGCACCATTAATTGGACTTCAAGGGACGTAACTCTTGTCATGCGACGCTATCACAAAACGAGTTATCTCCCTTTGATGTTATATATGAAAATCGAATTCTGTGACCCGTCTTTTTTGAGATCGCTGTTTTAGTTATATTCTCCGCAACATCTCGAACTGATTTACTACAAATATCGAAGTATTTACCAGCCGCATTCATAGAGCGAAATATTTTTTCTTCGTGCGTTATTGTATCAAATGACTTTACGGGTTTTGCCTTTCTCATCCCTCCTGTTTTTCCAAATTTGGAATTTTGACTCGGTGTAACAGCTCTTAGATTACACAGTCTGTTATTTTGAGGACATCCATCAATGTGATCAATAACGAGACCGTCGTTGATCAGTCCGTTAAACGCTTCATACACCATCCTGTGAATAAGACAGATTTTTTTCCCAGCATTAAATCGCAAGTATCCGTGATTATTTACGGTACCAACCGGCTTCTTCAGTCTACAATTTCTAACAACGCCGTCGCGAGATGCCTCGTAATTAACAAACACAGGGTGAGGTCTGAACTCTTGGTCCATTTGTATAATAATACTACTTGTCTAATTCATTATTTGGTTTAATTATAAACCTTTCAATGTAGTCTTGAGGAGTTTTGATGATTTTGTCCTTGACTGAGTCAAGGACGGAGTCGGCGGTGGGGTCAATGACGGCGTTTTTTATTCGTTTGTCATAATAGCGTTTTAGTTCCCTGTATCGCTTTGCGCCACAATTGATACACAACTGCGATTTTCCTCTTACACCAACGTGGCAAACCAAGCACGGGAGGGGGCCAAGAGAACCATTACGAACGCTTTGTAAATGATACCCGCAGAATTCACCTCTACATGATTTATTGCACGGGGTTATCGACCCAATCATCAACCATTTGCATTTATTCATTATACTATATTCTTTTATTTAAATACTTGTTTTAATTATATGGATGAGTTTGAGAGATTAGCAGCAATTAAGCCCTGGAAAAATATTAAATTCAATCTCGATAGAGTCCTCAAGGACACACCAAAAGCGTTAATAAACGATAGAACCCTGTTGAATAAAATACGCGATTGTATTAATGAATTCAAGCGTGATGGTGCATCTCATAGTTGGTCAACATTTCGAATTGATGGTGTTGTTGATGCAACCATGAACGACAACCGCGCAGCAATGATAATATCACAACTTGACGGTAAAAAGTATTTCTTCAGAGTAAAATTCATTGTCCGGGTGGAATCAGGTGATTGGATCATACGTGATAAATTTGAACCAGTTCTCAGCGACAAGAAAACAGTCACTGTCAGCCGCGACTCCAAGCCGGGGTTGTTAACCGGAATTGACAGACCATACTATGAACGAGCGTATCCTGAAACAGCAGTTGTTTATGGAATATACCCGTTAAATAAGAAACCTGATATCGGAAAACTGAAACCGATGAAACAGTCAACGGGGATAAATTGTGTAGCAGAACGAATAATAGAGCATTTTACAAATGCATGTCGAGGAAACAAATTGACTGATTTACGACGTAGCAAAATCAACCAGTGGGAACTAACCGTAAAAGAGCGTGGAGCGACCATCAGCGACATAGCGAGATTAGAAACGTCGTTGAGATTTCCAATAACCGTTACAACGATAACCGGTGAAGTATTATACGAATCGAAGTATAAATCGAAGGGAGCCCCAATCAAAATTATTGATCATAACGAACACGCATGGACGCCCGCGATCACAATATTTCCACGGGATAGAACAGTAAAGTATATACCCGAAGAATTCCTGGGAGAACAATTCTCCAGGGATAGTTTTCTCGCGGAGAGGAAACTATTTGATGCTATTGCCTACTTGTGTAAAAACGACCCTGTATCAGTGTGGTTACTTCGCAGCGCTGAAAACGATGCGGATACCTTTGATCAGTTTGTAAGACCAAACGGCGAATTATATCGCACTGAAGCGTTTCACAACAAGATGAAAAAAACCGCCATGGAATTTGAAGAGCATGATGAACAACTGCTAACAAATTGTTTTACGATTCCATCGGTTGTAGCTCATGTTGCAGCAAGGAAAAATGCGTGGAGAGCAACACGCAAGGAATTTCTACCGGATGTACAATCCAGTTGTTTGGAATACTATCACGGTGGACTATGGAACACTGAATACAGCCGCGACGCTATGATCTCGGTTGATATGGTTGCCTGTTATCCAGCGAGTTTTCTCGGGTATGGATCCGCAGCTGAGTATTTCAAACGATTTGGACACCCCAGACATGAAATGACTCGTGTTGCTATTAATGGACCACTGCCTGATTTTGATTTAACCGGATTCGCTCGCGTAGTATCATTTGAGTTCGCGGCAGGACTTCATCGCTGTTGTTATATTTGGATCGGTAGACACATGGCTGAAAAGAAGTGGTTGCCAATAGCGCTGCTACGGTATATGATTGATTGTAGCATGCTTGTATCGTTGATTGTCAGTGACGCGATTATATCATACCGGGCGCAGACTGAAGTCTGGTTACCAGAACCGGAGCGTCTAGATAGCATAATTGACGAGTCCAGAAAAAACATTGATGCCGACGAGGAATATATCATCGAATGGTCCAGGAGGATATTTAACCAACGAAACCGCGAGGCAAAAGATCTCGGTAGAAGAATAATTGGTAAGTTCACACAAGGTGGAAAAAACCACGACTACAAACGATATTGCTCACGGCTGATTATAGATGACGCAGAATATGATTTCGTAATCAAGGACGCAGTGGCAAAAAATAGATACGTGAACTGCAAAACAGCTTTCTTGTCCAATGGAACAAGGTTGGGTACAGTTGTTACCTACAGCGATGGAGACAGCCCGGCATACCCGCATTTGAGGGCGTCTATGCTGGGTTATGCTTGCATAAATTTATTCTCGATGATAAATAGATTTCCCGATACCGCGGTTAGAGTAGCCGTTGATTCGTTTTATGTTGACGTAGCGTATAAGGAAAACTTAGCCGAGTTTACTAGTCCGGACGAGAGTTGGGGTACATGGAGAATTAAAAATGAAATACGACGCGATTATTCCCCGTCAGCGGATGTCACCGTTGAGAACGACTACTTACGCGGTGATAAATTGTCAGAATGGTCTAATGCACCACCGTGTTCTGATCCAATTTGTAGACATAAAACAGTTTATTTAAGCGGCTGTGGCGGGTCAGGAAAGACGACTCGGGCAATTGAATTATTTCGAACGCGGGCAAGTATAATCGTGCTTACACCGACCCATAGACTAGCGCGAGAGATAAAACAACGAAATGTTGACACCGTTACTTATCATAGCTTTTTTCGATACAGCGGCGGTGAGTGGACTCCTGATCGAATGGGTGAAAAATTTATTCCTGAGGTTATCATCTGGGATGAGATATGTACTGTTTCGTTAGATGTTTTACAAATGTTTCTTGAGTGGTTGCTGCGCGCGAATACAGCGGTGATCATGTGTGGGGATCATGGTCAACCACCACCATTTGTCGGCGAGGGTCCACATGATTGGTTAAAGGGTTTTGTGGACTATTATGAAGAAACCGATACTGATTACCGAGCACTTGATTAACAACTGCGCGAGGTTAAAAAATTAATCAGATTACAGCCGGATAGAGTTCAATGTGAAATAATCCGCGAGGTGATTCCGGAAACGCCGTTAAATGAATTCTGGGAAACATGGAGACCAAACGATTTGATTGTAGCGAGTAGAAAGATAGTCAGAGACACACTTCAGCGGAAGTTGTTTGCGTTGCATAAGGAAAAGTTTCCAACGCGTCCAGTGCCGTTGTGTTATAGACCCGCTGACACACGGCGGCAGAACATTGAAGTTGAAATCCCGGGCCGGACAGAAAAACAAATTCTTGTGCTAAATGATATTGTGCTCGTTGATATCAGCGTCGTCGAAGACGCGCTACGTGCTGATAAATCCCCGTGGACGTTAGGATACGCAACGACAATACATTCCTCGCAGGGACTGACTATCACGGACACAATTGTTTGGATGGTTGATAATCGCATCGAATGGTCGAATCTAGTCTATCTTGCAGTGTCCAGAGTACGGAGAATGAATCAGCTTCGAAGAATTGTTATTGACGAAGCCAGTGACAACGATGACATTATTGATGCAAGCGTCATTGATAGAAAACTCTCGGGTTACCGCCAACAGGATAAAAAAAAACAGCGGCGTTTTGATATTGATGCCGAATTAATAATTGCGTTACGACAACAACAGAATAATCACTGCGCGAGTTGTAATTGTGTAATGCGCTGGCGTTATTCGGATAAAGACGCTCGCCAATTTACCGTGGACAGGATCGATAACAGTCTCGGTCATGTTAAAAACAATGTGAGGTTGACCTGTCTTGAGTGCAATAGACGCAACGGCGCTAGTTAAGACCACGCGGGGGTAATTGAGTATCGTCAGGTATCACTTGTAGTTGCTCGCGTGTAAATCCGCGCTGAGGAGCAGTTGAATCCAGTCTGTAGATCGGTGGTCTACCAGTTGATCGTGTTATCGTTGATATGTTATGTGTGGTAACACTCCAAATAGGATCGGTAGCCCTTTTTTTACCGCCTTCAAGCTCTCCTGGTTCATATAGATATCTCACGGTGACATTGCCGAGAATCGGCTTGGAAACGCTATCTATTTTTGATCTTCCGGGTATGTACTTTTCTTTAACCGCGTCGCTGGGCTTCATGTTGATTGCTCGGGTAATCTCGTTATTTAACGCTGCAATTACGCCTGGCAACCTTTTGACCCATTCACGAGATCGTTTTTCTTGGATGAATTCCTTCGCGTATTGATATCCAAATAACCGTTCAGCGAGAGTCCGATTGAATCGTTCAACAATTGCCTGATCACGATGTAGCGCAGTATGACCTCGTCGTACCGCGACGCTATGATGTTTCAGCGTTGATAAAACAGCGCCGCGAAATTCACTACCGGGATCAACTTGTAATAGATTTGGCCAGCGCAGAGAACCTCTTTGATAAATTCTTTCAAACGCAGCGGCTACTTCAGTTGCTGACTTTGTTTTTAACGGCTCCGCTTGTTTGTATCGACTCGCAACATCAACTACGGTTAGCGCGTATTTGTAACCGTTGTCATGCGGCAAAAATAGTATATCAGCCTGATGAACTTCATTAGGTACGCTGACATCAAAGCGCGAGAAGTTGATTTGTTTAGGCGGTGGTAGATAAATTTGCCATATAGCCTGTTTGGATAACCAATTAGCCGCAGTGGCCTTTGTTACCTTTGCAGCGCTTGCAAGCTTACCAATTGCGGCCTTCCCCTTCCAGTATCCTCTCGGAGAATAATAGATGGATTCCATGTTGTTATTAATTACCAGCGCCCATCATTAATTTACCTTTCATAGCCGATTTTACCAACCATGAGGCCAATTTTTCTTTGACGGATTTATCAGGAATAGCATTTAACGCGTGAATTAATTTTACGTCCGCGATATGACGCTGTTGCAGATCGCTACTTTTGTAAGCAACATCATGAGCATGACATGCCTTATCGATAGCGTTTATTGGATACTCACCGGGTTTGGGCTGATTTTGATCATCGAGTCTGATATCTAATCGTGTTCCGGGGCCACAGTAGCTATATCCTGGGAGGTGCTTTTCTCCTGGATACTTTGCCCACGGTGTTCCGGGGAGTTTTGATAACTTGGCTGCAATATCACCTCCTCGCTTTTTTTTAAAGCGTCCCCGGGTTTAATAGAAATAAATCTAAATTTCTTTGTACCGCATTGTGCACACTTACCAGTAAGGGCCGATCTGTTATTTCTTGTTGTAGCGGTTGTCATATCATTTGTGCCAGTACGTACTCTACACTTCACACAATATAGATCCATAATTTATGTATAGAGATATGAATATAATTGATTTTTCGGCGACTAAAACAAGAGAACCAGTTAAGCATGTTGCAGCGTTACCAAACTCGATCCGGATGATTATCATCGGACCATCTGGATCCGGCAAGACGCAATTGTTACTCAATTTAATAATGAGATGGATGAAGTGGGATAAGTTGTATTTGGTTGCTCCTAGCGTAGATGATCAACGATGCTACGAGGTGTTGAAAGATTTCAACGAGAATGCATCAGCGATCGCTAAAAAAAATGTTATTGAGTTTATTACAGATATCAATGATGCACCAGTTATTGATGATATTGATGGCGACGTTAACAATCTAGTTGTGTACGATGATGTTATGTTAGACAATCAAAAAAACCCAGCTAGGATATCTTCCAGAGGCAGGCATAAAAACACTGACGTGATATATGTCACTCAACGGTATACTCAGATTCCAAAAGTAATCAGAGACAACTGTAATATTCTTGCTGTATTCAACGGCGTTGATACACACACGCTACGAAATATTTGGCAGACATGGTGCGGCGGTGACATGGACTTCAATGTTTTTCGAAACTTTTTTAGTCATGCTCAGTCGACCCCACATGGATTCGTAACGATAAATTTACATGATCCTCGGACACGATATCGTATCGGACTTGACCAAATATTCGGTTAGTTGTAAATAATTTTCATTGTAAGCAGCAGGGGGGGGCGATGACATCGACGCGGTCGTCGATGTGCTTACCGGACGCTGACGACGCTGGGGATCGGCGCGCAGAAGGTGTTAATTAAACCAAATGACGATTGGACGATCCCCAACGACGTCGTCGTTTTTTTTTAACCAGGCGCTGACGACACTAGATCGTTGAGTGCAGAAAGTAATAATTAAGCAAAATAACGATTGGACAAAATGTCCGATTCGCCCCCCCTGCTCACGATATCGTATCGGACTTGACCAAATATTCGGTTAGTTGTAAATAACTACTTAGCAGCAGGGGGGGAAATGACATCGACGCGGGACGCCCGATGATTACCACGGGAAAACACCAACGGGATGTTGTCGCGAAATATAGCGTTTTCGAGCAAAAAACACTAAGGCTAAATTTGCCAAACGGAGACTTTATTTTTTTTTGTTTGAAAAGTGAGATTTCGAAGGAAGGCTCTATTTGTCGTTTTAAAACCTTAATCAAATTTTGTCGAAAAAGTTGTCCGATTCGCCCCCCTTGCTGCTCAGAATGAAGCCAAGACTCATAGGCAAGGACTTGTTCATTGTTTTAGAAACAAAGAAAAGACACCCAGTCTTTATTGCAGAAGAAAAATTGTACAACTATCTAATCTTAGATTAATGTGTTAATCAAACATACGTTTGATCACATTCAAAATATTATTTTTCCTTCTACAGAGCAGCGACCCTCTCCGTCCACCAACACTGCATTCCAATAATTATTTAGTGACCTATATTTGCAACGCTTTAAATTCCACTAGCATAATTAAATATTAATCTCTTTGGTTGTAAGTTCCGTGACATCTCTTCTATTTCCAAGATTATAAAACAGCACACAAAATTTCGTGGTGTCGTGTACACTGATTTGTTTCAGACAAGAGTTAACCTTTTCTTTTACTTCGAGATCATTTATATTTTAAATACCTAATAATAGGGGATCATAAAATCAAATCAGAGAAAGTCTGTGTTTTCTCAAGCAATCTATGAGCCTGAAATTGTATTGTTTTTAAACTTTAAAAGCCCTACTCAGACCCAAACCATTTACAAAATTAAAGGGTTGGTCGTAAAAATATCAAAGGTTAATAGAGGATAATAAAATCACTGAGTCATTTGTAAATTATATCTTCAAAATGCCCTAACTTTACTTTTGTCGCAATTAAAATTAAGTATAGCAATTAACACACACTATTTATCATATAAATTCTCTTAAATATCAAGACAAACATTACTCTTTAAACCATTGGGTTTTCAAATTAATAATATAAACTATCCTTTATGTAAAGATGCAAGTACACATTTCAACCTGTGAACTTGTGCACTTGTTGCAATAAATTCATCACAGTGATTCCTAAAATAAGTTGAGTAGATAAATGAACTTTCGCCTGACACGAACTGTTTATATGTCAATGTACGTTGCATCAAATGTAAAAGAAACACACCCAGTCGGTGTAGATGCCATTTACTTTCCAAATCTTCAATTAAGCAATGACTTACTTTAGCTTGGTTAATTTTGCCATAGGAGCACATTTAAATTATTTAATTCTACATAGAGTGATTGCATGGCAGGACATAGAGCCACATCTTTCTGGTCTAAAGTTCGGAGCGCTAACCATACTAATAACAACAGAAACAACTACACAGGTATATATATTTACACGTAAATGACTTTAGGGACACTAAAAAGAGAACACATGCATCAGAAAACATATGGAATACATTTCCAATGATCTGAATTAGTTATAGTTGTTTATAATTTCTTTAGATCATTCTGAAAACCTAAATTATTGAACAATTATACATCTGGTGATCTTGAATGTCAGTCATCGTGAAACACTTTGCTTCCATAAGGGATTGTTTCAGCTTCAATCAAGGCAAATAATCGTGATCACTACAATTGCTTTAGACACGTATCCCAATGACACGATCTTTTTCAGAAAATCAACTCCTCTCAAGCAACTGTCTATATAGCATTAACTGTCAAGTACTTTCAAGGCCGAAATCTTTTAATTTAAAATTCAAACACTTTTATATTTCTTAACGATTTGCTTGAGTCCTATAAACCTAGCTATACTGATTGGAATAGTAACATCGCAAGTATGTGATCACAGTAAAGTGGTTAGTAATCTATATTACGTTTGCGTGCTATCAACAACAAAATAAAATGTATAGACTGCTTGTTTGTTACAACGTAAACAATGGCGGTGTGCGAACCCTTCTGTATGGCGCAAAAGTAAGTGACCCGAATGTCAGACAATGAAGCATTATAGTTTATTTTGTAGTCAATACCTTCACTGAATTAACATATGTTCTATTTCAGTTATTTACCCATAAATGGTAATTGAGATTTTTTCTGCTAATGTTATCTAGTCTAATCATCAAAGACTGCTAATATTTTTATATTGCATGTTATATAAAACTGTATCTCTCTTGGTCTGTCTGACTGAGTCAATATATCAAATAAAATGAAAAGTATATTATTAAATCGGCAGAATGAGGACAAATGTTTGCGAAATGCTTTTCATTCTGAAATAGATCCAATAATTTCTATGAAGCAACTCAAATCTATCAATGTAAATAGGCGTGTACTTGGAATATGTATAGGTGATTTCTTATATATTTCGATCAAGGCCCTTAACACAAAGAAAGACGAAGATAGTGTTTTAACTTTTTTCGCTGCAAAATGGAAAATTTTGCAACCTAAAAATACCTTAGCAGAAAAACATATATCTCGGGGAAATATTTGCAGTACCAGTGCCGGACAGACAGTTTGTATTATTAATCATCTTGATACTACACAATGTGTCTATATCAAAATAACTAATCAGAAGACTTCGGGAAAAGAATTAAGAACTAATTCTCAATGTTGACGTTAAAACAAAGAACAACTTGCCCTCTCCCAATGTTTTAAATGAACCGACCATTTCGATTCAGTATTAGTAAATTGCACTGAATCGATAACAAATGATTGTAATATTGTTTGTCCCCTGTAATTGAATAGTAAGCCATTGTCTGCCAAAACGATCGATTGTCTTGGGTTTTATTTTTGCTCCAAGGAGTGGTGACCAGACCTGAAAGGTGTAACGTCTTGCCAGGTCTCTGCTGGCGGTCAACCCAGTTTACATTTCAGATTCCCACAGCGGTACATAGGAGCAGCATTATTATTTGCAAATAGTCAGCCTTGAAACAGATTTACACTTGGGCTGACGAACTTTCTTTACCTTTATAGCTTTATGTAGAGTTGGAGGGCGGCTATAGAGATCGAGAGAATATAATCACCTACTTTTTAATATAATAAATCACAGGATGTAACTGTTTTGGCATTATGTGTAGACAGTCCGCATCATTTTAATATGTCGGGATATAGCCCTGTGGCAACCCTTATGCATAGTATAGCCAATATAAGTATTTTGAACAGATTAGATGATAATTATTTTCGGTTTCTTCCAAACGTATGCATATGTAACGTTGGCGGTGCAGTTAAACTTAGTGATGCTGGATGTAGGAATTTTCAATCCACCGTGTCAACATACATACAAAAGCAAACTAATTATACGGGTTTGAAGCCTGGTAATACGAACTTTAATCCTTTGCTATGGGGTAATGAATGTGAGTATTGTTTATACCACTGGAAGATCGCCTACAGAAGCACATAAGAAAGTTAAACACTCTGATTTAACAATTACCGCATATATTACTACACTACACAATCGCGAACGTAAGTATTAGTCTAGGGCCAATTATTCTTGCCTATTTGTAAGACAAAGAAGCAGTGTTGAGTATGGCAAACAAGCTGGTGGAAAAATTACAGTCGATACAGAGCTATCTCTTTTCATGAAAACAATTGAGGACGCTTTAGCGAAGAAACGGATATTTTAAGAACCTCGACCAATGGGCCAATGATGTAATCAAGAATCAGAGATAAACTCATGTTCTCTCTTTTAGATAGGCGAAAAGATATGACCCTCTTTATCGCAGGAGACAAAATGCACAAGGATCCAATGTCACATTCGAGTATGAATTAGACAAATTTTCTTTACACACAAACTGTTGTTTATCACTATGCATAGGTGCAACCCTCTTTGCCATTCAAATAATTCTGTATTATCTAATAGTTTTAAATCAGTTCACTTTCACCAATATACATATATATTAATCTCTATGGTTTGGAATACTATTACATCCTATGTATTATGTACACATCTTCTTTATCAGTCTTGCACTATTACATTTATGACAGCTTAAAACCTCACATTACATTGTGTGGGGTGGTGGTGAATTGATTTTTGTCCAGGAAAAAGGCAATTTTATTCATTAACCTCCAGAACATTTAATGTTTTTAGCGAATCTAGAAATACACAATTTATCAACACAACTGAGATAAATAATGTTTTCTCAAGGTATCTAAGAGTAAGAGATTTAATTGCATTCAACTTTAAAAGCCATAATGAAACAATTTAAATGGTTTGTCACAACCATCCCAAAATGAATAGAATATTACAAAATCAAGTAATTGCTGGTAAATCATATATTCAAAATCTTGTAACTCTAGGTTTTAAATTCAAATGCATTATATGAAATGAATCAATCTTTTGCAGTTTTGCTATCTCGTAAGCCACCACAATCTTCAATGTTATGTCCCTCTAAGTTCTTCAAGCATTCCCTGATTTATCGCCTATCAGTGAAAACCAGTTCATTGATAATATAAAATCATGTATGAAAAAAAAAACGCCAAAATGTAGACACTTGTGTTCTAGTTAATATATAATATATTCTCTTGAATAAAAATACATTTAGAACTCAGTCTTTGAATCACATGATTTCACCTTTCAAAACGAAAACCTGCTTATGTACTATTCATGTACTATTCATATACATGCACAATTGAACTTGTGAACTTGTTGTACAGAGCTTAGAGCCTTGCGTCCTAAGATTAGTTTTGTATATAAACAATAATAAATTGACCATAAATGTTCTTGATGAAAACACTCCCAGCCGATGTTGATGCTATAAACGTTACATGCCTTCAATTAAATAATGCTTTATTTTAGGGGGTTCTTTCGAATACTTCAGCACATTTAAATCACATCACTGACATGGAAAGATCTCATGGCAGGACACCTATTTTTGGTTGCGAGTTCGGAACAATAACTACTAAGTCATCGCTTGATCTGCCTCCAACACTCCGACATCAATCTAGTGAGTCGGGCCTGCATGCCTCGGGAGGAATGAACAAGGAAAACACTTATAATCAGATTTATCATTCCATTAAAGAGGAGATACTCTTTTGGGTTTTATATAGTGAAAAAGTAGGTACCATCAAGATAAAGTAGCCGAACTTGTGCCCAACGCCTTTTGTCGCTTTATGGAGAACACAAGCAAATGCCAAAATAACAAATTAAGCAAACTTGTTTTTATTTAACTGCGATAATAATAGCAATAATAATAATAATAATAATAATACCTGTAACAACAGTTGCATTGGTTGGATGTATGAAATTATTTGATGTTATAGACACTTACAAGAAAACAAACAAAAAGATGATAATCCAAATGAAATGCAGTTTCTAAAGTCACAATTTTAGATTATGCTGAATTGTTGGCTGTTTGCCTTTTTATAGGCCATTCCGAAAAAAACCTAAATCATTGATCATTTATACACCTGGTGATCTTGACTGAACTCAAAGTGAAACAATTCGCTTCGAATAAGGATTTTGTTCTGCTTCAGTCAAGGCAAATAATAAACATTACTACAATTGCTTTAGAAAATTATGCAAAGGACACAATCAAACACAAATGAAGGATATTCAAGCACTTTCTACGTAGCATGAACTGTCAAGCACTTTCATTTTCTGCGTATTTAAATTTATAATTTAAGCACGTTTAAAATTTTCATTAAGTACAAAGATAGTAATATCCATAACAATGTATCAATATGATGGCGTTAGTGATCATTAATGTGTTTATACGCTATCAAACCAACTTAGTATGTATAGTCCGCTTGTTTGTTACATGGAAAGAATGGTGTTGTTCGAAACCCTTAGTATCTGTCAATAGTCACTGACCTAAATGTCAGACAAGTGAGCGTTTATCTATATATGAAACAAGTTAGTGTAGTCTTGAGTCAACACCATCGTTGACTTAATAACCGTTCTTTTTCAATCATTTACATATAACTGGTAAGTTATATTTTAATCGTTTATGTTATAACTTTAATCTGCGATATCCAATCAGCTAAAAATCTATATTGCATCTTATATCGAATTACATTTCCGTCTGTCTTTTGGTGTCTGTCAGTCAATCTGTCAATGAATCAAGTAAAATTAAAAAGTATATTATATCGGCAGTATGAATGTAGCAATTTTTGCGAGATGGTCTTCTTCTTTAAATTGGAACCGTGATTTTGTGGAACCAATCAAATGTCTCAAACAAAAGGTAATTTAAGAATGTTGTGCTCCAAATGGTTCCCCAACCCAGATATGCAACGTGATATAGTTGAAGAACCGATCATGAAAGTCTGCACAAAATGTATTTGCAATTTCTCTACCAACATATTTGGAATCAAGAGCTTGGTGGAATAGGTTCCTTGATCCCATTGTATTTTTACCAAAAGCTCGTAATTGTAAAATAATTAATTCGAACAAAATCCAATATATTCCTTTCATATTTGTTCGACATACGAGCATGCACAATGTTTGGTCTGATTTGACTCCGATGCTACAGCCAAACAGCATAAAGCTCCTTGTTGATTTGTATTGCAGTTTTCGCTGTTACAAAAATGATACACCAGCTGCAGTAGATGATCCATGATCAAAAACAAAAGACCACAAAATGAGGTAATGTTTACCGAAATGAAGTGTCAGTAATATCACTATACGAATTTATCATATATCAGATTTTGTTACAGGAAAAAAGTACGATTAAAGTGAATTATATTTTTTGTCATAAAAGGTTTTAACGGAAAACTAATGTATTATTATAAACAACTAATTATACGAAGCTCATTTAATATCATAAATTTATTGTTACCGTTACGTCGCATCTATCAGTCTGTCTGTCTCTCTCTCTCTGTATATCTATCTATCTATCTATCTATCCATATATATATATATATATATATATATATATATATATATATATATATATATATATAGAGAGAGAGAGAGAGAGAGAGAGAGAGAGAGAGAGAGGGAGGGAGAGAGAGAGAGAGAGAGATAAAATACAAATCATTTGGCGAATAACAATCCTTTCAAATGCATTGGATTAAGCAAGGGATCACGTGTGTCAAACACGTCCGCCCGATATGAATATTCGGCCAACGATGAAAAAATTCCCATAAATGCAATTACAAACACCACGCGTAGGTTATTTTTCCCTCAGAAGGCTCGAAGTGACATATGAAAATTTTTGCGAGTGAATCCCATAGGACAGTATGACTTAAAATATTTATAAATCTGTTTTAAAGGTAGAATAATATAAAATATCTGTCCTAAAAGGTAATTTTCCATCATTCACATAACGTTTAGAAGGTCCGGGAGAGATCCTCGAAAAGCACTCGTTTACTCTATTGTAAATTGGCTTTTCTGATTTTAAATTACTCGGACAAATGTCCATTGGAAGCATCAATTACGTGGCTTAATACATGTTAATTTTGCCACTCACAGAATTTCCAATGTAACTTGTTGCGTATGTGGATTATTTTTTGGTTGGTTATTATCCTGCATGAAGAGCTTTGAAGATCCATTGACTGCAATATCAATAAAATAAACTAAAGAAAACTAAAACTTGAGTAACATACTTGGCCATTAATACACATCGGCTGATAAAGTCACTCCTTACGTACGGTCATTACAGTGGGTTGATAAGTCATCTACATCATTGTTTTAAATAACTAACAAAACAATGAAAGTCGCGTGAAGGCAGAATTTTAAACAATGAAAATCGCGTGAAGGTATTCTTTTTGCTTGTACATAACTAAAGTATAGCTGCAAAAGTGTCTTTAGCGAAGCTTGCTCTTTCGGCACATACGTATACAAATAAAACTAGGATTTATTAAACAACAGTGCGGACACAACCAAAGGATTCGGGCTAAGGAATCCGATTAACTTGCGATTGAGGGATCGTGTGATTGTTAAATGATTGGAATATATTAATATAGGCTGTACATTAAAATTCAAAGTTGGTATTGTAAGCTTCTTCACTGCGAAATGGAAGGTTTACAACATGAAAATAATTTAGCAGAAAAAAGCGTGCATTTATCGAGCCTAATATCATGGGCAAATATTTGCTGCACCCCTGATGGATAAACAGTTTATATTATTTATCATGATGATACTGCAAAATGTGTCGATGTCAGACTAACTACTGGCGAGTTTTCGGGAAATAAATTAGGAATTCCATTCTCAATGTTGATGTTAAACAAACAACTTCCCCTCACCAGATTTTATGACAGCTCTGACCGTTTCGATTCCTTATCAATACATTATACAGACTCCACAAACAAATTATCATAACCTTGTTTGTCTCCTGTATCTTCAAGGCAAGAATTTGCCTTTCCAATATTCAAACTTTAAAAACGATTAATTGACTTTCTTTTGCTCCAAGTAGTGGTGTCTATATCTAGAATGTGTTGCGTCAGTCCAGGTTTCTGATGACCATTATCCCTATATACCTTTAATTTAAGATCCCTACAATGTTGCTCAGGAGAGAAATTATATCTTTCAGAGAGGCGGTCTTGAAAGGTGCTTACGTTTAGGTCAAATAATTTTACATTCCTAAAGTCCATAGGTTCCGGTGGTTTGATGTAGTATTGGGATGGAGTAAATGGACTCACTTACTTTCTGATATCATGCATAACAAGAACACACTATTTTGTCATTATATGGACAGTACTATTCAGCAGCCTACATACATTTAGTAGTGTCTACATACAATCCAGTAGTAACCGGTGTGAATAGTATTGTGTAAACTCGCTAATAACGAATATTTTCCTTATTTACACTTCTTGTCTTTCTGTTGCCCAGCCAAATGTGAAGGAAAAAAGCCTTCTCTAAAACATTTGCAAAAATGTGACTCATCTACTCTGACAAAAAACAGTCAATGTATCCTTTCCATGTCTTACATGATTATGCTTTAAAATGTTAGTTTCTATCTCTTCTATCCCTTTTATTCCAGTATGCTTTCTGATTTACTTTGTCAAGGAAACTGGCACTAACCAATTGATTCCTATTACTGTTCTCATCCACATCATCCTTTTAGGATTATGGCCTAGTTCCTAATAGCAAGATTATGTCTCATATGAATAATGAACAAGATTTGCACCGCTCTTGTTGATTACGTTTTGAACGAGAAGACGAATTAACGAGGATGTTAGGAAAACGATATTTGATATATTCCCAGGAATAAACGTTCAAATCATTTTCAAATTTTCCTTTTAGTGCCGCTTTTAATACTCACTGACGATCTGTGTCAAAGTGTGATAAACATAAATATTTCAATTTACAACAAACATTTATGTATCTTGTAGAACATACGTGTTGGTTGCTGCTTGTAAATGTAGAGAGAACGTAAAGGACAATTTGTCAGGACCAAACTATCAAGTATCAACAAACTCAAACAGCTAAGTATAGTATGTTGAAGAAACCAAACGGAATTTCACTCTTTGAATTGATAGATCTTTTTGGCAGACCCAATTTCAAAGACAAAACAAACATCCGTCTCAACAGCTTATTATACACCGAGGAAAAGTTCGTTAGGAAATGACTGATATTTAGCACAGCATCTACTGGTCTAAGTAGCATGGAACAAAAGAGATATAATCTTTCAGGAATTTAAAATAATTTCAACTTAATAATGATAACATTCAGACGGTGTCCAATTGTATGATATTTATTCAAAATTCATAAATATTCTGGACAACAATTGAAATTGATTCAAAAGATCTGTTTGTATATTTGTTTCGCTCCGATATAATGTCGTTCTCACAATGAAATAATTATATATATCCATCCTTTATTCACCTTGCTTATATATTTATTGTTGACAAGATTTATGTGGCGCATATAATATATAAATATTAACATGTATAATCATTGCAGAAAATAAAACAATCCATATAATGACATCCAACGTAGTGTAATTTCAAACATACAAATTTCATTTTCAATCTTTACATTTTCGATAAAGTTCACTACAATTTGAATCGGAGAGAGACAGCTCTACTAATTAGGGTCTGTGGTTTCTGCAAAGTAAAGCAAACATTGACTTTATTAAACTATCGAAATAAATTGTATGCGTTGACTTGATGGGTTATGTTCTCTTAAAATTATTTATCAAAATATCTTCCATTACAGTGGAAACGAAACTTTGACGATTTGAAAGATGAATACCATTATAATATAACTTGATACGCGTGTCCCCAAGCAAACACATGCAATGTAAAGATTGTATTTACTATCAAATTTAAGCGATCTGTAAATAGACAGCTGCTAATTATTATTATACCCGGACAACATGAAGCAATTATGTCTACGCATTGGGAATCAGAACTACTAGGACCGTGCTTACAAAGGTTCCGGCATCGAATTGATCATAAACATTTTTAAATAATTATTACTTTAGGATAACTCGATATGTTTACATGAAAATCTTGTTTACGGCAGAAAAAATATAATATAGTATAATATAATATAATATAACATAAAATAATATAATATAATATAATATAATATAATATAATATAATATAATATAATATAATATAATGTAATATAATATAACATAAAATAATATAATATAATATAGTAGTATAATATTATTTAATACCTGTTTGTATAGTGGACACCTCATCCTCTTGGCAATTTGGACTTTCATTATCAGGATGAGGATAGTCGACTTCTATAGTAAGATTACTAAATAGACACCAAGCACGACGAGTACACTGAAACAAGAGATATATTCAGTTTTTCATTTCAGTCACTATGGAAGAAAGAATGAGTCAAACAGGCGAGGGTTGGAAAAAAGTAATATATTTGGAATGTGGGTCGGATTTGACTTGTCTAGTAAGAGACATTTGAGCTAAAATAATTCATAGAAATGTTGCTAACCTGAGCACAGGTTCTGCTGCAAAAGTGATAGTAAATCTACGATTTGCAGAAAATCGATGTATTATATAGGTCGCATTACACTATAATTAATTTCCTTTAGCATTTACTTCGTCCTTCTATAACCCAAGCGCATTAGATAGAGAATCAAATTGATAAACGTTATGTCAATTACGTTAAGTACTGACATTTAAACAGCGTCATTACTGCCATTTGACATTGTGCACTGTCTTCAAGAATTTGTCGTTAAACCAAATGATCAGATTTGTAAATGGAAGTGACTTTATTCCAGTCTGTATATATAAGCGTTAAAGAAAGTGACGACGATTTATCAGATATTTTATTGTTGTTTTCGTTTTCCATGTATGTATTAACCGTCGATATATATTATTGATCATCGTTTGTCAGAATTAGACGTAACGTTTATGAGCAATACAATAATCTATTCGACAACTACATTAACACTGCGAGGAAAACAATTGTATATCTTAAAATGACAAGGAACTAAATATGACAATGATTTGTCAGTAATTATTATACTTTGATGCTCTCTTGTGCCTGTATTGTACATCTTGTTGCAAAACTAAAGTAAAATGTGTTGTTACTCACAACTGCTTCTCCATCGGTTGATTCCTCTGAACAATAGCAACCATTACAGTAAATATCTTCTACGTTCTCTCCCCGGGTCAGCATTTTGTCAAATACCAGGCATCCTGTAACATAAACGATGATAATGATGATGGTGATGAGAGTTGTTGAGCTTGCGATAACTTGATAGTGACAGTGATTGTTGTGTAGCTATCATAATACTCATGTTCATCCTCATACTTATCATTTGGTTTGGACTAAATACTAAAAGTATAGTGCTAGTTTAGAAACACTAGATCGAGAAGCTGCTGCAAACGCAGAAACAGTTGTAGTGGCTTGTTTTCTAGTAGCAATATTAATGCTATCTTTATGTAATTAAAACAGAATAGAGGAAAGGTAGGGTTTTAAACAACTAGCAAACAAACGCATTTAAAATACCTGGTTTACACAAACATTCCTGGTCATTGGTACTGTTGCACCATTTGTTGTTGCTGTCAACACAAAATTGACCACATTCGCATCCGCTGAAGTAGAGGAAATGGTATATTAAACGTTGAATTATGCGATGAGTGTAAACAATATGTCTGTCGGAAAAGGAAAAAATCTACATAGCAATATTCATTATACATTTTTATTTTTATCGATCTAATAATATATCAAGCTGATATATATATATATATCTTTCCATCTTTATGTCCTTTTATAGTATGTATATATGCGTCCTCAACCTATTTCTCTCTATTTACACATGCAGCCTCAATTTGTCATCCATCTTCCTTTATAGTGCAATATGTATCTCTCCATCAAACAGCAATAATCTCTCTCTTTCATAACTTTAGTATATTTGATTTATAAAATGACAGAAATGTATCTATATGTAAAGCCACTCTATTTAAAAAGGATGTAGAATAAGAACAACTTACCCTTGCGGACAAACTGATAGAACATCTTTTAGAACAAAGCCCAACGTGATCACCGTAATTAAACCGAAGAACTTCATTTTCTGAAAAACAGACAGTGAGCTCTGATGAACTTAATAAATCACACATTTTAAAACATTGTCTCATTTATCCACATTAACATACGTACACACAGACAAAATAAATAAGGAGAATCAGAGAGAGAGAGAGAGAGAACGTTCGATGACGAGGAGAAAGGTACACTGACCTGTCTGCTTAATGATCAAAAGCGGTGGTGCTAACTGTCTGACAGTTTTCTTAGTTTATGCTCACAATCCTGGATGGACCCTTTATATGGAGAGCTGTTCAAGGTCATTGTATTCTTCTCTTTGTAAAGATCTTCTCTGTGCACTTTTCACCCTACTCTCCAATTGTCACGGCTGACCTTTTACACTGCCTCAGGGAATATTGTGAGGCTGGCGTTTGCACGTACATTAGTAGTCAACTGCCCATTTTGTCACTTTTAATATAAATCAGATGATTCGTTCAAACTAACAGGCACAGTGTCTATCAGGTGTTAAAAGATATTCTTCAGACATCATGCCCTGTTTTTGCTGTTCAAAATAAGAAAGCAAAACGCACAAAAAACGCAGAGAAGACAGTCACAATATTGAGTGTTGATGCTCTATGAATCTAAGCACATACTTTAGTAGATATTATGGGTAATAGAAATATAGACAGGCATATTTCAGACTGTTCTGAATATTCATTTTGGTTACATATAAACGAGGGAAAGAATATAATTTTGTAGAAAAATCGTGGCGTTGCTTTACAAATATTCAAAACAATTTGGCCTGATTCAGCTGAACACACAAATATCTAGAAATAACGGGTCTATGTTCGTTGGATTTTTCTTGCTTACGAGAGAGAGAGAGAGAGAGAGAGAGAGAGAGCGACAGACAGATAAAGAAAGATAGATATAAAGACAGAGAGTAAGAGAAAAAGAGATATATAGAAGGAGAGCGAGAGAGAGAGAGAGTTAAAGTGATGTTGGAGGTTTAGAGGTAATTTTAATTCATGAAAGCACTGAATACAAAAGCTTACCTACATGGGCGAACATTTGTAATGTTTCGGTAACACCTTTTTGTACCGTGTTCATCCATTCTTTTGTTTTCTTATGTGTTTTATTCTCGAATGTAACCACGTTAACTGCTACTCACAAGGCGTTTGTCAAAACGAGATTTTCCACTTTTCCATGAACTTCCTTGACTTTTTCATATTTGGGAGGTAGATTTGGAAAGGGGTAAAATGCTCACTTAAACATATATTCCTTAAGCCCTTGTCCATAGCAAGTCATTGAGATTCTGGAGGAGCACAAAACATGTACACATTTGTGTTACGTTTGTATTTGCAGAAAAAATGTTCCACGCCAGGAAAGCAGGGAAGAAATAAGTGTGTATATCATACTATTCTAGATAAGAGTTTATACAGGGATGTAATTTTCCGTGTTATATGTTTATATTTGAAGTCAGGGAAGCAATATTAAGAATGAGTGGCGACAAATTTATCACTTTTCATCAGAAAGCTAGGGTAGATTTGGCCAAGTAAGGAGATATTTATAGTTAATAACAGGGAATGTACGCTCAGAATGAAGCCAAGAGTCATAGGCAAGGACTTGTTCATTGTTTTAGAAACAAAGAAAAGACACCCAGTCTTTATTGCAGAAGAAAAATTGTACAACTATCTAATCTTAGATTAATGTGTTAATCAAACATACGTTTGATCACATTCAAAATATTATTTTTCCTTCTACAGAGCAGCGACCCTCTCCGTCCACCAACACTGCATTCCAATAATTATTTAGTGACCTATATTTGCAACGCTTTAAATTCCACTAGCATAATTAAATATTAATCTCTTTGGTTGTAAGTTCCGTGACATCTCTTCTATTTCCAAGATTATAAAACAGCACACAAAATTTCGTGGTGTCGTGTACACTGATTTGTTTCAGACAAGAGTTAACCTTTTCTTTTACTTCGAGATCATTTATATTTTAAATACCTAATAATAGGGGATCATAAAATCAAATCAGAGAAAGTCTGTGTTTTCTCAAGCAATCTATGAGCCTGAAATTGTATTGTTTTTAAACTTTAAAAGCCCTTTACTCAGACCCAAACCATTTACAAAATTAAAGGGTTGGTCGTAAAAATATCAAAGGTTAATAGAGGATAATAAAATCACTGAGTCATTTGTAAATTATATCTTCAAAATGCCCTAACTTTACTTTTGTCGCAATTAAAATTAAGTATAGCAATTAACACACACTATTTATCATATAAATTCTCTTAAATATCAAGACAAACATTACTCTTTAAACCATTGGGTTTTCAAATTAATAATATAAACTATCCTTTATGTAAAGATGCAAGTACACATTTCAACCTGTGAACTTGTGCACTTGTTGCAATAAATCCATCACAGTGATTCCTAAAATAAGTTGAGTAGATAAATGAACTTTCGCCTGACACGAACTGTTTATATGTCAATGTACGTTGCATCAAATGTAAAAGAAACACACCCAGTCGGTGTAGATGCCATTTACTTTCCAAATCTTCAATTAAGCAATGACTTACTTTAGCTTGGTTAATTTTGCCATAGGAGCACATTTAAATTATTTAATTCTACATAGAGTGATTGCATGGCAGGACATAGAGCCACATCTTTCTGGTCTAAAGTTCGGAGCGCTAACCATACTAATAACAAGAGAAACAACTACACTGGTATATATATTTACACGTAAATGACTTTAGGGACACTAAAAAGAGAACACATGCATCAGAAAACATATGGAATACATTTCCAATGATCTGAATTAGTTATAGTTGTTTATAATTTCTTTAGATCATTCTGAAAACCTAAATTATTGAACAATTATACATCTGGTGATCTTGAATGTCAGTCATCGTGAAACACTTTGCTTCCATAAGGGATTGTTTCAGCTTCAATCAAGGCAAATAATCGTGATCACTACAAATGCTTTAGACACGTATCCCAATGACACGATCTTTTTCAGAAAATCAACTCCTCTCAAGCAACTGTCTATATAGCATTAACTGTCAAGTACTTTCAAGGCCGAAATCTTTTAATTTAAAATTCAAACACTTTTATATTTCTTAACGATTTGCTTGAGTCCTATAAACCTAGCTATACTGATTGGAATAGTAACATCGCAAGTATGTGATCACAGTAAAGTGGTTAGTAATCTATATTACGTTTGCGTGCTATCAACAACAAAATAAAATGTATACACTGCTTGTTTGTTACAACGTAAACAATGGCGGTGTGCGAACCCTTCTGTATGGCGCAAAAGTAAGTGACCCGAATGTCAGACAATGAAGCATTATAGTTTATTTTGTAGTCAATACCTTCACTGAATTAACATATGTTCTATTTCAGTTATTTACCCATAAATGGTAATTGAGATTTTTTCTGCTAATGTTATCTAGTCTAATCATCAAAGACTGCTAATATTTTTATATTGCATGTTATATAAAACTGTATCTCTCTTGGTCTGTCTGACTGAGTCAATATATCAAATAAAATGAAAAGTATATTATTAAATCGGCAGAATGAGGACAAATGTTTGCGAAATGCTTTTCATTCTGAAATAGATCCAATAATTTCTATGAAGCAACTCAAATCTATCAATGTAAATAGGCGTGTACTTGGAATATGTATAGGTGATTTCTTATATATTTCGATCAAGGCCCTTAACACAAAGAAAGACGAAGATAGTGTTTTAACTTTTTTCGCTGCAAAATGGAAAATTTTGCAACCTAAAAATACCTTAGCAGAAAAACATATATCTCGGGGAAATATTTGCAGTACCAGTGCCGGACAGACAGTTTGTATTATTAATCATCTTGATACTACACAATGTGTCTATATCAAAATAACTAATCAGAAGACTTCGGGAAAAGAATTAAGAACTAATTCTCAATGTTGACGTTAAAACAAAGAACAACTTGCCCTCTCCCAATGTTTTAAATGAACCGACCATTTCGATTCAGTATTAGTAAATTGCACTGAATCGATAACAAATGATCGTAATATTGTTTGTCCCCTGTAATTGAATAGTAAGCCATTGTCTGCCAAAACGATCGATTGTCTTGGGTTTTATTTTTGCTCCAAGGAGTGGTGACCAGACCTGAAAGGTGTAACGTCTTGCCAGGTCTCTGCTGGCGGTCAACCCAGTTTACATTTCAGATTCCCACAGCGGTACATAGGAGCAGCATTATTATTTGCAAATAGTCAGCCTTGAAACAGATTTACACTTGGGCTGACGAACTTTCTTTACCTTTATAGCTTTATGTAGAGTTGGAGGGCGGCTATAGAGATCGAGAGAATATAATCACCTACTTTTTAATATAATAAATCACAGGATGTAACTGTTTTGGCATTATGTGTAGACAGTCCGCATCATTTTAATATGTCGGGATATAGCCCTGTGGCAACCCTTATGCATAGTATAGCCAATATAAGTATTTTGAACAGATTAGATGATAATTATTTTCGGTTTCTTCCAAACGTATGCATATGTAACGTTGGCGGTGCAGTTAAACTTAGTGATGCTGGATGTAGGAATTTTCAATCCACCGTGTCAACATACATACAAAAGCAAACTAATTATACGGGTTTGAAGCCTGGTAATACGAACTTTAATCCTTTGCTATGGGGTAATGAATGTGAGTATTGTTTATACCACTGGAAGATCGCCTACAGAAGCACATAAGAAAGTTAAACACTCTGATTTAACAATTACCGCATATATTACTACACTACACAATCGCGAACGTAAGTATTAGTCTAGGGCCAATTATTCTTGCCTATTTGTAAGACAAAGAAGCAGTGTTGAGTATGGCAAACAAGCTGGTGGAAAAATTACAGTGGATACAGAGCTATCTCTTTTCATGAAAACAATTGAGGACGCTTTAGCGAAGAAACGGATATTTTAAGAACCTCGACCAATGGGCCAATGATGTAATCAAGAATCAGAGATAAACTCATGTTCTCTCTTTTAGATAGGCGAAAAGATATGACCCTCTTTATCGCAGGAGACAAAATGCACAAGGATCCAATGTCACATTCGAGTATGAATTAGACAAATTTTCTTTACACACAAACTGTTGTTTATCACTATGCATAGGTGCAACCCTCTTTGCCATTCAAATAATTCTGTATTATCCAATAGTTTTAAATCAGTTCACTTTCACCAATATACATATATATTAATCTCTATGGTTTGGAATACTATTACATCCTATGTATTATGTACACATCTTCTTTATCAGTCTTGCACTATTACATTTATGACAGCTTAAAACCTCACATTACATTGTGTGGGGTGGTGGTGAATTGATTTTTGTCCAGGAAAAAGGCAATTTTATTCATTAACCTCCAGAACATTTAATGTTTTTAGCGAATCTAGAAATACACAATTTATCAACACAACTGAGATAAATAATGTTTTCTCAAGGTATCTAAGAGTAAGAGATTTAATTGCATTCAACTTTAAAAGCCATAATGAAACAATTTAAATGGTTTGTCACAACCATCCCAAAATGAATAGAATATTACAAAATCAAGTAATTGCTGGTAAATCATATATTCAAAATCTTGTAACTCTAGGTTTTAAATTCAAATGCATTATATGAAATGAATCAATCTTTTGCAGTTTTGCTATCTCGTAAGCCACCACAATCTTCAATGTTATGTCCCTCTAAGTTCTTCAAGCATTCCCTGATTTATCGCCTATCAGTGAAAACCAGTTCATTGATAATATAAAATCATGTATGAAAAAAAAACGTCAAAATGTAGACACTTGTGTTCTAGTTAATATATAATATATTCTCTTGAATAAAAATACATTTAGAACTCAGTCTTTGAATCACATGATTTCACCTTTCAAAACGAAAACCTGCTTATGTACTATTCATGTACTATTCATGTACATGCACAATTGAACTTGTGAACTTGTTGTACAGAGCTTAGAGCCTTGCGTCCTAAGATTAGTTTTGTATATAAACAATAATAAATTGACCATAAATGTTCTTGATGAAAACACTCCCAGCCGATGTTGATGCTATAAACGTTACATGCCTTCAATTAAATAATGCTTTATTTTAGGGGGTTCTTTCGAATACTTCAGCACATTTAAATCACATCACTGACATGGAAAGATCTCATGGCAGGACACCTATTTTTGGTTGCGAGTTCGGAACAATAACTACTAAGTCATCGCTTGATCTGCCTCCAACACTCCGACATCAATCTAGTGAGTCGGGCCTGCATGCCTCGGGAGGAATGAACAAGGAAAACACTTATAATCAGATTTATCATTCCATTAAAGAGGAGATACTCTTTTGGGTTTTATATAGTGAAAAAGTAGGTACCATCAAGATAAAGTAGCCGAACTTGTGCCCAACGCCTTTTGTCGCTTTATGGAGAACACAAGCAAATGCCAAAATAATAAATTAAGCAAACTTGTTTTTATTTAACTGCGATAATAATAGCAATAATAATAATAATAATAATACCTCTAACAACAGTTGCATTGGTTGGATGTATGAAATTATTTGATGTTATAGACACTTACAAGAAAACAAACAAAAAGATGATAATCCAAATGAAATGCAGTTTCTAAAGTCACAATTTTAGATTATGCTGAATTGTTGGCTGTTTGCCTTTTTATAGGCCATTCTGAAAAAAACCTAAATCATTGATCATTTATACACCTGGTGATCTTGACTGAACTCAAAGTGAAACAATTCGCTTCGAATAAGGATTTTGTTCTGCTTCAGTCAAGGCAAATAATAAACATTACTACAATTGCTTTAGAAAATTATGCAAAGGACACAATCAAACACAAATGAAGGATATTCAAGCACTTTCTACGTAGCATGAACTGTCAAGCACTTTCATTTTCTGCGTATTTAAATTCATAATTTAAGCACGTTTAAAATTTTCATTAACTACAAAGATAGTAATATCCATAACAATGTATCAATATGATGGCGTTAGTGATCATTAATGTGTTTATACGCTATCAAACCAACTTAGTATGTATAGTCCGCTTGTTTGTTACATGGAAAGAATGGTGTTGTTCGAAACCCTTAGTATCTGTCAATAGTCACTGACCTAAATGTCAGACAAGTGAGCGTTTATCTATATATGAAACAAGTTAGTGTAGTCTTGAGTCAACACCATCGTTGACTTAATAACCGTTCTTTTTCAATCATTTACATATAACTGGTAAGTTATATTTTAATCGTTTATGTTATAACTTTAATCTGCGATATCCAATCAGCTAAAAATCTATATTGCATCTTATATCGAATTACATTTCCGTCTGTCTTTTGGTGTCTGTCAGTCAATCTGTCAATGAATCAAGTAAAATTAAAAAGTATATTATATCGGCAGTATGAATGTAGCAATTTTTGCGAGATGGTCTTCTTCTTTAAATTGGAACCGTGATTTTGTGGAACCAATGAAATGTCTCAAACAAAAGGTAATTTAAGAATGTTGTGCTCCAAATGGTTCCCCAACCCAGATATGCAACGTGATATAGTTGAAGAACCGATCATGAAAGTCTGCACAAAATGTATTTGCAATTTCTCTACCAACATATTTGGAATCAAGAGCTTGGTGGAATAGGTTCCTTGATCCCATTGTATTTTTACCAAAAGCTCGTAATTGTAAAATAATTAATTCGAACAAAATCCAATATATTCCTTTCATATTTGTTCGACATACGAGCATGCACAATGTTTGGTCTGATTTGACTCCGATGCTACAGCCAAACAGCATAAAGCTCCTTGTTGATTTGTATTGCAGTTTTCGCTGTTACAAAAATGATACACCAGCTGCAGTAGATGATCCATGATCAAAAACAAAAGACCACAAAATGAGGTAATGTTTACCGAAATGAAGTGTCAGTAATATCACTATACGAATTTATCATATATCAGATTTTGTTACAGGAAAAAAGTACGATTAAAGTGAATTATATTTTTTGTCATAAAAGGTTTTAACGGAAAACTAATGTATTATTATAAACAACTAATTATACGAAGCTCATTTAATATCATAAATTTATTGTTACCGTTACGTCGCATCTATCAGTCTGTCTGTCTCTCTCTCTCTGTATATCTATCTATCTATCTATCTATCCATATATATATATATATATATATATATATATATATATATATATATATATATATAGAGAGAGAGAGAGAGAGAGAGAGAGAGAGAGAGAGAGGGAGGGAGAGAGAGAGAGAGAGAGATAAAATACAAATCATTTGGCGAATAACAATCCTTTCAAATGCATTGGATTAAGCAAGGGATCACGTGTGTCAAACACGTCCGCCCGATATGAATATTCGGCCAACGATGAAAAAATTCCCATAAATGCAATTACAAACACCACGCGTAGGTTATTTTTCCCTCAGAAGGCTCGAAGTGACATATGAAAATTTTTGCGAGTGAATCCCATAGGACAGTATGACTTAAAATATTTATAAATCTGTTTTAAAGGTAGAATAATATAAAATATCTGTCCTAAAAGGTAATTTTCCATCATTCACATAACGTTTAGAAGGTCCGGGAGAGATCCTCGAAAAGCACTCGTTTACTCTATTGTAAATTGGCTTTTCTGATTTTAAATTACTCGGACAAATGTCCATTGGAAGCATCAATTACGTGGCTTAATACATGTTAATTTTGCCACTCACAGAATTTCCAATGTAACTTGTTGCGTATGTGGATTATTTTTTGGTTGGTTATTATCCTGCATGAAGAGCTTTGAAGATCCATTGACTGCAATATCAATAAAATAAACTAAAGAAAACTAAAACTTGAGTAACATACTTGGCCATTAATACACATCGGCTGATAAAGTCACTCCTTACGTACGGTCATTACAGTGGGTTGATAAGTCATCTACATCATTGTTTTAAATAACTAACAAAACAATGAAAGTCGCGTGAAGGCAGAATTTTAAACAATGAAAATCGCGTGAAGGTATTCTTTTTGCTTGTACATAACTAAAGTATAGCTGCAAAAGTGTCTTTAGCGAAGCTTGCTCTTTCGGCACATACGTATACAAATAAAACTAGGATTTATTAAACAACAGTGCGGACACAACCAAAGGATTCGGGCTAAGGAATCCGATTAACTTGCGATTGAGGGATCGTGTGATTGTTAAATGATTGGAATATATTAATATAGGCTGTACATTAAAATTCAAAGTTGGTATTGTAAGCTTCTTCACTGCGAAATGGAAGGTTTACAACATGAAAATAATTTAGCAGAAAAAAGCGTGCATTTATCGAGCCTAATATCATGGGCAAATATTTGCTGCACCCCTGATGGATAAACAGTTTATATTATTTATCATGATGATACTGCAAAATGTGTCGATCTCAGACTAACTACTGGCGAGTTTTCGGGAAATAAATTAGGAATTCCATTCTCAATGTTGATGTTAAACAAACAACTTCCCCTCACCAGATTTTATGACAGCTCTGACCGTTTCGATTCCTTATCAATACATTATACAGACTCCACAAACAAATTATCATAACCTTGTTTGTCTCCTGTATCTTCAAGGCAAGAATTTGCCTTTCCAATATTCAAACTTTAAAAACGATTAATTGACTTTCTTTTGCTCCAAGTAGTGGTGTCTATATCTAGAATGTGTTGCGTCAGTCCAGGTTTCTGATGACCATTATCCCTATATACCTTTAATTTAAGATCCCTACAATGTTGCTCAGGAGAGAAATTATATCTTTCAGAGAGGCGGTCTTGAAAGGTACTTACGTTTAGGTCAAATAATTTTACATTCCTAAAGTCCATAGGTTCCGGTGGTTTGATGTAGTATTGGGATGGAGCAAATGGACTCACTTACTTTCTGATATCATGCATAACAAGAACACACTATTTTGTCATTATATGGACAGTACTATTCAGCAGCCTACATACATTTAGTAGTGTCTACATACAATCCAGTAGTAACCGGTGTGAATAGTATTGTCTAAACTCGCTAATAACGAATATTTTCCTTATTTACACTTCTTGTCTTTCTCTTGCCCAGCCAAATGTGAAGGAAAAAAGCCTTCTCTAAAACATTTGCAAAAATGTGACTCATCTACTCTGACAAAAAACAGTCAATGTATCCTTTCCATGTCTTACATGATTATGCTTTAAAATGTTAGTTTCTATCTCTTCTATCCCTTTTATTCCAGTATGCTTTCTGATTTACTTTGTCAAGGAAACTGGCACTAACCAATTGATTCCTATTACTGTTCTCATCCACATCATCCTTTTAGGATTATGGCCTAGTTCCTAATAGCAAGATTATGTCTCATATGAATAATGAACAAGATTTGCACCGCTCTTGTTGATTACGTTTTGAACGAGAAGACGAATTAACGAGGATGTTAGGAAAACGATATTTGATATATTCCCAGGAATAAACGTTCAAATCATTTTCAAATTTTCCTTTTAGTGCCGCTTTTAATACTCACTGACGATCTGTGTCAAAGTGTGATAAACATAAATATTTCAATTTACAACAAACATTTATGTATCTTGTAGAACATACGTGTTGGTTGCTGCTTGTAAATGTAGAGAGAACGTAAAGGACAATTTGTCAGGACCAAACTATCAAGTATCAACAAACTCAAACAGCTAAGTATAGTATGTTGAAGAAACCAAACGGAATTTCACTCTTTGAATTGATAGATCTTTTTGGCAGACCCAATTTCAAAGACAAAACAAACATCCGTCTCAACAGCTTATTATACACCGAGGAAAAGTTCGTTAGGAAATGACTGATATTTAGCACAGCATCTACTGGTCTAAGTAGCATGGAACAAAAGAGATATAATCTTTCAGGAATTTAAAATAATTTCAACTTAATAATGATAACATTCAGACGGTGTCCAATTGTATGATATTTATTCAAAATTCATAAATATTCTGGACAACAATTGAAATTGATTCAAAAGATCTGTTTGTATATTTGTTTCGCTCCGATATAATGTCGTTCTCACAATGAAATAATTATATATATCCATCCTTTATTCACCTTGCTTATATATTTATTGTTGACAAGATTTATGTGGCGCATATAATATATAAATATTAACATGTATAATCATTGCAGAAAATAAAACAATCCATATAATGACATCCAACGTAGTGTAATTTCAAACATACAAATTTCATTTTCAATCTTTACATTTTCGATAAAGTTCACTACAATTTGAATCGGAGAGAGACAGCTCTACTAATTAGGGTCTGTGGTTTCTGCAAAGTAAAGCAAACATTGACTTTATTAAACTATCGAAATAAATTGTATGCGTTGACTTGATGGGTTATGTTCTCTTAAAATTATTTATCAAAATATCTTCCATTACAGTGGAAATGAAACTTTGACGATTTGAAAGATGAATACCATTATAATATAACTTGATACGCGTGTCCCCAAGCAAACACATGCAATGTAAAGATTGTATTTACTATCAAATTTAAGCGATCTGTAAATAGACAGCTGCTAATTATTATTATACCCGGACAACATGAAGCAATTATGTCTACGCATTGGGAATCAGAACTACTAGGACCGTGCTTACAAAGGTTCCGGCATCGAATTGATCATAAACATTTTTAAATAATTATTACTTTAGGATAACTCGATATGTTTACATGAAAATCTTGTTTACGGCAGAAAAAATATAATATAGTATAATATAATATAATATAACATAAAATAATATAATATAATATAATATAATATAATATAATATAATATAATATAATATAATATAATATAATATAATATAATGTAATATAATATAACATAAAATAATATAATATAATATAGTAGTATAATATTATTTAATACCTGTTTGTATAGTGGACACCTCATCCTCTTGGCAATTTGGACTTTCATTATCAGGATGAGGATAGTCGACTTCTATAGTAAGATTACTAAATAGACACCAAGCACGACGAGTACACTGAAACAAGAGATATATTCAGTTTTTCATTTCAGTCACTATGGAAGAAAGAATGAGTCAAACAGGCGAGGGTTGGAAAAAAGTAATATATTTGGAATGTGGGTCGGATTTGACTTGTCTAGTAAGAGACATTTGAGCTAAAATAATTCATAGAAATGTTGCTAACCTGAGCACAGGTTCTGCTGCAAAAGTGATAGTAAATCTACGATTTGCAGAAAATCGATGTATTATATAGGTCGCATTACACTATAATTCATTTCCTTTAGCATTTACTTCGTCCTTCTATAACCCAAGCGCATTAGATAGAGAATCAAATTGATAAACGTTATGTCAATTACGTTAAGTACTGACATTTAAACAGCGTCATTACTGCCATTTGACATTGTGCACTGTCTTCAAGAATTTGTCGTTAAACCAAATGATCAGATTTGTAAATGGAAGTGACTTTATTCCAGTCTGTATATATAAGCGTTAAAGAAAGTGACGACGATTTATCAGATATTTTATTGTTGTTTTCGTTTTCCATGTATGTATTAACCGTCGATATATATTATTGATCATCGTTTGTCAGAATTAGACGTAACGTTTATGAGCAATACAATAATCTATTCGACAACTACATTAACACTGCGAGGAAAACAATTGTATATCTTAAAATGACAAGGAACTAAATATGACAATGATTTGTCAGTAATTATTATACTTTGATGCTCTCTTGTGCCTGTATTGTACATCTTGTTGCAAAACTAAAGTAAAATGTGTTGTTACTCACAACTGCTTCTCCATCGGTTGATTCCTCTGAACAATAGCAACCATTACAGTAAATATCTTCTACGTTCTCTCCCCGGGTCAGCATTTTGTCAAATACCAGGCATCCTGTAACATAAACGATGATAATGATGATGGTGATGAGAGTTGTTGAGCTTGCGATAACTTGATAGTGACAGTGATTGTTGTGTAGCTATCATAATACTCATGTTCATCCTCATACTTATCATTTGGTTTGGACTAAATACTAAAAGTATAGTGCTAGTTTAGAAACACTAGATCGAGAAGCTGCTGCAAACGCAGAAACAGTTGTAGTGGCTTGTTTTCTAGTAGCAATATTAATGCTATCTTTATGTAATTAAAACAGAATAGAGGAAAGGTAGGGTTTTAAACAACTAGCAAACAAACGCATTTAAAATACCTGGTTTACACAAACATTCCTGGTCATTGGTACTGTTGCACCATTTGTTGTTGCTGTCAACACAAAATTGACCACATTCGCATCCGCTGAAGTAGAGGAAATGGTATATTAAACGTTGAATTATGCGATGAGTGTAAGCAATATGTCTGTCGGAAAAGGAAAAAATCTACATAGCAATATTCATTATACATTTTTATTTTTATCGATCTAATAATATATCAAGCTGATATATATATATATATATATATATATATATATATATATATATATATATATATCTTTCCATCTTTATGTCCTTTAATAGTATGTATATGTGCGTCATCAACCTATTTCTCTCTATTTACACATGCAGCCTCAATTTGTCATCCATCTTCCTTTATAGTGCAATATGTATCTCTCCATCAAACAGCAATAATCTCTCTCTTTCATAACTTTAGTATATTTGATTTATAAAATGACAGAAATGTATCTATATGTAAAGCCACTCTATTTAAAAAGGATGTAGAATAAGAACAACTTACCCTTGCGGACAAACTGATAGAACATCTTTTAGAACAAAGCCCAACGTGACCACCTTAATTAAACCGAAGAACTTCATTTTCTGAAAAACAGACAGTGAGCTCTGATGAACTTAATAAATCACACATTTTAAACATTGTCTCATTTATCCACATTAACATACGTACACACAGACAAAATAAATAAGGAGAATCAGAGAGAGAGAGAGAGAGAGAGAACGTTCGATGACGAGGAGAAAGGTACACTGACCTGTCTGCTTAATGATCAAAAGCGGTGGTGCTAACTGTCTGACAGTTTTCTTAGTTTATGCTCACAATCCTGGATGGACCCTTTATATGGAGAGCTGTTCAAGGTCATTGTATTCTTCTCTTTGTAAAGATCTTCTCTGTGCACTTTTCACCCTACTCTCCAATTGTCACGGCTGACCTTTTACACTGCCTCAGGGAATATTGTGAGGCTGGCGTTTGCACGTACATTAGTAGTCAACTGCCCATTTTGTCACTTTTAATATAAATCAGATGATTCGTTCAAACTAACAGGCACAGTGTCTATCAGGTGTTAAAAGATATTCTTCAGACATCATGCCCTGTTTTTGCTGTTCAAAATAAGAAAGCAAAACGCACAAAAAACGCAGAGAAGACAGTCACAATATTGAGTGTTGATGCTCTATGAATCTAAGCACATACTTTAGTAGATATTATGGGTAATAGAAATATAGACAGGCATATTTCAGACTGTTCTGAATATTCATTTTGGTTACATATAAACGAGGGAAAGAATATAATTTTGTAGAAAAATCGTGGCGTTGCTTTACAAATATTCAAAACAATTTGGCCTGATTCAGCTGAACACACAAATATCTAGAAATAACGGGTCTATGTTCGTTGGATTTTTCTTGCTTACGAGAGAGAGAGAGAGAGAGAGAGAGAGAGAGAGCGACAGACAGAGAAAGAAAGATAGATATAAAGACAGAGAGTAAGAGAAAAAGATAAATATAGAAGGAGAGCGAGAGAGAGAGAGTTAGAGTGATGTTGGAGGTTTAGAGGTAATTTTAATTCATGAAAGCACTGAATACAAAAGCTTACCTACATGGGCGAACATTTGTAATGTTTCGGTAACACCTTTTTGTACCGTGTTCATCCATTCTTTTGTTTTCTTATGTGTTTTATTCTCGAATGTAACCACGTTAACTGCTACTCACAAGGCGTTTGTCAAAACGAGATTTTCCACTTTTCCATGAACTTCCTTGACTTTTTCATATTTGGGAGGTAGATTTGGAAAGGGGTAAAATGCTCACTTAAACATATATTCCTTAAGCCCTTGTCCATAGCAAGTCATTGAGATTCTGGAGGAGCACAAAACATGTACACATTTGTGTTACGTTTGTATTTGCAGAAAAAATGTTCCACGCCAGGAAAGCAGGGAAGAAATAAGTGTGTATATCATACTATTCTAGATAAGAGTTTATACAGGGATGTAATTTTCCGTGTTATATGTTTATATTTGAAGTCAGGGAAGCAATATTAAGAATGAGTGGCGACAAATTTATCACTTTTCATCAGAAAGCTAGGGTAGATTTGGCCAAGTAAGGAGATATTTATAGTTAATAACAGGGAATGTACGCTCAGAATGAAGCCAAGAGTCATAGGCAAGGACTTGTTCATTGTTTTAGAAACAAAGAAAAGACACCCAGTCTTTATTGCAGAAGAAAAATTGTACAACTATCTAATCTTAGATTAATGTGTTAATCAAACATACGTTTGATCACATTCAAAATATTATTTTTCCTTCTACAGAGCAGCGACCCTCTCCGTCCACCAACACTGCATTCCAATAATTATTTAGTGACCTATATTTGCAACGCTTTAAATTCCACTAGCATAATTAAATATTAATCTCTTTGGTTGTAAGTTCCGTGACATCTCTTCTATTTCCAAGATTATAAAACAGCACACAAAATTTCGTGGTGTCGTGTACACTGATTTGTTTCAGACAAGAGTTAACCTTTTCTTTTACTTCGAGATCATTTATATTTTAAATACCTAATAATAGGGGATCATAAAATCAAATCAGAGAAAGTCTGTGTTTTCTCAGGCAATCTATGAGCCTGAAATTGTATTGTTTTTAAACTTTAAAAGCCCTACTCAGACCCAAACCATTTACAAAATTAAAGGGTTGGTCGTAAAAATATCAAAGGTTAATAGAGGATAATAAAATCACTGAGTCATTTGTAAATTATATCTTCAAAATGCCCTAACTTTACTTTTGTCGCAATTAAAATTAAGTATAGGAATTAACACACTATTTATCATATAAATTCTCTTAAATATCAAGACAAACATTACTCTTTAAACCATTGGGTTTTCAAATTAATAATATAAACTATCCTTTATGTAAAGATGCAAGTACACATTTCAACCTGTGAACTTGTGCACTTGTTGCAATAAATTCATCACAGTGATTCCTAAAATAAGTTGAGTAGATAAATGAACTTTCGCCTGACACGAACTGTTTATATGTCAATGTACGTTGCATCAAATGTAAAAGAAACACACCCAGTCAGTGTAGATGCCATTTACTTTCCAAATCTTCAATTAAGCAATGACTTACTTTAGCTTGGTTAATTTTGCCATAGGAGCACATTTAAATTATTTAATTCTACATAGAGTGATTGCATGGCAGGACATAGAGCCACATCTTTCTGGTCTAAAGTTCGGAGCGCTAACCATACTAATAACAAGAGAAACAACTACACAGGTATATATATTTACACGTAAATGACTTTAGGGACACTAAAAAGAGAACACATGCATCAGAAAACATATGGAATACATTTCCAATGATCTGAATTAGTTATAGTTGTTTATAATTTCTTTAGATCATTCTGAAAACCTAAATTATTGAACAATTATACATCTGGTGATCTTGAATGTCAGTCATCGTGAAACACTTTGCTTCCATAAGGGATTGTTTCAGCTTCAATCAAGGCAAATAATCGTGATCACTACAATTGCTTTAGACACGTATCCCAATGACACGATCTTTTTCAGAAAATCAACTCCTCTCAAGCAACTGTCTATATAGCATTAACTGTCAAGTACTTTCAAGGCCGAAATCTTTTAATTTAAAATTCAAACACTTTTATATTTCTTAACGATTTGCTTGAGTCCTATAAACCTAGCTATACTGATTGGAATAGTAACATCGCAAGTATGTGATCACAGTAAAGTGGTTAGTAATCTATATTACGTTTGCGTGCTATCAACAACAAAATAAAATGTATAGACTGCTTGTTTGTTACAACGTAAACAATGGCGGTGTGCGAACCCTTCTGTATGGCGCAAAAGTAAGTGACCCGAATGTCAGACAATATACTAACTACTTATATGAAGCATTATAGTTTATTTTGTAGTCAATACGTTCACTGAATTAACTATTGTTCTATTTCAGTTATTTACCCATAAATGGTAATTGAGATTTTTTCTGCTAATGTTATCTAGTCTAATCATCAAACACTGCTAATATTTTTATATTGCATGTTATATAAAACTGTATCTCTCTTGGTCTGTCTGACTGAGTCAATATATCAAATAAAATGAAAAGTATATTATTAAATCGGCAGAATGAGGACAAATCTTTGCGAAATGCTTTTCATTCTGAAATAGATCCAATAATTTCTATGAAGCAACTCAAATCTATCAATGTAAATAGGCGTGTACTTGGAATATGTATAGGTGATTTCTTATATATTTCGATCAAGGCCCTTAACACAAAGAAAGACGAAGATAGTGTTTTAACTTTTTTCGCTGCAAAATGGAACATTTTGCAACCTAAAAATACCTTAGCAGAAAAACATATATCTCGGGGAAATATTTGCAGTACCAGTGCCGGACAGACAGTTTGTATTATTAATCATCTTGATACTACACAATGTGTCTATATCAAAATAACTAATCAGAAGACTTCGGGAAAAGAATTAAGAACTAATTCTCAATGTTGATGTTAAAGCAAAGAACAACTTGCCCTCTCCCAATGTTTTAAATGAACCGACCATTTCGATTCAGTATTAGTAAATTGCACTGAATCGATAACAAATGATCGTAATATTGTTTGTCCCCTGTAATTGAATAGTAAGCCATTGTCTGCCAAAACGATCGATTGTCTTGGGTTTTATTTTTGCTCCAAGGAGTGGTGACCAGACCTGAAAGGTGTAACGTCTTGCCAGGTCTCTGCTGGCGGTCAACCCAGTTTACATTTCAGATTCCCACAGCGGTACATAGGAGCAGCATTATTATTTGCAAATAGTCAGCCTTGAAACAGATTTACACTTGGGCTGACGAACTTTCTTTACCTTTATAGCTTTATGTAGAGTTGGAGGGCGGCTATAGAGATCGAGAGAATGTAATCACCTACTTTTTAATATAATAAATCACAGGATGTAACTGTTTTGGCATTATGTGTAGATAGTCCGCATCATTTTAATATGTCGGGATATAGCTCTGTGGCAACCCTTATGCATAGTATAGCCAATATAAGTATTTTGAACAGATTAGATGATAATTATTTTCGGTTTCTTCCAAACGTATGCATATGTAACGTTGGCGGTGCAGTTAAACTTAGTGATGCTGGATGTAGGAATTTTCAATCCACCGTGTCAACATACATACAAAAGCAAACTAATTATACGGGTTTGAAGCCTGGTAATACGAACTTTAATCCTTTGCTATGGGGTAATGAATGTGAGTATTGTTTATACCACTGGAAGATCGCCCACAGAAGCACATAAGAAAGTTAAACACTCTGATTTAACAATTACCGCATATATTACTACACTACACAATCGCGAACGTAAGTATTAGTCTAGGGCCAATTATTCTTGCCTATTTGTAAGACAAAGAAGCAGTGTTGAGTATGGCAAACAAGCTGGTGGAAAAATTACAGTGGATACAGAGCTATCTCTTTTCATGAAAACAATTGAGGACGCTTTAGCGAAGAAACGGATATTTTAAGAACCTCGACCAATGGACCAATGATGTAATCAAGAATCAGAGATAAACTCATGTTCTCTCTTTTAGATAGGCGAAAAGATATGACCCTCTTTATCGCAGGAGACAAAATGCACAAGGATCCAATGTCACATTCGAGTATGAATTAGACAAATTTTCTTTACACACAAACTGTTGTTTATCACTATGCATAGGTGCAACCCTCTTTGCCATTCAAATAATTCTGTATTATCTAATAGTTTTAAATCAGTTCACTTTCACCAATATACATATATATTAATCTCTATGGTTTGAAATACTATTACATCCTATGTATTATGTACACATCTTCTTTATCAGTCTTGCACTATTACATTTATGACAGCTTAAAACCTCACATTACATTGTGTGGGGTGGTGGTGAACTGATTTTTGTCCAGGAAAAAGGCAATTTTATTCATTAACCTCCAGAACATTTAATGTTTTTAGCGAATCTAGAAATACACAATTTATCAACACAACTGAGATAAATAATGTTTTCTCAAGGTATCTAAGAGTAAGAGATTTAATTGCATTCAACTTTAAAAGCCATAATGAAACAATCTAAATGGTTTGTCACAACCATCCCAAAATGAATAGAATATTACAAAATCAAGTAATTGCTGGTAAATCATATATTCAAAATCTTGTAACTCTAGGTTTTAAATTCAAATGCATTATATGAAATGAATCAATCTTTTGCAGTTTTGCTATCTCGTAAGCCACCACAATCTTCAATGTTATGTCCCTCTAAGTTCTTCAAGCATTCCCTGATTTATCGCCTATCAGTGAAAACCAGTTCATTGATAATATAAAATCATGTATGAAAAAAAAAACGCCAAAATGTAGACACTTGTGTTCTAGTTAATATATAATATATTCTCTTGAATAAAAATACATTTAGAACTCAGTCTTTGAATCACATGATTTCACCTTTCAAAACGAAAACCTGCTTATGTACTATTCATGTACTATTCATGTACATGCACAATTGAACTTGTGAACTTGTTGTACAGAGCTTAGAGCCTTGCGTCCTAAGATTAGTTTTGTATATAAACAATAATAAATTGACCATAAATGTTCTTGATGAAAACACTCCCAGCCGATGTTGATGCTATAAACGTTACATGCCTTCAATTAAATAATGCTTTATTTTAGGGGGTTCTTTCGAATACTTCAGCACATTTAAATCACATCACTGACATGGAAAGATCTCATGGCAGGATACCTATTTTTGGTTGCGAGTTCGGAACAATAACTACTAAGTCATCGCTTGATCTGCCTCCAACACTCCGACATCAATCTAGTGAGTCGGGCCTACATGCCTCGGGAGGAATGAACAAGGAAAACACTTATAATTAGATTTATCATTCCATTAAAGAGGAGATACTCTTTTGGGTTTTATATAGTGAAAAAATAGGTACCATCAAGATAAAGTAGCCGAACTTGTGCCCAACGCCTTTTGTCGCTTTATGGAGAACACAAGCAAATGCCAAAATAACAAATTAAGCAAACTTGTTTTTATTTAACTGCGATAATAATAGCAATAATAATAATAATAATAATACCTGTAACAACAGTTGCATTGGTTGGATGTGTGAAATTATTTGATGTTATAGACACTTACAAGAAAACAAACAAAAAGATGATAATCCAAATGAAATGCAGTTTCTAAAGTCACAATTTTAGATTATGCTGAATTGTTGGCTGTTTGCCTTTTTATAGGCCATTCTGAAAAAAACCTAAATCATTGATCATTTATACACCTGGTGATCTTGACTGAACTCAAAGTGAAACAATTCGCTTCGAATAAGGATTTTGTTCTGCTTCAGTCAAGGCAAATAATAAACATTACTACAATTGCTTTAGAAAATTATGCAAAGGACACAATCAAACACAAATGAAGGATATTCAAGCACTTTCTACGTAGCATGAACTGTCAAGCACTTTCATTTTCTGCGTATTTAAATTTATAATTTAAGCACGTTTAAAATTTTCATTAACTACAAAGATAGTAATATCCATAACAATGTATCAATATGATGGCGTTAGTGATCATTAATGTGTTTATACGCTATCAAACCAACTTAGTATGTATAGTCCGCTTGTTTGTTACATGGAAAGAATGGTGTTGTTCGAAACCCTTAGTATCTGTCAATAGTCACTGACCTAAATGTCAGACAAGTGAGCGTTTATCTATATATGAAACAAGTTAGTGTAGTCTTGAGTCAACACCATCGTTGACTTAATAACCGTTCTTTTTCAATCATTTACATATAACTGGTAAGTTATATTTTAATCGTTTATGTTATAACTTTAATCTGCGATATCCAATCAGCTAAAAATCTATATTGCATCTTATATCGAATTACATTTCCGTCTGTCTTTTGGTGTCTGTCAGTCAATCTGTCAATGAATCAAGTAAAATTAAAAAGTATATTATATCGGCAGTATGAATGTAGCAATTTTTGCGAGATGGTCTTCTTCTTTAAATTGGAACCGTGATTTTGTGGAACCAATCAAATGTCTCAAACAAAAGGTAATTTAAGAATGTTGTGCTCCAAATGGTTCCCCAACCCAGATATGCAACGTGATATAGTTGAAGAACCGATCATGAAAGTCTGCACAAAATGTATTTGCAATTTCTCTACCAACATATTTGGAATCAAGAGCTTGGTGGAATAGGTTCCTTGATCCCATTGTATTTTTACCAAAAGCTCGTAATTGTAAAATAATTAATTCGAACAAAATCCAATATATTCCTTTCATATTTGTTCGACATACGAGCATGCACAATGTTTGGTCTGATTTGACTCCGATGCTACAGCCAAACAGCATAAAGCTCCTTGTTGATTTGTATTGCAGTTTTCGCTGTTACAAAAATGATACACCAGCTGCAGTAGATGATCCATGATCAAAAACAAAAGACCACAAAATGAGGTAATGTTTACCGAAATGAAGTGTCAGTAATATCACTATACGAATTTATCATATATCAGATTTTGTTACAGGAAAAAAGTACGATTAAAGTGAATTATATTTTTTGTCATAAAAGGTTTTAACGGAAAACTAATGTATTATTATAAACAACTAATTATACGAAGCTCATTTAATATCATAAATTTATTGTTACCGTTACGTCGCATCTATCAGTCTGTCTGTCTCTCTCTCTCTGTATATCTATCTATCTATCTATCTATCTATCTATCTATCTATCTATCTATATATATATATATATATATATATATATATATATATACAGAGAGAGAGAGAGAGAGAGAGAGAGAGATAAAATACAAATCATTTGGCGAATAACAATCCTTTCAAATGCATTGGATTAAGCAAGGGATCACGTGTGTCAAACACGTCCGCCCGATATGAATATTCGGCCAACGATGAAAAAATTCCCATAAATGCAATTACAAACACCACGCGTAGGTTATTTTTCCCTCAGAAGGCTCGAAGTGACATATGAAAATTTTTGCGAGTGAATCCCATAGGACAGTATGACTTAAAATATTTATAAATCTGTTTTAAAGGTAGAATAATATAAAATATCTGTCCTAAAAGGTAATTTTCCATCATTCACATAACGTTTAGAAGGTCCGGGAGAGATCCTCGAAAAGCACTCGTTTACTCTATTGTAAATTGGCTTTTCTGATTTTAAATTACTCGGACAAATGTCCATTGGAAGCATCAATTACGTGGCTTAATACATGTTAATTTTGCCACTCACAGAATTTCCAATGTAACTTGTTGCGTATGTGGATTATTTTTTGGTTGGTTATTATCCTGCATGAAGAGCTTTGAAGATCCATTGACTGCAATATCAATAAAATAAACTAAAGAAAACTAAAACTTGAGTAACATACTTGGCCATTAATACACATCGGCTGATAAAGTCACTCCTTACGTACGGTCATTACAGTGGGTTGATAAGTCATCTACATCATTGTTTTAAATAACTAACAAAACAATGAAAGTCGCGTGAAGGCAGAATTTTAAACAATGAAAATCGCGTGAAGGTATTCATTTTGCTTGTACATAACTAAAGTGTAGCTGCAAAAGTGTCTTTAGCGAAGCTTGCTCTTTCGGCACATACGTATACAAATAAAACTAGGATTTATTAAACAACAGTGCGGACACAACCAAAGGATTCGGGCTAAGGAATCCGATTAACTTGCGATTGAGGGATCGTGTGATTGTTAAATGATTGGAATATATTAATATAGGCTGTACATTAAAATTCAAAGTTGGTATTGTAAGCTTCTTCACTGCGAAATGGAAGGTTTACAACATGAAAATAATTTAGCAGAAAAAAGCGTGCATTTATCGAGCCTAATATCATGGGCAAATATTTGCTGCACCCCTGATGGATAAACAGTTTATATTATTTATCATGATGATACTGCAAAATGTGTCGATCTCAGACTAACTACTGGCGAGTTTTCGGGAAATAAATTAGGAATTCCATTCTCAATGTTGATGTTAAACAAACAACTTCCCCTCACCAGATTTTATGACAGCTCCGACCGTTTCGATTCCTTATCAATACATTATACAGACTCCAGAAACAAATTATCATAACCTTGTTTGTCTCCTGTATCTTCAAGGCAAGAATTTGCCTTTCCAATATTCAAACTTTAAAAACGATTAATTGACTTTCTTTTGCTCCAAGTAGTGGTGTCTATATCTAGAATGTGTTGCGTCAGTCCAGGTTTCTGATGACCATTATCCCTATATACCTTTAATTTAAGATCCCTACAATGTTGCACAAGAGAGAAATTATATCTTTCAGAGAGTCGGTCTTGAAAGGTGCTTACGTTTAGGTCAAATAATTTTACATTCCTAAAGTCCACAGGTTCCGGTGGTTTGATGTAGTATTGGGATGGAGCAAATGGACTCACTTACTTTCTGATATCATGCATAACAAGAACACCCTATTTTGTCATTATATGGACAGTACTATTCAGCAGCCTACATACATTTAGTAGTGTCTACATACAATCCAGTAGTAACCGGTGTGAATAGTATTGTCTAAACTCGCTAATAACGAATATTTTCCTTATTTACACTTCTTGTCTTTCTCTTGCCCAGCCAAATGTGAAGGAAAAAAGCCTTCTCTAAAACATTTGCAAAAATGTGACTCATCTACTCTGACAAAAAACAATCAATGTATCCTTTTCATGTCTTACATGATTATGCTTTAAAATGTTAGTTTCTATCTCTTCTATCCCTTTTATTCCAGTATGCTTTCTGATTTACTTTGTCAAGGAAACTGGCACTAACCAATTGATTCCTATTACTGTTCTCATCCACATCATCCTTTTAGGATTATGGCCTAGTTCCTAATAGCAAGATTATGTCTCATATGAATAATGAACAAGATTTGCACTGCTCTTGTTGATTACGTTTTGAACGAGAAGACGAATTAACGAGGATGTTAGGAAAACGATATTTGATATATTCCCAGGAATAAACGTTCAAATCATTTTCAAATTTTCCTTTTAGTGCCGCTTTTAATACTCACTGACGATCTGTGTCAAAGTGTGATAAACATAAATATTTCAATTTACAACAAACATTTATGTATCTTGTAGAACATACGTGTTGGTTGCTGCTTGTAAATGTAGAGAGAACGTAAAGGACAATTTGTCAGGACCAAACTATCAAGTATCAACAAACTCAAACAGCTAAGTATAGTATGTTGAAGAAACCAAACGGAATTTCACTCTTTGAATTGATAGATCTTTTTGGCAGACCCAATTTCAAAGACAAAACAAACATCCGTCTCAACAGCTTATTATACACCGAGGAAAAGTTCGTTAGGAAATGACTGATATTTAGCACAGCATCTACTGGTCTAAGTAGCATGGAACAAAAGAGATATAATCTTTCAGGAATTTAAAATAATTTCAACTTAATAATGATAACATTCAGACGGTGTCCAATTGTATGATATTTATTCAAAATTCATAAATATTCTGGACAACAATTGAAATTGATTCAAAAGATCTGTTTGTATGTTTGTTTCGCTCCCGATATAATGTCGTTCTCACAATGAAATAATTATATATATCCATCCTTTATTCACCTTGCTTATATATTTATTGTTGACAAGATTTATGTGGCGCATATAATATATAAACATTAACATGTATAATCATTGCAGAAAATAAAACAATCCATATAATGACATCCAACGTAGTGTAATTTCAAACATACAAATTTCATTTTCAATCTTTACATTTTCGATAAAGTTCACTACAATTTGAATCGGAGAGAGACAGCTCTACTAATTAGGGTCTGTGGTTTCTGCAAAGTAAAGCAAACATTGACTTTATTAAACTATCGAAATAAATTGTATGCGTTGACTTGATGGGTTATGTTCTCTTAAAATTATTTATCAAAATATCTTCCATTACAGTGGAAATGAAACTTTGACGATTTGAAAGATGAATACCATTATAATATAACTTGATACGCGTGTCCCCAAGCAAACACATGTAATGTAAAGATTGTATTTACTATCAAATTTAAGCGATCTGTAAATAGACAGCTGCTAATTATTATTATACCCGGACAACATGAAGCAATTATGTCTACGCATTGGGAATCAGAACTACTAGGACCGTGCTTACAAAGGTTCCGGCATCGAATTGATCATAAACATTTTTAAATAATTATTACTTTAGGATAACTCGATATGTTTACATGAAAATCTTGTTTACGGCAGACAAAATATAATATAGTATAATATAATATAATATAACATAAAATAATATAATATAATATAATATAATATAATATAATATAATATAATATAATATAATATAATATAATATAATGTAATATAATATAACATAAAATAATATAATATAATATAGTAGTATAATATTATTTAATACCTGTTTGTATAGTGGACACCTCATCCTCTTGGCAATTTGGACTTTCATTATCAGGATGAGGATAGTCGACTTCTATAGTAAGATTACTAAATAGACACCAAGCACGACGAGTACACTGAAACAAGAGATATATTCAGTTTTTCATTTCAGTCACTATGGAAGAAAGAATGAGTCAAACAGGCGAGGGTTGGAAAAAAGTAATATATTTGGAATGTGGGTCGGATTTGACTTGTCTAGTAAGAGACATTTGAGCTAAAATAATTCATAGAAATGTTGCTAACCTGAGCACAGGTTCTGCTGCAAAAGTGATAGTAAATCTACGATTTGCAGAAAATCGATGTATTATATAGGTCGCATTACACTATAATTCATTTCCTTTAGCATTTACTTCGTCCTTCTATAACCCCAGCGCATTAGATAGAGAATCAAATTGATAAACGTTATGTCAATTACGTTAAGTACTGACATTTAAACAGCGTCATTACTGCCATTTGACATTGTGCACTGTCTTCAAGAATTTGTCGTTAAACCAAATGATCAGATTTGTAAATGGAAGTGACTTTATTCCAGTCTGTATATATAAGCGATAAGAAAGTGACGACGATTTATCAGATATTTTATTGTTGTTTTCGTTTTCCATGTATGTATTAACCGTCGATATATATTATTGATCATCGTTTGTCAGAATTAGACGTAACGTTTATGAGCAATACAATAATCTATTCGACAACTACATTAACACTGCGAGGAAAACAATTGTATATCTTAAAATGACAAGGAACTAAATATGACAATGATTTGTCAGTAATTATTATACTTTGATGCTCTCTTGTGCCTGTATTGTACATCTTGTTGCAAAACTAAAGTAAAATGTGTTGTTACTCACAACTGCTTCTCCATCGGTTGATTCCTCTGAACAATAGCAACCATTACAGTAAATATCTTCTACGTTCTCTCCCCGGGTCAGCATTTTGTCAAATACCAGGCATCCTGTAACATAAACGATGATAATGATGATGGTGATGAGAGTTGTTGAGCTTGCGATAACTTGATAGTGACAGTGATTGTTGTGTAGCTATCATAATACTCATGTTCATCCTCATACTTATCATTTGGTTTGGACTAAATACTAAAAGTATAGTGCTAGTTTAGAAACACTAGATCGAGAAGCTGCTGCAAACGCAGAAACAGTTGTAGTGGCTTGTTTTCTAGTAGCAATATTAATGCTATCTTTATGTAATTAAAACAGAATAGAGGAAAGGTAGGGTTTTAAACAACTAGCAAACAAACGCATTTAAAATACCTGGTTTACACAAACATTCCTGGTCATTGGTACTGTTGCACCATTTGTTGTTGCTGTCAACACAAAATTGACCACATTCGCATCCGCTGAAGTAGAGGAAATGGTATATTAAACGTTGAATTATGCGATGAGTGTAAACAATATGTCTGTCGGAAAAGGAAAAAATCTACATAGCAATATTCATTATACATTTTTATTTTTATCGATCTAATAATATATCAAGCTGATATATATATATATATATCTTTCCATCTTTATGTCCTTTTATAGTATGTATATATGCGTCCTCAACCTATTTCTCTCTATTTACACATGCAGCCTCAATTTGTCATCCATCTTCCTTTATAGTGCAATATGTATCTCTCCATCAAACAGCAATAATCTCTCTCTTTCATAACTTTAGTATATTTGATTTATAAAATGACAGAAATGTATCTATATGTAAAGCCACTCTATTTAAAAAGGATGTAGAATAAGAACAACTTACCCTTGCGGACAAACTGATAGAACATCTTTTAGAACAAAGCCCAACGTGATCACCGTAATTAAACCGAAGAACTTCATTTTCTGAAAAACAGACAGTGAGCTCTGATGAACTTAATAAATCACACATTTTAAACATTGTCTCATTTATCCACAGTAACATACGTACACACAGACAAAATAAATAAGGAGAATCAGAGAGAGAGAGAGAATAGAGAGAACGTTCGATGACGAGGAGAAAGGTACACTGACCTGTCTGCTTAATGATCAAAAGCGGTGGTGCTAACTGTCTGACAGTTTTCTTAGTTTATGCTCACAATCCTGGATGGACCCTTTATATGGAGAGCTGTTCAAGGTCATTGTATTCTTCTCTTTGTAAAGATCTTCTCTGTGCACTTTTCACCCTACTCTCCAATTGTCACGGCTGACCTTTTACACTGCCTCAGGGAATATTGTGAGGCTGGCGTTTGCACGTACATTAGTAGTCAACTGCCCATTTTGTCACTTTTAATATAAATCAGATGATTCGTTCAAACTAACAGGCACAGTGTCTATCAGGTGTTAAAAGATATTCTTCAGACATCATGCCCTGTTTTTGCTGTTCAAAATAAGAAAGCAAAACGCACAAAAAACGCAGAGAAGACAGTCACAATATTGAGTGTTGATGCTCTATGAATCTAAGCACATACTTTAGTAGATATTATGGGTAATATAAATATAGACAGGCATATTTCAGACTGTTCTGAATATTCATTTTGGTTACATATAAACGAGGGAAAGAATATAATTTTGTAGAAAAATCGTGGCGTTGCTTTACAAATATTCAAAACAATTTGGCCTGATTCAGCTGAACACACAAATATCTAGAAATAACGGGTCTATGTTCGTTGGATTTTTCTTGCTTACGAGAGAGAGAGAGAGAGAGAGAGAGAGAGAGAGAGAGAGAGAGAGAGAGAGAGCGACAGACAGAGAAAGAAAGATAGATATAAAGACAGAGAGTAAGAGAAAAAGAGATATATAGAAGGAGAGCGAGAGAGAGAGAGTTAGAGTGATGTTGGAGGTTTAGAGGTAATTTTAATTCATGAAAGCACTGAATACAAAAGCTTACCTACATGGGCGAACATTTGTAATGTTTCGGTAACACCTTTTTGTACCGTGTTCATCCATTCTTTTGTTTTCTTATGTGTTTTATTCTCGAATGTAACCACGTTAACTGCTACTCACAAGGCGTTTGTCAAAACGAGATTTTCCACTTTTCCATGAACTTCCTTGACTTTTTCATATTTGGGAGGTAGATTTGGAAAGGGGTAAAATGCTCACTTAAACATATATTCCTTAAGCCCTTGTCCATAGCAAGTCATTGAGATTCTGGAGGAGCACAAAACATGTACACATTTGTGTTACGTTTGTATTTGCAGAAAAAATGTTCCACGCCAGGAAAGCAGGGAAGAAATAAGTGTGTATATCATACTATTCTAGATAAGAGTTTATACAGGGATGTAATTTTCCGTGTTATATGTTTATATTTGAAGTCAGGGAAGCAATATTAAGAATGAGTGGCGACAAATTTATCACTTTTCATCAGAAAGCTAGGGTAGATTTGGCCAAGTAAGGAGATATTTATAGTTAATAACAGGGAATGTACGCTCAGAATGAAGCCAAGAGTCATAGGCAAGGACTTGTTCATTGTTTTAGAAACAAAGAAAAGACACCCAGTCTTTATTGCAGAAGAAAAATTGTACAACTATCTAATCTTAGATTAATGTGTTAATCAAACATACGTTTGATCACATTCAAAATATTATTTTTCCTTCTACAGAGCAGCGACCCTCTCCGTCCACCAACACTGCATTCCAATAATTATTTAGTGACCTATATTTGCAACGCTTTAAATTCCACTAGCATAATTAAATATTAATCTCTTTGGTTGTAAGTTCCGTGACATCTCTTCTATTTCCAAGATTATAAAACAGCACACAAAATTTCGTGGTGTCGTGTACACTGATTTGTTTCAGACAAGAGTTAACCTTTTCTTTTACTTCGAGATCATTTATATTTTAAATACCTAATAATAGGGGATCATAAAATCAAATCAGAGAAAGTCTGTGTTTTCTCAGGCAATCTATGAGCCTGAAATTGTATTGTTTTTAAACTTTAAAAGCCCTACTCAGACCCAAACCATTTACAAAATTAAAGGGTTGGTCGTAAAAATATCAAAGGTTAATAGAGGATAATAAAATCACTGAGTCATTTGTAAATTATATCTTCAAAATGCCCTAACTTTACCTTTGTCGCAATTAAAATTAAGTATAGCAATTAACACACACTATTTATCATATAAATTCTCTTAAATATCAAGACAAACATTACTCTTTAAATCATTGGGTTTTCAAATTAATAATATAAACTATCCTTTATGTAAAGATGCAAGTACACATTTCAACCTGTGAACTTGTGCACTTGTTGCAATAAATTCATCACAGTGATTCCTAAAATAAGTTGAGTAGATAAATGAACTTTCGCCTGACACGAACTGTTTATATGTCAATGTACGTTGCATCAAATGTAAAAGAAACACACCCAGTCAGTGTAGATGCCATTTACTTTCCAAATCTTCAATTAAGCAATGACTTACTTTAGCTTGGTTAATTTTGCCATAGGAGCACATTTAAATTATTTAATTCTACATAGAGTGATTGCATGGCAGGACATAGAGCCACATCTTTCTGGTCTAAAGTTCGGAGCGCTAACCATACTAATAACAAGAGAAACAACTACACAGGTATATATATTTACACGTAAATGACTTTAGGGACACTAAAAAGAGAACACATGCATCAGAAAACATATGGAATACATTTCCAATGATCTGAATTAGTTATAGTTGTTTATAATTTCTTTAGATCATTCTGAAAACCTAAATTATTGAACAATTATACATCTGGTGATCTTGAATGTCAGTCATCGTGAAACACTTTGCTTCCATAAGGGATTGTTTCAGCTTCAATCAAGGCAAATAATCGTGATCACTACAATTGCTTTAGACACGTATCCCAATGACACGATCTTTTTCAGAAAATCAACTCCTCTCAAGCAACTGTCTATATAGCATTAACTGTCAAGTACTTTCAAGGCCGAAATCTTTTAATTTAAAATTCAAACACTTTTATATTTCTTAACGATTTGCTTGAGTCCTATAAACCTAGCTATACTGATTGGAATAGTAACATCGCAAGTATGTGATCACAGTAAAGTGGTTAGTAATCTATATTACGTTTGCGTGCTATCAACAACAAAACAAAATGTATAGACTGCTTGTTTGTTACAACGTAAACAATGGCGGTGTGCGAACCCTTCTGTATGGCGCAAAAGTAAGTGACCCGAATGTCAGACAATATACTAACTACTTATATGAAGCATTATAGTTTATTTTGTAGTCAATACGTTCACTGAATTAACTATTGTTCTATTTCAGTTATTTACCCATAAATGGTAATTGAGATTTTTTCTGCTAATGTTATCTAGTCTAATCATCAAACACTGCTAATATTTTTATATTGCATGTTATATAAAACTGTATCTCTCTTGGTCTGTCTGACTGAGTCAATATATCAAATAAAATGAAAAGTATATTATTAAATCGGCAGAATGAGGACAAATCTTTGCGAAATGCTTTTCATTCTGAAATAGATCCAATAATTTCTATGAAGCAACTCAAATCTATCAATGTAAATAGGCGTGTACTTGGAATATGTATAGGTGATTTCTTATATATTTCGATCAAGGCCCTTAACACAAAGAAAGACGAAGATAGTGTTTTAACTTTTTTCGCTGCAAAATGGAACATTTTGCAACCTAAAAATACCTTAGCAGAAAAACATATATCTCGGGAAATATTTGCAGTACCAGTGCCGGACAGACAGTTTGTATTATTAATCATCTTGATACTACACAATGTGTCTATATCAAAATAACTAATCAGAAGACTTCGGGAAAAGAATTAAGAACTAATTCTCAATGTTGATGTTAAAACAAAGAACAACTTGCCCTCTCCCAATGTTTTAAATGAACCGACCATTTCGATTCAGTATTAGTAAATTGCACTGAATCGATAACAAATGATCGTAATATTGTTTGTCCCCTGTAATTGAATAGTAAGCCATTGTCTGCCAAAACGATCGATTGTCTTGGGTTTTATTTTTGCTCCAAGGAGTGGTGACCAGACCTGAAAGGTGTAACGTCTTGCCAGGTCTCTGCTGGCGGTCAACCCAGTTTACATTTCAGATTCCCACAGCGGTACATAGGAGCAGCATTATTATTTGCAAATAGTCAGCCTTGAAACAGATTTACACTTGGGCTGACGAACTTTCTTTACCTTTATAGCTTTATGTAGAGTTGGAGGGCGGCTATAGAGATCGAGAGAATGTAATCACCTACTTTTTAATATAATAAATCACAGGATGTAACTGTTTTGGCATTATGTGTAGATAGTCCGCATCATTTTAATATGTCGGGATATAGCCCTGTGGCAACCCTTATGCATAGTATAGCCAATATAAGTATTTTGAACAGATTGGATGATAATTATTTTCGGTTTCTTCCAAACGTATGCATATGTAACGTTGGCGGTGCAGTTAAACTTAGTGATGCTGGATGTAGGAATTTTCAATCCACCGTGTCAACATACATACAAAAGCAAACTAATTATACGGGTTTGAAGCCTGGTAATACGAACTTTAATCCTTTGCTATGGGGTAATGAATGTGAGTATTGTTTATACCACTGGAAGATCGCCTACAGAAGCACATAAGAAAGTTAAACACTCTGATTTAACAATTACCGCATATATTACTACACTACACAATCGCGAACGTAAGTATTAGTCTAGGGCCAATTATTCTTGCCTATTTGTAAGACAAAGAAGCAGTGTTGAGTATGGCAAACAAGCTGGTGGAAAAATTACAGTGGATACAGAGCTATCTCTTTTCATGAAAACAATTGAGGACGCTTTAGCGAAGAAACGGATATTTTAAGAACCTCGACCAATGGGCCAATGATGTAATCAAGAATCAGAGATAAACTCATGTTCTCTCTTTTAGATAGGCGAAAAGATATGACCCTCTTTATCGCAGGAGACAAAATGCACAAGGATCCAATGTCACATTCGAGTATGAATTAGACAAATTTTCTTTACACACAAACTGTTGTTTATCACTATGCATAGGTGCAACCCTCTTTGCCATTCAAATAATTCTGTATTATCTAATAGTTTTAAATCAGTTCACTTTCACCAATATACATATATATTAATCTCTATGGTTTGAAATACTATTACATCCTATGTATTATGTACACATCTTCTTTATCAGTCTTGCACTATTACATTTATGACAGCTTAAAACCTCACATTACATTGTGTGGGGTGGTGGTGAACTGATTTTTGTCCAGGAAAAAGGCAATTTTATTCATTAACCTCCAGAACATTTAATGTTTTTAGCGAATCTAGAAATACACAATTTATCAACACAACTGAGATAAATAATGTTTTCTCAAGGTATCTAAGAGTAAGAGATTTAATTGCATTCAACTTTAAAAGCCATAATGAAACAATTTAAATGGTTTGTCACAACCATCCCAAAATGAATAGAATATTACAAAATCAAGTAATTGCTGGTAAATCATATATTCAAAATCTTGTAACTCTAGGTTTTAAATTCAAATGCATTATATGAAATGAATCAATCTTTTGCAGTTTTGCTATCTCGTAAGCCACCACAATCTTCAATGTTATGTCCCTCTAAGTTCTTCAAGCATTCCCTGATTTATCGCCTATCAGTGAAAACCAGTTCATTGATAATATAAAATCATGTATGAAAAAAAAAAAAAACGCCAAAATGTAGACACTTGTGTTCTAGTTAATATATAATATATTCTCTTGAATAAAAATACATTTAGAACTCAGTCTTTGAATCACATGATTTCACCTTTCAAAACGAAAACCTGCTTATGTACTATTCATGTACTATTCATGTACATGCACAATTGAACTTGTGAACTTGTTGTACAGAGCTTAGAGCCTTGCGTCCTAAGATTAGTTTTGTATATAAACAATAATAAATTGACCATAAATGTTATTGATGAAAATACTCCCAGCCGATGTTGATGCTATAAACGTTACATGCCTTCAATTAAATAATGCTTTATTTTAGGGGGTTCTTTCGAATACTTCAGCACATTTAAATCACATCACTGACATGGAAAGATCTCATGGCAGGATACCTATTTTTGGTTGCGAGTTCGGAACAATAACTACTAAGTCATAGCTTGATCTGCCTCCAACACTCCGACATCAATCTAGTGAGTCGGGCCTACATGCCTCGGGAGGAATGAACAAGGAAAACACTTATAATCAGATTTATCCTTCCATTAAAGAGGAGATACTCTTTTGGGTTTTATATAGTGAAAAAATAGGTACCATCAAGATAAAGTAGCCGAACTTGTGCCCAACGCCTTTTGTCGCTTTATGGAGAACACAAGCAAATGCCAAAATAACAAATTAAGCAAACTTGTTTTTATTTAACTGCGATAATAATAGCAATAATAATAATGATAATAATAATACCTGTAACAACAGTTGCATTGGTTGGATGTATGAAATTATTTGATGTTATAGACACTTACAAGAAAACAAACAAAAAGATGATAATCCAAATGAAATGCAGTTTCTAAAGTCACAATTTTAGATTATGCTGAATTGTTGGCTGTTTGCCTTTTTATAGGCCATTCTGAAAAAAACCTAAATCATTGATCATTTATACACCTGGTGATCTTGACTGAACTCAAAGTGAAACAATTCGCTTCGAATAAGGATTTTGTTCTGCTTCAGTCAAGGCAAATAATAAACATTACTACAATTGCTTTAGAAAATTATGCAAAGGACACAATCAAACACAAATGAAGGATATTCAAGCACTTTCTACGTAGCATGAACTGTCAAGCACTTTCATTTTCTGCGTATTTAAATTTATAATTTAAGCACGTTTAAAATTTCATTGACTACAAAGATAGTAATATCCATAACAATGTATCAATATGATGGCGTTAGTGATCATTAATGTGTTTATACGCTATCAAACCAACTTAGTATGTATAGTCCGCTTGTTTGTTACATGGAAAGAATGGTGTTGTTCGAAACCCTTAGTATCTGTCAATAGTCACTGACCTAAATGTCAGACAAGTGAGCGTTTATCTATATATGAAACAAGTTAGTGTAGTCTTGAGTCAACACCATCGTTGACTTAATAACCGTTCTTTTTCAATCATTTACATATAACTGGTAAGTTATATTTTAATCGTTTATGTTATAACTTTAATCTGCGATATCCAATCAGCTAAAAATCTATATTGCATCTTATATCGAATTACATTTCCGTCTGTCTTTTGGTGTCTGTCAGTCAATCTGTCAATGAATCAAGTAAAATTAAAAAGTATATTATATCGGCAGTATGAATGTAGCAATTTTTGCGAGATGGTCTTCTTCTTTAAATTGGAACCGTGATTTTGTGGAACCAATGAAATGTCTCAAACAAAAGGTAATTTAAGAATGTTGTGCTCCAAATGGTTCCCCAACCCAGATATGCAACGTGATATAGTTGAAGAACCGATCATGAAAGTCTGCACAAAATGTATTTGCAATTTCTCTACCAACATATTTGGAATCAAGAGCTTGGTGGAATAGGTTCCTTGATCCCATTGTATTTTTACCAAAAGCTCGTAATTGTAAAATAATTAATTCGAACAAAATCCAATATATTCCTTTCATATTTGTTCGACATACGAGCATGCACAATGTTTGGTCTGATTTGACTCCGATGCTACAGCCAAACAGCATAAAGCTCCTTGTTGATTTGTATTGCAGTTTTCGCTGTTACAAAAATGATACACCAGCTGCAGTAGATGATCCATGATCAAAAACAAAAGACCACAAAATGAGGTAATGTTTACCGAATTGAAGTGTGAGTAATATCACTATACGAATTTATCATATATCAGATTTTGTTACAGGAAAAAAGTACGATTAAAGTGAATTATATTTTTTGTCATAAAAGGTTTTAACGGAAAACTAATGTATTATTATAAACAACTAATTATACGAAGCTCATTTAATATCATAAATTTATTGTTACCGTTACGTCGCATCTATCAGTCTGTCTGTCTCTCTCTCTCTGTATATCTATCTATCTATCTATCTATCTATCTATCTATCTATCTATATATATATATATATATATATATATATATAGAGAGAGAGAGAGAGAGAGAGAGAGAGAGAGAGAGAGAGAGAGAGAGAGAGGGAGGGAGAGAGAGAGAGAGAGATAAAATACAAATCATTTGGCGAATAACAATCCTTTCAAATGCATTGGATTAAGCAAGGGATCACGTGTGTCAAACACGTCTGCCCGATATGAATATTCGGCCAACGATGAAAAAATTCCCATAAATGCAATTACAAACACCACGCGTAGGTTATTTTTCCCTCAGAAGGCTCGAAGTGACATATGAAAATTTTTGCGAGTGAATCCCATAGGACAGTATGACTTAAAATATTTATAAATCTGTTTTAAAGGTAGAATAATATAAAATATCTGTCCTAAAAGGTAATTTTCCATCATTCACATAACGTTTAGAAGGTCCGGGAGAGATCCTCGAAAAGCACTCGTTTACTCTATTGTAAATTGGCTTTTCTGATTTTAAATTACTCGGACAAATGTCCATTGGAAGCATCAATTACGTGGCTTAATACATGTTAATTTTGCCACTCACAGAATTTCCAATGTAACTTGTTGCGTATGTGGATTATTTTTTGGTTGGTTATTATCCTGCATGAAGAGCTTTGAAGATCCATTGACTGCAATATCAATAAAATAAACTAAAGAAAACTAAAACTTGAGTAACATACTTGGCCATTAATACACATCGGCTGATAAAGTCACTCCTTACGTACGGTCATTACAGTGGGTTGATAAGTCATCTACATCATTGTTTTAAATAACTAACAAAACAATGAAAGTTGCGTGAAGGCAGAATTTTAAACAATGAAAATCGCGTGAAGGTATTCTTTTTGCTTGTACATAACTAAAGTGTAGCTGCAAAAGTGTCTTTAGCAAAGCTTGCTCTTTCGGCACATACGTATACAAATAAAACTAGGATTTATTAAACAACAGTGCGGACACAACCAAAGGATTCGGGCTAAGGAATCCGATTAACTTGCGATTGAGGGATCGTGTGATTGTTAAATGATTGGAATATATTAATATAGGCTGTACATTAAAATTCAAAGTTGCTATTGTAAGCTTCTTCACTGCGAAATGGAAGGTTTACAACATGAAAATAATTTAGCAGAAAAAAGCGTGCATTTATCGAGCCTAATATCATGGGCAAATATTTGCTGCACCCCTGATGGATAAACAGTTTATATTATTTATCATGATGATACTGCAAAATGTGTCGATCTCAGACTAACTACTGGCGAGTTTTCGGGAAATAAATTAGGAATTCCATTCTCAATGTTGATGCTAAACAAACAACTTCCCCTCACCAGATTTTATGACAGCTCCGACCGTTTCGATTCCTTATCAATACATTATACAGACTCCAGAAACAAATTATCATAACCTTGTTTGTCTCCTGTATCTTCAAGGCAAGAATTTGCCTTTCCAATATTCAAACTTTAAAAACGATTAATTGACTTTCTTTTGCTCCAAGTAGTGGTGTCTATATCTAGAATGTGTTGCGTCAGTCCAGGTTTCTGATGACCATTATCCCTATATACCTTTAATTTAAGATCCCTACAATGTTGCTCAGGAGAGAAATTATATCTTTCAGAGAGGCGGTCTTGAAAGGTGCTTACGTTTAGGTCAAATAATTTTACATTCCTAAAGTCCATAGGTTCCGGTGGTTTGATGTAGTATTGGGATGGAGCAAATGGACTCACTTACTTTCTGATATCATGCATAACAAGAACACACTATTTTGTCATTATATGGACAGTACTATTCAGCAGCCTACATACATTTAGTAGTGTCTACATACAATCCAGTAGTAACCGGTGTGAATAGTATTGTCTAAACTCGCTAATAACGAATATTTTCCTTATTTACACTTCTTGTCTTTCTCTTGCCCAGCCAAATGTGAAGGAAAAAAGCCTTCTCTAAAGCATTTGCAAAAATGTGACTCATCTACTCTGACAAAAAACAGTCAATGTATCCTTTTCATGTCTTACATGATTATGCTTTAAAATGTTAGTTTCTATCTCTTCTATCCCTTTTATTCCAGTATGCTTTCTGATTTACTTTGTCAAGGAAACTGGCACTAACCAATTGATTCCTATTACTGTTCTCATCCACATCATCCTTTTAGGATTATGGCCTAGTTCCTAATAGCAAGATTATGTCTCATATGAATAATGAACAAGATTTGCACTGCTCTTGTTGATTACGTTTTGAACGAGAAGACGAATTAACGAGGATGTTAAGAAAACGATATTTGATATATTCCCAGGAATAAACGTTCAAATCATTTTCAAATTTTCCTTTTAGTGCCGCTTTTAATACTCACAGACGATCTGTGTCAAAGTGTGATAAACATAAATATTTCAATTTACAACAAACATTTATGTATCTTGTAGAACATACGTGTTGGTTGCTGCTTGTAAATGTAGAGAGAACGTAAAGGACAATTTGTCAGGACCAAACTATCAATTATCAACAAACTCAAACAGCTAAGTATAGTATGTTGAAGAAACCAAACGGAATTTCACTCTTTGAATTGATAGATCTTTTTGGCAGACCCAATTTCAAAGACAAAACAAACATCCGTCTCAACAGCTTATTATACACCGAGGAAAAGTTCGTTAGGAAATGACTGATATTTAGCACAGCATCTACTGGTCTAAGTAGCATGGAACAAAAGAGATATAATCTTTCAGGAATTTAAAATAATTTCAACTTAATAATGATAACATTCAGACGGTGTCCAATTGTATGATATTTATTCAAAATTCATAAATATTCTGGACAACAATTGAAATTGATTCAAAAGATCTGTTTGTATGTTTGTTTCGCTCCCGATATAATGTCGTTCTCACAATGAAATAATTATATATATCCATCCTTTATTCACCTTGCTTATATATTTATTGTTGACAAGATTTATGTGGCGCATATAATATATAAACATTAACATGTATAATCATTGCAGAAAATAAAACAATCCATATAATGACATCCAACGTAGTGTAATTTCAAACATACAAATTTCATTTTCAATCTTTACATTTTCGATAAAGTTCACTACAATTTGAATCGGAGAGAGACAGCTCTACTAATTAGGGTCTGTGGTTTCTGCAAAGTAAAGCAAACATTGACTTTATTAAACTATCGAAATAAATTTTATGCGTTGACTTGATGGGTTATGTTCTCTTAAAATTATTTATCAAAATATCTTCCATTACAGTGGAAATGAAACTTTGACGATTTGAAAGATGAATACCATTATAATATAACTTGATACGCGTGTCCCCAAGCAAACACATGTAATGTAAAGATTGTATTTACTATCAAATTTAAGCGATCTGTAAATAGACAGCTGCTAATTATTATTATACCCGGACAACATGAAGCAATTATGTCTACGCATTGGGAATCAGAACTACTAGGACCGTGCTTACAAAGGTTCCGGCATCGAATTGATCATAAACATTTTTAAATAATTATTACTTTAGGATAACTCGATATGTTTACATGAAAATCTTGTTTACGGCAGACAAAATATAATATAGTATAATATAATATAATATAACATAAAATAATATAATATAATATAATATAATATAATATAATATAATATAATATAATATAATATAATGTAATATAATATAACATAAAATAATATAATATAATATAGTAGTATAATATTATTTAATACCTGTTTGTATAGTGGACACCTCATCCTCTTGGCAATTTGGACTTTCATTATCAGGATGAGGATAGTCGACTTCTATAGTAAGATTACTAAATAGACACCAAGCACGACGAGTACACTGAAACAAGAGATATATTCAGTTTTTCATTTCAGTCACTATGGAAGAAAGAATGAGTCAAACAGGCGAGGGTTGGAAAAAAGTAATATATTTGGAATGTGGGTCGGATTTGACTTGTCTAGTAAGAGACATTTGAGCTAAAATAATTCATAGAAATGTTGCTAACCTGAGCACAGGTTCTGCTGCAAAAGTGATAGTAAATCTACGATTTGCAGAAAATCGATGTATTATATAGGTCGCATTACACTATAATTCATTTCCTTTAGCATTTACTTCGTCCTTCTATAACCCCAGCGCATTAGATAGAGAATCAAATTGATAAACGTTATGTCAATTACGTTAAGTACTGACATTTAAACAGCGTCATTACTGCCATTTGACATTGTGCACTGTCTTCAAGAATTTGTCGTTAAACCAAATGATCAGATTTGTAAATGGAAGTGACTTTATTCCAGTCTGTATATATAAGCGTTAAAGAAAGTGACGACGATTTATCAGATATTTTATTGTTGTTTTCGTTTTCCATGTATGTATTAACCGTCGATATATATTATTGATCATCGTTTGTCAGAATTAGACGTAACGTTTATGAGCAATACAATAATCTATTCGACAACTACATTAACACTGCGAGGAAAACAATTGTATATCTTAAAATGACAAGGAACTAAATATGACAATGATTTGTCAGTAATTATTATACTTTGATGCTCTCTTGTGCCTGTATTGTACATCTTGTTGCAAAACTAAAGTAAAATGTGTTGTTACTCACAACTGCTTCTCCATCGGTTGATTCCTCTGAACAATAGCAACCATTACAGTAAATATCTTCTACGTTCTCTCCCCGGGTCAGCATTTTGTCAAATACCAGGCATCCTGTAACATAAACGATGATAATGATGATGGTGATGAGAGTTGTTGAGCTTGCGATAACTTGATAGTGACAGTGATTGTTGTGTAGCTATCATAATACTCATGTTCATCCTCATACTTATCATTTGGTTTGGACTAAATACTAAAAGTATAGTGCTAGTTTAGAAACACTAGATCGAGAAGCTGCTGCAAACGCAGAAACAGTTGTAGTGGCTTGTTTTCTAGTAGCAATATTAATGCTATCTTTATGTAATTAAAACAGAATAGAGGAAAGGTAGGGTTTTAAACAACTAGCAAACAAACGCATTTAAAATACCTGGTTTACACAAACATTCCTGGTCATTGGTACTGTTGCACCATTTGTTGTTGCTGTCAACACAAAATTGACCACATTCGCATCCGCTGAAGTAGAGGAAATGGTATATTAAACGTTGAATTATGCGATGAGTGTAAACAATATGTCTGTCGGAAAAGGAAAAAATCTACATAGCAATATTCATTATACATTTTTATTTTTATCGATCTAATAATATATCAAGCTGATATATATATATATATCTTTCCATCTTTATGTCCTTTTATAGTATGTATATATGCGTCCTCAACCTATTTCTCTCTATTTACACATGCAGCCTCAATTTGTCATCCATCTTCCTTTATAGTGCAATATGTATCTCTCCATCAAACAGCAATAATCTCTCTCTTTCATAACTTTAGTATATTTGATTTATAAAATGACAGAAATGTATCTATATGTAAAGCCACTCTATTTAAAAAGGATGTAGAATAAGAACAACTTACCCTTGCGGACAAACTGATAGAACATCTTTTAGAACAAAGCCCAACGTGATCACCGTAATTAAACCGAAGAACTTCATTTTCTGAAAAACAGACAGTGAGCTCTGATGAACTTAATAAATCACACATTTTAAAACATTGTCTCATTTATCCACATTAACATACGTACACACAGACAAAATAAATAAGGAGAATCAGAGAGAGAGAGAGAGAGAGAGAGAGAGAGAACTTTAGATGACGAGGAGAAAGGTACACTGACCTGTCTGCTTAATGATCAAAAGCGGTGGTGCTAACTGTCTGACAGTTTTCTTAGTTTATGCTCACAATCCTGGATGGACCCTTTATATGGAGAGCTGTTCAAGGTCATTGTATTCTTCTCTTTGTAAAGATCTTCTCTGTGCACTTTTCACCCTACTCTCCAATTGTCACGGCTGACCTTTTACACTGCCTCAGGGAATATTGTGAGGCTGGCGTTTGCACGTACATTAGTAGTCAACTGCCCATTTTGTCACTTTTAATATAAATCAGATGATTCGTTCAAACTAACAGGCACAGTGTCTATCAGGTGTTAAAAGATATTCTTCAGACATCATGCCCTGTTTTTGCTGTTCAAAATAAGAAAGCAAAACGCACAAAAAACGCAGAGAAGACAGTCACAATATTGAGTGTTGATGCTCTATGAATCTAAGCACATACTTTAGTAGATATTATGGGTAATATAAATATAGACAGGCATATTTCAGACTGTTCTGAATATTCATTTTGGTTACATATAAACGAGGGAAAGAATATAATTTTGTAGAAAAATCGTGGCGTTGCTTTACAAATATTCAAAACAATTTGGCCTGATTCAGCTGAACACACAAATATCTAGAAATAACGGGTCTATGTTCGTTGGATTTTTCTTGCTTACGAGAGAGAGAGAGAGAGAGAGAGAGAGAGAGAGCGACAGACAGAGAAAGAAAGATAGATATAAAGACAGAGAGTAAGAGAAAAAGAGATATATAGAAGGAGAGCGAGAGAGAGAGAGTTAGAGTGATGTTGGAGGTTTAGAGGTAATTTTAATTCATGAAAGCACTGAATACAAAAGCTTACCTACATGGGCGAACATTTGTAATGTTTCGGTAACACCTTTTTGTACCGTGTTCATCCATTCTTTTGTTTTCTTATGTGTTTTATTCTCGAATGTAACCACGTTAACTGCTACTCACAAGGCGTTTGTCAAAACGAGATTTTCCACTTTTCCATGAACTTCCTTGACTTTTTCATATTTGGGAGGTAGATTTGGAAAGGGGTAAAATGCTCACTTAAACATATATTCCTTAAGCCCTTGTCCATAGCAAGTCATTGAGATTCTGGAGGAGCACAAAACATGTACACATTTGTGTTACGTTTGTATTTGCAGAAAAAATGTTCCACGCCAGGAAAGCAGGGAAGAAATAAGTGTGTATATCATACTATTCTAGATAAGAGTTTATACAGGGATGTAATTTTCCGTGTTATATGTTTATATTTGAAGTCAGGGAAGCAATATTAAGAATGAGTGGCGACAAATTTATCACTTTTCATCAGAAAGCTAGGGTAGATTTGGCCAAGTAAGGAGATATTTATAGTTAATAACAGGGAATGTACGCTCAGAATGAAGCCAAGAGTCATAGGCAAGGACTTGTTCATTGTTTTAGAAACAAAGAAAAGACACCCAGTCTTTATTGCAGAAGAAAAATTGTACAACTATCTAATCTTAGATTAATGTGTTAATCAAACATACGTTTGATCACATTCAAAATATTATTTTTCCTTCTACAGAGCAGCGACCCTCTCCGTCCACCAACACTGCATTCCAATAATTATTTAGTGACCTATATTTGCAACGCTTTAAATTCCACTAGCATAATTAAATATTAATCTCTTTGGTTGTAAGTTCCGTGACATCTCTTCTATTTCCAAGATTATAAAACAGCACACAAAATTTCGTGGTGTCGTGTACACTGATTTGTTTCAGACAAGAGTTAACCTTTTCTTTTACTTCGAGATCATTTATATTTTAAATACCTAATAATAGGGGATCATAAAATCAAATCAGAGAAAGTCTGTGTTTTCTCAGGCAATCTATGAGCCTGAAATTGTATTGTTTTTAAACTTTAAAAGCCCTACTCAGACCCAAACCATTTACAAAATTAAAGGGTTGGTCGTAAAAATATCAAAGGTTAATAGAGGATAATAAAATCACTGAGTCATTTGTAAATTATATCTTCAAAATGCCCTAACTTTACCTTTGTCGCAATTAAAATTAAGTATAGCAATTAACACACACTATTTATCATATAAATTCTCTTAAATATCAAGACAAACATTACTCTTTAAATCATTGGGTTTTCAAATTAATAATATAAACTATCCTTTATGTAAAGATGCAAGTACACATTTCAACCTGTGAACTTGTGCACTTGTTGCAATAAATTCATCACAGTGATTCCTAAAATAAGTTGAGTAGATAAATGAACTTTCGCCTGACACGAACTGTTTATATGTCAATGTACGTTGCATCAAATGTAAAAGAAACACACCCAGTCGGTGTAGATGCCATTTACTTTCCAAATCTTCAATTAAGCAATGACTTACTTTAGCTTGGTTAATTTTGCCATAGGAGCACATTTAAATTATTTAATTCTACATAGAGTGATTGCATGGCAGGACATAGAGCCACATCTTTCTGGTCTAAAGTTCGGAGCGCTAACCATACTAATAACAACAGAAACAACTACACAGGTATATATATTTACACGTAAATGACTTTAGGGACACTAAAAAGAGAACACATGCATCAGAAAACATATGGAATACATTTCCAATGATCTGAATTAGTTATAGTTGTTTATAATTTCTTTAGATCATTCTGAAAACCTAAATTATTGAACAATTATACATCTGGTGATCTTGAATGTCAGTCATCGTGAAACACTTTGCTTCCATAAGGGATTGTTTCAGCTTCAATCAAGGCAAATAATCGTGATCACTACAATTGCTTTAGACACGTATCCCAATGACACGATCTTTTTCAGAAAATCAACTCCTCTCAAGCAACTGTCTATATAGCATTAACTGTCAAGTACTTTCAAGGCCGAAATCTTTTAATTTAAAATTCAAACACTTTTATATTTCTTAACGATTTGCTTGAGTCCTATAAACCTAGCTATACTGATTGGAATAGTAACATCGCAAGTATGTGATCACAGTAAAGTGGTTAGTAATCTATATTACGTTTGCGTGCTATCAACAACAAAATAAAATGTATAGACTGCTTGTTTGTTACAACGTAAACAATGGCGGTGTGCGAACCCTTCTGTATGGCGCAAAAGTAAGTGACCCGAATGTCAGACAATATACTAACTACTTATATGAAGCATTATAGTTTATTTTGTAGTCAATACGTTCACTGAATTAACTATTGTTCTATTTCAGTTATTTACCCATAAATGGTAATTGAGATTTTTTCTGCTAATGTTATCTAGTCTAATCATCAAACACTGCTAATATTTTTATATTGCATGTTATATAAAACTGTATCTCTCTTGGTCTGTCTGACTGAGTCAATATATCAAATAAAATGAAAAGTATATTATTAAATCGGCAGAATGAGGACAAATCTTTGCGAAATGCTTTTCATTCTGAAATAGATCCAATAATTTCTATGAAGCAACTCAAATCTATCAATGTAAATAGGCGTGTACTTGGAATATGTATAGGTGATTTCTTATATATTTCGATCAAGGCCCTTAACACAAAGAAAGACGAAGATAGTGTTTTAACTTTTTTCGCTGCAAAATGGAACATTTTGCAACCTAAAAATACCTTAGCAGAAAAACATATATCTCGGGGAAATATTTGCAGTACCAGTGCCGGACAGACAGTTTGTATTATTAATCATCTTGATACTACACAATGTGTCTATATCAAAATAACTAATCAGAAGACTTCGGGAAAAGAATTAAGAACTAATTCTCAATGTTGATGTTAAAACAAAGAACAACTTGCCCTCTCCCAATGTTTTAAATGAACCGACCATTTCGATTCAGTATTAGTAAATTGCACTGAATCGATAACAAATGATCGTAATATTGTTTGTCCCCTGTAATTGAATAGTAAGCCATTGTCTGCCAAAACGATCGATTGTCTTGGGTTTTATTTTTGCTCCAAGGAGTGGTGACCAGACCTGAAAGGTGTAACGTCTTGCCAGGTCTCTGCTGGCGGTCAACCCAGTTTACATTTCAGATTCCCACAGCGGTACATAGGAGCAGCATTATTATTTGCAAATAGTCAGCCTTGAAACAGATTTACACTTGGGCTGACGAACTTTCTTTACCTTTATAGCTTTATGTAGAGTTGGAGGGCGGCTATAGAGATCGAGAGAATGTAATCACCTACTTTTTATTATAATAAATCACAGGATGTAACTGTTTTGGCATTATGGGTAGATAGTCCGCATCATTTTAATATGTCGGGATATAGCCCTGTGGCAACCCTAATGCATAGTATAGCCAATATAAGTATTTTGAACAGATTAGATGATAATTATTTTCGGTTTCTTCCAAACGTATGCATATGTAACGTTGGCGGTGCAGTTAAACTTAGTGATGCTGGATGTAGGAATTTTCAATCCACCGTGTCAACATACATACAAAAGCAAACTAATTATACGGGTTTGAAGCCTGGTAATACGAACTTTAATCCTTTGCTATGGGGTAATGAATGTGAGTATTGTTTATACCACTGGAAGATCGCCTACAGAAGCACATAAGAAAGTTAAACACTCTGATTTAACAATTACCGCATATATTACTACACTACACAATCGCGAACGTAAGTATTAGTCTAGGGCCAATTATTCTTGCCTATTTGTAAGACAAAGAAGCAGTGTTGAGTATGGCAAACAAGCTGGTGGAAAAATTACAGTGGATACAGAGCTATCTCTTTTCATGAAAACAATTGAGGACGCTTTAGCGAAGAAACGGATATTTTAAGAACCTCGACCAATGGGCCAATGATGTAATCAAGAATCAGAGATAAACTCATGTTCTCTCTTTTAGATAGGCGAAAAGATATGACCCTCTTTATCGCAGGAGACAAAATGCACAAGGATCCAATGTCACATTCGAGTATGAATTAGACAAATTTTCTTTACACACAAACTGTTGTTTATCACTATGCATAGGTGCAACCCTCTTTGCCATTCAAATAATTCTGTATTATCTAATAGTTTTAAATCAGTTCACTTTCACCAATATACATATATATTAATCTCTATGGTTTGAAATACTATTACATCCTATGTATTATGTACACATCTTCTTTATCAGTCTTGCACTATTACATTTATGACAGCTTAAAACCTCACATTACATTGTGTGGGGTGGTGGTGAACTGATTTTTGTCCAGGAAAAAGGCAATTTTATTCATTAACCTCCAGAACATTTAATGTTTTTAGCGAATCTAGAAATACACAATTTATCAACACAACTGAGATAAATAATGTTTTCTCAAGGTATCTAAGAGTAAGAGATTTAATTGCATTCAACTTTAAAAGCCATAATGAAACAATTTAAATGGTTTGTCACAACCATCCCAAAATGAATAGAATATTACAAAATCAAGTAATTGCTGGTAAATCATATATTCAAAATCTTGTAACTCTAGGTTTTAAATTCAAATGCATTATATGAAATGAATCAATCTTTTGCAGTTTTGCTATCTCGTAAGCCACCACAATCTTCAATGTTATGTCCCTCTAAGTTCTTCAAGCATTCCCTGATTTATCGCCTTTCAGTGAAAACCAGTTCATTGATAATATAAAATCATGTATGAAAAAAAAAACGCCAAAATGTAGACACTTGTGTTCTAGTTAATATATAATATATTCTCTTGAATAAAAATACATTTAGAACTCAGTCTTTGAATCACATGATTTCACCTTTCAAAACGAAAACCTGCTTATGTACTATTCATGTACTATTCATGTACATGCACAATTGAACTTGTGAACTTGTTGTACAGAGCTTAGAGCCTTGCGTCCTAAGATTAGTTTTGTATATAAACAATAATAAATTGACCATAAATGTTCTTGATGAAAACACTCCCAGCCGATGTTGATGCTATAAACGTTACATGCCTTCAATTAAATAATGCTTTATTTTAGGGGGTTCTTTCGAATACTTCAGCACATTTAAATCACATCACTGACATGGAAAGATCTCATGGCAGGATACCTATTTTTGGTTGCGAGTTCGGAACAATAACTACTAAGTCATCGCTTGATCTGCCTCCAACACTCCGACATCAATCTAGTGAGTCGGGCCTACATGCCTCGGGAGGAATGAACAAGGAAAACACTTATAATCAGATTTATCATTCCATTAAAGAGGAGATACTCTTTTGGGTTTTATATAGTGAAAAAATAGGTACCATCAAGATAAAATAGCCGAACTTGTGCCCAACGCCTTTTGTCGCTTTATGGAGAACACAAGCAAATGCCAAAATAACAAATTAAGCAAACTTGTTTTTATTTAACTGCGATAATAATAGCAATAATAATAATGATAATAATAATACCTGTAACAACAGTTGCATTGGTTGGATGTATGAAATTATTTGATGTTATAGACACTTACAAGAAAACAAACAAAAAGATGATAATCCAAATGAAATGCAGTTTCTAAAGTCACAATTTTAGATTATGCTGAATTGTTGGCTGTTTGCCTTTTTATAGGCCATTCTGAAAAAAACCTAAATCATTGATCATTTATACACCTGGTGATCTTGACTGAACTCAAAGTGAAACAATTCGCTTCGAATAAGGATTTTGTTCTGCTTCAGTCAAGGCAAATAATAAACATTACTACAATTGCTTTAGAAAATTATGCAAAGGACACAATCAAACACAAATGAAGGATATTCAAGCACTTTCTACGTAGCATGAACTGTCAAGCACTTTCATTTTCTGCGTATTTAAATTTATAATTTAAGCACGTTTAAAATTTCATTGACTACAAAGATAGTAATATCCATAACAATGTATCAATATGATGGCGTTAGTGATCATTAATGTGTTTATACGCTATCAAACCAACTTAGTATGTATAGTCCGCTTGTTTGTTACATGGAAAGAATGGTGTTGTTCGAAACCCTTAGTATCTGTCAATAGTCACTGACCTAAATGTCAGACAAGTGAGCGTTTATCTATATATGAAACAAGTTAGTGTAGTCTTGAGTCAACACCATCGTTGACTTAATAACCGTTCTTTTTCAATCATTTACATATAACTGGTAAGTTATATTTTAATCGTTTATGTTATAACTTTAATCTGCGATATCCAATCAGCTAAAAATCTATATTGCATCTTATATCGAATTACATTTCCGTCTGTCTTTTGGTGTCTGTCAGTCAATCTGTCAATGAATCAAGTAAAATTAAAAAGTATATTATATCGGCAGTATGAATGTAGCAATTTTTGCGAGATGGTCTTCTTCTTTAAATTGGAACCGTGATTTTGTGGAACCAATGAAATGTCTCAAACAAAAGGTAATTTAAGAATGTTGTGCTCCAAATGGTTCCCCAACCCAGATATGCAACGTGATATAGTTGAAGAACCGATCATGAAAGTCTGCACAAAATGTATTTGCAATTTCTCTACCAACATATTTGGAATCAAGAGCTTGGTGGAATAGGTTCCTTGATCCCATTGTATTTTTACCAAAAGCTCGTAATTGTAAAATAATTAATTCGAACAAAATCCAATATATTCCTTTCATATTTGTTCGACATACGAGCATGCACAATGTTTGGTCTGATTTGACTCCGATGCTACAGCCAAACAGCATAAAGCTCCTTGTTGATTTGTATTGCAGTTTTCGCTGTTACAAAAATGATACACCAGCTGCAGTAGATGATCCATGATCAAAAACAAAAGACCACAAAATGAGGTAATGTTTACCGAATTGAAGTGTGAGTAATATCACTATACGAATTTATCATATATCAGATTTTGTTACAGGAAAAAAGTACGATTAAAGTGAATTATATTTTTTGTCATAAAAGGTTTTAACGGAAAACTAATGTATTATTATAAACAACTAATTATACGAAGCTCATTTAATATCATAAATTTATTGTTACCGTTACGTCGCATCTATCAGTCTGTCTGTCTCTCTCTCTCTGTATATCTGTCTATCTATCTATCTATCTATCTATCTATCTATCTATATATATATATATATAGAGAGAGAGAGAGAGAGAGAGAGAGAGAGAGAGAGAGAGAGGGAGGGAGAGAGAGAGAGAGAGAGATAAAATACAAATCATTTGGCGAATAACAATCCTTTCAAATGCATTGGATTAAGCAAGGGATCACGTGTGTCAAACACGTCCGCCCGATATGAATATTCGGCCAACGATGAAAAAATTCCCATAAATGCAATTACAAACACCACGCGTAGGTTATTTTTCCCTCAGAAGGCTCGAAGTGACATATGAAAATTTTTGCGAGTGAATCCCATAGGACAGTATGACTTAAAATATTTATAAATCTGTTTTAAAGGTAGAATAATATAAAATATCTGTCCTAAAAGGTAATTTTCCATCATTCACATAACGTTTAGAAGGTCCGGGAGAGATCCTCGAAAAGCACTCGTTTACTCTATTGTAAATTGGCTTTTCTGATTTTAAATTACTCGGACAAATGTCCATTGGAAGCATCAATTACGTGGCTTAATACATGTTAATTTTGCCACTCACAGAATTTCCAATGTAACTTGTTGCGTATGTGGATTATTTTTTGGTTGGTTATTATCCTGCATGAAGAGCTTTGAAGATCCATTGACTGCAATATCAATAAAATAAACTAAAGAAAACTAAAACTTGAGTAACATACTTGGCCATTAATACACATCGGCTGATAAAGTCACTCCTTACGTACGGTCATTACAGTGGGTTGATAAGTCATCTACATCATTGTTTTAAATAACTAACAAAACAATGAAAGTTGCGTGAAGGCAGAATTTTAAACAATGAAAATCGCGTGAAGGTATTCTTTTTGCTTGTACATAACTAAAGTGTAGCTGCAAAAGTGTCTTTAGCAAAGCTTGCTCTTTCGGCACATACGTATACAAATAAAACTAGGATTTATTAAACAACAGTGCGGACACAACCAAAGGATTCGGGCTAAGGAATCCGATTAACTTGCGATTGAGGGATCGTGTGATTGTTAAATGATTGGAATATATTAATATAGGCTGTACATTAAAATTCAAAGTTGCTATTGTAAGCTTCTTCACTGCGAAATGGAAGGTTTACAACATGAAAATAATTTAGCAGAAAAAAGCGTGCATTTATCGAGCCTAATATCATGGGCAAATATTTGCTGCACCCCTGATGGATAAACAGTTTATATTATTTATCATGATGATACTGCAAAATGTGTCGATCTCAGACTAACTACTGGCGAGTTTTCGGGAAATAAATTAGGAATTCCATTCTCAATGTTGATGCTAAACAAACAACTTCCCCTCACCAGATTTTATGACAGCTCCGACCGTTTCGATTCCTTATCAATACATTATACAGACTCCAGAAACAAATTATCATAACCTTGTTTGTCTCCTGTATCTTCAAGGCAAGAATTTGCCTTTCCAATATTCAAACTTTAAAAACGATTAATTGACTTTCTTTTGCTCCAAGTAGTGGTGTCTATATCTAGAATGTGTTGCGTCAGTCCAGGTTTCTGATGACCATTATCCCTATATACCTTTAATTTAAGATCCCTACAATGTTGCTCAGGAGAGAAATTATATCTTTCAGAGAGGCGGTCTTGAAAGGTGCTTACGTTTAGGTCAAATAATTTTACATTCCTAAAGTCCATAGGTTCCGGTGGTTTGATGTAGTATTGGGATGGAGCAAATGGACTCACTTACTTTCTGATATCATGCATAACAAGAACACACTATTTTGTCATTATATGGACAGTACTATTCAGCAGCCTACATACATTTAGTAGTGTCTACATACAATCCAGTAGTAACCGGTGTGAATAGTATTGTCTAAACTCGCTAATAACGAATATTTTCCTTATTTACACTTCTTGTCTTTCTCTTGCCCAGCCAAATGTGAAGGAAAAAAGCCTTCTCTAAAGCATTTGCAAAAATGTGACTCATCTACTCTGACAAAAAACAGTCAATGTATCCTTTTCATGTCTTACATGATTATGCTTTAAAATGTTAGTTTCTATCTCTTCTATCCCTTTTATTCCAGTATGCTTTCTGATTTACTTTGTCAAGGAAACTGGCACTAACCAATTGATTCCTATTACTGTTCTCATCCACATCATCCTTTTAGGATTATGGCCTAGTTCCTAATAGCAAGATTATGTCTCATATGAATAATGAACAAGATTTGCACTGCTCTTGTTGATTACGTTTTGAACGAGAAGACGAATTAACGAGGATGTTAAGAAAACGATATTTGATATATTCCCAGGAATAAACGTTCAAATCATTTTCAAATTTTCCTTTTAGTGCCGCTTTTAATACTCACAGACGATCTGTGTCAAAGTGTGATAAACATAAATATTTCAATTTACAACAAACATTTATGTATCTTGTAGAACATACGTGTTGGTTGCTGCTTGTAAATGTAGAGAGAACGTAAAGGACAATTTGTCAGGACCAAACTATCAATTATCAACAAACTCAAACAGCTAAGTATAGTATGTTGAAGAAACCAAACGGAATTTCACTCTTTGAATTGATAGATCTTTTTGGCAGACCCAATTTCAAAGACAAAACAAACATCCGTCTCAACAGCTTATTATACACCGAGGAAAAGTTCGTTAGGAAATGACTGATATTTAGCACAGCATCTACTGGTCTAAGTAGCATGGAACAAAAGAGATATAATCTTTCAGGAATTTAAAATAATTTCAACTTAATAATGATAACATTCAGACGGTGTCCAATTGTATGATATTTATTCAAAATTCATAAATATTCTGGACAACAATTGAAATTGATTCAAAAGATCTGTTTGTATGTTTGTTTCGCTCCCGATATAATGTCGTTCTCACAATGAAATAATTATATATATCCATCCTTTATTCACCTTGCTTATATATTTATTGTTGACAAGATTTATGTGGCGCATATAATATATAAACATTAACATGTATAATCATTGCAGAAAATAAAACAATCCATATAATGACATCCAACGTAGTGTAATTTCAAACATACAAATTTCATTTTCAATCTTTACATTTTCGATAAAGTTCACTACAATTTGAATCGGAGAGAGACAGCTCTACTAATTAGGGTCTGTGGTTTCTGCAAAGTAAAGCAAACATTGACTTTATTAAACTATCGAAATAAATTTTATGCGTTGACTTGATGGGTTATGTTCTCTTAAAATTATTTATCAAAATATCTTCCATTACAGTGGAAATGAAACTTTGACGATTTGAAAGATGAATACCATTATAATATAACTTGATACGCGTGTCCCCAAGCAAACACATGTAATGTAAAGATTGTATTTACTATCAAATTTAAGCGATCTGTAAATAGACAGCTGCTAATTATTATTATACCCGGACAACATGAAGCAATTATGTCTACGCATTGGGAATCAGAACTACTAGGACCGTGCTTACAAAGGTTCCGGCATCGAATTGATCATAAACATTTTTAAATAATTATTACTTTAGGATAACTCGATATGTTTACATGAAAATCTTGTTTACGGCAGACAAAATATAATATAGTATAATATAATATAATATAACATAATATAATATAATATAATATAATATAATATAATATAATATAATATAATATAATATAATGTAATATAATATAACATAAAATAATATAATATAATATAGTAGTATAATATTATTTAATACCTGTTTGTATAGTGGACACCTCATCCTCTTGGCAATTTGGACTTTCATTATCAGGATGAGGATAGTCGACTTCTATAGTAAGATTACTAAATAGACACCAAGCACGACGAGTACACTGAAACAAGAGATATATTCAGTTTTTCATTTCAGTCACTATGGAAGAAAGAATGAGTCAAACAGGCGAGGGTTGGAAAAAAGTAATATATTTGGAATGTGGGTCGGATTTGACTTGTCTAGTAAGAGACATTTGAGCTAAAATAATTCATAGAAATGTTGCTAACCTGAGCACAGGTTCTGCTGCAAAAGTGATAGTAAATCTACGATTTGCAGAAAATCGATGTATTATATAGGTCGCATTACACTATAATTAATTTCCTTTAGCATTTACTTCGTCCTTCTATAACCCCAGCGCATTAGATAGAGAATCAAATTGATAAACGTTATGTCAATTACGTTAAGTACTGACATTTAAACAGCGTCATTACTGCCATTTGACATTGTGCACTGTCTTCAAGAATTTGTCGTTAAACCAAATGATCAGATTTGTAAATGGAAGTGACTTTATTCCAGTCTGTATATATAAGCGTTAAAGAAAGTGACGACGATTTATCAGATATTTTATTGTTGTTTTCGTTTTCCATGTATGTATTAACCGTCGATATATATTATTGATCATCGTTTGTCAGAATTAGACGTAACGTTTATGAGCAATACAATAATCTATTCGACAACTACATTAACACTGCGAGGAAAACAATTGTATATCTTAAAATGACAAGGAACTAAATATGACAATGATTTGTCAGTAATTATTATACTTTGATGCTCTCTTGTGCCTGTATTGTACATCTTGTTGCAAAACTAAAGTAAAATGTGTTGTTACTCACAACTGCTTCTCCATCGGTTGATTCCTCTGAACAATAGCAACCATTACAGTAAATATCTTCTACGTTCTCTCCCCGGGTCAGCATTTTGTCAAATACCAGGCATCCTGTAACATAAACGATGATAATGATGATGGTGATGAGAGTTGTTGAGCTTGCGATAACTTGATAGTGACAGTGATTGTTGTGTAGCTATCATAATACTCATGTTCATCCTCATACTTATCATTTGGTTTGGACTAAATACTAAAAGTATAGTGCTAGTTTAGAAACACTAGATCGAGAAGCTGCTGCAAACGCAGAAACAGTTGTAGTGGCTTGTTTTCTAGTAGCAATATTAATGCTATCTTTATGTAATTAAAACAGAATAGAGGAAAGGTAGGGTTTTAAACAACTAGCAAACAAACGCATTTAAAATACCTGGTTTACACAAACATTCCTGGTCATTGGTACTGTTGCACCATTTGTTGTTGCTGTCAACACAAAATTGACCACATTCGCATCCGCTGAAGTAGAGGAAATGGTATATTAAACGTTGAATTATGCGATGAGTGTAAACAATATGTCTGTCGGAAAAGGAAAAAATCTACATAGCAATATTCATTATACATTTTTATTTTTATCGATCTAATAATATATCAAGCTGATATATATATATATATCTTTCCATCTTTATGTCCTTTTATAGTATGTATATATGCGTCCTCAACCTATTTCTCTCTATTTACACATGCAGCCTCAATTTGTCATCCATCTTCCTTTATAGTGCAATATGTATCTCTCCATCAAACAGCAATAATCTCTCTCTTTCATAACTTTAGTATATTTGATTTATAAAATGACAGAAATGTATCTATATGTAAAGCCACTCTATTTAAAAAGGATGTAGAATAAGAACAACTTACCCTTGCGGACAAACTGATAGAACATCTTTTAGAACAAAGCCCAACGTGATCACCGTAATTAAACCGAAGAACTTCATTTTCTGAAAAACAGACAGTGAGCTCTGATGAACTTAATAAATCACACATTTTAAAACATTGTCTCATTTATCCACATTAACATACGTACACACAGACAAAATAAATAAGGAGAATCAGAGAGAGAGAGAGAGAGAGAGAGAGAGAGAACTTTAGATGACGAGGAGAAAGGTACACTGACCTGTCTGCTTAATGATCAAAAGCGGTGGTGCTAACTGTCTGACAGTTTTCTTAGTTTATGCTCACAATCCTGGATGGACCCTTTATATGGAGAGCTGTTCAAGGTCATTGTATTCTTCTCTTTGTAAAGATCTTCTCTGTGCACTTTTCACCCTACTCTCCAATTGTCACGGCTGACCTTTTACACTGCCTCAGGGAATATTGTGAGGCTGGCGTTTGCACGTACATTAGTAGTCAACTGCCCATTTTGTCACTTTTAATATAAATCAGATGATTCGTTCAAACTAACAGGCACAGTGTCTATCAGGTGTTAAAAGATATTCTTCAGACATCATGCCCTGTTTTTGCTGTTCAAAATAAGAAAGCAAAACGCACAAAAAACGCAGAGAAGACAGTCACAATATTGAGTGTTGATGCTCTATGAATCTAAGCACATACTTTAGTAGATATTATGGGTAATAGAAATATAGACAGGCATATTTCAGACTGTTCTGAATATTCATTTTGGTTACATATAAACGAGGGAAAGAATATAATTTTGTAGAAAAATCGTGGCGTTGCTTTACAAATATTCAAAACAATTTGGCCTGATTCAGCTGAACACACAAATATCTAGAAATAACGGGTCTATGTTCGTTGGATTTTTCTTGCTTACGAGAGAGAGAGAGAGAGAGAGAGAGAGAGCGACAGACAGAGAAAGAAAGATAGATATAAAGACAGAGAGTAAGAGAAAAAGAGATATATAGAAGGAGAGCGAGAGAGAGAGAGTTAGAGTGATGTTGGAGGTTTAGAGGTAATTTTAATTCATGAAAGCACTGAATACAAAAGCTTACCTACATGGGCGAACATTTGTAATGTTTCGGTAACACCTTTTTGTACCGTGTTCATCCATTCTTTTGTTTTCTTATGTGTTTTATTCTCGAATGTAACCACGTTAACTGCTACTCACAAGGCGTTTGTCAAAACGAGATTTTCCACTTTTCCATGAACTTCCTTGACTTTTTCATATTTGGGAGGTAGATTTGGAAAGGGGTAAAATGCTCACTTAAACATATATTCCTTAAGCCCTTGTCCATAGCAAGTCATTGAGATTCTGGAGGAGCACAAAACATGTACACATTTGTGTTACGTTTGTATTTGCAGAAAAAATGTTCCACGCCAGGAAAGCAGGGAAGAAATAAGTGTGTATATCATACTATTCTAGATAAGAGTTTATACAGGGATGTAATTTTCCGTGTTATATGTTTATATTTGAAGTCAGGGAAGCAATATTAAGAATGAGTGGCGACAAATTTATCACTTTTCATCAGAAAGCTAGGGTAGATTTGGCCAAGTAAGGAGATATTTATAGTTAATAACAGGGAATGTACGCTCAGAATGAAGCCAAGAGTCATAGGCAAGGACTTGTTCATTGTTTTAGAAACAAAGAAAAGACACCCAGTCTTTATTGCAGAAGAAAAATTGTACAACTATCTAATCTTAGATTAATGTGTTAATCAAACATACGTTTGATCACATTCAAAATATTATTTTTCCTTCTACAGAGCAGCGACCCTCTCCGTCCACCAACACTGCATTCCAATAATTATTTAGTGACCTATATTTGCAACGCTTTAAATTCCACTAGCATAATTAAATATTAATCTCTTTGGTTGTAAGTTCCGTGACATCTCTTCTATTTCCAAGATTATAAAACAGCACACAAAATTTCGTGGTGTCGTGTACACTGATTTGTTTCAGACAAGAGTTAACCTTTTCTTTTACTTCGAGATCATTTATATTTTAAATACCTAATAATAGGGGATCATAAAATCAAATCAGAGAAAGTCTGTGTTTTCTCAGGCAATCTATGAGCCTGAAATTGTATTGTTTTTAAACTTTAAAAGCCCTACTCAGACCCAAACCATTTACAAAATTAAAGGGTTGGTCGTAAAAATATCAAAGGTTAATAGAGGATAATAAAATCACTGAGTCATTTGTAAATTATATCTTCAAAATGCCCTAACTTTACTTTTGTCGCAATTAAAATTAAGTATAGCAATTAACACACACTATTTATCATATAAATTCTCTTAAATATCAAGACAAACATTACTCTTTAAACCATTGGGTTTTCAAATTAATAATATAAACTATCCTTTATGTAAAGATGCAAGTACACATTTCAACCTGTGAACTTGTGCACTTGTTGCAATAAATTCATCACAGTGATTCCTAAAATAAGTTGAGTAGATAAATGAACTTTCGCCTGACACGAACTGTTTATATGTCAATGTACGTTGCATCAAATGTAAAAGAAACACACCCAGTCGGTGTAGATGCCATTTACTTTCCAAATCTTCAATTAAGCAATGACTTACTTTAGCTTGGTTAATTTTGCCATAGGAGCACATTTAAATTATTTAATTCTACATAGAGTGATTGCATGGCAGGACATAGAGCCACATCTTTCTGGTCTAAAGTTCGGAGCGCTAACCATACTAATAACAAGAGAAACAACTACACAGGTATATATATTTACACGTAAATGACTTTAGGGACACTAAAAAGAGAACACATGCATCAGAAAACATATGGAATACATTTCCAATGATCTGAATTAGTTATAGTTGTTTATAATTTCTTTAGATCATTCTGAAAACCTAAATTATTGAACAATTATACATCTGGTGATCTTGAATGTCAGTCATCGTGAAACACTTTGCTTCCATAAGGGATTGTTTCAGCTTCAATCAAGGCAAATAATCGTGATCACTACAATTGCTTTAGACACGTATCCCAATGACACGATCTTTTTCAGAAAATCAACTCCTCTCAAGCAACTGTCTATATAGCATTAACTGTCAAGTACTTTCAAGGCCGAAATCTTTTAATTTAAAATTCAAACACTTTTATATTTCTTAACGATTTGCTTGAGTCCTATAAACCTAGCTATACTGATTGGAATAGTAACATCGCAAGTATGTGATCACAGTAAAGTGGTTAGTAATCTATATTACGTTTGCGTGCTATCAACAACAAAATAAAATGTATAGACTGCTTGTTTGTTACAACGTAAACAATGGCGGTGTGCGAACCCTTCTGTATGGCGCAAAAGTAAGTGACCCGAATGTCAGACAATATACTAACTACTTATATGAAGCATTATAGTTTATTTTGTAGTCAATACGTTCACTGAATTAACTATTGTTCTATTTCAGTTATTTACCCATAAATGGTAATTGAGATTTTTTCTGCTAATGTTATCTAGTCTAATCATCAAACACTGCTAATATTTTTATATTGCATGTTATATAAAACTGTATCTCTCTTGGTCTGTCTGACTGAGTCAATATATCAAATAAAATGAAAAGTATATTATTAAATCGGCAGAATGAGGACAAATCTTTGCGAAATGCTTTTCATTCTGAAATAGATCCAATAATTTCTATGAAGCAACTCAAATCTATCAATGTAAATAGGCGTGTACTTGGAATATGTATAGGTGATTTCTTATATATTTCGATCAAGGCCCTTAACACAAAGAAAGACGAAGATAGTGTTTTAACTTTTTTCGCTGCAAAATGGAACATTTTGCAACCTAAAAATACCTTAGCAGAAAAACATATATCTCGGGGAAATATTTGCAGTACCAGTGCCGGACAGACAGTTTGTATTATTAATCATCTTGATACTACACAATGTGTCTATATCAAAATAACTAATCAGAAGACTTCGGGAAAAGAATTAAGAACTAATTCTCAATGTTGATGTTAAAACAAAGAACAACTTGCCCTCTCCCAATGTTTTAAATGAACCGACCATTTCGATTCAGTATTAGTAAATTGCACTGAATCGATAACAAATGATCGTAATATTGTTTGTCCCCTGTAATTGAATAGTAAGCCATTGTCTGCCAAAACGATCGATTGTCTTGGGTTTTATTTTTGCTCCAAGGAGTGGTGACCAGACCTGAAAGGTGTAACGTCTTGCCAGGTCTCTGCTGGCGGTCAACCCAGTTTACATTTCAGATTCCCACAGCGGTACATAGGAGCAGCATTATTATTTGCAAATAGTCAGCCTTGAAACAGATTTACACTTGGGCTGACGAACTTTCTTTACCTTTATAGCTTTATGTAGAGTTGGAGGGCGGCTATAGAGATCGAGAGAATGTAATCACCTACTTTTTATTATAATAAATCACAGGATGTAACTGTTTTGGCATTATGGGTAGATAGTCCGCATCATTTTAATATGTCGGGATATAGCCCTGTGGCAACCCTAATGCATAGTATAGCCAATATAAGTATTTTGAACAGATTAGATGATAATTATTTTCGGTTTCTTCCAAACGTATGCATATGTAACGTTGGCGGTGCAGTTAAACTTAGTGATGCTGGATGTAGGAATTTTCAATCCACCGTGTCAACATACATACAAAAGCAAACTAATTATACGGGTTTGAAGCCTGGTAATACGAACTTTAATCCTTTGCTATGGGGTAATGAATGTGAGTATTGTTTATACCACTGGAAGATCGCCTACAGAAGCACATAAGAAAGTTAAACACTCTGATTTAACAATTACCGCATATATTACTACACTACACAATCGCGAACGTAAGTATTAGTCTAGGGCCAATTATTCTTGCCTATTTGTAAGACAAAGAAGCAGTGTTGAGTATGGCAAACAAGCTGGTGGAAAAATTACAGTGGATACAGAGCTATCTCTTTTCATGAAAACAATTGAGGACGCTTTAGCGAAGAAACGGATATTTTAAGAACCTCGACCAATGGGCCAATGATGTAATCAAGAATCAGAGATAAACTCATGTTCTCTCTTTTAGATAGGCGAAAAGATATGACCCTCTTTATCGCAGGAGACAAAATGCACAAGGATCCAATGTCACATTCGAGTATGAATTAGACAAATTTTCTTTACACACAAACTGTTGTTTATCACTATGCATAGGTGCAACCCTCTTTGCCATTCAAATAATTCTGTATTATCTAATAGTTTTAAATCAGTTCACTTTCACCAATATACATATATATTAATCTCTATGGTTTGAAATACTATTACATCCTATGTATTATGTACACATCTTCTTTATCAGTCTTGCACTATTACATTTATGACAGCTTAAAACCTCACATTACATTGTGTGGGGTGGTGGTGAACTGATTTTTGTCCAGGAAAAAGGCAATTTTATTCATTAACCTCCAGAACATTTAATGTTTTTAGCGAATCTAGAAATACACAATTTATCAACACAACTGAGATAAATAATGTTTTCTCAAGGTATCTAAGAGTAAGAGATTTAATTGCATTCAACTTTAAAAGCCATAATGAAACAATTTAAATGGTTTGTCACAACCATCCCAAAATGAATAGAATATTACAAAATCAAGTAATTGCTGGTAAATCATATATTCAAAATCTTGTAACTCTAGGTTTTAAATTCAAATGCATTATATGAAATGAATCAATCTTTTGCAGTTTTGCTATCTCGTAAGCCACCACAATCTTCAATGTTATGTCCCTCTAAGTTCTTCAAGCATTCCCTGATTTATCGCCTTTCAGTGAAAACCAGTTCATTGATAATATAAAATCATGTATGAAAAAAAAAAACGCCAAAATGTAGACACTTGTGTTCTAGTTAATATATAATATATTCTCTTGAATAAAAATACATTTAGAACTCAGTCTTTGAATCACATGATTTCACCTTTCAAAACGAAAACCTGCTTATGTACTATTCATGTACTATTCATGTACATGCACAATTGAACTTGTGAACTTGTTGTACAGAGCTTAGAGCCTTGCGTCCTAAGATTAGTTTTGTATATAAACAATAATAAATTGACCATAAATGTTCTTGATGATAACACTCCCAGCCGATGTTGATGCTATAAACGTTACATGCCTTCAATTAAATAATGCTTTATTTTAGGGGGTTCTTTCGAATACTTCAGCACATTTAAATCACATCACTGACATGGAAAGATCTCATGGCAGGATACCTATTTTTGGTTGCGAGTTCGGAACAATAACTACTAAGTCATCGCTTGATCTGCCTCCAACACTCCGACATCAATCTAGTGAGTCGGGCCTACATGCCTCGGGAGGAATGAACAAGGAAAACACTTATAATCAGATTTATCATTCCATTAAAGAGGAGATACTCTTTTGGGTTTTATATAGTGAAAAAATAGGTACCATCAAGATAAAATAGCCGAACTTGTGCCCAACGCCTTTTGTCGCTTTATGGAGAACACAAGCAAATGCCAAAATAACAAATTAAGCAAACTTGTTTTTATTTAACTGCGATAATAATAGCAATAATAATAATAATAATAATACCTGTAACAACAGTTGCATTGGTTGGATGTATGAAATTATTTGATGTTATAGACACTTACAAGAAAACAAACAAAAAGATGATAATCCAAATGAAATGCAGTTTCTAAAGTCACAATTTTAGATTATGCTGAATTGTTGGCTGTTTGCCTTTTTATAGGCCATTCTGAAAAAAACCTAAATCATTGATCATTTATACACCTGGTGATCTTGACTGAACTCAAAGTGAAACAATTCGCTTCGAATAAGGATTTTGTTCTGCTTCAGTCAAGGCAAATAATAAACATTACTACAATTGCTTTAGAAAATTATGCAAAGGACACAATCAAACACAAATGAAGGATATTCAAGCACTTTCTACGTAGCATGAACTGTCAAGCACTTTCATTTTCTGCGTATTTAAATTTATAATTTAAGCACGTTTAAAATTTTCATTAACTACAAAGATAGTAATATCCATAACAATGTATCAATATGATGGCGTTAGTGATCATTAATGTGTTTATACGCTATCAAACCAACTTAGTATGTATAGTCCGCTTGTTTGTTACATGGAAAGAATGGTGTTGTTCGAAACCCTTAGTATCTGTCAATAGTCACTGACCTAAATGTCAGACAAGTGAGCGTTTATCTATATATGAAACAAGTTAGTGTAGTCTTGAGTCAACACCATCGTTGACTTAATAACCGTTCTTTTTCAATCATTTACATATAACTGGTAAGTTATATTTTAATCGTTTATGTTATAACTTTAATCTGCGATATCCAATCAGCTAAAAATCTATATTGCATCTTATATCGAATTACATTTCCGTCTGTCTTTTGGTGTTTGTCAGTCAATCTGTCAATGAATCAAGTAAAATTAAAAAGTATATTATATCGGCAGTATGAATGTAGCAATTTTTGCGAGATGGTCTTCTTCTTTAAATTGGAACCGTGATTTTGTGGAACCAATGAAATGTCTCAAACAAAAGGTAATTTAAGAATGTTGTGCTCCAAATGGTTCCCCAACCCAGATATGCAACGTGATATAGTTGAAGAACCGATCATGAAAGTCTGCACAAAATGTATTTGCAATTTCTCTACCAACATATTTGGAATCAAGAGCTTGGTGGAATAGGTTCCTTGATCCCATTGTATTTTTACCAAAAGCTCGTAATTGTAAAATAATTAATTCGAACAAAATCCAATATATTCCTTTCATATTTGTTCGACATACGAGCATGCACAATGTTTGGTCTGATTTGACTCCGATGCTACAGCCAAACAGCATAAAGCTCCTTGTTGATTTGTATTGCAGTTTTCGCTGTTACAAAAATGATACACCAGCTGCAGTAGATGATCCATGATCAAAAACAAAAGACCACAAAATGAGGTAATGTTTACCGAAATGAAGTGTCAGTAATATCACTATACGAATTTATCATATATCAGATTTTGTTACAGGAAAAAAGTACGATTAAAGTGAATTATATTTTTTGTCATAAAAGGTTTTAACGGAAAACTAATGTATTATTATAAACAACTAATTATACGAAGCTCATTTAATATCATAAATTTATTGTTACCGTTACGTCGCATCTATCAGTCTGTCTGTCTCTCTCTCTCTGTATATCTATCTATCTATCTATCTATCCATATATATATATATATATATATATATAGAGAGAGAGAGAGAGAGAGAGAGAGAGAGAGAGAGAGAGAGAGGGAGGGATAGAGAGAGAGAGAGATAAAATACAAATCATTTGGCGAATAACAATCCTTTCAAATGCATTGGATTAAGCAAGGGATCACGTGTGTCAAACACGTCCGCCCGATATGAATATTCGGCCAACGATGAAAAAATTCCCATAAATGCAATTACAAACACCACGCGTAGGTTATTTTTCCCTCAGAAGGCTCGAAGTGACATATGAAAATTTTTGCGAGTGAATCCCATAGGACAGTATGACTTAAAATATTTATAAATCTGTTTTAAAGGTAGAATAATATAAAATATCTGTCCTAAAAGGTAATTTTCCATCATTCACATAACGTTTAGAAGGTCCGGGAGAGATCCTCGAAAAGCACTCGTTTACTCTATTGTAAATTGGCTTTTCTGATTTTAAATTACTCGGACAAATGTCCATTGGAAGCATCAATTACGTGGCTTAATACATGTTAATTTTGCCACTCACAGAATTTCCAATGTAACTTGTTGCGTATGTGGATTATTTTTTGGTTGGTTATTATCCTGCATGAAGAGCTTTGAAGATCCATTGACTGCAATATCAATAAAATAAACTAAAGAAAACTAAAACTTGAGTAACATACTTGGCCATTAATACACATCGGCTGATAAAGTCACTCCTTACGTACGGTCATTACAGTGGGTTGATAAGTCATCTACATCATTGTTTTAAATAACTAACAAAACAATGAAAGTCGCGTGAAGGCAGAATTTTAAACAATGAAAATCGCGTGAAGGTATTCTTTTTGCTTGTACATAACTAAAGTGTAGCTGCAAAAGTGTCTTTAGCGAAGCTTGCTCTTTCGGCACATACGTATACAAATAAAACTAGGATTTATTAAACAACAGTGCGGACACAACCAAAGGATTCGGGCTAAGGAATCCGATTAACTTGCGATTGAGGGATCGTGTGATTGTTAAATGATTGGAATATATTAATATAGGCTGTACATTAAAATTCAAAGTTGCTATTGTAAGCTTCTTCACTGCGAAATGGAAGGTTTACAACATGAAAATAATTTAGCAGAAAAAAGCGTGCATTTATCGAGCCTAATATCATGTGCAAATATTTGCTGCACCCCTGATGGATAAACAGTTTATATTATTTATCATGATGATACTGCAAAATGTGTCGATCTCAGACTAACTACTGGCGAGTTTTCGGGAAATAAATTAGGAATTCCATTCTCAATGTTGATGTTAAACAAACAACTTCCCCTCACCAGATTTTATGACAGCTCCGACCGTTTCGATTCCTTATCAATACATTATACAGACTCCACAAACAAATTATCATAACCTTGTTTGTCTCCTGTATCTTCAAGGCAAGAATTTGCCTTTCCAATATTCAAACTTTGAAAACGATTAATTGACTTTCTTTTGCTCCAAGTAGTGGTGTCTATATCTAGAATGTGTTGCGTCAGTCCAGGTTTCTGATGACCATTATCCCTATATACCTTTAATTTAAGATCCCTACAATGTTGCTCAGGAGAGAAATTATATCTTTCAGAGAGGCGGTCTTGAAAGGTGCTTACGTTTAGGTCAAATAATTTTACATTCCTAAAGTCCATAGGTTCCGGTGGTTTGATGTAGTATTGGGATGGAGCAAATGGACTCACTTACTTTCTGATATCATGCATAACAAGAACACCCTATTTTGTCATTATATGGACAGTACTATTCAGCAGCCTACATACATTTAGTAGTGTCTACATACAATCCAGTAGTAACCGGTGTGAATAGTATTGTCTAAACTCGCTAATAACGAATATTTTCCTTATTTACACTTCTTGTCTTTCTCTTGCCCAGCCAAATGTGAAGGAAAAAAGCCTTCTCTAAAACATTTGCAAAAATGTGACTCATCTACTCTGACAAAAAACAGTCAATGTATCCTTTCCATGTCTTACATGATTATGCTTTAAAATGTTAGTTTCTATCTCTTCTATCCCTTTTATTCCAGTATGCTTTCTGATTTACTTTGTCAAGGAAACTGGCACTAACCAATTGATTCCTATTACTGTTCTCATCCACATCATCCTTTTAGGATTATGGCCTAGTTCCTAATAGCAAGATTATGTCTCATATGAATAATGAACAAGATTTGCACTGCTCTTGTTGATTACGTTTTGAACGAGAAGACGAATTAACGAGGATGTTAGGAAAACGATATTTGATATATTCCCAGGAATAAACGTTCAAATCATTTTCAAATTTTCCTTTTAGTGCCGCTTTTAATACTCACTGACGATCTGTGTCAAAGTGTGATAAACATAAATATTTCAATTTACAACAAACATTTATGTATCTTGTAGAACATACGTGTTGGTTGCTGCTTATAAATGTAGAGAGAACGTAAAGGACAATTTGTCAGGACCAAACTATCAAGTATCAACAAACTCAAACAGCTAAGTATAGTATGTTGAAGAAACCAAACGGAATTTCACTCTTTGAATTGATAGATCTTTTTGGCAGACCCAATTTCAAAGACAAAACAAACATCCGTCTCAACAGCTTATTATACACCGAGGAAAAAGTTCGTTAGGAAATGACTGATATTTAGCACAGCATCTACTGGTCTAAGTAGCATGGAACAAAAGAGATATAATCTTTCAGGAATTTAAAATAATTTCAACTTAATAATGATAACATTCAGACGGTGTCCAATTGTATGATATTTATTCAAAATTCATAAATATTCTGGACAACAATTGAAATTGATTCAAAAGATCTGTTTGTATATTTGTTTCGCTCCCGATATAATGTCGTTCTCACAATGAAATAATTATATACACCAATCCTTTATTCACCTTGCTTATATATTTATTGTTGACAAGATTTATGTGGCGCATATAATATATAAACATTAACATGTATAATCATTGCAGAAAATAAAACAATCCATATAATGACATCCAACGTAGTGTAATTTCAAACATACAAATTTCATTTTCAATCTTTACATTTTCGATAAAGTTCACTACAATTTGAATCGGAGAGAGACAGCTCTACTAATTAGGGTCTGTGGTTTCTGCAAAGTAAAGCAAACATTGACTTTATTAAACTATCGAAATAAATTTTATGCGTTGACTTGATGGGTTATGTTCTCTTAAAATTATTTATCAAAATATCTTCCATTACAGTGGAAATGAAACTTTGACGATTTGAAAGATGAATACCATTATAATATAACTTGATACGCGTGTCCCCAAGCAAACACATGTAATGTAAAGATTGTATTTACTATCAAATTTAAGCGATCTGTAAATAGACAGCTGCTAATTATTATTATACCCGGACAACATGAAGCAATTATGTCTACGCATTGGGAATCAGAACTACTAGGACCGTGCTTACAAAGGTTCCGGCATCGAATTGATCATAAACATTTTTAAATAATTATTACTTTAGGATAACTCGATATGTTTACATGAAAATCTTGTTTACGGCAGACAAAATATAATATAGTATAATATAATATAATATAACATAAAATAATATAATATAATATAATATAATATAATATAATATAATATAATATAATGTAATATAATATAACATAAAATAATATAATATAATATAGTAGTATAATATTATTTAATACCTGTTTGTATGGTGGACACCTCATCCTCTTGGCAATTTGGACTTTCATTATCTGGATGAGGATAGTCGACTTCTATAGTAAGATTACTAAATAGACACCAAGCACGACGAGTACACTGAAACAAGAGATATATTCAGTTTTTCATTTCAGTCACTATGGAAGAAAGAATGAGTCAAACAGGCGAGGGTTGGAAAAAAGTAATATATTTGGAATGTGGGTCGGATTTGACTTGTCTAGTAAGAGACATTTGAGCTAAAATAATTCATAGAAATGTTGCTAACCTGAGCACAGGTTCTGCTGCAAAAGTGATAGTAAATCTACGATTTGCAGAAAATCGATGTATTATATAGGTCGCATTACACTATAATTAATTTCCTTTAGCATTTACTTCGTCCTTCTATAACCCCAGCGCATTAGATAGAGAATCAAATTGATAAACGTTATGTCAATTACGTTAAGTACTGACATTTAAACAGCGTCATTACTGCCATTTGACATTGTGCACTGTCTTCAAGAATTTGTCGTTAAACCAAATGATCAGATTTGTAAATGGAAGTGACTTTATTCCAGTCTGTATATATAAGCGTTAAAGAAAGTGACGACGATTTATCAGATATTTTATTGTTGTTTTCGTTTTCCATGTATGTATTAACCGTCGATATATATTATTGATCATCGTTTGTCAGAATTAGACGTAACGTTTATGAGCAATACAATAATCTATTCGACAACTACATTAACACTGCGAGGAAAACAATTGTATATCTTAAAATGACAAGGAACTAAATATGACAATGATTTGTCAGTAATTATTATACTTTGATGCTCTCTTGTGCCTGTATTGTACATCTTGTTGCAAAACTAAAGTAAAATGTGTTGTTACTCACAACTGCTTCTCCATCGGTTGATTCCTCTGAACAATAGCAACCATTACAGTAAATATCTTCTACGTTCTCTCCCCGGGTCAGCATTTTGTCAAATACCAGGCATCCTGTAACATAAACGATGATAATGATGATGGTGATGAGAGTTGTTGAGCTTGCGATAACTTGATAGTGACAGTGATTGTTGTGTAGCTATCATAATACTCATGTTCATCCTCATACTTATCATTTGGTTTGGACTAAATACTAAAAGTATAGTGCTAGTTTAGAAACACTAGATCGAGAAGCTGCTGCAAACACAGAAACAGTTGTAGTGGCTTGTTTTCTAGTAGCAATATTAATGCTATCTTTATGTAATTAAAACAGAATAGAGGAAAGGTAGGGTTTTAAACAACTAGCAAACAAACGCATTTAAAATACCTGGTTTACACAAACATTCCTGGTCATTGGTACTGTTGCACCATTTGTTGTTGCTGTCAACACAAAATTGACCACATTCGCATCCGCTGAAGTAGAGGAAATGGTATATTAAACGTTGAATTATGCGATGAGTGTAAACAATATGTCTGTCGGAAAAGGAAAAAATCTACATAGCAATATTCATTATACATTTTTATTTTTATCGATCTAATAATATATCAAGCTGATATATATATATATCTTTCCATCTTTATGTCCTTTTATAGTATGTATATATGCGTCCTCAACCTATTTCTCTCTATTTACACATGCAGCCTCAATTTGTCATCCATCTTCCTTTATAGTGCAATATGTATCTCTCCATCAAACAGCAATAATCTCTCTCTTTCATAACTTTAGTATATTTGATTTATAAAATGACAGAAATGTATCTATATGTAAAGCCACTCTATTTAAAAAGGATGTAGAATAAGAACAACTTACCCTTGCGGACAAACTGATAGAACATCTTTTAGAACAAAGCCCAACGTGATCACCGTAATTAAACCGAAGAACTTCATTTTCTGAAAAACAGACAGTGAGCTCTGATGAACTTAATAAATCACACATTTTAAAACATTGTCTCATTTATCCACATTAACATACGTACACACAGACAAAATAAATAAGGAGAATCAGAGAGAGAGAGAGAGAGAGAGAGAACTTTAGATGACGAGGAGAAAGGTACACTGACCTGTCTGCTTAATGATCAAAAGCGGTGGTGCTAACTGTCTGACAGTTTTCTTAGTTTATGCTCACAATCCTGGATGGACCCTTTATATGGAGAGCTGTTCAAGGTCATTGTATTCTTCTCTTTGTAAAGATCTTCTCTGTGCACTTTTCACCCTACTCTCCAATTGTCACGGCTGACCTTTTACACTGCCTCAGGGAATATTGTGAGGCTGGCGTTTGCACGTACATTAGTAGTCAACTGCCCATTTTGTCACTTTTAATATAAATCAGATGATTCGTTCAAACTAACAGGCACAGTGTCTATCAGGTGTTAAAAGATATTCTTCAGACATCATGCCCTGTTTTTGCTGTTCAAAATAAGAAAGCAAAACGCACAAAAAACGCAGAGAAGACAGTCACAATATTGAGTGTTGATGCTCTATGAATCTAAGCACATACTTTAGTAGATATTATGGGTAATAGAAATATAGACAGGCATATTTCAGACTGTTCTGAATATTCATTTTGGTTACATATAAACGAGGGAAAGAATATAATTTTGTAGAAAAATCGTGGCGTTGCTTTACAAATATTCAAAACAATTTGGCCTGATTCAGCTGAACACACAAATATCTAGAAATAACGGGTCTATGTTCGTTGGATTTTTCTTGCTTACGAGAGAGAGAGAGAGAGAGAGAGAGAGAGCGACAGACAGAGAAAGAAAGATAGATATAAAGACAGAGAGTAAGAGAAAAAGAGATATATAGAAGGAGAGCGAGAGAGAGAGAGTTAGAGTGATGTTGGAGGTTTAGAGGTAATTTTAATTCATGAAAGCACTGAATACAAAAGCTTACCTACATGGGCGAACATTTGTAATGTTTCGGTAACACCTTTTTGTACCGTGTTCATCCATTCTTTTGTTTTCTTATGTGTTTTATTCTCGAATGTAACCACGTTAACTGCTACTCACAAGGCGTTTGTCAAAACGAGATTTTCCACTTTTCCATGAACTTCCTTGACTTTTTCATATTTGGGAGGTAGATTTGGAAAGGGGTAAAATGCTCACTTAAACATATATTCCTTAAGCCCTTGTCCATAGCAAGTCATTGAGATTCTGGAGGAGCACAAAACATGTACACATTTGTGTTACGTTTGTATTTGCAGAAAAAATGTTCCACGCCAGGAAAGCAGGGAAGAAATAAGTGTGTATATCATACTATTCTAGATAAGAGTTTATACAGGGATGTAATTTTCCGTGTTATATGTTTATATTTGAAGTCAGGGAAGCAATATTAAGAATGAGTGGCGACAAATTTATCACTTTTCATCAGAAAGCTAGGGTAGATTTGGCCAAGTAAGGAGATATTTATAGTTAATAACAGGGAATGTACGCTCAGAATGAAGCCAAGAGTCATAGGCAAGGACTTGTTCATTGTTTTAGAAACAAAGAAAAGACACCCAGTCTTTATTGCAGAAGAAAAATTGTACAACTATCTAATCTTAGATTAATGTGTTAATCAAACATACGTTTGATCACATTCAAAATATTATTTTTCCTTCTACAGAGCAGCGACCCTCTCCGTCCACCAACACTGCATTCCAATAATTATTTAGTGACCTATATTTGCAACGCTTTAAATTCCACTAGCATAATTAAATATTAATCTCTTTGGTTGTAAGTTCCGTGACATCTCTTCTATTTCCAAGATTATAAAACAGCACACAAAATTTCGTGGTGTCGTGTACACTGATTTGTTTCAGACAAGAGTTAACCTTTTCTTTTACTTCGAGATCATTTATATTTTAAATACCTAATAATAGGGGATCATAAAATCAAATCAGAGAAAGTCTGTGTTTTCTCAGGCAATCTATGAGCCTGAAATTGTATTGTTTTTAAACTTTAAAAGCCCTACTCAGACCCAAACCATTTACAAAATTAAAGGGTTGGTCGTAAAAATATCAAAGGTTAATAGAGGATAATAAAATCACTGAGTCATTTGTAAATTATATCTTCAAAATGCCCTAACTTTACCTTTGTCGCAATTAAAATTAAGTATAGCAATTAACACACACTATTTATCATATAAATTCTCTTAAATATCAAGACAAACATTACTCTTTAAATCATTGGGTTTTCAAATTAATAATATAAACTATCCTTTATGTAAAGATGCAAGTACACATTTCAACCTGTGAACTTGTGCACTTGTTGCAATAAATTCATCACAGTGATTCCTAAAATAAGTTGAGTAGATAAATGAACTTTCGCCTGACACGAACTGTTTATATGTCAATGTACGTTGCATCAAATGTAAAAGAAACACACCCAGTCGGTGTAGATGCCATTTACTTTCCAAATCTTCAATTAAGCAATGACTTACTTTAGCTTGGTTAATTTTGCCATAGGAGCACATTTAAATTATTTAATTCTACATAGAGTGATTGCATGGCAGGACATAGAGCCACATCTTTCTGGTCTAAAGTTCGGAGCGCTAACCATACTAATAACAACAGAAACAACTACACAGGTATATATATTTACACGTAAATGACTTTAGGGACACTAAAAAGAGAACACATGCATCAGAAAACATATGGAATACATTTCCAATGATCTGAATTAGTTATAGTTGTTTATAATTTCTTTAGATCATTCTGAAAACCTAAATTATTGAACAATTATACATCTGGTGATCTTGAATGTCAGTCATCGTGAAACACTTTGCTTCCATAAGGGATTGTTTCAGCTTCAATCAAGGCAAATAATCGTGATCACTACAATTGCTTTAGACACGTATCCCAATGACACGATCTTTTTCAGAAAATCAACTCCTCTCAAGCAACTGTCTATATAGCATTAACTGTCAAGTACTTTCAAGGCCGAAATCTTTTAATTTAAAATTCAAACACTTTTATATTTCTTAACGATTTGCTTGAGTCCTATAAACCTAGCTATACTGATTGGAATAGTAACATCGCAAGTATGTGATCACAGTAAAGTGGTTAGTAATCTATATTACGTTTGCGTGCTATCAACAACAAAATAAAATGTATAGACTGCTTGTTTGTTACAACGTAAACAATGGCGATGTGCGAACCCTTCTGTATGGCGCAAAAGTAAGTGACCCGAATGTCAGACAATATACTAACTACTTATATGAAGCATTATAGTTTATTTTGTAGTCAATACCTTCACTGAATTAACTATTGTTCTATTTCAGTTATTTACCCATAAATGGTAATTGAGATTTTTTCTGCTAATGTTATCTAGTCTAATCATCAAACACTGCTAATATTTTTATATTGCATGTTATATAAAACTGTATCTCTCTTGGTCTGTCTGACTGAGTCAATATATCAAATAAAATGAAAAGTATATTATTAAATCGGCAGAATGAGGACAAATGTTTGCGAAATGCTTTTCATTCTGAAATAGATCCAATAATTTCTATGAAGCAACTCAAATCTATCAATGTAAATAGGCGTGTACTTGGAATATGTATAGGTGATTTCTTATATATTTCGATCAAGGCCCTTAACACAAAGAAAGACGAAGATAGTGTTTTAACTTTTTTCGCTGCAAAATGGAACATTTTGCAACCTAAAAATACCTTAGCAGAAAAACATATATCTCGGGGAAATATTTGCAGTACCAGTGCCGGACAGACAGTTTGTATTATTAATCATCTTGATACTACACAATGTGTCTATATCAAAATAACTAATCAGAAGACTTCGGGAAAAGAATTAAGAACTAATTCTCAATGTTGACGTTAAAACAAAGAACAACTTGCCCTCTCCCAATGTTTTAAATGAACCGACCATTTCGACTCAGTATTAGTAAATTGCACTGAATCGATAACAAATGATCGTAATATTGTTTGTCCCCTGTAATTGAATAGTAAGCCATTGTCTGCCAAAACGATCGATTGTCTTGGGTTTTATTTTTGCTCCAAGGAGTGGTGACCAGACCTGAAAGGTGTAACGTCTTGCCAGGTCTCTGCTGGCGGTCAACCCAGTTTACATTTCAGATTCCCACAGCGGTACATAGGAGCAGCATTATTATTTGCAAATAGTCAGCCTTGAAACAGATTTACACTTGGGCTGACGAACTTTCTTTACCTTTATAGCTTTATGTAGAGTTGGAGGGCGGCTATAGAGATCGAGAGAATGTAATCACTTACTTTTTAATATAATAAATCACAGGATGTAACTGTTTTGGCATTATGTGTAGATAGTCCGCATCATTTTAATATGTCGGGATATAGCCCTGTGGCAACCCTTATGCATAGTATAGCCAATATAAGTATTTTGAACAGATTGGATGATAATTATTTTCGGTTTCTTCCAAACGTATGCATATGTAACGTTGGCGGTGCAGTTAAACTTAGTGATGCTGGATGTAGGAATTTTCAATCCACCGTGTCAACATACATACAAAAGCAAACTAATTATACGGGTTTGAAGCCTGGTAATACGAACTTTAATCCTTTGCTATGGGGTAATGAATGTGAGTATTGTTTATACCACTGGAAGATCGCCTACAGAAGCACATAAGAAAGTTAAACACTCTGATTTAACAATTACCGCATATATTACTACACTACACAATCGCGAACGTAAGTATTAGTCTAGGGCCAATTATTCTTGCCTATTTGTAAGACAAAGAAGCAGTGTTGAGTATGGCAAACAAGCTGGTGGAAAAATTACAGTGGATACAGAGCTATCTCTTTTCATGAAAACAATTGAGGACGCTTTAGCGAAGAAACGGATATTTTAAGAACCTCGACCAATGGGCCAATGATGTAATCAAGAATCAGAGATAAACTCATGTTCTCTCTTTTAGATAGGCGAAAAGATATGACCCTCTTTATCGCAGGAGACAAAATGCACAAGGATCCAATGTCACATTCGAGTATGAATTAGACAAATGTTTTTTTTACACACAAACTGTTGTTTATCACTATGCATAGGTGCAACCCTCTTTGCCATTCAAATAATTCTGTATTATCTAATAGTTTTAAATCAGTTCACTTTCACCAATATACATATATATTAATCTCTATGGTTTGAAATACTATTACATCCTATGTATTATGTACACATCTTCTTTATCAGTCTTGCACTATTACATTTATGACAGCTTAAAACCTCACATTACATTGTGTGGGGTGGTGGTGAACTGATTTTTGTCCAGGAAAAAGGCAATTTTATTCATTAACCTCCAGAACATTTAATGTTTATAGCGAATCTAGAAATACACAATTTATCAACACAACTGAGATAAATAATGTTTTCTCAAGGTATCTAAGAGTAAGAGATTTAATTGCATTCAACTTTAAAAGCCATAATGAAACAATTTAAATGGTTTGTCACAACCATCCCAAAATGAATAGAATATTACAAAATCAAGTAATTGCTGGTAAATCATATATTCAAAATCTTGTAACTCTAGGTTTTAAATTCAAATGCATTATATGAAATGAATCAATCTTTTGCAGTTTTGCTATCTCGTAAGCCACCACAATCTTCAATGTTATGTCCCTCTAAGTTCTTCAAGCATTCCCTGATTTATCGCCTTTCAGTGAAAACCAGTTCATTGATAATATAAAATCATGTATGAAAAAAAACGCCAAAATGTAGACACTTGTGTTCTAGTTAATATATAATATATTCTCTTGAATAAAAATACATTTAGAACTCAGTCTTTGAATCACATGATTTCACCTTTCAAAACGAAAACCTGCTTATGTACTATTCATGTATTATTCATTTACATGCACAATTGAACTTGTGAACTTGTTGTACAGAGCTTAGCGCCTTGCGTCCTAAAATTAGTTTTGTATATAAACAATAATAAATTGACCATAAATGTTCTTGATGAAAACACTCCCAGCCGATGTTGATGCTATAAACGTTAAATGCCTTCAATTAAATAATGCTTTATTTTAGGGGGTTCTTTCGAATACATCAGCACATTTAAATCACATCACTGACATGGAAAGATATCATGGCAGGACACCTATTTTTGGTTGCGAGTTCGGAACAATAACTACTAAGTCATCGCTTGATCTGCCTCCAACACTCCGACATCAGTCTAGTGAGTCGGGCCTACATGCCTCGGGAGGAATGAACAAGGAAAACACTTATAATCAGATTTATCATTCCATTAAAGAGAAGATACTCTTTTGGGTTTTATATAGTGAAAAAATAAGTACCATCAAGATAAAGTAGCCGAACTTGTGCCCAACGCCTTTTGTCGCTTTATGGAGAACACAAACAAATGCCAAAATAACAAATTAAGCAAACTTGTTTTCATTTAACTGCTATAATATAAGCAATAATAATAATAATAATAATAATACCTCTAACAACAGTTGCATTGGTTGGATGTATGAAATTATTTGATGTTATAGACAATTACAAGAAAACAAACAAAAAGATGATAATCCAAATGAAATGCAGTTTCTAAAGTCACAATTTTAGATTATGCTGAATTGTTGGCTGTTTGCCTTTTTATAGGCCATTCTGAAAAAAACCTAAATCATTGATCATTTATACACCTGGTGATCTTGACTGAACTCAAAGTGAAACAGTTCGCTTCGAATAAGGATTTTGTTCTGCTTCAGTCAAGGCAAATAATAAACATTACTACAATTGCTTTAGAAAATTATGCAAAGGACACAATCAAACACAAATGAAGGATATTCAAGCACTTTCTACGTAGCATGAACTGTCAAGCACTTTCATTTTCTGCGTATTTAAATTTATAATTTAAGCACGTTTAAAAATTTCATTGACTACAAAGATAGTAATATCCATAACAATGTATCAATATGATGGCGTTAGTGATCATTAATGTGTTTATACGCTATCAAACCAACTTAGTATGTATAGTCCGCTTGTTTGTTACATGGAAACAATGGTGTTGTTCGAAACCCTTAGTATCTGTCAATAGTCACTGACCTAAATGTCAGACAAGTGAGCGTTTATCTATATATGAAACAAGTTAGTGTAGTCTTGAGTCAACACCTTCGTTGACTTAATAACCGTTCTTTTTCAATCATTTACATATAACTGGCAAGTTATATTTTAATCGTTTATGTTATAACTATAATCTGCGATATCCAATCGGCTAAAAATCTATATTGCATCTTATATCGAATTACATTTCCGTCTGTCTTTTGGTGTCTGTCAGTCAATCTGTCAATGAATCAAGTAAAATTAAAAAGTATATGATATCGGCAGTATGAATGTAGCAATTTTTGCGAGATGGTCTTCTTCTTTAAATTGGAACCGTGATTTTGTGGAACCAATGAAATGTCTCAAACAAAAGGCAATTTAAGAATGTTGTGCTCCAAATGGTTCCCCAACCCAGATATGCAACGTGATATAGTTGAAGAACCGATCATGAAAGTCTGCACAAAATGTATTTGCAATTTCTCTACCAACATATTTGGAATCAAGAGCTTGGTGGAATAGGTTCCTTGATCCCATTGTATTTTTACCAAAAGCTCGTAATTGTAAAATAATTAATTCGAACAAAATCCAATATATTCCTTTCATATTTGTTCGACATACGAGCATGCACAATGTCTGGTCTGATTTGACTCCGATGCTACAGCCAAACAGCATAAAGCTCCTTGTTGATTTGTATTGCAGTTTTCGCTGTTTCAAAAATGATACACCAGCTGCAGTAGATGATCCATGATCAAAAACAAAGACAACAAAATGAGGTAATGTTTACCGAAATGAAGTGTCAGTAATATCACTATACGAATTTATCATATATCAGATTTTGTTACAGGAAAAAAGTACGATTAAAGTGAATTATATTTTTTGTCATAAAAGGTTTTAACGGAAAACTAATGTATTATTATAAACAACTAATTATACGAAGCTCATTTAATATCATAAATTTATTGTTACCGTTACGTCGAATCTATCAGTCTGTCTGTCTCTCTCTCTCTCTGTATATCTATCTATATATATTTATATATATATATATATATATATATATATATATACAGAGAGAGAGAGAGAGAGAGAGAGAGAGAGAGAGAGAAAGAGAGAGAGAGAGAGAGAGAGGGAGGGAGAGAGAGAGAAAGAGAGAGATAAAATACAAATCATTTGGCGAATAACAATCCTTTCAAATGCATTGGATTTAGCAATTGATCACGTGTGTCAAACATGTCCGCCCGATATGAATATTCGGCCAACGATGAAAAAATTCCCATAAATGCAATTACAAACACCACGCGTAGGTTATTTTTACCTCAGAAGGCTCGAAGTGACATATGAAAATTTTTGCGAGTGAATCCCATAGGACAGTATGACTTAAAATATTTATAAATCTGTTTTAAAGGTAGAATAATATAAAATATCTGTACTAAAAGGTAATTTTCCATCATTCACATAACGTTTAGAAGGTCCGGAAGAGATCCTCGTAAAGCACTCGTTTACTCTATTGTAAATTGGCTTTTCTGATTTTAAATTACTCGGACAAATGTCCATTGGAAGCATCAATTACGTGGCTTAATACATGTTAATTTTGCCACTCACAGTATTTCCAATATAACTTGTTGCGTATGTGGATTATTTTTTGGTTGGTTCTTATCCTGCATGAAGAGCTTTGAAGATCCATTGACTGCAATATCAATAAAATAAACTAAAGAAAACTAAAACTTGAATAACATACTTGGCCATTAATACACATCGGCTGATAAAGTCACTCCTTACGTACGGTCATGACAGTGGGTTGATAAGTCATCTACATCATTGTTTTAAATAACTAACAAAACAATGAAAGTCGCGTGAAGGCAGAATTTTAAACAATGAAAATCGCGTGAAGGTATTCTTTTTGCTTGTACATAACTAAAGTGTAGCTGCAAAAGTGTCTTTAGCGAAGCTTGCTCTTTCGGCACATACGTATACAAATAAAACTAGGATTTATTAAACAACAGTGCGGACACAACCAAAGGATTCGGGCTAAGGAATCCGATTAACTTGCGATTGAGGGATCGTGTGATTGTTAAATGATTGGAATATATTAATATAGGCTGTACATTAAAATTCAAAGTTGGTATTGTAAGCTTCTTCACTGCGAAATGGAAGGTTTACAACATGAAAATAATTTAGCAGAATAAAGCGTGCATTTATCGAGCCTAATATCATGGGCAAATATTTGCTGCACCCCTGATGGATAAACAGTTTATATTATTTATCATGATGATACTGCAAAATGTGTCGATCTCAGACTAACTACTGGCGAGTTTTCGGGAAATAAATTAGGAATTCCATTCTCAATGTTGATGTTAAACAAACAACTTCCCCTCACCAGATTTTATGACAGCTCCGACCGTTTCGATTCCTTATCAATACATTATACAGACTCCACAAACAAATTATCACAACGTTGTCTGTCTCCTTATCTTCAAGGCAAGAATTTGCCTTTCCAATATTCAAACTTTAAAAACGATTAATTGACTTTCTTTTGCTCCAAGTAGAGGTGTCTATATCTAGAATGTGTTGCGTCAGTCCAGGTTTCTGATGACCATTATCCCTATATACCTTTAATATAAGATCCCTACAATGTTGCACAAGAGAGAAATTATATCTTTCAGAGAGTCGGTCTTGAAAGGTGCTTACGTTTAGGTCAAATAATTTTACATTCCTAAAGTCCATAGGTTCCCGTGGTTTGATGTAGTATTGGGATGGAGCAAATGGACTCACTTACTTTCTGATATCATGCATAACAAGAACACCCTATTTTGTCATTATATGGACAGTACTATTCAGTAGCCTACATACATTTAGTAGTGTCTACATACAATCCAGTAGTAACCGGTGTGAATAGTATTGTCTAAACTCGCTAATAACGAATATTTTCCTTATTTACACTTCTTGTCTTTCTCTTGCCCAGCCAAATGTGAAGGAAAAAAGCCTTCTCTAAAACATTTGCAAAAATGTGACTTATCTACTCTGACAAAAAACAGTCAATGTATCCTTTCCATGTCTTACATGATTATGCTTTAAAATGTTAGTTTCTATCTCTTCTATCCCTTTTATTCCAGTATGCTTTCTGATTTACTTTGTCAAGGAAACTGGCACTAACCAATTGATTCCTATTACTGTTCTCATCCACATCATCCTTTTAGGATTATGGCCTAGTTCCTAATAGCAAGATTATGTCTCATATGAATAATGAACAAGATTTGCACTGCTCTTGTTGATTACGTTTTGAACGAGAAGACGAATTAACGAGGATGTTAGGAAAACGATATTTGATATATTCCCAGGAATAAACGTTCAAATCATTTTCAAATTTTCCTTTTAGTGATGCTTTTAATACTCACTGACGATCTGTGTCAAAGTGTGATAGACATAATTATTTCAATTTACAACAAACATTTATATGTCTTGTAGAACATACGTGTTGGTTGCTGCTTGTAAATGTAGAGAGAACGTAAAGGACAATTTGTCAGGACCAAACTATCAAGTATCAACAAACTCAAACAGCTAAGTGTAGTATGTTGAAGAAACCAAACGGAATTTCACTCTTTGAATTGATAGATCTTTTTGGCAGACCCAATTTCAAAGACAAAACAAACATCCGTCTCAACAGCTTATTATACACCGAGGAAAAGTTCGTTAGGAAATGACTGATATTTAGCACAGCATCTACTGGTCTAAGTAGCATGGAACAAAAGAGATATAATCTTTCAGGAATTTAAAATAATTTCAACTTAATAATGATAACATTCAGACGGTGTCCAATTGTATGATATTTATTCAAAATCCATAAATATTCAGGACAACAATTGAAATTGATTCAAAAGATCTGTTTGTATGTTTGTTTCGCTCCCGATATAATGTCGTTCTCACAATGAAATAATTATATATATCCATCCTTTATTCACCTTGCTTATATATTTATTGTTGACAAGATTTATGTGGCGCATATAATATATAAACATTAACATGTATAATCATTGCAGAAAATAAAACAATCCATATAATGACATCCAACGTAGTGTAATTTCAAACATACAAATTTCATTTTCAATCTTTACATTTTCGATAAAGTTCACTACAATTTGAATCGGAGAGAGACAGCTCTACTAATTAGGGTCTGTGGTTTCTGCAAAGTAAAGCAAACATTGACTTTATTAAACTATCGAAATAAATTGTATGCGTTGACTTGATGGGTTATGTTCTCTTAAAATTATTTATCAAAATATCTTCCATTACAGTGGAAATGAAACTTTGACGATTTGAAAGATGAATACCATTATAATATAACTTGATACGCGTGTCCCCAAGCAAACACATGTAATGTAAAGATTGTATTTACTATCAAATTTAAGGGATCTGTAAATAGACAGCTGCTAATCATTATTATACCCGGACAACATGAAGCAATTATGTCTACGCATTGGGAATCAGAACTACTAGGACCGTGCTTACAAAGGTTCCGGCATCGAATTGATCATAAACGTTTTTAAATAATTATTACTTTAGGATAACTCGATATGTTTACATGAAAGTCTTGTTTACGGCAGACAAAATATAATATAATATAATATAATATAATATAATATAATATAATATAATATAATATAACATAAAATAATATAATATAATATAGTAGTATAATATTATTTAATACCTGTTTGTATAGTGGACACCTCATCCTCTTGGCAATTTGGACTTTCATTATCAGGATGAGGATAGTCGACTTCTATAGTAAGATTACTAAATAGACACCAAGCACGACGAGTACACTGAAACAAGAGATATATTCAGTTTTTCATTTCAGTCACTATGGAAGAAAGAATGAGTCAAACAGGCGAGGATTGGAAAAAAGTAATATATTTCGAATGTATGTCGGATTTGACTTGTCTAGTAAGAGACATTCGAGCGAAAATAATTCATAGAAATGTTGCTAACCTGAGCACAGGTTCTGCTGCAAAAGTGATAGTAAGCCTACGATTTGCATAAAATCGATGTATTATATAGGTCGCATTACACTATAATTAATTTCCTTTAGCATTTACTTCGTCCTTCTATAACCCCAGCGCATTAGATAGAGAATCAAATTGATAAACGTTATGTCAATTACGTTAAGTACTGACATTTAAACAGCGTCATTACTGCCTTTTGTCATTGTGCACTGTCTTCAAGAATTTGTCGTTAAACCAAATGATCAGATTTGTAAATGGAAGTGATTTTACTCCAGTCTATACATATAAGCGTTAAAGAAAGTGACGATGATTTATCAGATATTTTATTGTTGTTTTCGTTTTCCATGTATGTATTAACCGTCGATATATATTATTGATCATCATTTGTCAGAATTAGACGTAACGTTTATGATCAATACAATAATCTATTCGACAACTACATTAACACTGCGAGGAAAACAATTGTATATCTTAAAATGACAAGGAACTAAATATGACAATGATTTGTCAGTAATTATTATACTTTGATGCTCTCTTGTGCCTGTATTGTACATCTTGTTGCAAAACTAAAGTAAAATGTGTTGTTACTCACAACTGCTTCTCCATCGGTTGATTCCTCTGAACAATAGCAACCATTACAGTAAATATCTTCTACGTTCTCTCCCCGGGTCAGCATTTTGTCAAATACCAGGCATCCTGTAACATAAACGATGATAATGATGATGGTGATGAGAGTTGTTGAGCTTGCGATAACTTGATAGTGACAGTGATTGTTGTGTAGCTATCATAATACTCATGTTCATCCTCATACTTATCATTTGGTTTGGACTAAATACTAAAAGTATAGTGCTAGTTTAGAAACACTAGATCGAGAAGCTGCTGCAAACGCAGAAACAGTTGTAGTGGCTTGTTTTCTAGTAGCAATATTAACGCTATCTTTATGTAATTAAAACAGAATAGAGGAAAGGTAGGGTTTTAAACAACTAGCAAACAAACGCATTTAAAATACCTGGTTTACACAAACATTCCTGGTCATTGGTACTGTTGCACCATTTGTTGTTGCTGTCAACACAAAATTGACCACATTCGCATCCGCTGAAGTAGAGGAAATGGTATATTAAACGTTGAATTATGCGATGAGTGTTAACAATATGTCTGTCGGAAAAGGAAAAAATCTACATAGCAATATTCATTATACATTTTTATTTTATCGATCTAATAATATATCAAGCTGATATATATATATATATATATATATATATATATATATATATATATATAAATATGTATGTATGTATATATATATACCTTTCCATCTTTATGTCCTTTTATAGTATGTATATATGCGTCCTCAACCTATTTCTCTCTATTTACACATGCAGCCTCAATTTGTCATCCATCTTCCTTTATAGTGCAATATGTATCTCTCCATCAAACAGCAATAATCTCTCTCTTTCATAACTTTAGTATATTTGATTTATAAAATGACAGAAATGTATCTATATGTAAAGTCACTCTATTTAAAAAGGATGTAGAATAAGAACAACTTACCCTTGCGGACAAACTGATAGAACATCTTTTAGAACAAAGCCCAACGTGATCACCGTAATTAAACCGAAGAACTTCATTTTCTGAAAAACAGACAGTGAGCTCTGATGAACTTAATAAATCACACATTTTAAAACATTGTCTCATTTATCCACATTAACATACGTACACACAGACAAAATAAATAAGGAGAATCAGAGAGAGAAAGAGAGAACGTTTAATGACGAGGAGAAAGGTACACTAACCTGTCTGCTTAATGATCAAAAGCGGTGGTGCTAACTGTCTGACAGTTTTCTTAGTTTATGCTCACAATCCTGGATGGACCCTTTATATGGAGAGTTGTTCAAGGTCATTGTATTCTTCTCTTTGTAAAGATCTTCTCTGTGCACTTTTCACCCTACTCTCCAATTGTCACGGCTGACCTTTCACACTGCCTCAGGGAATATTGTGAGGCTGGCGTTTGCACGTACATTAGTAGTCAACTGCCCATTTTGTCACTTTTAATATAAATCAGATGATTCGTTCAAACTAACAGGCACAGTGTCTATCAGGTGTTAAAAGATATTCTTCAGACATCATGCCCTGCTTTTGCTGTTCAAAATAAGAAAGCAAAACGCACAAAAAACGCAGAGAAGACAGTCACAATATTGAGTGTTGATGCTCTATGAATCTAAGCACATACTTTAGTAGATATTATGGGTAATAGAAATATAGACAGGCATATTTCAGACTGTTCTGAATATTCATTTTGGTTACTTATAAACGAGGGACGGAATATAATTTTGTAGAAAAATCGTGGCGTTGCTTTACAAATATTCAAAACAATTTGGCCTGATTCAGCTGAACACACAAATATCTAGAAATAACGGGTCTATATTCGTTGGATTTTTCCTGCTTACGAGAGAGAGAGAGAGAGAGAGAGAGAGAGAGAGAAAGATAGATATAAAGACAGAGAGTAAGAGAAAAAGAGATATATAGAAGGAGAGAGAGAGAGAGTTAGAGTGCTGTTGGAGGTTTAGAGGTAATTTTAATTCATGAAAGCACTGAATACGAAAGCTTACCTACATGGGCGAACATTTGTAATGTTTCGGTAACACCTTTTAGTACCGTGTTCATCGATTCTTTTGTTTTCTTATGTGTTTTATTCTCGAATGTAACCACGTTAACTGCTACTCACAAGGCGTTTGTCAAAACGAGATTTTCCACTTTTCCATGAACTTCCTTGACTTTTTCAAATTTGGGAGGTAGATTTGGAAAGGGGTAAAATGCTCACTTAAACATATATTCCTTAAGCCCTTGTCCATAGCAAGTCATTGAGATTCTGGAGGAGCACAAAACATGTACACATTTGTGTTACGTTTGTATTTGCAGCAAAAAATGTTCCACGCCAGGAAAGCAGGGAAGAAATAAGTGTGTATATCGTACTATTCTAGATAAGAGTTTATACAGGGATGTAATTTTCCGTTTTATATGTTTATATTTGAAGTCAGGGAAGCAATATTAAGAATGAGTGGCGACAAATTTATCACTTTTCATCAGAAAGCTAGGGTAGATTTGGCCAAATAAGCGGATATTTATAATTAATAACAGGGAATGTACGCTCAGAATGAAGACAAGAGTCATAGGCAAGGACTTGTTCATTGTTTTAGAAACAAAGAAAAGACACTCAGTCTTTATTGCAGAAGAAAAATTGTACAACTATCTAATCTTAGATTAATGTGTTAATCAAACATACGTTTGATCACATTCAAAATATTATTTTTCCTTCTACAGAGCAGCGACCCTCTCCGTCTACCAACACTGCATTCAAATAATTATTTAGTGACCTATATTTGCAACGCTTTAAATTCCACTAGTATAATTAAATATCAATCTCTTTGGTTGTAAGTTCCGTGATATCTCTTCTATTTCCAAGATTATAAAACAGCACACAAAATTTCGTGGTGTCGTGTACACTGATTTGTTTCAGACAAGAGTTAACCTTTTCTTTTGCTTCGAGATCATTTATATTTTAAATACCTAATAATAGGGGATCATAAAATCAAATCAGAGAAAGTCTGTGTTTTCTCAGGCAATCTATGAGCCTGAAATTGTATTGTTTTTAAACTTTAAAGGCCCTACTCAGATCCAAACCATTTACAAAATTAAAGGGTTGGTCGTAAAAATATCAAAGGTTAATAGAGGATAATAAAATCACTGAGTCATTTGTAAATTATGTCTTCAAAATGCACTAACTTTACTTTTGTCGCAATTAAAATTAAGTATAGCAATTAACACACACTATTTATCATATAAATTCTCTTAAATATCAAGACAAACATTACTCTTTAAATCATTGGGTTTTCAAATTAATAATATAAACTATCCTTTATGTAAAGATGCAAGTACACATTTCAACCTGTGAACTTGTGCACTTGTTGCAATGAATTCATCACAGTGATTCCTAAAATAAGTTGAGTAGATAAATGAACTTTCGCCTGACACGAACTGTTTATATGTCAATGTACGTTGCATCAAATGTAAAAGAAACACACCAAGTCGGTGTAGATGCCATTTACTTTCCAAATCTTCGATTAAGCAATGACTTACTTTAGCTTGGTTAATTTTGCCATAGGAGCACATTTAAATTATTTAATTCTACATAGAGTGATTGCATGGCAGGACATAGAGCCACATCTTTCTGGTCTAAAGTTCGGAGCGCTAACCACTATGTCACCGTGTCTTCTGTCTCCATTAGTTCAACATCAATTTAACAAATAGGGTTTACAAAATCGATAACCCAGAGGGGTGAATGAATGACGAACATACTGATAAGTTCATTGATCATTTAGTTCAACAGAAGATTATCTTTACAGTTTGTATAGTTACTAAATATGTACCGTTGTAATGATATCGCCTGACTTGTGTCCAACGTCTTTCTCGTTTTATAAGGAACAAAACAAATCACAATATTGCAAATTGAGCAAACAAGTGATGAAAGAATCTCGATAACAATAATAATAATAATAAAAATAATAGTAATAACAACAGAAACAACTACACAGGTATGTATATTTACAAGTAAATGACTTTAGGGACACTAAAAAGAGAACACATGCATCAGAAAACATATGGAATACATTTCCAATGATCCGAATTAGTTATAGTTGTTTATAATTTCTTTAGATCATTCTGAAAACCTAAATTATTGAACAATTATACATCTGGTGATCTTGAATGTCAGTCATCGTGAAACACTTGCTTCCATAAGGGATTGTTTCAGCTTCAATCAAGGCAAATAATCATGATCACTACAATTGCTTTAGACACGTAAAACAATGACACGATCTTTTTCAGAAAATCAACTCCTCTCAAGCAACTGTCTATATAGCATTAACTGTCAAGTACTTTCAAGGCCGAAATCTTTTAATTTAAAATTCAAACACTTTTATGTTTCTTAACGATTTGCTTGAGTCCTATAAACCTAGCTATACTGATTGGAATAGTAACATCGCAAGTATGTGATCACAGTAAAGTGGTTAGTAATCTATATCACGTTTGCGTGCTATCAACAACAAAATAAAATGTATAGACTGCTTGTTTGTTACACGTAAACAATGGCGGTGTGCGAACCCTTCTGTATGGCGCAAAAGTAAGTGACCCGAATGTCAGACAATATACTAACTACTTTTATGAAGCATTATAGTTTATTTTGTAGTCAATACCTTCACTGAATTAACTATTGTTCTATTTCAGTTATTTACCCATAAATGGTAATTGAGATTTTTTCTGCTAATGTTATCTAGTCTAATCATCAAACACTGCTAATATTTTTATATTGCATGTTATATAAAACTGTATCTCTCTTGGTCTGTCTGATTGAGTCAATATATCAAATAAAATGAAAAGTATATTATTAAATCGGCAGAATGAGGACAAATGTTTGCGAAATGCTTTTCATTCTGAAATAGATCCAATAATTTCTATGAAGCAACTCAAATCTATCAATGTAAATAGGCGTGTACTTGGAATATTTATAGGTGATTTCTTATACATTTCGATCAAGGCCTTAACACAAAGAAAGACGAAGATAGTGTTTTAACTTTTTTCGCTGCAAAATGGAAACTTTTGCAACCTAAAAATACCTTAGCAGAAAAACATATATCTCGGGGAAATATTTGCAGTACCAGTGCCGGACAAACAGTTTGTATTATTAATCATCTTGATACTACACAATGTGTCTATATCAAAATAACTAATCAGGTGACTTCGGGAAAAGAATAAGGAAACTAATTTTCAATGTTGACGTTAAAACAAAGAACAACTTGCCCTCTCCCAATGTTTTAAATGAACCGACCATTTCGATTCAGTATTAGTAAATTGCACTGAATCGATAACAAATGATCGTAATATTGTTTGTCCCTTGTAATTGAATAGTAAGCCATTGTCTGCCAAAACGATCGATTGTCTGGGGTTTTATTTTCGCTCCAAGGAGTGGTGACCAGACCTGAAAGGTGTAACGTCTTGCCAGGTCTCTGCTGACGGTCAACCAAGTTTACATTTCAGATTCCCACAGCGGTACATAGGAGCAGCATTATTATTTGCAAATAGTCAGCCTTGAAACAGATTTACACTTGGGCTGACAAACTTTCTTTACCTTTATAGCTTTATATATAGTTGGAGGGCGGCTATAGAGATCGAGAGAATGTAATCACCTGCTTTTTAATATAATAAATCACAGGATGTAACTGTTTTGGCATTATGTGTAGACAGTCCGCATCATTTTAATATGTCGGGATATAGCCCTGTGGCAACCCTTATGCATAGTATAGCCACTATAAGTATTTTGAACAGATTAGATGATAATTATTTTCGGTTTCTTCTAAACGTATGCATATGTAACGTTGGCGATGCAGTTAAACTTAGTGGTGCTGCATGTAGGAATTTTCAATCCTACGTGTCAACATACATGCAAAAAGAAGCTAATTATACGGTTTCGCAGCCTGGTAATACGAACTTGAACCCTTTACTATGTGGTAATGAATGTTAGTATTGTTTATACCACTGGAAGATCGCCTATAGAAACACATAAGAAAGTTAAACAGTCTGATTTAACAATTACCGCATATATTAATACACTACATACTCGCGAACATAAGTATTAGTCTAGGGCCAGTTAATCTTTATAGTTTTAAATCTACTGATCAGAATTTCGGGGATTTAGAAAATTAAAAAGCAATATAATTGACAATGTCCAGGTCAAAATATATCAAACTGAATTTGGGATTAGCTGTAGCCAGAAATGATGGAACTTTACTGGGACATCTAAATTTTAGTTTAAAATCAAAGTCTTTGGTTTGAAAATGATGATAAAAGCAATAAAGAGGGTTATGGATTCGATCATTGTATTACACTGCTATATAATGATTGATGTGATTAATTGTGTTCGTGTTGTAAATGTAAACTTTAGTGAAGTGAGGCAGATGTGATGCAAACAAAAGACATCCGCACTAATGTTAAGTGGACGTGGGATAATGGTACCTATCCTGTCATGATAAATGGGTTCAAGATCGGCGAGATATTGGAGGCCCCAAAAAGGTAAAATAAAGTCAATGTTCAAAGAAGAAATAATAATTAAGATATACAAAATACTGAATTATGATATCTAGGTATCACTGAATAGGAAGCTCGATATAATAGATACAACTCTCATAGTCTATTTCCTGAAATAGAAAAATATTAACAAGAGGATGTTCTAGTCGCATTTTTGTCTTCACAAGCAGACGACTCAAATATCCAGGGCGGATTAGAACCTAAGGTGCATTTTAATTCAAAACCATTAGGTAGATAAGGAAAAGGCAGACTTCTGTCTTATAGGCAAGTAAATCTCAATGAAATGGGCAAAGCAACCCCAAGACTGCATGGAACAGCAGAAGGATGAATTATCCATTTCGTGGAGCATCTCACTGGAACCCACCCGAAATTATTTTTAGAACTGCCAAATCTTTGTAGAATACTGCTATTAGGCTCCGACGTACTGCTTATTTTTAATACATATTGTCTCACAGTTCAGCTACTAATAAGCAATCAAACCAATCATAATGAAATGTTGCCTATTTGTAAGACAAAGAAGCATTGTTGAGTATGGCAAACAAGCTGGTGGAAAAATTACAGTGGATACAGAGCTATCTATTTGCATGAAAACAATTGAGCACGCTTTATCGAAGAAACAGAAATTTTAAGAAACTCGACCAATGTGCCAATGATGTAATCAAGAATCAGAGATAAACTCATGTCCTCCCTTTTAGATACGTAAAAAGGCATGGTCCCTCTTTATAGCAGGAGACAAAATGCACAAGGATCTAATGTCACATTCGGGTATAAATTAGACAAATGTTTTTTTTTCTACACACAAACTGTTATTTATCACAATTCATAGGTGCAACCCTCTTTGCCATTCAAATAATTCTGTATTGTCTGATAGTTTTAAATCAGTTCACTTCCACCAATATAGGTATATATTAATCTCTATGGTTTGAAATACTATTACATCCTACGTATTATGTACACATCTTCTTTATCAGTTTTGCACTATAATATTTGTGACAGTTTAAAACCGCACATTACATTTTGTGGGGTGGTGGTGAATTGAATTTTGTCCAGGAAAAAGGCAATATTATTCGTTAACCTCGAGAACACTCAGTGTTTTTAGCGAATCTAGAAGTACACAATTTATCAACACAACTGAGATAAATAATGTTTTCTCAAGGTATCTAAGAGTAAGACATTTAATTGCATTCAACTTTAAAAGCCATAACGAAACAATTTAAATGGTTGGTCACAGCCATTGCAAAATGAATAGAACATTACAAAATCAAATAATTGCTAGTAAATCATATATTCAAAATCTTGTAACTTTAGTTTTTTTTAAAATTCAAATTCATTATAGCAGTAACGATGAACTTATATGAAATGAATCAATCTTTTGCAGTTTTACTCTCTCGTAAGCCACCACAATCTTTAATGTTACGCCCCTCTAAGTTCTTCAAGCATTCCCTGATCTATCGCCTATCAGTGAAAACCAGTTCACTGATAATATGAAATCATGTATGAATAAAAACCGCCAAAATGAAGACACTTTTGTTTTAGTTGATATATAATATATTCTCTTGAATAAAAATACATTTAGAACTCAGTCTTTGAATCACATGATTTCACCTTTCAAAACGAAAACCTGCTTATGTACTATTCATGTACATGCATAATTGAACTTGTGAACTTGCTATACAGAGCTTAGAGCCTTGCGTCCTAAAATTAGTTTTTTTTTATATACACAATAATAAATTGACCATAAATGTCCTTGATGTCAATGTACTTTGTTTCAAATGGACAAGAAACACGGCCAGCCGATGTTGACACTATAAACTTTACATGCCTTCAATTAAATAATGCTTTATTTTAGTGGGTTCTTTCGAATACATCAGCACATTTAAATCACTTAACTCACATGGAAAGATCTCATGGCAGGACACCTAATTTTGGTCGCGAGATCGGAACCTTAACTACCAAGTCATCGCTTGAACTGCCTCCAACACTCCGACATCAATCTAGTGAGTCGGGCCTACACGATTCGGGATGAATGAACTAGGAAAACACTTATAATCAGATTCATCATTCCGTTAAAGAGGAGATACTCTTTTCGGTTTTATATAGTGAAGAAATAGGTACCATTATGATAGAGTAGCCGAACTTGTGCTCAAGGCCTTTTGTCGCCTTATGGAGAACACAAGCAATTTGCAAAATAACAAATTAAGCCATTTTTTTGTTATTTGACTGCGATAATAATAATAATAATAATAATAATAATAATAATAATAATAATACCTCCAACAACAATTGCATTGGTTGGATGTATGAAATTATTTGATGTTATAGACACTTACAAGAAAACAAACAAAAAGAAGATAATCCAAATAAAATACAGTTTCTAAAGTCACAATTTTAGATTATGCTGAATTGTTGGCTGTTTGCCTTTTTTATAGGTCATTCTGAAAAAACCTAAATCATTGATCATTTATACACCTGGTGATCTTGACTGAACTCAAAGTGAAACAATTCGCTTCGAATAAGGATTTTGTTCTGCTTCAGTCAAGGCAATTAATAAACATTACTACAATTGCTTTAGAAAAGTATGCAAAGGACACAATCAAACACAAATGAAGGATATTCAAGCACTTTCTACGTAGCATGAACTGTCAAGCACTTTCATGGTCTACGTATTTAATTTTATAATTTAAGCACATTTAAAATTTTCATTAATGACAAGAATAGTAATATCCATAACAGGTATCAATATGATGGCGTTAGTGATCAGTACTATGTTGATACGTTATCAAACCAACTTAGTAAATATAGTCCGCTTGGTTGTTACATGGAAACAATGGTATTGTTCGAAACCCTTAGTATGTGTCAATAGTCATTGACCTAAATGTCATACAAGTGAGCGTTTATCTATATATGAAACAACTTAGCTTAGTCTTGAGTCAACACCTTCGTTGACTTAATAACCGTTCTTTTTCAATCATTTACATATAACTGGTACGTTATATTTTAACTGTTTATGTTATAACTTTAATCTGCGATATCCAATCGGCTAAATATCTATATTGCATCTTATGTCGAATTACATTTCCGTCTGTTTTTTGGTGTCTGTCAGTCAATCTGTCAATGAATCAAGTAAAATTAAAAAGTATATTATATCGGCAGTATGAATGTAGCAATTTTTGCGAGATGGTCTTCTTCTTTAAATTGGAACCGTGATTTTGTGGAACTAACCAAATGTCTCAAACAAAAGGCAATTTAAGAATGTTGTGCTCCAAATGGTTCCCCAACCCAGATATGTACCGTGATATAGTTGATGAGACGATCATGAAAGTCTGCATCAAATGTATTTGCAATTTCTCTAACAACATATTTGGAATCAAGAGCTTGGTGGAATAGGTTCCATGATCTCATTGATTTTACCAAAAGCTCGTAATTGTAAAATAATTAATTCGAACAAAATCCAATATATTCATTTCATGTATTTTCGACATATGAGCATGCACAATATCTGGACTGATCTGACTCAGATGCTGCAGCCAAACAACATAAAGCTCCTTGTTGATTTTTATTGCAGTTTTTGCGGTTTTAAAAATGGTACACCAGCTGCCGTAAATGAGGTAATGTTTACCGAATTGAATTGTCCGTAATAGCACTATACGAATATATCATATATCAGATTTTATTACAGGAAAAAAGTACGATTAAAGTGAGTTATATCTTTTTCATAAATTGTTTTAACGGAAAACTAATGTGTTATTATAAACAACTAATTATACGAAGCTCATTTAATATAAATTTATTGTTACCGTTACGTCGTATCTATCAGGCTCTCCCCCTCTCCCTCTGTCTCTGTCTGTCTGTCTCTCTCTCTCTCTCTCTCTCTCTCTCTCTATATATGTATATATATATATATATATATATATGTTATTACTAAATAGACATAAACAGTTTTATCAATATTTGTATTATGTATAATACACACTTATTAGACATATAGAACAATAAATAAATAAATAAATAGAAGAAAGAAAGTTAAATAAAAAATATATAAAAAAAATATATTTTGATATAACCTTGACAAGTGATTAATAGGTTATCAGAACTCAATTTTTATAATAAAATATATGGTGGGTACAATGCTTACTATCAAGTCTTTTGTAAATAATTAATCATATTATTATGAAAATTAATTTATAAATTCTTTATCATTTTTAAAGAATTAGTAATGTTATTTTTATGATATTAGATTTTTACCAACTAAGTTTTTCTGCAAAGTATAATATGAAATTATTCTTATCTAATTGTAAACAGGGGACATAATTCAGACGATGACCCTCCCCCCCCCCCCCAAAAAAGCAACAGAATTAATGAATGTCATATAGTGTTTTTGAATGTACACCTTTTGGATATACCGTATTAAGACGGTGAATCCAATAGGTTACCTTTAGCAGACGATTCATTTCAGAATCAGCTTTAATAATAGGTTGGAAGGAGAAATCTTGCAATGTATGAGAAATTTTCTTAAATTGTGCGGCAACATGAGATTAAAATGATTGATCGTTGTTAAAATGTGCGGCAACATGAGATGAAAATGATTGATCGATATATATAAATAGAGAGATAGATATAAAGATAAAGAATACAAATCATTTGGCGAATAACAATCCTTTCAAGTGCACTGGATTAAGCAAGGGATCACGTGTGAATATTCGGCCAACGATGAAAAATTCCCATAAATGCACCACGCGTAGGTATTTTTTCCCTGAGAAGGCTCGAAGTGACATATGAACATTTTTGCGAGCGAATCCCATAGGACACTATGACTTAAAAAAATTATAAGTCTGTTTTAAAGGTAGAATAATATAAAATATCTGTACTAAAAGTTAAGGTTAGGGAGAGAACCTTGAAAAGAACTCGTTTACTCTATTGTAAATTGGCTTTTCTGATTTTAAATTACTCGGACAAATGTCCATTGGAAGCTTTAATTACGTGGCTAAATTCATGTTAATTTTGCCACTCACAGTATTTCCAATTTAACTTGTTGCGTATGTTGATTATTTTTTGGTTGGTTATTATCCTGCATGAAGACCTTTGAAGATCCATTGACTGCAACATCAATAAAATAAACTAAATAAAACTAAAACTTGAGTATCATACTTGGCCATTAAAACACATCGGCTGATAAAGTCAGTCTTTACGTACTGTCATGGAGAATGACTACAGTGGGTTGATAAGTCATCTACGTCCTTGTTTTAAATAACTAACAAAACAATGAAAGTCGCGTGAAGGTATAATTTTGAAACAATGAAAGTCGCGTGAAAGTATTCTTTTTACTTGCACATAACTAAAGTATAGTTGCAAAAGTGTCTTTAGCGTAGCTTGCTCTTTCAGCACATACATATATAAATAAAACTAGGATTTATTAAAGAACAGTGCGGACAAAACCAATGGATTCGGGCTAAGGAATCCGATTAACTTCTGATTGAGGGATCGTGTGTTTGTTAAATGATTAGAATATATTAATATAGGCTGTACATTAAACTTCGAAGTTAGTATTGTAAGCTTCTTCACTATAAAATGGAAAGTGTACAACATGAAAATAGATTAGCGGAAAAAAGCGTGCATTTTTCGAGCCTAACATCATGGACAAATGTTTTCTGCACCCCTGATGGATACATAGTTTATATTATTTATCATGACGATACTGCAAAATGTGTCGATCTCAGACTAACTACTGGCGAGTTTTCGTCAAATAAATTAGGAATTCCATTCTCAATGTTCATGTTAAACAAACAACTTCCCCTCACCGGATTTTATGAAAGCTCCAACCGTTTCGATTCATTATCAATACATTACACGGACTCCACAAACAAATTATCATAACCATGTTTGTCTCCTGTATCTTCAAAGCAAGAATTTGCCTTTCCAATATTCGAACTTTAGAAACGTTTAATTTACTTTCTTTTGCTCCAAGTAGTGGTGTCTATATCTAGAATGTGTTGCGTCAGTCCTGGTTTCTGATGACCATTATCCCTATATACCTTTAATTTAAGATCCCTACAATGTTGCACAGGAGAGAAATTATATCTTTTAGAGAGGCGGTCTTGATAGGTGCTTACGTTTAGGTCAAATAATTTCACATTCCTAAAGTCTATAGGTTCCGGTGGTTTCATGTGGTATTGGGATGGAGCAAATGGACTCGGCGTAACAAGAACACCCTATTTTGACATTATATGGACAGAATTATTCAACAGCATACACACATTTAGTAGTGTCTACATACAATCCAGTTGTAACCAGTGTGAATAGTATTGTCTAAACTCGCTAATAACGAATGTTGTCCTCATTTACACTTCTTGTGTTTCTCTTGCCCAGCCAAATGTGAAGGAAAAAAGCCTTCTCTAAAACATTTGTAAAAAATGTGACTCATCTACTCTGACAAAAAACAGTCAATGTATCCTTTCCATGTCTTACATGATTATACTTTAAAATGTTAGTTTCTATCTCTTCTATCCCTTTTATTCGAGTATGCTTTCTGATTTACTTTGTCAAGGAAACTGGCACTAATCAATTGATTCCTATTACAGTTTTCATCCACAGCATTCTTTTTAGGATTATCGCCTAGTTCCCAATAGCAAGATTATGTGTTATATGAACAATGAGCAAGACTTCCACTGCTCTTGTTGATTACGTTTTGAACGAGAAGACGAATTAACGAGGATGTTAGGAAAACTATATTTGATATATTCCCAGGAATAAATGTTCAAATCATTTTCAAATTTTCCTTTTAGTGCTGCTTTTAATACTCACTGACGATCTGTGTCAAATTGTGATAGACATAATGATTCCAATTTACAACAAACATTTATGTATCTTGTAGAACATACGTGTTGGTTGCTGCTTGTCAATGTAGATAGAACGTAAAGGACAATTTGTCAGGACCAAACTATCAAGTATCAACAAACTCAAACAGCTAAGTGTAGTATGTTGAAGAAACCAAACGGAATTTCACTCTTTGAATTGATAGATCTTTTTGGCAGACCCAATTTCAAAGACAAAACAAACATTCGTCTCAACGGATTATTATACACCGAGGAAATGTTCGTTAGGAAATGACTGATATTTAGCACAACATCTATTGGTCTAAGTAGCATGGAACAAAAGAGATATAATCTTTCAGGAATTTAAAATAATTTCAACTTAATAATGATAACATTCAGACGGTGTCCAATTGTATGATATTTATTCAAAATCCATAAATATTCTGAGCAACAATTGAAATTGATTCAAAAGATCTGTTTGTATGTTTGTTTCGCTCCCGATATAATGTCGTTCTCACAATGAAATAATTATATATATCCATCCTTTATTCACATTGTTTATGTATTTATAGTTGACACGATTTATGTGGCACATATAATATGTGCACATTAACATGTATAATTTTTGCAGAAATTAACACAATCCTTATAAATGACATCCAACGTAGTGTAATTTGAAACATACTAATTTCATTTTCAATCTTTACATTTTCCATAAAGTTCACTACAATTTGAATCGGAGAGAGGCAACTCTTCGAATTAGGGTCTGTGGTTTCTGCAAAGTAAAGAAAACATTGACTTTATTAAACTATCGAAATAAATTATATATATATATATATATATATATATATATATATATATATGTGTGTGTGTGTGTGTGTGTGTGTGTGTGTGTGTGTGTGTGTGTGAATGTGTACATACCCTAAACTATAAAATTACGTCCAGAACTTCAACATAATGCTCGGAATCGTGTTACCAGTAGGGGAGAATACATTCGATGCATTGTCTTGATGGGTTATGTTCTCTTAAAATTATTTATCAAAATATCTTCCATTACAGTGGAAATGAAACTTTGAAGATGTGAAAGATGAATCCCATTGTAATGTAACTTGATACGCCTGTCCCCAAGCAAACAAATGTAATATAAAGATTGTGTTTACTATCAAATTCAAGGGATCTGTAAATAGACGGCTGACAATTATTATTATACCTGGACAACATGAAGCAATTATGTCTACGCGTTGGGAATGAGAACTACTAGTACTGTGCTTACAAAGGTTCCGGCAACGAATTGATTATAAACGTTTTTAAAATAATTATTACTTTAGCATAACTCGATATGTTTACATGATAGTTCTGTTTACTGCAGACAAAATATAATATAATATAATATAATATAATATGATATAATAGTATAATATTATTTAATACCTGTTTGTATAGTGGACACCTCATCCTCTTCGCAATTTGGACTTTCATTATCAGGATGAGGATAGTCGACTTCCATAGTAAGATTAGTAAATAGACACCAAGCACGACGAGTACACCGAGACAAGAGATATATTCAGTTTTTCATTTAATTTACTATGGAAGAAAGAATGAGTGAAAAAGGTGAGGTTTGAAAAAAGTAATATAATCATGGTACACTTAAAATACAAGAATCTTTGTTTTATCCATGGGAAAGAGAGAGAGAGAGAGAGAGAGAGAGAGAGAGAACAAACAATCCAGACGCTAAATCCTAGTTTTTCATATATCTTTCCAGCTATGGTTTTAAATAATAGGTAGCCTATATTGGGTAAGACAGGAGATAAGGAACTCATAAAAGTCAAATATTTGGAATATGGGCCGGATTTGACTTGTCTAGTAAGAGACATTCAAGCTACAATAATCAATACAAATGTTGCTAACCTGAGCACAGGTTCTCCTGCAGAAGTGATAGTAAATCTACTATTTGCAGGAAATCGACGCATTTTCTAGGTTGCATTAAACAATAATTCATTTCATTTAGCATTTACTTCGTCCTTCTATAACCCAAACGCATTAGATAGAAAATCAAATTGATAAACGTTATATTAATTACGTTAAGTACTGACATTTAAACAGCGTCATTACTGTTTTTTGTCATTGTGCACTGTCTTCAAGAATTTGTCGTTAAACCAAATGATCAGATATGTAAATGGAAGAGACTTTACTCCAGTTTATATATATATATATATATATATATATATATATATATATATATATATATATATATATATATAAGCATTAAAGAACGTGACGATGTCCAATCAGATATTTTATTGTTATTTTCGTTTTCCATGCATGTATTAACCGTCGATATATATTATCGATCATCGTTTGTCAGAATTAGACGTAATAGTTATGAGCAATACAAGAATCTATTCGGCAACAATATTTACACTGCAAGGAAAACAATTGTATATCTTTAAATGACAAGGAACGAAATATGACAATGATTTGTCAGTAATCATTATACGTTGATGCTCTCTTGTGCCTGTATTGTACATCTTGTTGTACAACTAAAGTGAAATGTGTTGTTCCTTTCAACTGCTTCTACATCGGTTGATTCCTCTGAGCAATAGCAACCATTACAGTAAATATCTTCTACGTTCTCTCCCCGGGTCAGCATTTTGTCAAATACCAGGCATCCTGTAACATAAACGATGATAATGATGATGGTGATGAGAGTTGTTGAGCTTGCGATAACTTGATAGTGACAGTGATTGTTGTGTAGCTATCATAGTACTCATGTTCATCCTGGTCCTCATCGTTTGGTTTGGACTAAATAGTAAAAGTATAGTGCTAGTTTAGGAACACTAGATAGAGTAGCAGCTGGAAACGCAGAAACAGTTGTAGTGGCTTGTTTTCTAGTAGCAAAATTAACGCTATCTTTATGTAATTAAAACAGAATCGAGGAAAGGAAGGGTTTTAAACAACTAGCAAACAAACGCATTTAAAATACCTGGTTTGCAGAAACATTCCTGGTCATTGGTACTGTTGCACCATCTGTTGTTGCTGTTAACACACAATTGACCTCATTCGCATCCGCTGAAGTAGAGGAAATGGTGTATTAAACGATGAATTATGCGATGAGTGTAAACAATATGTCAGTCACAAACGGAAAAAATTTACATAGCAATATTCATTATACATTCGATTTTTTTTTCATCGGTCTAATAATATATCCAGCTCATCATATATATGCATCCTTCAACCTATTTCTCTCTATTTACACATGCAACCTCAATTTGTCATCCATCTTCCTTTATAGTGCAATATGTATCTCTCCATCAAACAGCAATAATCTCTCTCTCTCATAATTTTAGTATCTTTGATTTATAACATAACAGAAATGTATCTATATGTAAAGCCACTCTATTTAAAAAGGATGTAGAATAAGAACAACTTACCCTTGCGGACAAACTGATAGAACATCTTTTAGAACGAACCACAACGTGATCACCGTAATTAAACCGAAGAACTTCATTTTCTGAAAAACAGACAGTGGATTCTGATGAACTTAATAAATCACACATTTTAAAACATCGCCTCATTTGTCCACATTAACATACGTACACACAGACAAAATCAAGAGCGAGAATCAGAGAGAGAGAGAGAGAGAGAACGATCGATGACGAGGAAAAAGCTACACTAACCTATCTGCTTGGTGATCAAAAACGGTGGTGCTAACTGTCTGACAGTTTGCTTAGTTTATGCTCACAATCCCGGACGGACTCTTTATATGGAGAGTTGTTCATGGTCATTGCATTCTTCTCTTTGTAAAGATCTTCTCTGTGCACTTTTCACCCTACTCTCCAACTGTCACGGCTGACCTTTTACACTGCCTCAGGGAATATTATGAGGCTGAGGCTTGCACAGACATTAGTAGTCAACGGCCCACTTATCACTTTTAATATAAATCAGATGATTCGTTCAAACTAACAGGTACAGTGTCTAGCAGGTGTTAAAAGATATTCTACAGACATCATGCCCTGTTTTGCTGTTCAAAAAAAGAAAGCAAAACGCACAAACAGCGCCGAGAACACAGACTCAGTAATGAGTGCTGATGCTGTATGAATCTAAGCACAAACTTTAGTAGATATTATGGTAATAGAAATATAGACAGGCATATTTCAGACTGTTCTGAATATTCATTTTGGTTACTTATAAATGAGGGAAGGAATATAATTTTGTAGAAAATTCGTGGCGTTGCTTTACAAATATTCAAAACAATTTGGCCTGATTCAGCTGAACACACAAATATCTACAAAGAACGGGTCTATGTTCGCCTGATTTCTCCTGCTTACGAGAGGAGAGAGAAAGAGAAAGATAGTTATAAAGACAGAGAGTAAGAGAAAAAGAGATATATAGAAGGAGAGAGAGAGAGTTAGAGTGCTGTTGGAGGTTTAGAGGCAATTTTAATTCATGAAAGCACTGAATACGAAAGCTTACCTACATGGGCGAACATTTGTAATGTTTCGGTAACACCTTTTTGTACCGTGATCATCCATTTTTTTGTTTTCTTATGTGTTTTATTCTCGAATGAAACCACGTTAACTGCTACTCACAAGGCGTTTGTCAAAACGAGATTTTCCACTTTTCCATGAACTTCCCTGACGTTTTGAAATTTGGGAGGTATATTTGGACAGGGGTAAAATGCTCACTTAAATATATATTCCTTAAGCCCTTGTCCATAGCAAGTCATTGAGTTTCTGGAGGAGCACAAAACATGTACACATTTGTGTTACATTTGTATTTGCAGAAAAAATGTTCCACGACAGGAAAGCAGGGAAGAAATAAGTGTATATGTCATACTATTATAGAATAGAGTTTATACAGGGATGTAATTTTCCGTTTTATATGTTTATATTTGAAGTCAGGGAAGCAATGTTAAGAATGAGTGGCGACAAATTTACCACTTTTCATCAGAAAACTAGGGTAGATTTGGCCAAATAAGTGGATATTTGAAATTAATAACAGGGAATGTGCGCTCAGAATGAAGCCAAGAGTCGTAGACAAGGACTTTTTCATTGTTTTAGAAACAAAGAAAAGACACTCAGTCTTTATTGCAGAAGAAAAATTGTACAACTATCTAATTTTAGATTAAGGTGTTAATCAAACATACGTTTGATCACATTCAAAATATTATTTTTCCTTCTACAGAGCAGCGACCCTCTCCGTCCACCAACACTGCATTCAAATAATTCTTTAGTGACTTATATTTGCAACGCTTTAAATTCCACTAGTATAATTAAATATTAATCTCTTTGGTTGTAAGTTCCGTGACATCTCTTCTATTTCTAAGATTATAAAACAGCACACCAAATTTCGTGCTGTCGTGTACACTGATTATTTTCAGAGAAGAGTTAACTTTTTCTTTGACTTCGAGATAAATTATATGTTAAGAACCAAATAATAGGGGATATAAAATCAAATCAGAGAATGTCTGTGTTATCTCAGGCAATCTATGAGCCTGAAATTGTATTCCTTTTAAACTTTGAAAACCCTGCTCAGACCCAAACCATTTACAAAATTAAAGGGTTGGTCGTAAAAATATCAAAGGTTAATAGAGCATAATAAAATCACCGAGTCATTTGTAAATAATATCTTCACAATGACATAACTTTACTTTTGCCGAAATCAAAATTAAGTATAGCAATTAACACACACTATTTATCATATAAATTCTCTTAAATATAAAGACAAACATTACTCTTTAAATCATTGGGTTTTCAAATTAATAATATATACTATCTTTTATGTAAAGATACAAATACACATTTCAACCTGTGAACTTAATGAAATCATCACAGTGATTCCTAAAATTAGTTGAGTAGATAATTGAACTTTCGCCTGACACGAACTGTTTATATGTCAATGTACGTTGCATCAAATGTAAAAGAAACACACCCAGTCGGTGTAGATGCCATTTACTTTCCAAATCTTCAATTAAGCAATGACTTACTTTAGCTTGGTTAATTTTGACATAGGAGCACATTTAAATTATTTAATTCTACATAGCGTGATTGCATGGCAGGACATAGAGCCACATCTTTCTGGTCTAAAGTTCGGAGCGCTTACCACTACGTCACAGTGTCTTCTGTCTCCATTAGTTCAACATCAATTTAGCAAATAGGGTTTACAAGATCGATAACCCAGAGGGGTGATTGAATGACGAACATACTGATAAGTTCATTGATCATTCAGTTCAACAGAAGATTATCTTTACAGTTTGAATAGTTAATAAATAGGTATTATTGTAATGACATGACCAGACTTGTGTCCAACGTCTTTCTCGTTTAATGAGGAACAACGGAAATCACAATATTGCAAATTGAACACAAAATTGATGAATGAACCACGATAATAATAATAATAATAAAAACAAGGCCGAAATCTTTAAATTTAAAATTCAAACACTTTTATATTTCTTAACGATTTGCTTGAGTCCTATAAACCTAGCTCTTATGATTGGAATAGTAACATCGCAAGTATTTGATCACAGTAAAATGGTTAGTAATCTATATTACGTTTTTATGCTATCAACAACAAAATGAAGTGTATAGACTGCTTGTTTGTGCACGTCAACAAAGGCGGTGTGCGAACCCATCTGTATGGCGCAAAAGTCAGTGACCCGAATGTCAGACAAGATTTTAACTACTTATATGAAGCATTATAGTTTATTCTTTAGTCAATACCTTCACTGAATTAACTATTGTTCTATTTCAGTTATTCACCCATAAATGGTAATTGAGATTTTTCTGATAATGTTATCTAGTCTAATAATCAAACACTGTTAATTTTTCTATTGTATGTTATTTTGAACTGTATCTCTCTTGGTCTGTCTGATTGAGTCAATATATCAAATAAATTTAAAGTATATTATTAAATCGGCAGAATGAGGACAAATGTTTGCGAAATGCTTTTCATTCTGAAATAGATCCAATAATTTCTATGAAGCAACTCAAATCTATCAATGTAAATAGGTGTGTACATGGAATATTTATAGGTGGTTTCTTATAAATTTCGATCAAGGCCCTTAACACAAAGAAAGACAAAGACAGTGTTTTAACTTTTTTCGCTGCAAAATGGCAAGTTTGCAACCTAAAAATACCGTAGCAGAAACAAAAACATATATCTCTGGGAAATATTTGCAGTACCAGTGCTGGATAGACAGTTTGTATTATTAGTCATCTTGATACTACACAATATTGTCTATATCAAAATAACTAATGAGGAAACTTGGCCCAACGAATTTCTTTTACCTTTATAGCTTTATATAGAGTTGAAGGGCGGCTATAGAGATCGAGATAATGTAATCACCTACCTTTTAATATAATAAATCACAGTATGTAACTGTTTTGGCATTATGTGTAGACAGTCCGCATCATTTTAATATGTCGGGATATAGCCCTGTGACAACCCTTATGCATAGTATAGCCACTATAAATATTTTGAACAGATTAGATGATAGTTATTTTCGGTTTCTTCCAAAGCTATGCATATGTAACGTTTTCGGTGCAGTTAAACTTAGCGATGCTGCATGTAGGAATTTTCAATCCTACGTGTCAACATACATACGAAAACAAGTTAATTATACGGGTTTGAAGCCTGGTAAAACGATCTTTAATCCTTTGCTATGGGGTAATGAATGTTTGTACTGTTTATACCACTGGAAGATCGCCTATAGAAGCGCATAAGAAAGTTAAACACTCTGATTTAACAATTACCGCATACATTACTACACTAAACAATCGCGAACGTTAGTATTAGTCAAGGACCAATTATTCTTTATAGTTTAGAACTACTGATCAGAATTTTGGGGACTTAGAAAATTAAAAAACAATATAATTGACAATGTCCAGGTCAAAATATATCAAACACACTTTGGGATTAGCTGTAGCCTGAAATGATGGAACTTTACTGGGACATCTAAATTTTAGTTTAAAATCAAAGTCTTTGGTTTAAAAAAAGCAATAAAGTAGGTTATGGATTCGATCATTGTATGACACTGCTATATAATGATTGATGTGATTAATGTGTTCGTGTTGTAAATGTAAACTTCAGTGAAGTGAGGCAGATGTAATGGAAAAAAAAGACATCCGCACTAATATTAAGTGGACGTGGGATAATGGTACCTATCCTGTCATGACCAATGGGTCTACGATCGGCGAGATATTGGAGGCCCCTAACAGGTAAAATAAAGTCAATGTTAAAAGAAGATATACAAAACACTGAATTATGATATGAAGGTATCACTGAATAGGAAGTTCGATATAATAGATACAATTCTCATAATCTATTTCCTGAAATAGAAAATGATTGACAGGAGGATGTTCTAGTCGCATTTTTGTCTTCACAAGTAGGCGACTCAAATGTCCAGGGCAGATTAGAACCTAAGGTGCATTTTAATTCAAAACCATTAGGTAGATAAGGAAAAGGCAGACTTCTGTCTTATAGGCAAGTAAATCTCAATGAAATGGGCAAAGCAACCCCAAGACTGCATGGAACAGCAGAAGGATGAATTATCCATTTCGCGGAGCGTCTCACTAGAACATGCCCTAAATTATTTTTAGAATTGCCAAATCTTTGTAGAATACTGCTATTAGGCTCCGACGTACTGCATATTTTTAATACATGTTGTCTCACAGTTCAGCTACTAATAAGCAATCAAACCAATCATTATGAAATGTTGCCTATTTGTAAGACAAAGAAGCATTGTTGAGTATGGCAAACAATCTGGTGGAAAAATTACAGTGGATACAGAGGTATCTCTTTTCATGAAAACAATTGAGCACGCTTTGGCGAAGAAACAGATATTTTAAGAAATTCGACCAATGTGCCAATGATGTAATCAAGAATCAGAGATAAACTCATGTCCTCCATTTTAGATACGCAAAAAGGCATGGCCCATCTTTATAGCAGGAGACAAAATGCACAAGGATCTAATGTCACATTCGGGTATAAATTAGACAAATGTTTTTTATACATACAAACTGTTATTTTGTTTTGGTTTGAAATACTATTACATCCTACGTATTATGTACACATCTTCTTTATCAGTCTTGCACTATAATATTTCTGACAGTTTAAAACCGCACGTTACATTTTGTGGGGTGGTGGTGAATTGAATTTTGTCCAGGAAAAAGGCAATATTATTCGTTAACCTCAAGAACATTCAGTGTTTTTAGCGAATCTAGAAGTACACAATTTATCAACACAACTGAGATAAATAATGTTTCTCAAGGTATCTAAGAGTAAGACATTTAATTGCATTCAACTTTAAAAGCCATAACGAAACAATTTAAATGGTTGGTCACAACCATCCCAAAATGAATAGAACATTACAAAATCCAATAATTGCTAGTAAATCATATATTCAAAATCTTGTAACTTTAGTTTTTTTAATTCAAATTTATTATTGCAGTAACGATGAACTTATATGAAATGCATCAATCTTTTGCAGTTTTACTATCTCGTAAGCCACCACAATCATTAATGTTATGTCCCTCTAAGTTCTTCAAGCCTTCCCTGATTTATCGCCTATCAGTGAAAACCAGTTCATTGATAATATAGTCATGTATGAAAAAAAAATGCCAAAATGTAGACACTTGTGTTCTAGTTAATATATAATATATTCTCTTGAATAAAAATACGTTTAGAACTCAGTCTTTGAATCATATGATTTTACCTTTACAAAACGAAAACCTGCTTATGTATTATTCATGTACATGCATAATTGAACTTGTGAACTTGTTGTACAGAGTTTAGAACCTTGCGTCCTAAAATTTGTTTCGTATATACACAATAATAAATTGACCATAAATGTTCTTGATGACAATGTACTTTGTTTCAAATGGACAAGAAACACGCCCAGCCGATGTTGACACTATAAACTTTACATGCCTTCAATTAAATAATGCTTTATTTTAGTGGGTTCTTTCGAATACATCAGCACATTTAAATCACTTAACTGACATGGAAAGATCTCATGGCAGGACACCCATTTTTGGTCGCGAGTTCGGAACAATAACTACTAAGTCATCGCTTGATCTGCCTCCAACACTCCGACATCAATCTAGTGACACGGGCCTATACGCTTCAGGAAGAATGAACAAGAAAAACACTTATAATCAGATTTATCATTCCGTTAAATAGGAGATAATCTTTTTGGTTTTACATAGTGAAGAAATAGGTACCATCATGATAAAGTAGCCGAACTTGTGCCCAACGCCTTTTGTCGCTTTATGGAGAACACAAGCAATTTGCAAAATAACAAATTAAGGAAACCTTTTTTATTTAACTGCCATAATATTAGTAGTAATAATAATAATAATAAGAGTAATAATATCTCCAACAACAGTTGCATTGGTTGGATGTATGAAATTATTTGATGTTATAGACACTTACAAGAAAACAAACAAAAATATGATAATCCAAATGAAATACAGTTTCTAAAGTCAAACGTTTAGATTATGCTGAATTGTTGGCTGCTTGCCTTTTTTATAGGTCATTCTGAAAAAACCTAAATCATTGATCATTTATACACCTGGTGATCTTGACTGAACTCAAAGTGAAACAATTCGCTTCGAATAAGGAATTTGTTCTGCTTCAGTTAAGGCAAATAATAAACATTACTACAGTTGCTTTAGAAAAATATGCAAAGGACACAATCAAACACAAATGAAGGATATTCAAGCACTTTCTACGTAGCATGAACTGTCAAGCACTTTCATGGTCTACGTATTTAATTTTATAATTTTAGCACGTTTAAAATTTTCATTAACTACAAAGATAGTAATATCCATAACAATGTATCAATATGATGGCGTTAGTGATCAGTACTATGTTTCTATGCTATCAAACCAACTTAGCATGTATAGTCCGCTTGTTTGTTACATGGAAACAATGGTGTTTTTCGAACCCTTAGTATGTGTCAATATCAGTGACCTGAATGTCAGACAATCGAGCATTTACCCATACATGAAATAACAATGTGCAGTCTTGAGTTAACACTTTCGTTTAGTTAATGACCGTTCAATTTCATTCATTTATATATGCTGGTAAGTGAATTTTGATCTGTTGATGTTATAACTTTAATCTACTGAAAAAATCCTACATCACATCTTTTATCGAATTACATCTCCGTCTGTATTTTGATGTCTATCAGACAATCTATCACTTTATCAAGTAAACCTAAAAAGTATATTATATCGGCAGAATGAATGTAGCACTTTTTGAGAGATGTTTTGTTCTTTAAGTTGGGTCCGTAATTTTGTGGAACTAATCAAATTTCTCAGAGCAAATGAATTTTAAGAATGTTTTGCTCGAAAGACTTTCCCAATCCTGACATTTGCCGTGATATAGTTGAAGAGACGATCCTGAAAGTCTGCAAAAATGTATTTGCAATTTCTGTACAACATATTTGGAATCAAGAACTTCCATGAAAGGGTTATTTGATCTCAATGGTTTTAACCCAAATCTCGTAAATGTAAAATAATTAATTCGAACAAAATCCAATATATTCCTTTTTTGATTGTTCCACATATGAGCACGCACAATGTCTGGTCTGATTTGACGCTGCTGCCACAGCCAAACAGCATAAAGCTCCTTGTTGATTTGTATTTGACTTTTCGCTGTTTCAAAAATGGAAAACCAGCTGCAGCAAAAGCTCCATGCCCAAAAACAGAATGGACACAAGATTAAGTAATATTTACTGAATTGAAGTGTTAAGAATATCACTATATGAATTTATCATATATCAAATTTCGTTACAGGAAAAAAAGTCCGATTGAAGTGGATTAAATATTTTTCATAACTGATCTTAGCGTAAAAATAATTTGTCAGGATACATAACTGATTATACAAAACCCATTGAATATCATTAATTTATCGTTAGCGTTACGTCATATATATATATATATATATATATATATATATATATATATATATATATATATATATATATACACGTTTCGGGACGTCCTCCCGATGAAAAAAGCCCCATAAATGTAATTCCAAATAGTACGCGTAGGTATTTTTCCCTGAGAAGGCTCTCGGCAACATACGAACATTTTTGCGAGTGAAACCCATAGGACACTATGAGTTACAAGATTATAAATCTATTTTAAAAGTAGAATAATATAAAATATCTGTCCTAAATGTTAATTTTCCTTCATTCACATAACGTTTAGAAGGTCCGGGAGAGAACCTTGAAAAGAAATCGTTTAGTATATTATAATTTCTCTTTTCTGATTTTAAATTAGTATGATAAATGACGAATGGCAGATTTAATGACGTGGCTTATTTCGTGTTCATTTTGCCTCTCATAGTATTTCTAATGTAACGTGTTGCGTATGTTGATTATTTATTGGTTTGTTACTATCCTGTATGAACATTTTTGAAAGAATCCATTGACGCAACACAAATAAAAACTTGGGTAACATACTTGGCCATTAAAACACTTTAGCTGACGAAGTCACTATTTACGTACGGTCATTTAGAATGAGTGCAGTGCGTTGATACCTCATCTACACCCTTTTTATATAACTAACAAAACAATGAATGATGCGTGATGGTATTCTTTTTCCAAGTACATAATTAAAGTATAACTGCAAAAGTTTCTTGAGTGAAGCTTCCTCTTTCAGCACATAGGTATATAAATAAAAATACGAGTTATTGTACAACCGTGCGTGGACGACCAATGGGTTCGGGGTAAGATATCCGATTAACTTGTGATTGAGTGATCGTGGTTTAAATTATTGGAATTGATTGATATGAGCTGTGCAATAAGATACGAAGTTAGTATTATAAGCTTCTTCACTGCAAAATGACAGTTAGCAAGATGAAAATAGTTTAGCAGAAAAAGCGTGCACTTATATAGACTTGAACCACGTGGAAATTTGCTGCAACCTTGTTGGATAGATAGTTTATATTATTTATCATTGTGATACTAAACAATGTCTCTGTCTCAGACTAACTACTCGCGAATTTTCGGGAAAAGAATCAGAAACAAACTCCATTCTCAATTATGATGTTAAACAAACAACTTCCCCTCTCCAGATTTTAAAAAAGATCCGACCGTTTCAATTCAGTATCAATAAATTACAGTGACTCGACAAACAAATTATCATAACCTTGCTTGTCTCTTGTATTTTCATAGCACGAATTTGCCTATCCAATATTCGAAATAAAATAAAGGATTAACTGATTTTGTTCTTCTCCAATTATTGGTGTCCAGATGTGGAATGTGTTGCTTCAGTCCAGGTTTCTGGTGACCGTTATCCCGATTTAACTTTAATTTAAGATTCCCACAATGTTGCACAGGAGAAAAGTTATAACTCTCAGAGAAGCCGTATTGTAAGGTCCTTACGTTTCGGCCAAATAATTTTACGTTCCTTAAGTCTATTGGTTCCCGTGGCTTAATGGATTATTGGGATGGAGCGAATGAACTCATTTACTTTCTTGATATCATGCTTAAAAAGAACACCCTATTTTGACATAATAAGGAAAGAAATATTCAACATCCCACATACATTGTTAGTGTCGATAGACAATTCAGTAGTACCTGTGTGAATAGTACTGTCGCTAAAGACATTTTAAACAAGGTTATCTGACAGTTACTTGGATTGTGTTTAATTCTGCATATATAATGGTCACAGTCTTGTTACACTTGTGGTGGTTTTAGGTTTTCTCCACAGAATATTGTCCTATATATATGCAAACAAGCTAATGATACGATTTCAGGTCTGGCAATAAGAACGTTAATCATTAGCTTTGGTGATCATATATATATATATATATATATATATATATATATATATATATATATATATATATATATTGGTATTATTTATACCATTGGATGTAGACTATGGAAGCAAATAGCAGCGTTCACTCATTCGATTTCTTTTCTCATTTAAATAGCTTTAATTCTTAAGTCAGATATTATTGAACCACACTCTCGCAAATTTAAGAATTAGTCAAGGGCCAATTGCTCTTTCTAATAGTCACCCGTATGCATTATATAGCCGAAAGGGTAGAGGAAGAGCAAGCCTCAACTGCAGAAGAAATAGAACCACTACAAGACCGCAAATCACGGCGAAAGATTTGTCGTCCGTTTCGTGGACACAAAGCAATTATAGAGAAATGTACATCTTTTGTAACCGACTAACATCTTCGAGTATGTCAAACAAGCTATCGGAATTTTCTAGCGTGATGACAGATTTACCTCCTGTCATGAAAATTGCTAGGGACAATGTTGCAAAATAAATATGTTTTAAAAAAGCCGACCAGTGGTCTGAGGCTCAAATAGTGAATCGGAGAAAAGGGCATGATCCTTATTTTTGAAACAAGGTAAGACGCCTCCGATTCGGGGCAAGTGAGAAAATACATCGATTTTCAATCGTAAATAATTCAGTTGGAAATAAATTTAATTTTTTTTTTATTGAAAATGTACAAACATATAAAGTTTCCTTCAGAATTTACTCAAGCAATCTTTTAATTATAGACAATTTTGATTCTCAGCATGTTTTTTTTAACGTTTTCTAATTTCATGGTGTTTGTATTTGTAATCATATTATTATATGTTTTTTATTTTATAGTTGTTGTCTAATGTTGTAAAGCGTATAGATCTTCTAAAGATTAGGCGCTATACAAAGTCCTGATTATTATTATTATTATTATTATTATTGATATTAATTCACATTGCACAGGGACAACGTTTTATACCCATCAAAGCTGTATTCCGATATAATTTAATGATCACTGTTTCCAATTTTTTGACATACATCAGGTTATTTATTTATTAATCTCTACTGTTTCAGATAACATTAGAACACGGCTATTGTGCATTCAATTTACCCAGCTCCTTTATCTGGTTTTGCTCTATTGCATTTCTAACATTTTAAAACTGACTGCATATTTAATTTCATCGGTTGATGTGTATGGGATTTTCTTTATAAAATAAATATGATTTTTCTTCAACCTTCAGGTCAAGTATTGTTTAGATTTAATGCTGCGAATGTTGCAACAAATCAGACCAAACGTTTTTCTCAAATTATCTGAGTGCTTGTAATGTCTTTAAACTGACAACCCCATTTCCATCCCACCAAAGCATAATATTAAATGGTTGATCCCCAGGATTGCGAAAGCTAATTATAACAAACTGACTTAAAAGTATTCCTTTCTTTTATTTATGCACTAAATAGGTTTAGATTTTTAGTATAATAAAGACCTGAAAATATATTATCTGAAGTCGACTGTGCTAAAACGCATTATCCGAAGTTCAGTGTAGAACACAATCTCGTGTAAGTAATGTTACTGTGATAGTGGCGTAATCATTCTTACCAGTCGACACGCTCGTGTACTTCATGATACCTGCGATGGATCCGTATAAAGCGACCATATGCAATGTAAACATTCGGCAATCGCCAGTACAATGTCTATGGACACGGGGTAAAACCTGGATATTTAGAGCGGCCAGATTGAGGTAGGAAAGGTCTTTATTGCAGCTTGGAATTATACTGTTTGGAGGTACAGTTTTGATTTTTTTTTCTTTTTCTTTATATAAAATAGGACTAATGTTTTGAGGATTCCGTTCTATTCATTGCAACTCATTATAGTAGATCGTTTTAAACTACTTATGTATAGTATAAGCCACTGTTTATAAACAACATACTATTATGTTTGTCAAATATATTGATTGTAATTCACATTCAAGTATGCGACGCTAGTACATTGAATATACTATACATTTGGCTATTGTCTACTTGTATAGGTCGGCTGCAACGTAAATGTCTTATTTTCATTGTCATTCACAAAATGTTAAGTTTGTTTTCATTTAGTGTAGAGAGATAAAAGTAAATGTAGAAGTGACATAAAAGAGAACTGAAATAAAACGGAGTATTAGGGCACTGTATAAAAGTCACTCTATGTAATGTTCACATTAACCCTATAATATGATTCAAAGCGACTTTCGTTTTGTTGCAGCTTCCAACTCTGGAGATAAGGCCGAGTTGAGACTGCTAACTGAAGATTGTTTCAGCCAGTGAATCTTGCCACCGGAGCGAACGTCGAGACACGGGATCGCCAGTCACATGACCCGCTTAGTTAGGACTAGTTTGAGAGACTGCAAAATCGGAGTTGTGCTAACCAGAAAATCTTGCCACAAATGGCGGACAACCCGGGAAGTCCTAAGAACGTCAGGACATGGGAGTCCCATTTACATGAATTATCATATAATTCATTACACAGTGGATAAGCCATAGGAAAGTGAACATACTCACCATAGAATGGCGTACCTATCCAGTGAATACGCCATTTGGAGGGTATATATTCAGTGAATAATGATTGAGTGCGGAAATTCCAGTGAATACAAAGTGCTCTTAAAACTTTAAAAATAAACAATACTTAAGAACGGTTAACTGCAGCTGTTTTGTTACAACTGTGCAATGATTTTGTTTCTTGTCATCATCTTATTAAATCATCTTAAAGTTTTGTTCGTTGTGTCTTTATATTCTCCGTAAGGGGCATTCCAACCATCCATTCGTCCCTTCTGTGACACTAATGGAGGATACCAAAGTCAGTAAGTTATTGGTAAATTATATCTTCTCAAGTTTGTTAACATAATGTTCTATTATGTAGGAATAATTTGCGTTTGTTTTATTTTTCATTATAGGATTTTGTAATGTAACATTGTATGTTGTATTTATTTTTGTATATATATATATATTACTTACAATAGTTCATATGACAAATGCCATTATAAAGTTAAACTAATACATAGGAAACAGTAATGAAAATATTTGTTCTGCATCTGAGAGGGATCTGTTTTATGTTCAAACTTGATGAGATCCAATAAAGCTGACTGTACCTAACCACGGATTGTTCAGTGATTAAATTTTAAGGTGTATTAACAGACGTCAAGCATCATTGTGTTTTGATAACGAATCAATTAATAAACGTGTCTCCTCGTCACAGTGTTTACGTTTTTCTTAATCCATCCAAGTCCTATCTTGTTGCGACATAATATCTCAGAAATGTAATTTGTTGCGGTGTTCCAATGTGACCTTTAAAAAAGCATTATGTGTTCGTCAATCTGCAGTTAATTTTCATGTCAGAAATTTAGAGTACATTTGAACACATCGAAATAGGTGATAACGGATATCGTTTCTGATCTCTTGCTTTTTGGGAAAAATCATAAATTTGTAAATTTGCAAATTCGTGTATCATGTTATTGAGTCGGTTGTGTTTGCACATTTCATCGTTGATTGAAAGTAAATACAACACATTTTCTTTTGATATTATTTATTTCTCATTCTCTGTGGCAACAACCACATCCATATTATGATCTTGATCTCTTAATAATAATAATAATAATAATAATAATAATAATAATAATAATAATAATAATGATAATAACAACACTGTGAATAGTATTATAGGGAAACAAGAACGAGTGCCTGCGTCTTTTTTGTTTGTTTTAAAACGACGATTGTAACGTTCGGGTTCAAAGGACACAAATACCAAGTAAGTGTCCTAAAACTTTATGTAAAATAAAGCCAAAATCTTTACAAAAACTGTTGTGAATAGAATTACATTTTTCTCTATTTTACATTCTGCTGTATTTAAGACCTCATGTTGAATAAGAGTACGGGTTCTGTTCAGTGCAGAATCAATTATATGTGTAGGATAATTTTTATTTTGGAAATATGTTTGTAATTTATTGAACTAATTTTGTAATTAACAATCATCTAAAATAATACGTCGGTATATTTTGGCCTGGTTATATGGTATACCTTTTTTACATGACATGGGATGACATGAAGAATATTTCACATATTGGTGGATATTAATTTCCTTGATATGAATATTTGTAGAGATAGAGTTATCAATATTGTTTTATTACATTTACATAAAAAATGCAGTTTAGGTAAATTTAACCGTCTGGTGAAAATGATTTTGGCGATCAATAAATGCTTTCAGTTCTTCAGTTGAATGGTTACAAATCATAAATATTTCATCTAAACATCTGAACCAAACAGATGGATTAAACCCTTAGTTTTGAAGACAATCTTTTTCAGATTTATCCATGAAAGGGAAGGGAAGGAGCCATAGGACTACCCAAGATCAACATTCATAATAACCTGTATTTTCATGGCACTTTGCAAATTCTAATGACAAACCTGATCAAAATCTTATCTCGGAATTTAAATTTTTCTAGCTGTTTCAAGAGGGTGTTTATTGTCATCAAGTTTATTTGTCTATTTCTTTATCATGTTCCATTCTCACAAAGAACCATAATGTTCCATCATGTTAAAATATGCAGAGAAACTAATGGTTGTTCAAAGCTAATGAACTAACTTCCGTTGGCATCCATTGCGACCCATCCGTAATGTTAAATTTTCATTAGTCCTTATAGTGTCCCAAATGTAATGTTAAATTCCTCTAAGTTCAATAACGTAAAGTTTGATCCCCATTACCTCCATACCAACACAAGTGGTGTCTCATTATCTCATAAACCCCTTAAAAGCCAAGACGTAATGTTCACTCTCTGTAGCTCTCATCCTAGCCCAAACACTAATCAAAGTGTAAGGGTTAGTGTTTCAAGCATGATATTAAATTCCACAACGGTCATTGTAACCCAATTGTAATGTTAAATTCCACTGAACCCACCATATTATTCCAAACCTAATTTTAAATTCCCATGCCTTCCGTAATAATCGAAACTCTAATGTTAAATTCCCATAGCAACGTTGTGAATCAGGTATAATGTTCAGTTCTCATAACCCTATTACAGGTCCAAAAGTAACCTCCATACCAAACCAACACTTTCTTAATATCAAAGCAAATGTAAGGCTCAATTTGCACAACCACTATATTGGGTTAAATGTAATGTTAAATTCCTACAACCACTAGAACGGCCAAAAATTAATATTAAATATTATTGTTGTGCGAAAATGCTATTCCTATCCAGTTTTCAACCACTTTAAGCAGGTTGCTCAAATGGCATCAACATTTTTAACTGTCTTCTTTTTTTCAACCCTATACTACTACATGCCTAACCTCCTAAGTTGTATGGACGATCATAGCCCATTAGCTTGTGTTTTGTGAATAAATTGTTGGAACCACCGGTTCCACTACCACTGTTAATGTTCTAAATAAGTTCATATTGCTATATCTAGAGCTTCTGCTATCAATGTAACAGCTTCAGGTTGCACCAAATGTTACGCAATTATTCAGAAAGCTCTGTTTTTTAACATGTCACATAGCCGTACGTTTTCTATGACATTGAGATTTCTATAAGGCTATTTTCGAAATCTGCCGAAGGTGAGAAGTTACATTACTTAGAGCTTTCTGACTGTGAATTTGACCATAACCAGAGCGCCTATATCACAAATTCTCTCTATATAGTTACTATAAAGATCAGTGTTGGGGACCCGAGTGGCCGAGTGGTCTAAAGCGCTCACCGTTATGGACCACTGCCGTCTCATCTCTGTCTGAATGGGTACGAGTCTCTGGCTCGGCAAATGTGGTTACGTGAGAAAGCTTTCCAGTAGTTTCTCGTGGGTAGGTAGTTCTTTCTGGGCTTTGCCCTGGTTCTTCCTCTATCATTTATACTGGCCGCCATGTATATATTAATTGTGCTGAAAAATGACGTTAAACCCCACAGCAACAACAATAACAACAACAAGATCAGTGTTGTCAGGAAGCTGTCCAAGTAAGGTAAGCACTATTCAGAAGTAGAGATATGTGAACCTAAAAATGTATTATTTCTTGCTAAGGGCTGTTCCAGTAAAACATATATCCACAACCCCCCCCCCCCACAAGACGGCACTTCAAAAAAAAACTTCTGTAGGAGGTTGTGTTTTCAAACTATTTTGCTTCTGACAGTAGAAGGTTGGTTACAAAAATCACTTCTGTTGTGGTTTGTGTTAACAAAATGAGAAATCGCTGGTGGAGTTGTCAGAAAACAATTAAACCGAATATATAATTAAAATCGCATCTAAACCCCCTCCTAGTGGTCTAAAGTGAATAAAACATTATGTAAGAAAATGATGCCAGTACACGTGAGTGCACGTAATTTGTACGAACTCGCGTACTTTTAAAGCAGTGATACGCGTACCGCAAATTACGCCAACATTGGCGATATAAAACATGTGCTTTGCGCAGTATGCAATTTTTATTAAACTTTTAACTTTAAAAGTGCATTTCGCAACGTAATTCACACTGTCAGTAGCGGTCTCGCAGCGCTTGATATGACATCCAGATAGCTGGATACTTCGGTTCGACATGAATGGCTGTTAAACTAAATCTGATTGATTCATAGGCCGTGGAACAAGCATTTTATGGTAGTTTTGAACTTATTTTCAGCATGGAAGTTTTACAAATGCGTGTTTCAAGTAAGGGCCACACAGCAAACCAAAATGGATGAATCACAACAGGGTTTGTCTTCAGACGACATTTTCAGTCGGCAAATAGTGGCTGATGATAGCTATGATGAAAATGAATTTTTTGTATATCGGTCTGTTGGACATTGGAAAAATGTCACTGAAAATACCAGTGTGTGATTTTGAGCCGAAAATTTATTTTGAGTGCGAGTCAGATGTACGTGTTGGATGGACAATATGTCAATTATATTTATACAAGATACCAATGTCTGAACAAGCAGACTATTCGAACGTTGGACTTAAAACCCTAATGCAGCATTATTGAAGAGAAAATATCTGGCATAAAAGGCAGCAAAGTACTGATTCAAGGAAGTGAATCTTTGGCAGAGTTCATGTTAGTGAAAACTCAGAAGCCTCCGAAATGCTTAATCACACGTATTTGGATGTCAATTGTTTATTGGGGATGCATAAAATCACTTAGGCCAGAGTCATCCGTAGACATGTAATAGGTGGGCAGCAAAATTCAAAGAATTGCCAGTTCTGCTTCAGCCACCTGCTTAGTTGGACCATGTGTCGATCAGTTAGCTGTGCTGATATTTACAATGACAGAATTTAGAGACTGAAAGCCCCCCTCCCATGTACATATCACCATTAAAAGAGTACATCAAAAGAACATGCTGAAATAGCTGGGCGGCAAGATCAAAGGCTTTCACTGGCAATTGGGTGGAAGAATATTTATAACAGTACTTCAAAATAAACAATTTTAACTTTCATTATTTTGTTCATTTCCGAGTTTAGCGGAATAAGCAGTGCACGTGACCTCGGAATCATGACATGTTGAGACTTAGACTTGAATTAGTATTTTGGGGTTCAACGGCAAACTAACAAAGATTGTAACGAGATTCAAGAGAGTACTAAAGTTGCTAGAACTGATAGTTTGGAATGGACAGTAGCCAAGTGTAAGAACGTGTGTGATGCCTATCTTAGTGCTTTCAATAAGACCTTCCTTGCATTTACAAAATTCAGACTCACTTTGATTGACAAACAAGAGCTATGTCAGTGTTATAAAGAATGTAGAAATTAAACTCAATGGCAATCAATAGTTCTTTCAAATTGCATATTTTGCTGGGAGGGGATTGGAACTTTTGCAGGTGGGACTCCTATTTTCACCAAAATGGGAGTCCTTGACTCTTACTTTTAAAATCCTAGCGAGGCCGATGGAAAACTTTTCTTTTTCGAACTTAGATATCTAAGACAGAATACCCATGGGACCATACTTGTGAGATGTTGAAAATTGCACAACCATAACGAACAGTAACTTGTTCAAGCTAGTTATGCATACGCGTTTCAGACAGCAGACAATGAAAGGAGTTCTCAGCTAAGAATGATATTCATACACAGAGGAGGAGGATCATATTAAATTCAGAAACAATTAACAGATTAATGATCACATGGAACATCAGAGATCCCCATACAACATAAATTACATATGTGTTGATCTCTAGTTGTCAGAACCACCATGTCAACAAAAGAATAACGAGACAAACTTTCATATCAGATGTATTACCAAATGAAGTAAATGCTCTCTATGTGCACAAATTAAATGACATTAACATAAAAGACTGACTCATATGTGTAAACTCAAAGCAAGATGGATAAAGTTTGTCTTGTTTGTGTTCGGTTCTTCCCATTTATATTTTGATCATGTTGATATTTTCTGCAGACCTTTTGGTACTTAGTTCCAAGCCATCATTTGGTATTTGTATTATAAATTGTATTACTATTATCTGGTACAAAACATTTTGAAGCAGTGTCAATAACTAATGATGAAATTGATGACAAAATAGTTCATGTCATTCTGATATATGGATTCTTTACTACACTACTAATCTGTTCATCCGGATTCTTTTTTACCATCTCCTTTAGTCTTACTAGTATCGGTGCTTTTAATAAAATTGTAACTTCTACTTTCTTGCAATCTAAATATTTGTAATGATGTGTTATTGTCAAAAGGTAAAACGTACTTTGTGTTGTAAAATCTAAAACTATTAATTAGCAAGGGACTGAAGTAAAAAGTGCCATATTACAGTGTTGTTAGAAACAACAAAATAGTTGTACAAGATGTATTTTGCAAAGTTGTAGAACTAGCGCTCGTATTGTCACCACATATTCTACTTAAATAATAATATCATTATTTCCGCATATTCCTATCAGTACTTTCCCAGTGGTATTAATTTTCTGATATGATGTTCGTTTCTTGTTCAATTTTTACACATCAAGAATTCTCACAGTATCATTAAAAAAATGCAATCTGACCAAACTGAGTTGTGTGAGAAAAAATTCATCGTTTAACCCAAAAATCACTAAAGCTATGCATTGTGGCATAAAAGTCTCACATTAAATAACATTTGAAGTAGCCATGATAGTAATTTAGGATACAACTGTACTAATTTCACCTTTGGTATATTTAAATCTTGAATGTGATGGAGGAACATGGCTCCAAAATAACACATCAATTTTAGAACCTGTTCATTGACTATGAATCAAGTATATAATCCAAGTCCAACTGAATTGTTAGAAAAATTTTAGTTCTTTTGACAACATCATAATTAGCTGTCAAATATGGAGTAAGCCAATGGTCTTTCTGTTATCCCAACCAAGACCCCAACACAACCACGTGACAAAACCAAAGGACATCACAGCAATAATCGCTATAAAACTAGAGATGACATCTCTTTAAGTATTTTGATTTCAGTAGAGCCTCAACAGAGTTGAACAGTAAGAAAGAGTGACATTCATTTAAGTGTAAGGTTGATATTTAACAATGGCTATTCCTCCCACCACCGCTCCCTCATTGGAGATCACACAAACACAAAATTTAGAGTAAATCATGAAATCCTGGCAGCATCTCTGCAGGGAGATAACTTGACTATTCAATTTTATTGGTCTCTGGTTATCCCATGGTATTTCTGTTACTTGAACATTATCTTACAGTGTGTCCATTCAGCTTGGTCGAAAAAGGATTACAACCATTGAGAGTTCTTGGAGGGCTAGTTACAGATATGAAAGAACGAGAACCATACTATAAATCAGTGAAGATAAAAAATATAGTATATATGGGTTTGACTGTTTGATTGGTTGATAATGAAAGTAAGATTGTAGTAAAAAGAATCTTTTAAGAGCTTGTCCTAGTTGTAACTGAAAAAGTGAAGAACATTGTTTTTGTTCTGGATCTCATTCACTCCTCTAGTGATTCGATCCGTTGTGGAAATATATTAAATATCTTGTTTATTAAATTCCCGAACTTCCGTTTTACCGTTTAAATAAATTTCATTAGTTTCCGGATTTGACTCCGTATTCCGCTTCCGCTATTTTACTTACACCTGGATTTCCTGAAAATCGTTCAACATACGACACGTTTTAAATCGACAGGACAGGACAAACTACTGTCAAGTAAGACTATATATCTATTCATTTGTGCTCAGGAACATTATTTCGGACTGTTCAATGTATTAATTATTAGTTTACAACCGTCAGATGTGTAGTTTCAATGTTTTGAATTGTATTTTCGTTTTCGTATGAACTGGACATTTCGTCACATATATATTTCGTCATGTAATTATAATTTTCCCTCATTTTTTTGATCATATTGTAATAGCCCCTTACCTTATTTTTCAGTTTACCATTCTACTGTACATCCATTGGGAATTCGAATAAATACAAGCCTCTACACTGAGTTGTCTTTGTTTTCACCTTCGCCAAGTGGGTCCATATGTACTAGGTTGCACTGTCTGGTCCGGCCAGAACAGTTTTATTAACATAAGTTCCATCCCATTACAGATCCGAGTTTGGAAGACTCGTTACTGAAATCAGCAACTGACTCTTTGGTACAGTATTGAAAGCACACATTTCAAATTTGTGTAGGTCCAGAAAATGGTGCAGCTGTTATGGTTTTCTTTTCACAAAAGCTGTCGTCATAGATGTGTCTATACTGATACAAATTCGATCATGAGCACTCGAAATTTTAAGTTATTGAATTTTAATATCATGGTGTTTGGATAGGTTTGCAGTGGGAACTGAATTAGTACAACGAGTCCTGAATTCTTGAGTTTGGTGCAGAAACCTGGAATTCAAGCAGCATACAGTCAGAAATTTAGCGGTTTTTAATCTTGGATTTAGTCTTCCCATTACATTTCACACTGATATTCATATTCACAGACAATTAGTATAGTAGTAGGAAAAGTAAGCGACAAATTTAGATACATATTATAAACAAGACAACCAATATGAGGGGAGACAAGATCATAAGAACAGGCTGGAATGTAGAAGTATAATAAAAACAATACTGAGTAAAAGTGTGTCTCTGTTTTAATGTGTGCAACATTATTGTCTCAGCTTCAGTAAGAAATTACATCAAATGGACACAATTAATACTGGCCGCCATGTATAGCCTATCGTGTGCTGAAAAATGGCGTTAAACCCTACAACAACAACAACAACAACATCAAATGGAAGACAATAAAGTGTGTACAGTTATCTAAACCAATGTTAATTTAGCTACTTAAAAGATATATCAAATCGAGTTTAGCCTTCTTGTTATATGTGTTCTGGTCTGTTTCTTTCCATTCTGGTAATTATGTCAACTGAATCAGTATGGTTGAAAATTTGTTTGGCAAATTTGGCAGATTATGATTACCGGTAAACACGAAACTTCTGCCTGAGCGATGTGAATAATTTTATTTATTGGTTTGTTGATTCTGGTTATTGCTCAGTTTAAATGTATCATTGAAAACATTGATGCATTCTCATACTTTGTTACAAATATTTATTACAGATGCATATCTCCAGATATCGGTGAATATAGCCTGAATAAGTTATAACAGTTCTAGTTGGAAGAATAGACATTGTTAGAGAAATTTTAAGTGGGCAAAAATGTAAACTTTTCGGCAGTGTGTAATGCAAGATTGCTTAAGACTGCTCCATCTCATATGCTCACCATGACAAATTCATTTGCACCAACGGATGATGGTTTTTTGGTAACTGTCAAAAAGGCATAATTGACGATATTAAATGGTCTAAAAAAATTACTACAGTCAAAATGTATAACCTCATACAGTCGTGGCAAAAATGATGGGCTAGTACCTTTGCTGCTGTTGCCATAGTGGATTAGTTGGTTGATTTAGTTTGGTCTGTTTTTTTAACAATATATTAAGTGGAGGAAGAACTTTGGTCTGTTTTTTTAACAATATATTAAGTGGAGGAAGAACCCCGAAAGACCAAGCAAAATTTGTTGATTTGTGAAAACTTTGTGAGATGTGCAAGTGATGTAAAAGCAAGCACGTTAGTACACTTGGGCACATGTAGCCTCTGTTGATTTGATGTTTATCTCCAACCGCCGAAGTCATTTAGACATGAAATCTCGGGTTTCTGTAGATCATTATGGCCTTTACACCGTTTTCAGATGAAGAATATTTATGGCAGCCAGTTTTACTGCTGAGGAAAATCCAAGTACTTCTGAGACGCCAAACACCACTTATGTAGAACCACTGTCCTTCCATACGTAACTGACAACATTCTCATTTACACATTGGAGGCAAGTAATCACATGACAAACATCTTGTACCACTCGGCCATGAAAGCCCTTCAGATCTGCATCACAAGACAAGCATCTTATACCACTCTGCCATGAAAGCCCCTCAGGCCATAAGTATAAGTATCATACGAGAGACTAAAAGTGGGAAATAAAACCTGTGACAACTGGATTGAATGTACAGAACGTTACTGCAAGGCCACCAGTGATGATGATGATGATGCTGTTGACAATACATTTAACTGCAATGACATTGATTTTACGAGTACTCTGGGAAAAATGATTCCTTGACTTTCATCCTATTTTTAAAATCTAATTAATGATATAAAAATGTTTGACTTGCTATATTTCTTTTGTGTTTTTAAACTTTATATTAGTCTCGCAACAAGCATACAAATAAGACATCGGTAACTGAAAAATATGTTCTTACAAGAAAAGATATAGTGTAAAAGTAGGCAGAAATAATGCAACATCACTTCCACAGGCATTAATGGTGTTTTTTTCCTTCTGACAAATCATGTGTTATAAGTTTACCAAAACATTTATTGAAAATAATAATAACAAGGAATCATATCATCTGTCCACACATTTAAATCAATACAAGATTTAACTATTATTCTAATCAAAAGCAGCATGCCTGAGAACAAAGAAAAATAGCAAAACATAGTGACCACTTTAGTAAACACATAGTTTATTAAGGTTATAAATTCATGATTTATGTATTAAAATAGAAATCCCTATTATAAATATCTGTATTCATGGACGTTAAATTAGTATATATTAAGGGACTGATCAATGACATCTACAAATAATAAGCCACCATTAAAATGCGTGATTTTACAGTATCCGAGACAAACATGGCTGACAGACAAACAAATAAAAGGACAAAAGATTGATCATAATAAATGAATACAAATAAAATATGCAGTAGATTATATGATCTGTAAGTATTCAGTAGATTACCTCCTGCCAGCTGTCATTTAAATCGCTTCTGTCCCCAACCCAATATTAAAATCGCTTCAACTGCTCACAAACCTATGGCCAGAAATTACAGTATGTTAAAAAATATGCTTCTGTACGGGGCAGTGTTTTTCGATTGAAACATATCGGACTGTGGATCATAATTTTTTTAAATTGCTTCTGTTGTGGGTTGGTTGAATTTGAATGTCCCCCCCCCCCGCCCGGGGGGAGGTGGGTATATGTTTTCTGGAACAGCCCTAACCGTTTTTGTTATGGAATTGTATTAATTACGGGATGTTTTGAAACTATTGTACATTTTAAAGATTGTCAGAACTGTGTCACACAAACAATATGATATCAGATAGACTATAATTTGCTTGAAGTTAGCCAGTTTTATTGCTTGATACATGCGTTGATGTCACTAATATATTGCATGCATTACGTTATGAGTAGTCATCGAGTTCTTATATTTCCAGTCCGATTACATGACTCGGTTATTGTGTGTTTGGCTCTTCACGGAGAGTCAAACAACGTTGATTTTGTATACCACGGATACTACTGTCGATGGTGACTTGGGCTCAAAGGACGGCATAGTCTTCTCAGTTTAATAGTCCAAAGATTCATAGCCAGCAGGTCTGTGGCATAAGGTGGCGCTTGATTGATCCGACGGCAAACAAGTAGCAACAGACCACACGATCTTTTGTTTTGTTTCATCACCATCGGACGGGAGCTATAGAGTCGGAGACATCTGGTTATCGTTGACTAGTTACCACGAGATAAATAATATGATGACTTCCCTTTTGAATCAATGTATTCTTAATGTCACTATATGAGCAAAATCAATCTGCCAGTCCCCATACTTGTTTGATGAAGCATATATCAATCATATGTTCATCATACTAGTTGACGAACTATATATATATATATATATATATATATATATATATATATATATATATATATATATAAACTTCCTTATAAATTGCGAACATTTACCGTACCATATCCGTTCATATACGCGTTATGTGCGTTTAAATGTGAAATTGCCGTCTTTTAATAGGTTAAAATTAGGAAATATGTCATTTTCTTATATCCATTGTTGAACTTTGTACTCTCTCTCTCTCTCTCTCTCTCTGTATATATATACATACATATATATATATATATATATATATATATATATATATATATATATATATATATATATATATATTGTGAACTAAACTTAACAATATGGGACTATATTTATCGTTACTTAAATATAAACGATAGTAAATGAACCAAAGTGTGTAATCTAACACCCTCCGTTTACTCAAGTTGTTCCCACACTACTCCAGCGGAGGCGGAATTGCTTCCGTCGTAAAGAACTCCATTATTCACCGTCTTAATTACACTACAACTTTCAATTTCGAACACACATCGTCTAAACTGGTCCAAATCTCACTAACATGGAACAATAATCAGTCACTATTTTCTGCCACCACCACCATTCTCCTAGCTGAAAATACAAGTCGACCGAATCTCTCTTTTTGGAACAGTTTCGCAACTTCCTGGAGTATGGAAATCTAATAGGTGATAACCTGATTATACTTGAAGATTTAAATTTTCACTATGACTGTCCTGAAAATAAGCATACATCAAGACTTCTATTCACGTTTTCAACTTCAAACAGTCAGTTAGCCAACCCACTAATATGCATGACGGAATTCTTTGTAGACCGGATGATATTATTCTACATTCTTCATTGGTGTCCACAAAACTTGGATCAGATCACCTCTACGGCATGTGTCATCTCAACGTTTTACTATGGTCGTTTATTTGATTTCTTCATTGTCTGATATCAACTGAAGATTGCATGCTTAAAGGTATATGCTTGATAATCCATAAGGTCGGTTAATTATCTTCAGCTCACTCAATAATGACGATAGACGACAACTTTACTTGTAAATGTTTTGTAAAGAACGTAATTTCTCCGATCGGGTTGTATTTGAAACCATGAATAATTTGCAGTATTCTTTAAAATGAATATACGCCGTAAAAGAACTTGAAAGGTGGCATCATTATTTATCATTGGTAATTCCTGCTATTGATTAATTATAGTGCAGTTGATTGTTGGACTACGTTGTTTAACACTGTGAACATAATTTTATATTTTAAAAAATGATAAGTTTCATTACATTGTGTGAAGCTCAAGTCACTGCAACAGATTTAATATTAAGTAGCACGAAGGCAAAGTAGACAAATTGCTTAAGCTAGAATTCACAGCTTATTGGATTTGTTGATGCAATGTAAGGAAACATTGATCAGGTTGTATTACATCTGGCCAGGTCTTTATTTCTAAATCTTTAAGCTCAGTTACCCTATGAAATTAAATGAAATCCAGCCATGCAGAAGACGATGTCATGAAACAAAATAAAGCTAGAATTCACAACTTATTGGATTTGTTGATGCAATGTAAGGAAACATTGATCAGGTTGTATTATATCTGGCCAGGCCTTTATTTCTAAATCTTTAAGCTCAGTTACCCTATGAAATTAAACGAAATCCAGCCATGCAGAAGACAGTCATGAAACAAAATAAAGTGGAATACTCTAGCTAATTTCTCCAAATGGGAAATTATTGACGAAAACGTGTACATTTTCATGTACATTTCACTCTTTCTTCACAACTAGAACTATGCAAATCCAGACTGATCGTTTTGTGCATTTCATTCTTTATTCAAAACAAATACTACACGGACCCAGACGGTTTGTTGCTGAGAGGTGCTGCGTAATGCATCCAGAGATCAATAGAGAAACAAGATTAAAGGCACGTTTTACTGTATTTTGAAATCTAAGTACAGCGTTTTCCTTTGTCCGATGTACATTGTTAGAAATAGACATTTCTCTTCCTTATGGATTAATTATATTCGGCATACCCTTGCGATATTGCTGGTATAGAACAGTTTTCCTCTGTAAAAATATATTTCAAGGAAATAAATCAGCCTAGTTTCCAAATCAGAATAAAACAACTCTGAGAGGCATTGCATGAGACTCACTCTTGCTTTCTACTATTCGAAACATTTCCTTTGGGACTATCGCATTGTAATCTGTAGAGTGTAGCTATATCTAGACCACCTAATCGGGCTTGTTATTAGGATATTTCACATGTGGCTTCATTACTGCAAGCGTGCATCTCTATTTACAAATTTGTATTTCAGTTCAGCCTCTCTGTTAATTAGAAGAAAATCAAGCAATGAAAGGTAATATGTCTGGGAATGTAAACCTACCTATGCCCAGCTGATGACAGGATTTGTCAGAAATAGAGGTTGGACACTCAACCTGTGACTGAAAACTGGGAATATTACTTCATTGGAAGATCCACGGCGGTCTATTTCACGAAAACTACTCAAGTTAAACCCCATTTCAAAATTCACATTCATTCAATGCCCTCTTAAAATGCTAGCAAACAATGTTTGGCTCAGAAACGAATCTCCTCTTTCGCTTCGTACGCATACTAATACCGCGTCTCTTATGATAGAAGGGTCATGTTCATAACGAATGGCAACCTTTAGTGCTAAGATAAATGAATTTGTGGGAATAAACAGTGGAATGTTTTTCAACGCTTCCCTGATTTCTTTCATGACAAATGTAGACTCTGTTGATTCCATCCATAGACTCTGACATACCACAAACAAGAATCACCTTGTTTATTCCATCCATAGACTCTGACAGACTACAACCAAGAATCACCTTGTTTATTCCATCCATAGACTCTTACAGACCACTGACAAGAATCACCTTGTTTATTCCATCCTTTTCTTTGCTCTCTAACATAAGCGTCAAAACTTTCTTGATTTTGTAAACAGTCTCGCTGTAAAGTAAATCCTTGACGATGCTATGACGAAAGTAGAATCCAAAGGACCTAATTATAAATGATATGTGTCTTGCCTTGACAACACGTTTTCTTCCACTGGATTCGGTATGCTAATTTCTATATAAGCTAAACCTCCAGTTTTCTAATGCACTTCGGATGATTCTATCATTTTTTTCTCGAAGTCTATTTCCAACTATAAGAGGTCTGCCTTATTGCAGCTTTTCAACAGCTCAGTTCCACTTTTGTTTATATAAGCACCTTTACAGGCACGCATGATATCACTATTGACACTTTGACCATCCCAAGGTCCACCATTTGACTGCACTATTTGCCTCTAAGTGCAAACTTAAACGTCTGTCACATCCAAAGTTCTGTCTCAGTAAATTACGAAGCAGAAATTAATTTGCCGTTGCCCTTGTATTGAGTCAAAGTAGTATAATGCTTGACCTACGATATAATAATTTTCATAACTATAGTATGCACCTATTTAAGTGTACGATATAGACAGATATGATTCCCTCAATCAAAATTTCCAAAGACAATAATTGCCAAAATGTAAATCATGAATGTATCCAAGTATGAGAGGTATACCTTTAGAGAATCGGAGAGTTCTTATTCCTCTTCTCTCTTCTTCACCCCCTTCTCTCTCTCTCATAGTATTTGTTATGCATATGTATAATTTTGTAATTCTGGTACATGACGGTATCAATAGTGTGTGTATATTTTCTTCATCACTGTAAATTGCACTGATCATCTATAGCTCGTTTTTGTACATGTGTATAAATTCTGTTTCAAGATATTAGGATCGTAAATTGCTTAGGACCTAAAAATGTGTGCTTACGAGATCAATAATAATAATACTGACAATAAACCTGCTTACTAATTCGGTAATATATTCCACTAGATGGGTCTGTCAGGTAGATTCTTAGAAGAATTACATTATTTCCCGTTAGATAGTCAATCAAATCGGTTCTTTACAATGAGAGGTATTTTGAAAATGTCACGTAGTGAGTAGGAGCAAACTTGCGTTTTAACGCCATGTTTGTACATAAGGAAATAAATGAGCAACTGATTTCATTCCTATTTCGTAGTCCTTTTTTGGATTCATATTTCGGATTGTTCTTTAAGTAACATCAGTCTGCATATGTATTTAATGTTGTCTTTAGAAAGTGTTAGAGGAAACTTCTGTTAGGATAATACATTGGAACAACATAATAGTCATTGGATTGCAATATTAATCTGGGATTAACGTAAACTTATTCAAAAGACATCAGAACTGTTTGCAAATCAGTATATTTTCAAAGATCTGAAACACATTCGGAACATTCGATTCTTTAGGACTTGTAATAGAACTTTAGGAATTAATTTGGATTTAACTCATACTACCGTAAGTTCTTCTTAAATTTGTATTTCAAAACATTCATAATGTAATTATGTTTTGCAAAACTTGTCGGTTTTCTTCCTTCTGTTATTGTATTCCATAGATTCGTAATAGAGTAATATTAACTCTGGATTTTGTCCTGAACCTATGCATTTGCGCAATGAATAAAGCAGTTCTTACCTCCAAGGTCAAATATAAAAATCGTGTCCCCGGCTTATCCTAATTTATCCTTGCCAAGTCTATATTGTACACTAAACCCAATCAGATTTATTGCCGACACGTTGATCAACCGATGCGCTGTTGCCATAAGGTTAAGTTTGAAACTGTTATTAAATAACGAAAACCAATGAGGTGAATCAATATATTAAATAATGATGATAAACTGAGATTACGTAGGCACACGAGGAACAAGTTTATGGAACTGTCAGATATTGAGCAACCTACTCCTACAACTCAACAATTTTCACAGCACCAAGATAATTATACATGATTCGATACAAAAGAAATTCAAGAAATTATGATGTTCTGCAAATAAGTTTTCTTCTCATATGATATCACGTTATGTCCACATTAAATCTATATTCCCTAACAACAATTATATCTTCGAGTCACGTTCAATCATCGGTCATCTTGCATTATAACAACAACGGTCTAATCAAAGTAACAGGTACTGATAGTTATTGCTTTAGCAGGTGTGTGTGTGTGTGTGTATGTGTGACTTGGAGTGTTAACGTAGCTTTCACAAATGTTCAGTCATATCGCTACGATGTCAGCAGTGTGGCAGTTTATAGTCATGTCTTGCACTGAGGCATTATGCCGCAGACATGTAGCATGATGTCCCACCCAGTCACATTATTCTGACACCAGGCCGACAACTCCTAACACAAAGCTCTTAATGCTGAGCGCCAAGCGAGGCAGCTGTTAGTACCATTTTTATAAGTCTTTTGGTATGACTCGGCCGGGGATTGAACCCACGACCTCCCGCATCCAAGGCAGATGCTCTAACCACTAGGCCACCGCAGCGGAGCTTTAGCAGGTAACGAGTTTGCAAATATTGCGACATCCTGAACATTTGTAAAGTCATCAAGTAAAGACAATTAATGAAGAATTTTTTCCCTTGCAGAAGTGTTCAAAGGAAGACCTTCGGTTTATGTCACATTTTCACGACGTTTTACATTAAACAGTTTGTCTCATATTTTAAGGACTTAATATCGTTCACCTTTATTTTACCTTTTACGTAATTTTGCATTTTTACCTTTTATTTTTTCTTCCTGCGCTTTTTCCTTACAATTGTTTGGGAGGCATTATCTTTGTGGAATTTTTCAGTTTTACAGTTTGACCATCTATCTATCTAACTATATATATATATATATATATATATATATATATATATATATATATATATATATATATATATATAGTACCAAAGAGGTCGTTTTCCTTCAAATATATATATAACCGCGTAAAAAAATAAATTATGAAGGTGGTCACGTGATGGATTGAGGCCTCTAGGTAAGTTTGAAAATAACTTTTTAAAAATATGATTTCAGGGTGTACTCACATTTCGCTGATGATTAATAATAAAAATAAAAATAAAGAGGAATTTGTATAGTGCCTAATCTTTAGGAGCTATAAGCGATTTACAACATTAGACTACACCTATAACATAAAAACATATAATGATATAATTGAACAAAAACAAACACCATGAAATTAGAAAACATAAAAACATGCTGAAGTTATTTAAGGTAGGAAACATTATTAGGTCTTTAAGTTTGTTCTTGCAGTCGAAATAAGTGAGTTTTAAGAGCATTTAATAATAATACCTACGTTGTCAGCGGTCAAGGAAACGTAGTGTTCTTAGGTTGCCCAAAGAAGTTTTTTCTTCTAAACCTGATATATCATTGTATGACGTCACCTCACGTACAACCATAGTAGGATTTATTAGTCTCAGCGCCAATAGATTTAAAACCAATAATAATAATAATAATAATAATGAGGGCTTTGTATTGCGCCTAATCTTTAGAAGCTCTAAGCGCTTTACAACATTACACCACACCTATAAGATAAAAAAAATATATAATGATATGATTACAAAAACAAACACCATGAAATTAGAAAAAATAAAAAACATGCTGAGAATATTTAAGATAGGAAACATTATTAGGTCTTTAAGTTTGTTCTTGCAGTCGAAATAAGTGAGTTTTGAGATCATTATTGAAAGTGATCACTGTGTCTTTGTGTCTAAGTTCAGTGGGCAATTCATTCCACGTTGCTGGGCCCTGGTATGCAATAGAACGTTGTACATATGACTTCGTTTTCGTAGTGGGAATAATGAGTATACGATTGTCAGAAAAGGAGCGTAAGTATCTTGCTGGTGTATACACATGGGTGAGGTCGGATAGGTATCTTTGACTAGAGTCCGTCATTGAAACGTAGCACAGAGAACAAATTTTGTGTTTGATTCTGGATCTAATGGACAGTCAGTGTAGTGTACAGAGCAGCGGGGAGGTGTGCTCTGATCGTGGTACTCTAAGCATTAACCGAGCAGCTGTGTTTTGAACTTATTGAAGTTTCTGGAGTAGATATTGAGATGAACCAGACAGAATTCATTTACAATAGTCTAGTCTTGAAAGTACTAATGAACACACAAGTGTTTTAGTGGCATCAGCTGAAAGATATTTGCGAAGTTCAGCTGATGTATCTCAGCTGAAGATATACAACCTTGCATATGTTCATGACATGTGAGAGCACTGTCCAAAGTAACACTTACCTTTATCTAAATCCTTGACCAAAAAAAACCCACAATTTTGTTTCGCTTTATCTCTCTCTTGATCATATTCTCGGCAAAACTTCATTTCAGCATTATACCCAAAAGACCCTACTTCAAATGACATTGATATCCAACGAGAGGTTGATGTATTGCATAGTTCCATTGGTTGACCTCATTGTTTGTTAATCCATATATCGCATGGATAGCTCTTGAATTCCTGTACGGTTTGGCACGCGTGCTCGGATTAGCGAGTCCCTATAACCAGGGATATCATAAGGTCAAATTCTTCTAGATGCTGCAGCCATTTGAAGGAATGAAGAAGAGGACCATGGGCATAAAGGTTGAATGTGTAAAACAGATATTACTTCAATTCAATTTAGCGAGAAGGGGTGTTAGCCCGCATTTCTAAAATATATCTCATTTTAAAATACTATATTTCTTACAACCAGTTTCATCAAATGCAGGTTATCATTATGTAATTTTTATTCCTGTCACCACTTTAATATCCTAATCGAATCACTAACAACAACAAACCATCACTAAAACGTAGCTGACAACGTTTCAACTTCGTCTGTTTTAAAGACAAATCAAACATGTAGTAGTGTTGCGACATGTTTATGTTGTATTGTAATTTTCCTTTGTCGAAATACTTCACACAAATATAAAGAGGCTCTCAAAACAAAAGGCTCTCAAAGCAAAAGCAAGAAAGAGTTAAGAGAGAGTTAATGCAATAATTCCTGAAAAACCACTGCTTTACGAACTCTCATTACTGCTTTGTGTGAGAAAGAATTTCTTTTTCACGATTTTGCTTTAAAATTTTGGGATCTAAAGAGAGTTACAATTAAAGACGAGCTTTCAAAAAGATCATTCCAAAATTAAATATTCAGAAATAAAAGTTAAGAAAAAATTTATAATTCTTTGAGACATTAATAATTCAAACAATAGTCCCGAGTGTTTAGACAGAATACACGAATTATATATGAAAATGAAAGAAATCTTGTTGTTGTTGTTGTTATGGCGGCCAGTATAAATGGTAGAGGAAGAACCCGGGAAAATCTCGGAAAGGACCCCCAACTCACGAGAAACTGTTGGCTAGCTTTCTCACATACCCACATTGGTTGAGCCCGAGACTCGAACCCAGGAGGTGAGATGGCATTGATCCGTAACGGTGAGCGCTTTATACCACTTGAACACACGGGGCCCCTTAAAGAAATACACAAAAAATATTAATTATCAGAGTTCTATTATTAGAGGCAATTCAGTTTTTTTGCATGATAATGAAATGCCGAGTAAATACCTTTTTCAAGCTGAAAACAAGAGAGGAGATCAAAAGAGTATTGACGAGACGGGATATAATAATACTTCTTAATCTAAACATCTTACAATGTTTCCTAAATTTTTTTTCTGATTTGTAAAGCGTTGAACCAATCAAAGAAAATTTATCAGATGAATTCATTCATGACTTGCCACGCTTAAATAAAGATGATAAGAAACTGCTTATAGGCCCATCACTAAAGATGAGGTATGGCGATCGATTAATGGCATGGACCATCACACTGACTGTGAAAATAATTTGATGCAACGTTGTTGGAAAATGATTTTTGGTAACAAACTTACAAAACTTTGCAATATGATATTTGATTTGAATACCTAACTTGATTCTCAAAACTCTCCTACATCACTTTTGTCTCAAAAGACCATCAGAATTCAATACATATGAAAAGCTGGAAACCTATTTCCCTACTCAACTTTGTTAACAAATTCCTTTCTAACGTCATCACAAACAGACTACGTAATGTAATGTCAACAATTATTCATATACAGTGGAGCCTCGTTAATCCGGACTCCGTTTATCCGGAAACCTCGCTATCCGGACATAATTCAACGGGAACGGAATTCCTAAGCGTTAATTTGCTCCGTTAATCAAGAAATCCGCGTTCCGGATCCGGAAATCAAAATCGGGGACCAAAGTGTAAAATTACATTAAAACTTGTCTCGATAATCCGGAAATAATCTGTCCAAAAATAAGAAAATTCGAAACATCGTATGTGAAAATACAATTAGAAGAATAATACATAAAACACAGTAGTGAAGCCCTTGACAATCTATGGCCACTATCAATAACTAAGTAGCGTGACCATATTGTAACCAGCGATTGTATAAACAATGTCTGTTTTAGCTAGTCGCCGACGGGGGTGTTAATAATTAAATAAACACACTGGGATCAAATCGTCGACGCTTTTTGACATAACATATGGTAAATAAATTAAAAGTGTCATTAAGCCTCTTTGTTGTTTACCAGTTGTATGTAACAATCACAGTTTATTGTTTCCTGTGCAAATACAGTTGACATTTTTAAGCTGTGGACAGTATAGGGCTTCGAAGAATCCAGGCAAACAAAGGTTACAGACTTCTTCAGGAAATTGACATAATAAATGTATGTACAGTACATACATGTACATGAACATAGTGTGATGTGTTCGATGTGTCAATTGTCTAAACTTCTATTTACTGTATATGTACGTACAAGCACATGTTATAATAATGTGAAATAAACACAAATTAATAGATGTATTCATTAATTTATTTCAACCATTATTGAATATACAGTACATTACATTTAAAGGTAGCATATACATGTACACATATACGGTGTGGTGATATCGTAAAATAAAAAATGTGCATGATTTAATTATCCGGAAAACTCGTTAATCCCGACATATTCGCTGGGAACGAATGTGTCCGGATTAACGAGGCTCCACTGTACATCAAATGCACGGGATTAAAGGCTGTATTTTGTTTTGACAACGGTCACCTAATTCGAAATATTTGCGATTACATAGAACAGAAACAACCACCATGTACATTTATTTGCCTCGAACAAGAAAATAAGTTTTGAAAGAATTAATTATATTTTCATGGGGAAAACTTTAAGAATCTTTTAGATCTCAGTCTAATTTTATTAAATGGGTTCCAATATATTTTCTGTTATATCCTCTTCTATCATCGTAAACAACCATATTTCGGAACCTTTTCCAATTTTATGAGGACTTAGACAAAGTTGTAGTTTTTCTACCCTCATATATGTGCCAGTTCATGAATATGTATGTTATCATGTAATAAATGGTATCACTTCCAGTGTACATCTCACATTTATAGTCCTTAGTGCCCATCAATTGTTTTCATAATATTTAGCCTTGTATATGCTGTATTGTATGTAACGAGTCCATTCTTGCACATGTGATGTTTGTGAGATATGTAAATATTTAATAAAAACCTATAATATCCCAAAAAATACTTACGGTTACTGCAGTAGCGTGTAGTTAAAGAATTTTCGACCACTCAAAAAATGAGAACATTACAAATTAAAATTTTAAAAGAAAATACTTGACCTGCAATGTTTACTGTTGCTCTGAAAATCATTAGCAAATTCCCCAGTTTGGATATCAATATGTGATAGGGTTACAACTACCTCAAAAATTTAAATTTAAAACCAAAGTACTTTATAAAGAGACATATAGTTATAATTTTGCTACTTTTTCAAATAAAGTTACCAGACGAATCAAAGTAGGACAATCACTGGCTCTACACTGAGCACAATGTAGCGAACATCAGCTGTCGTGTGTTGGCAGGCAAGCATACAGTCAATTTTATAGTACTGGCAATTCAAGCTGCATGGTCTATGAGTGTAGTGTTGAATTTCAAAACGAAAGGTGTATGGTTTGGTACTTTCCAGATCGGTGCCAAGGGCCTTGAATGCACTTAGCAACATACAGCTGATTAAAATCGTCCGCATTTACCATAAGTAAATTTACGATTTATGCCAATACGACAGTCAGATGCACCACAATCTCCAGCGATGTCTGCTTTTCCGTTAATACGTTGACCGTGATGCACGAAATTGTCATTCGCTAAAATTGACACCACAATTTGACATATCACATTTGTTTCGAACGCCCAAAAAAGCTTGAATTTCATGTTTCCAGATGTTCTTGTGCCTAAGATGAATGAGCAATTTGTCCCAAATGGCTGAGTCCTGGTACGCAAAAGCGGTCGTCCATATGATATCGTTTTGACAGCGAGAACAATGAGAGTACGAGTGTCGGAGAAGGAGCTTAAATTGCTAGATAGGGAGTACACCTATGGGAGGTCAGATATGTATATTGGACTGAAGCAAGTCGACGAAATGTAGCATAGTGAACAGATTTTGTGTTTGATTCTAGATCAAATGGGAAGCCAGTGAGGGTTACGGAACAGGGGAGACGTGCTCAGCTTTTGGTACCCTATGGATGATCTGAGCAGCTGTGTTTTGAACTTTTTGAAGTTTGTGTAGTAGATACAGAGATGAAACAAATAGGGGTGAATTACAATAGTTCAGTCTTGAAAGTACTAGTGAACACACGAGTGTTTTTTGGTGGCATCAACCGAAAGAAAATTGTGAATGGAACGAATCTGTCTCGGCTCCAGATATGCAGCCTTGCATAAGTTAATGACAAGTTGGTGTAATGAAACCATACTGGCAAGAGTGACACCAAGATTTCGTACTGATTGTGTGAATTTAATGTTGTTATTGTTGATACTCTTTAATTGAGGTAAAGGATGTGAATGAGAAAGTCTTTGGATGGCTTTGGTTTCATCATCATTCATCTGAAACTTGTTACATGCCATCCATGATTTCACATCGGAAATGCACCTCTCTGTGCATTTGATAGTACTTCAGTTGGGCAGCTAGATAATTGAATAGCTGAGTGTCATCAGCGTACATATAGTGAGACAATGGATGTCGATCTATGATACTTGAGAGTTGTACATTGTACAGAACGAAGAGAAAGGCGCCGATAACAGAGTCTTGTGGATCACCAAAACATAGATCAACAAGGTTTGAATGTTTTCCATTTGCGGACACCGTTTGTGCCCTTTTGACTAAGTAGGACTTGACCCATTGCAAGGATATACCGTGAATATCAAATACATGCTGGAGACAGTGACGTAATATAGCATGGCCTGTTGTGGCAAGTTCTGCAGACAAGTCAATGAGGGTGAAGAGTGTAATCTTTCCACTTTCCAAAGCAGAGAGAAGATCATTGAATACTCTCAGAAGGGTACTTTCAGTACTATGGAGACGGCGATATACTGACTGTGCATTGCTTAAAGACTATTTTAATTAATATCGGACACAAGTTAGGATAAAACAACTTTCCCCAAGATTTATTTAAATGTGTAAAAGGCGGTATCTTTTTAAAATCATTAGGATCAATTGTTTGTTTCTCCAACATATGCTTTACAATAGCATGCATTGCATCATTACGGGAATTTCCAGGATGAGACATAAGTATTGATAGCATCGGTTAGTGAAGACAATATCGAATCTAAGCACTCACGCAACAGTAATGTCGGAATCGGATTGAATTCAACCGAGTTTAGGATTTTCTTCATTACATTTGTATGTAGCAAATCCATACAATCAAGTTCAAACGCTGTTAAAGGTTCTGTATCACAAATGCATGGTGATTATGAGTCAATTGATACTGTATTGTCAAGCTTATCTCTAATGTATTGAACTTTGCCAATTTGAAGAAATTTGCAAACAGGTAAGGAAGTTCGATCGGGGAGAAGGTCGTTGGAAGTAGTGTACATTTATTCCTTGACATTAGCTTGTTCCGTAATCTCGATGGACTCTTTGCAGTTTGAACATTCATTGATCTTAGTACTGTACTAGGTTAATTTTGTAGCGTGAACTGTGTGGCACTCTTCTTAGCAGTTTCATACATCTACGTATGAATAGTAAAGCTGTGGATAAACAAATTCTCTCAGCAGCGTGAAGCTTAACCTTAATACTTTGGAGAACACTTTTGAAATGATACTCTACACTCGGTTGCTGCAGCAAGTTTGTCAACCAATAAACACTAGTAGTAATTCTGCATGAAGTAACGAATTTGTTAGGTTTGCTTGAATGTCATGCATTGATGTATTATACAGAGGTTTATCCAAATAGCAAACAAAGGAGGCAGGATAAGGAATGAGATGTCATGTGAATCAGAAGTGATCTGATGCAAGCTCACGGGATACCAATGAATACTTTAGAATATTATCTTCAGGTCTTCGATGATTCCAGTCTAAAATGTGACCATGTTTATGGGTGGGTTGACTAACTGACTGTTTGCGGTTGAAAATGTATATAGAACCTAGGGGTTTGGATGTGTATGGATTTCAAGAAAACCAAAATGAAAGTTGAAATCTCCAAGATTAATCAGATTGTCGTCTATCGAACTGTCATACTCTTGAACTACTTGAGAAGATACAGGATGACTCAAAGCTTTATTTTAGTAATTTGCACACATTTCAGGAAGGCCATATATGCATTTTATGAGTAAATTTAGGCAATATTGCTTATTTGTCCACAATTGAGATGGATAAAGTTGCGGTCAAATTCAGTTGTGTTAGAAAATAAAGAAATAAAAACTACAAAGATTTTTTCATTAACTTAATGTAAGCGTTTAAAGATATATTCTAATATATTTAAAAAGCTGCCAATTAAAAGTTATAGTAAATAATAGTAGCATAGTAGTTAAATCAGTGCAATATGATGAAGGAATAAATTATGTGTTTGATTTTGGAATACCATTCACCTCTTTTGAATTCTTGTAGATTTTAAGTTCAACGTTAAAATCTAGTGAACATGACAAGATCAGTCAAAATCAATTAGAACAGAACACATATTGAATTGTTCGAAATCAAAGTTCAATTTAGAAAAGCACTTGCTGGCTCATTAATTAAAGTACTGGTGTTAGATTGAACAACATGACTTGGCTACATTTTACATGTATCATAGCTCTTTTATAATTTTGATGATTCATTGAAAATTGTTGAAATTAAAGTGTCGTTTTAAATAACCAGGGAAAACAGTTGTATATAATCTTTTATAAAATGCTCAAAGTCGTGTTGATTCACAAGCATCATGTAAGGGGACAAGTTCAACATGCCGAAAATTAAAATTAAATAAAATATTCTGAATAGAAGAAATGGTTAACTCTGCAATCTATCTACACACCGGAAACTGAAACTATACAAATATTTACTTATAGAAGGGTCTGTTAGTAATTTGAATGATTAAACTATGTTGAAAAGGATAACATTAGATTCAAAAATATTTTAACAGTGATATATATTTTCTAAGAAAATATATGCTTAACCTTCAAGAAAACGGTAACAGGCAGATGGCATATTCAATATTTTCAGAGAAATCTTCAAAGAGGACAAATCTGAAAAGATAATGTGATGAATAAAATATAATGAATGACAGGAAAATTAAAGATTTGGAGAGAAAGGAAACATAAATATTTTCAACTTACTCACACAATAGAGATTCTTTAGCGCGCAACATTACGGGTTATCGGTAATGTGAATATGCTTAACATGATGATTGTTCTATAGCCAAATATCAAGTACACAACATAAAAGTGAAATGTTATAAAATTATTAATTTTACACTATGTCACTTAAATGTGCAGGTGCAATCTGTTTTACAGAAAAGATATTAATATGAGCTAAAATAGGCAATTTGATATTGCATTTTATGCGGAATAGACCATGGCATTGTTTGCACTTAATCCTTTTCCTCTTTTTCATCAGTTGTAAATCTGTAAATATTAATCTGCCAAAACTTTTATATCTGGGTATTAAGAGCCATTCATTCTTCATACCAATCTAATGATAACGCAAAGCACTTGACATCAGCTAACTAACTATTGTTAAGGTTTTTTGTGATTGATGCTAATCCATTTTATTTGTGCAGTAGGTGTGGAGAAAAACTCACATTTATTTTCTCCAACTCACATGCAAAATTCACTTGGAACTAAATGGATTATTTAAAAGTGTTAGTGACATTAATTTTTCGGTAGATACTCCATATTGCTCTACACTTGGCATGTCTTATTCCATTAATTCGATTGCAAGCACACGCTTTAAAACTTTTGAAGCTTTTTTCATTTTAAAACTTAAACTAAAGAATTAAAACAGACCATTTTTTCATATCAAAAATGTCTGTAAGTCCCTCATCTCTCTCCCTCGCTTTCTCATTGCCGTAGCAAACATTCTGCAACCACACCTGCCTTCCCTAAAATAATTCTACCAATAAAAATGTTGTATGATGGGTATCCCTCACCCCCCGCAGATGCACATTTTTTAGGCGGTTGTTTCCCCACTACCCTGTCTCTTTCTCTGTCACTGTATTTGTTGGTCAGCAAGCATGCTAGTTTGACCCCCCCCCCTCTCTCTCTCTCTCCTTCTCTCTCTCTCTCTCTCTCTCTCTCTCTCTCAGATATAACTTTCAAACGTCTAAGCGCCGAGGGACCAAATTATTTCTTTAAGCTTTTTGTATTTTCCGGATGTCTCAGCTTGCAGAATGTTTTACCTTCAGACGGAGTGAATCATTCGATTGATTTGCGCTCTTGTTATTATTAGTTTTATGTTATTATTATTACAGTGGCATTTATTATTTGTATTATTATTATTATTATTATTATTATTATTAATTATAGCTGCTGATAGAAGAAGAAAAAAATCCCTTTGATGTACATTTTGGGAGAATTTGAATTGGAGAGACTACTTTGAGTCATTTGGCCTACGGGAAACTGAGCTCATAAAATTGCCTTTCGTGTCACATGCATCCTAAGATGTCATTAAGGATATACTACTATTTAATAGGTGTAATGTCGGATTTATATGTACCTGAACCATGGTATGTACAATATGATAATGATCTTGGGCACGTTTAATTATGCGAGACAACAATAGTTTATTCAGGCAAAATATTTTGGTGCGGCTACAAGCCAATGAAATGGTCGTACGTTTCCTGTTATTGTCTTTAAACATTATTATATCTCCTATATATCGACACACTCATAATATTTAAGATACATGCAAAGAACAGTAGAAGCAACTAAAAACAATGTACAGAGAAAAAAAAAAGTCGAAAGCAAGTAACTGAAAAAATCCAAACATTTTGTGCTTTAAAGCGTTTTCTTTTAAACTTCGAATTTGAAGCATATTTTTTCACTATAATCTTCTCATTGCATTTATTCTTCATTTTCCTTCTGACAGTTGATGAACATAGAAGAAAAAAGAGAAGAAAAGAAAAAACTATTCTAAGATTGAACGTTATTGACTCAGACCAAACTTCGCGTACTTGTAAATAAGAATTACTTACACGGGTAAATGCAGGATTTTGGGCACAATGCTTATCGTCAAATGTTTTCTTTGATCTTATAATATTTTTGTATAATTTTTGTGTATGAAAACTTAGCAAGTAGACATTTTGTAAATAAATCGAATGGTGGGTTTTGAACCAAATTATGTTATTCATTTCTACATTTAACATCAATGTTAAGGAAAAGGACAGTCTATAATTTGGAATGACCTGCATGTGACAAATAATTTATTTTTGATTAATTGCTCGTATTTACTTCAATTAATTATCCTAGTGTTTGGAAATGAACATATTCATTTATTTCAGGTACGATAGCTGTGTTTATTTTCGGACTGTCCTTCTTTTTGCTCCCTTTGCCCATGATCACATTGCCGCTGATAATTCAGGAAGCCTCATCATTGAATGTCAACGAGGAAATTAAAGCCAAAGCTTTCAACATCACATTCATGTTCCATCAGTGTCCTGTCTGGTGAATGCGGTGGTGTATGTCTGGAGATTTAAGAAATATCAAGTGATATTCATTGAAATGTGTCTCACCTGGAGCAAGTATTTCCGAGACAAAGCAATGAAAATACGATAAATTATAATATCTACTTAACAAAGACAAATACTGTAACTTTGTCAATAGAAAAGTTTTCTTTTACCTAAAATTTGATGCGCAGAAAATTTGTATCTGTCATACACGGTCTCGTTGGCAACATGATTTTCTTATCTGCAAATCGTACTAGCACTAAATTGTCAGTAATGGTTTTCTTTTTTCGGGGAATTTGAAAACCTATCTCTTGTATCTGTACAAATCTTTGTTGTTGTAATAGCCATATGCATGCAGGAATTTCCGTTCACAATCAGTGCTTTTCATTCATATCCAGTAATTTATATTTATATACAATAACATCTATTCATATTCGATATTTTGAATTCATATCGGTGTTTATCATTTATGGTCACTATTTCATTTTATAAAATTAAATTATTTCCTTAATGGGGTGTTGTCAGTTGTCTCCTGTCTGGTAAATTGTGCTTTGTTTCACAAATTACCTAAGATAAGCTGGTTAAATGTCTAGCAAACGTTCGGTGTATGATTGGCTGTCGGCTATATAAAAGAATTTTTTTTTGTCCAGATCTATTTATTCCTCAGCGGTAAATATGTTATTATGGCACTACATTCTTAAACGTAGTAATACAATAAAATAAAAGAATAAAACCCAGCAAGTTTTGTAGCATTTAACAAATAATTTATTTCCCTTGAATAGAAAGTAAAATTTTTAATGGAAATTACACTAATGTAATGCGACGTTAAAACCCTTAGTCCAAAACGTTATATCCCAGTCCTAATGAATAATGTTCTAATTAAGTTACAGTGGTGTTCGAAATACGATCCAGCGTTGAAGGTATTAAATTGCCCGCGGTGATTCTTGACGTAGTAATTTGTGAACTGTCATCAATGAATCAGAATAATATTATCCAAGATGTTCTTTTTTAATTCACTATAATTCCAAAAGTTAATGTATCTGTCCAATAATACGAATGAGCACTTTGTAATTCCAGACAATAATGATTAGAATAAATAATTCTAACCCATATCAAATACTGAACACAACAAAAAGACAGATTCTGCCTAATAATATTAGAGCATGAATTAATAATTTTTAGATAAGCGAGATTAAACATTAGATAGGGTAGGTATTTGTATGGATCATTTATAATAGCCATGACCTAGACTTAAATGAATCGGTTTACTTCCACTGATAACGATTCTAATATTTAACACACATTTATAGAGAAAATATTAGCTATGTATAAGTTGTTTGCCAACAAAATAACATCATCAATGTCTGTAGTAAGGAACACAGTGGGTTTGATTTTGGACAAGGTCAAGTATAAAATATAATTATAACTAATAATCATGGAAAATATTAACGAATACAAAATAATTATGCATAACAATGTTACAAGTACATGAACGTAACGATGCCTAATGTTTACATTTGTTTTCTTGATCAGACATGTTATGTAATAAAGACAAAGACTGACAGCCGCGAATCATATCGGCGTATACTTTCCTCTTATGATTGTTGCTTTCTCATGTGTCTGGATTAAAATTATAATGATTATGCTACTCTTTAATTGATAAACCCATTAACCTTCATAGTAAGAGTTCACACTGAAAACGAAAAAGGATCCCTTACATCAGAAGGGTGAGCGGTAGCTACATCTGCCTGGGATTCAGAGGAAGAAATCCCACAAACATGCAAGCGTCCTTTCTCGTTCTCGTGCATGGATATATATCACGACATGTATAGAGGACTCGTAATTTTCAGGCTGGTATTTAGCAATACATACCTATCAGTTTGTTCAATGTATAGCATGAGCAATCAGTATGTTGTTGCTTTATTTTTCTGGACGTAACAAAGAAAACAATGAAGACATGACCTTGTGAGGGATAATTATCTGCATATATGACTGTATTGAAGGAAAGAAAAGATAATGTTGGGCCGATCTTCTTTTTATCACATACAGTGTGCGATCCAGAACAAAGTTAACAAAATTCTTATGTCAGACTCCATTGGTTGGAAATTATTGTAATAAATAACGGAATACGTCGATAATCTAGCTAGACTTTATGGTGGTGAATATGAGGGGTAATTGTTACAGGCCATTCGGCATTTCTGCAGTAGGTTGTCGTATTTGAGGTACAGAAAAACGACTAGTAACCTTGCCCCAATTTCAACAGACCATCAGGCACAAGTTTAAACGAAACAATAGGACGGGATAAAATCCTAATGTCACAAAATCTGATTACTGGATAAATATTTGACTTTCAGGATAAACGTTTAGTGAAACAAGTGTCAGTGTAGTTCAAAAAGTGTCAGGATCGTTCCAGATGGATTCTCAGTACTTGCCGGTGTCTGATTAGCTGCGTCCATACAAATCTGAAAAAAGTGTCGTACAACGTTTAATCGTGCACGACTTATGGAATTGTTTGGAATACACACTGGAGACGGCGTGATATTAAATGTCCAGGCCCCCGGTTCAAACCGTTGTAGGGAAAAAGTATTTTGTGTTTTTGAATACGTTTCATTAGTATACATTTTAAACGGCACACATAAACAAATCTATGTGAAAAAAAACTGAAAGATACACCAAGCAAATTTGAAGCAATTTATAAAATGTGTCATTGAAATAAACATCTGAAGAGGCAAGTGAGTATCTTTTTACCATGACAAAGTTATTTGAGAAAAAATAAAATCACTCTGATTTAAATAATTTACTTTCCATCGACTGTGCTTGGTTGTGTTTGACTCTTGTAATTAAAGTCGACTTGAGTTCATCTACGCCCAATTTCAGACCGCATTATTGAAAGTCGTTTGATTGCTAAGATTAGTCAATAACCTTAACTTTAAACAATGAACCATTCCAGATTTACTTCCATTTGGTACACACGCAATGGTTCAGAAAGGGAGGCAACTTGTACATTTACTAGCTCTCGAGATTGACTTTTAATTAATGACCATATAATATTATATTGTATATACCCGTTGCCATAAACAAAAACTTATAGCAAGATGTGCCTATATCATTTCTCATAAACATATTTGGACTGGACCACTGACATAAAAAAGTTATTAGACCTGCAGTACAGTATTCAAACTTTATCAAACTATGATACAAAACGATGCAGTAACGTAGACCGAACAGTATAAAACTCTTCACTTTCATAGAATAATAGAACCCTGAGTATGGATGCTGACTAACCACATGGCGTTTTTGAAACGAGCATTTTCTTTCCAAATTACCCAGAAGGATAATATATAGGATATATGATATCAGATAAAAAATAATGCAAAGTATCAAATATGCATAAAACACATTTTTACAGACGAATGGTACACAAAAAATTGAATCACAATTATTTGTTATGAATGGAATTCATTGGATTTGATAGAAACATTTAGTATAATAATAACAGATGTTATACCAGTTTTATATATTTTGGCATGCCAGGGGCTCATTTGGGATTGTATTGAAACCGTTGTAATTGATATCGACTGCAAACATTAGAACGTAAGAACTTTATGTGTAACACACTTGGTAACGTGCCAGTAATTAAAAAAATTGTGTGTGTGTGTGTGTGTGTGTGTGTGTGTGTGTCTGTGTGTGTGTGTGTCGAAAAATACAGAAGTAGATGTGTATAATATTTTCAAGCATTTATGGAGATATCTAATTAGTGACATTATTCTGCCAGATCTGTAGAGCGTGTGCAACGTTACAGACAAAATTAGATTCCTGTTTCGTTTTAATACATCATACGGATTTGCCAACGAGGCCCGAAAGATGCGATATAACTTTTCGAACGTATTTCCCAGGGCATATTGATAAATTAATCAACTTAAGAATTTACTTAGAACAGCAATGTTGTTGGCACAGCCAAAATTATCAGCAAAATCCCATTTGAAACATTATTAGATAGTGTGCAAGTTAAAGTAAAGACGCCAATGTTGAGTACAGAAAACAAAATGAACGAAAGCTAAAATGCTGACGACGACATTGAAACCTCAAGCGAATCATAAGTAGTGACGATCACAATACACACCTCTACATCCACTTTTTCTTTTTATAAATAATATACACAACAGTAATTAAAAGGTTTTTGTAAATTATAGCCATAATTGATTCTAAATTTACTTTTGTAAGACTTTATCACTGTGAAAACGCTTTGAATATATATGTAATTATTATAAAAAGGAAACTTAATTTGACAATTATCAAACTTTATGAAAGAACCGTCGTCATTATCGAAATCATTCGAAAATGCTTTGCGGAAACCATGGTTTATTATACAACCTTTTCCCAACTGTTGTAATATGATAATTACATTATAGTTTAATACGGCGTAGGATCCGACTCTATCCCTATCAAACGAGTTCTTTCGGAACAAAACAGTTACTTGTTTTTTGCATTTATTACATATCCCCCTTGTATTCATACATTCCTTGAAAATCAAATGTAATGAATACCTTAAAAAGATAACTTTAGCCTCTGTCGTTTTATGAAAGATAATATACAACCATCATCATGTACATGTATTTATCTGTGGCTAATATACGCTGTGCTGATGTATCATCTGTCTGTCTTTATTTCACATATGGATTTACTCTTTAGCTTTGAAAATTTTAGAACCATTTTTTATCACCAAAAACTCTGCATTGTTGAGTAAATGTCAGAAAATATTTTATTAGTGTAGTGGAAACATATTGTATTTCACTCATGGTTTGCAACAAGTAGAGTTCATTTCAAGTGGCTTAGGGTAAAAGACCATATTGGTGGTCAACATTAAAACTCACATTTTAAATCAAAACTTTATAGCAGACATCGATACTTGAAACGTAATTATATTTGATTTCACATAGTGTCTTTTATTGGATCATTAAAAAGACTTCAGTAGGCAAGCAAAATGTCAAACTTTTATATTTCATGTAAACCCATTAAATATCCATATGCGCATAAATAGTAATGTATAAAACTACTATAAATAAATAATGCATCAATAAATATTGTATACTGTAGCGTTACTTATGTTAGTATTCATTTCTCATAATTGGCCTTTATGACGCTGAATGACATGGGGAATGTTATAGTTGATTCTGTAGATTACTTTCACACGAATCTCAGTGACATAGACATGTGTGTGTGTGTGTGCGCGCGCACTCGCTCAGAAAACAATCATTTTCGTGATTCCAGTATTGGATTGTGGTTGTTTCAATAGAGAGTTAGGCGTGTATATGCCATGTTTATGGGTCGCTGGCCACAGAAAACAAAAATATTCTTTATAAAGCAATATCCAATTATTTAAACTGTGTTGAGTTCAGAAAGGTATTTGGTTAAGAATCTAATAATTTCAAATAGGCTAAGTACTTGAATCATAGACAAATATAGCGTGTGAGCTATGTACGTGTCTGCTTGAAGCTTCCACTAAGTTCCTAATTTCAGCTAAAAGTAACATGCCCTCGTTTGTACGGGCTTGTACCGTTTGCGTTGGGAAAACATAGATATTACCTTTTTCTGGGACAGCAGTGACTGCTGCGAGGCAGCAAATATGGTGCCGCCGTAATCATCACGAAAAGTAAGATGCAACATTCAAAAAGCACGTACAATTGCATCACTAGCTAAATGCGGATGATTTTATGGGACCCACATTTTGTACATTCACTTAGTACGAATTCCTGTCTAGACCGAGTAAATAGAGCCCTTATACAGTTCACAGGAGAGACACTTTGATATGCATTATTCTTAGTCACTGACTCTCGTGAGCGCACGTGCTTCATATTAATTGCGATACTCTTTAATTAGAATTTATTTAAATATAGCTAGAATACGAAAGTTTATAGACAGGTCAAATTATATATATATATATATATATATATATATATATATATATATATATATATATATATATGTATATATATATAATTCGATTTACAATTAAATCCTAATTTGAAATATAAGATACATGGAGAAAACAATTGCTGTACGTGTTACGGATGGAAAGTTGTAGAATAAATGCTCTACAGGCGAGAAATTACTAGATTTCTTACATTCTATGTGAACCTTTACTTCTTGCTATAAGGGTCGTACACTAACTTATTTAATGGCCGTCTGAAGTCAATTTGGATTTCAAGCATCGATCATAAATAAATATTGTCTAAACGAGATTAAATAACTAACGTGTTATATTCAACATCCATATAAGAGTAACCATCATTTCAATTTATAATCTTTTTATTTTACATATCTATAGACTTCTTTATACGAATAAATTATCGAATTGTCGTTTCGGAAAGAAATGATAAAATTTAATTGAACCTGAAAATGTAACTATTAACACCTCCAGGTTTAAGATAAGTTTCAATGAGAAATTGGGAGCTTTAGGTTGACATCAGTCTTTTTTTTTCTCCATATTATTCAAAATCTATATATCCTTATCGTTACTGACGCAAACATTGTCAATACGCTTATATTATCGATCGATGGAGAAAATATACTTCCAGGTTTGCATATATAATTAAAGGAAGACAGAAATACACTTAAGATAAAGATGTTATTGTCCTAAAGGGCACGTTTTGATCAGTCTCCATTTCGACTACAGACTTAATATCTGTTCAGTAACGGCCTTGGCAAAAACAGGGTCCGATTTGGATCATTGTGGCGGGACCGCCTGGATTTAGGCGCGGAATCCCTTGTGAGCACGGCATTTGGAAATAAATTTTTCAACAAGTTTTATATGATTTTAAACTTAAAATGTTCTTACATCTCTTTAAAATTACTTTCTCTCTATAAACTTTTTTAAACAAATTACTAACGCACGGAGCCCCTGAGAGCGCGGAGCCCGATTCAGGCCAAGTCTGGCCAATCGGCCTAAGGCCGGCCCTGTATATCATCTCTTAATTGTTATTCATTGATATACCACTCCATTGGCTAGTTAATCGCTGGAATATCTTTGGCTTTTTCCAAAGAGGAACTTTTCCTTTTGCGCAAGTTAGGCAAATTATGAGACTTCGTTGTTATTACATGAATCTGTAGATCATTTAGCTATTGATTATCCGGTCTATAAATTTCTAATATTTGGAAAGTTTTTGATGGAACTTTGTCCAAGTACACAAGAACGGCATATCACGTAATATAGCCACGCCACTGGTGTCAAGGCCAGGTTCACTGCATATGAAGATGCAATTCTGTGACTTAAATTGTTTAGAGTATGACGTTTTAGTCCCTGAAGATGTTTTTTTTTATGAAATATTGTCTACATGTATCATAGTTATGTAGCATGATGTATACCATAGTGATGCCTCATACTACAAGGCCAGAAACTGTAGGCCAAGAGGAAAAAGTGAGATTTACTTATTCTACGCTCTTTATCACTCTTTAAATTCGTCTGTCAATAAATGCTCAAGTAAAAAAGGAATCTTCAATACAATTATACTTAAGGAAGAAAAAGTTGCCATTTTCTCATACCTAACAGTTTAACCGAATATAATAACCAAAATGATCGGACCTCTAATATATATTAATTATGTACTTGTGATAAGCTACCAGATTGCAACTATGTTATTTCAAAGAATTGTAGTTCATGGTAATACATTCTAAATTACACTTTTAGAATCGATGTTGCCGCTGCAGCATTTAAACAATGTTTAATAAAGTTAAAAATTTAGGAGAGAGAGAGAGAGTGAACGCTGGTCACCCAAAGCCCGAATGTTCCCGCTCCTTTTCAATAATAGAAGTAATCATAGCTATTGTCATTGATTGAAGTTCCTACTACATATAATTCAATACGAAACATAGTAAGTTTTCGAGTTACCCACCTTGCCCAAGAATTTGATAAGTCGGAGTGAATATTTATTTTTGACCAATTAAAATAGGTTTCTAATTCACTACGTGCTTACGCGTTGCTATTCAACATACTTGCTCACAAACACAAGACCACACATGATTACTTTCTATATATTTTTCACGTGTGATAATACATGAATGAGAAATAATATGAAATTATTTAGCCAATAAGTTTCAATATTTCACACTTTAAGATATAATAAATAAATTATAATTATATCTCATCCACAAAGCTTTCTTAAAATAATGATATTATTTATTGTGCTTGTGAAAATTTGGAATTTTATGGTTAAGTTTAAACTGAATATCTTCGACATCATTTAGTTCACAATTTTGAATTGATTTTAAAAAAGCCAAACAAATTTCGTTGTAGAGTTTTGTATATCTTCACTTTACGAAGAGGTGAAACTAATATAATATATATTTTATCTTTATTAGGCCTATGACTATATAAAAGCAAGCTATGTCCTGTAATTTATTCTAATTTTCTATTGATGACTTCATATAAAACTTATCTCTTATAAAGTACTTGATTTTCGAACACCTTAAAGATTTAATGACATCAATGAACTAAAAAAAGACCCATGACACTAACTGTCATGAATGTAGTAAGATAAAACACGTCACACTAATTAGTTAACAAAGAAAAGAATGCATGCTAATATACCCCTTTCGACACACCTGTAGTTGTTATTTCGATTTTCCATTATTATTACTTTCGAAGAGCTTATGATAATTAATCATTTTGCATGGGTCTGATATAATTTAAATTTACTGGTTTAGCAGTGATACCCTTATAAACTGATTTTGTCTGTCCAGCTGAGGATACCCGTTAACGCGACGTATAGATCTTAAAAAACGTCTTTCAATCACGCGTACAAATTTGTCTAAATTGTTTATTTACTTAGTTTGCCATAAATGTTCTTCCTTAATATAATTAAATTATTAATTAATACTAAATGCAAAACACTTATCGTAAATTATAAAAAGTAATTTGTTTTTAATTCTTACAGGACAATGATATATGAAAAGTATAAATTTAGTGGGTGCGGATACATATAGAAAACTCTATGTTAATTTTAAAAAGTATATGAAGTCATCTTAGAAACTCATATTTAACGAATGGCGAACTCAATTTCACAATGACAGAAAGATTATATTTTTATGTCGTCTTCTAGCGACGTGTCCAGTGTATACAGCTAAATATACATCACCATTTGACCTGTATCACAATTTCCATTTGCTGAAAATACTACGTCATCTTTATGGACAATTACTCAAAACTATCAACAAAATCGTTTTTTGAACGTTCTAATGACAGTGAAAGCAGTATTTGGAAATCAAACTGAAGTAACATGTTTGCAATTAATAATTATCTTAATACATAACCTAAATGACAGACATATATATATATATATATATATATATATATATATATATATATATATATATATATATATATATATATATATAACAAAGTTTTTTTTTGCTTTTGCCTCCATGGAGTCTTGACGCAGTAATTTAAACAACTCGCTCCCTTTTCAACTGTGTAAGGACCATAATACTTAGCCTGAAGAGGATTCTGAGGAAAGGGCAAGAGCGTCAGAACTCTCTTACCAGGCTGACAACTCCTTTCTTTTGTATTTTTGCCATACCTTAAACGCATCTTTGACTGAGTGTAGTGCATATTTGTTCTTGCAACTTCACAATCCTTTCACAGTTTGTATTTAAAAGAAGAAAATTAATTGAGAATGCGAATGTCTGTACCTACATTTGAAAGAAGTTTCTCTTTCAACAACATCTCTGGTCCAAAAACTCTGAATATTTTTTAACTTATTCCGTAACAAAAAATAACAGTAAATGAAAACTTGTGTCCCAGTCTTTCCCAGTATTAAAACAAAATGACCAAATCATATTTTCAGAGTCTGATGAATTTTTTCTAAAGCCCTTTGGCTTTCAGTACGAAAGGCAGAAAACTTAAAATACTGGATGCCTAATAACATGCTGGAAAATTCCAGACATAAAATTGGATCCTTGATCAGCTGCACATATTTGAGTAGACCAAATTGAGTAAAAATATATCAAAGCTTTTAGTATGGTTTTAGATTTAATATTTCCGAATCAATCGCCTCTGGGAAATCTTATGTACGCACACTTTATGGTCAGCAAGTATTGGTTGCGTGACTTGGTATTAAGTAAGGGACCAAAACAGTCTACCATTATTCTGCTAAATGGTTCGTCAATTGCTGGGACAGATTGCAGATCAACCATATTTATCATCTGATGGGGTTTTCCTACCAGTTGACATGTGTGACGAATTCCGAAACAAAGAGAATTTAAATTTGAAAAGCACAATTTTCCAAAATATTTATAAAAATTTCATATCCCCGAACGGCTCCCAATTTCTGTTACGACTCTATGGTCTTAAAATAAAAAACAAGCTTTGCAAATTTCAACACATGTTTTATTTCCGTAGATACAAAGTGAAGATATAAAAAGAACTGTGTTGCGATTAAGATCCCAAATAATTCACTATTATTAACACAAATCCTAATTGATAAAGATCTGAACAAACTTTAGCGGTATTCCAAATTATTAAATAATTTCCAACATTGAATGTGTTGCTGTGCCTGTAGTGTAAGGTACCAATGGCGTGAATTGTAATAATAGCCAATAGGCTAATGTTGAAAAACAGCAATATAATCGAATATTTCTTTGTTTTCATTCAATATAATTCCCAATGAATGTCTCACTTCCAAGAGCATTATAGATGAGCACTTTGTATTTCCATTGAATATATACTTTGAATAAATAAATTCATGCGCAAATGAAATACTGAACGCATCAATAAGACTGATTCTTCTTCAGGATCTTACAGCACGAATAAAAAAATCCCAGTAAAAAGATTATAAAGCCTTCTACTTGCCCTAGGTCATTATCAGTAGTTTCTAAAACAAACTATTCATTTATGCAAACTTGCATTCTAGAAGATCCTGTTACTAACTTTACAATAAAGAGCATGGTAAACACAATGTATTGGACTCAGACCAAGACAAAGATGATTAATTCTATTGATAATTATCTTAACATCAAACTCACTCTCAGAGCAAATATTAGTTATGTATTAGTTCTTTGCTGAATATAAAATCAATGATTCTGGTTAGGTAGACAGTGAACTTGATTGCGGACAAGGTCAGCTACAAAATACAATTTTACATAACCAATAACATGCAATGAATAAACAAACTAACAATAAGTGCAAATTATATATATATATATATATATATATATATATATATATATATATATATATATATATATATATATATATACATGGCCCCAATGAGTTGAAACCATTGATATTCATGGATATCTCATTTATTTCACTTTCAAGTTGTTTTTGTGCAAAATGTCTATCATTTTAAAGGTGTTTCTCATCATCAAAGCATTCAGTTATATTTCCAGACAAAATATAATTATGTATGTTTATTAAGAAAATGAGTAGTGTTCACAGAGTAATCAACCCGTGCTGCGCTTTTCAAGAACATAACTGTAATGAACTTATTTATTCCTATATGTTGGAAATTGGCATTCAAAAGTATGATTTTGTAAAACTGATATGGAAATAGACATATAAATTTTCTATCATCTTTTCGTAACTTAGTTGCTGATTTACACATAAGAATCGGGAAAAGGTTAATAAAATTTCAAATGCATAATACAAAAATAATTGATACACTTGTTGATGAAATATATGGAATACATATGCAAAGTTTGTGGAATTCTGCATGAGCTATCTATAGTTAAACCTTTTGGTACCTACATGGATTAGAAGAATCAATAAAGCAGAGTGTAAGTTAATGCGCAAAGCAACTTATTAGAAAGACGCACTTTCTATATACATACCTCTTTCTTTAAATGTTAAAACATCACTCACACATAACAACAATTCAATCATATAATTTGACAGGAAAGAGTTGTTTTTCTAAGTTTCATATTTTTCATATCAAGATATTTAGGACACATGTACTAGTGAAGAAATTCAAACAGTTTTCGTATTATGCTGTTCCAGAAAGTTTAATAAAATCTCCTTCTAAGAATACAGTCTACAAGCCTCAACATTCTAACCATCGCTGCAACTGAAAGTGAAATGCCCATCTATATTCGGATGTACAAATTTGGCACCTGGTACATAGTTTATTTGTTCAATGTTATCCCGGTACACCCATGCGTCTTTAAATTTGTCGCGCGATATAAATTTAATCCTGAGAAAATAATTTTGATTTCTGATTCCAAGCTCACACGTGTTGCCTATTGCCTGCGTCACAGACAATGTTATATTCACGGATTCTGTGATAACGGTGTAATATCCTGGTCAGGTCGTCTTTCGTGTATCTGGTTCCTCGGTTTGTCACATTCTAAAAACATGGACGGCACCATTAGTGGCAAACTCATATATGGCATCACAAAGATATTTGTGAGACTCCTACAAAGTCGTGGAAGTTTAGCCGCGTGCGTAGGCTCCATTTGGCAATGTCGCTGTAGATCGTACGTGCTGATAATCTTGTCGATATCCGCTCGGAGATTATTCAGTTGAACATTGATCGTAGCCAAGCGGAACGATTCCAGTGAGCCGAAAATATTTTTATCTCATTGAGCGAGCATGTTTCTTTTGTTTTTCTGCCATCATGATGTGTGTGTGTGTGTGTGTGTGTGTGTGTGTGCTGGGGGGGGGGGGGGTAAATTCATGGATTATTATCTCTTATTTAAACATAACACTTCGGTGAAAGTACCGTCTACTACTCCAGCAATTGCTCGTCACAACTCTCCTGAGCGTTTCTGGTTGCGTTAATAATGCATTCAAGGTAAAACAGCATCTTTGGAAATACATTCTGATATTCCTCTTTCCACAGCGGTATCTAACTGATCGTCGCCATTCTTGTTAGTACTAGTCTGGAATATTTCCTTTCTCGTCGTGGAGTGGCGATGCTAATTAGCACAGCTCAGCCACTTCTTAAAGCGAGTAGGAAGTGGCATCAATGGGTTAAATTCAATACACCAAATTTAGCGAGCCCTCGTTCCCTCAGCTACATCCTCAAAACGCATAGTGTGTGTGTGTGTGTGTGTGTGTGTGTGTGTGTGTTGGATTTTTAACATAGCTTTAACAATATTTCAGTCATATAGCTACGATGTCTACAGTGTGACAGTTTATAGTGATGTCTGGCACTGGGGCATCATGCCGCAGACATGTAGCATGTTGTCCCACACAGACACATTATCCTGACACCAGGCGGACCAGTCATAACACTAATCTCTTAATGCTGAGCGCCAAGCGAGGCAGCTGTTAGTACCATTTTTGTAAGTCTTTGGTGTGACTCGGACGGGGATCGAACCCACGACCTCCCGCATCCGAGGCGGACGCTTTAACTACTAGGCCACTGGAGCGGTTTACAACGCATAGTGCCGTCCGCCAGGGAAATCATCTCAAGTCTGTAAAACCTAAATATGGTTGTCATTATACACATATGAATGTATATTTGTAATTTTTAAAAACCACCTTTGCCCTTGCATGCAGCTTGGACGAGGAGGGGTCAGGCTTTTCAGAAATCCCCAGGTCTAAAAATGCAACAAAAACATATGCACATAAACGTGCGTTCACTTATCACTTGAAATTTGACCATCATTTTATTCTTATACACGTTTATTAGACATTATGCATACTTTGAGTAATAGACACATAGCCTTTTGTTTTGGTGTCCTTTAGAGGAAAGTCAGGCCCTTTTAAATTTTTGGGACCCCCCAAACGTTGTACCTTGATTTTTTCCAATCATATGGAGTAATATTATTTGATTTGCCAAACGTCCTCTTTTTCCGAGACATGTCATCCTTTTCGGTCCTTAAATCTCTCTACAGATCCACCTAGTCTATGAAGTGTCCTCTTTTTTGAAAGATCAAATTCCTAACTAATACAAATTTTCAATTATTCATTTATCGCCGACTCGCTTGTGTTTTCTTCTTCGGTCAGTACACGTCCGCGCGTACGTGTAAATATTGCCACCATCGAAGTGTCCGAAATGTGCTAGTCAGGTGCGTCAACCCATACTGCCGGGTGAAAAATGATGGAGTCTACCGTCCTGCTGCTTTTCTTTTTAAAATCATCTCGATTCACATAGAATAAGTTGCATCTAAAGCTCAAATACTTACTTTTATGTTTAAGGGAGATAATTCCTTGATATATTGAAGCAGTAGTTGAATATGCTGGAGTTATCTGATTTATTCCATGTGCGTTTTATAATTAAAGTTTAATTTAACAGAAATACACTATTTCCTCCAAAATGTTTTCTTGATCACTTCATAAGCATCATTGCATTGCTGTTTCTTCGTCAATGACACTGATTTATTTTCATGGTTATTCCTTGAATAGGTGCAGCACCTAGAGGTTCCTTGCAGGCAAAAACCAATGGTGAAAAATTTAGCCGCTGGATACATTATTCACATTTCTCTCTGGGAAACTGGACATAATCTCTTAAAGATAAATTTAAGTACTATAATTTTATTGATTTAATTCTTCAGTTCTAAGCTTTCATGACTCTGTTAATCCACACTACAGTCTAAACGGTAAGTGGACTAGTGATTTCCATAGTTCACTCATATTTATGCTACCAATTACTTGTGTTTCAAATGAAAGTTTGACTTAAGGGAATTGAGTTGAGATGCAAGGTTGAATTTAATTTAAAAAAATTAAAATATTCTTACCGTTAATAAACATACGCATTTTGTTGACTTGATTATCTGATCTGTGTGTTTATTTGAATTAAGTGTAAAACTTATCGGTGGCCATTAAACTTCTGTAATTGCAAAACTTTGGCTTGAATTTTGCCCAGTAGGAAAATATCGTTGCATTTTGAGGAGTAAAAGTTATAGATTTATTCTTCATATTTCATAATTCCACGTACTTCAACTAGATACAAACATGTATATGTCCCATATACAAAACATGGGTCTGATTGAACAAAATTCTCTATCACAGTCAATATCAACTGCATTTATAAAATTGACAATAATAGCGTTTTCTAGGTCTGTTTCCTGTGAATAAAATAACATAGTTATCAGTTATCCAGCGACAAATCAATAGTGGCTCGGCAGCAAAGAAGGCGACTCCGTCATCAACAATGATGAAATGTTATAGTCATTGAAAGACGCGTTTCTCCTGTGTTAGCATACACCTGCAAGATGTTGACAAAACCCTTTTTATAATGGTGTGCTTGGAATTCTTGTTTCTTTCTAAGTTACACGTGTGCACTTTTTGTCTTTGTGGTCATGTCTATGACCTCTGAAGAAGCTGAGATGAACTCATTTTGAAAATGACTAATTGATATAGATGTAAAGATTATATTTTTACAAACATGCGATCGATAATTTAAATTCCAATTTAAGTACCAATATCTCTCAATGTTATTGAATGTGGAAGGATAGTGCTAGGAGCTTATGGTATGTGGATGGGAAAAGATTGTCAGACAAAAAATGCATGCAGGAAAGAAATAAAAATATCTTTCACATTACAAATCTATGTCTGTAATGACTGTATGTGATCATTAGGATTTAAATTGTTAGCATCAGTGATTTATTAAAACTTTATGCTGTTTAATATCAAGAAAAATACCTGGATCATTTAACTGCTCCTCTTATCGAAATCGTAACGGTCTTTAGTAAATAATAAATAAATAAATAAATAAATACCCTTTAGAAACGTAAAGCAATTTTATAGACCATAAACTTGAAATGTTAATACCTTGGATTTATCCGCGACGATATGATCTTTACTTTGCTATAAATCTTGAATTTGTGCTTTTTCTTTTTGTGCTTTATTCGATAGTTATATATCGCTACCGTTAGTGACACAATAATCGTCACGTGACTTGTTTTCTATGAAGATAATATACTTCCTGGTATATAGGTCGAGTTAGTTTGGGAAAGCAACATATTGATAGTAAATAACAGGTAATTATTGTGAGTGATTTATCTTGATCAGACTCTATCTTTTCTTTTGATAATATATCTAATGTTTCAATTGTTATTTATTTGATATAGTATGCTACGTTTATATCTGGACAACCGATAGCTTTTTCCACTGAGGACCTCTTTATTTCCAAGGGTCATTGACACAGTTTGGGGACACGTATTTTTTGTCTAGTAGCCGATGTTGGTAATGTAGTTTCAGATATTTTTTATATGCTCGACTCATGTTCCGATGTTTTTATCCATGACGATTATTGGGACAGTTTAGATATATATATGTTTGTCAAGCGCTGGCGAATACAATGCAATTTCAGATAATTGTATACTTCCAAATCATGTTCTGGTATCGTGCTACCGTGAGTCTTTCAGTTACCATTTGCTTGTCCTGCCCAAAACAATGTAAAGCTGGAAAGATTTTTTATAAATTTGTACCCAGGAATATATCATGATAAGACGACGTTTCGCCAAATGCAAACCGTTTTCTGTCTCAAGATCATTCAAACAGCAAGGAAAAATTGGACTCATTTCCTAGAGTATAACGTTAAAACCATTGAAGATATTTTTTTATATAAAAAATTGTCCCAGTATATATCATAACTTGACTCAATGCCACTGTTATTGAATCAAGCTCAAAATCACTGTGAGAGAAAATGTTATTCCCTGACTGGTATTCTTGTCAGATGTATGAATATTGAGCCATCGAAGACATTTTGTTGAAACTTTATCCTATTATTTAGTATTTATTAGTAGTGAAGGGGGATATTATAGGGTCTATGGGATTTATCATTAAAAACACCCTTGGGAACATATAGGGTCTATGTAAATTTAACATGGAGAAAAATCGTGGGACAATATAGGGTCTGTGGGAATTAACATGGCCAAAAACCCTGGGACAATATAGGGTCTATGGGAATTAACATGGCCAAAAACCCTGGGACAATATAGGGTCTATGTAAATTTAACATGGCCAAAAAACCCTTGGGACTGTATAGGGTCTATGTAAAATTGAAACAGGGAGGGTCTCTATTTTTTTTAAAAAAAATAAAAAACAAAATAAAAAAGGGGTAGGCAATTCAAAGGCTATCTCTTTTCGAGAAATATGGGGGCCCTGAAAAGGGCCTTTGGGTTTTCTTCTTCTTCTAATTTCTTCTTTTTCTCCACCAAGTTCTTATTTTATCTCCTACACTCTTCTTCCCTTTCTTTTTTTTTCTTCTCCTCCTCTTCTTCTTTCTTCTTCTCTTCCTCCTCTTCTTTCTTCCTCTTTTCATTTTCTTCTTCTTTTTCAATTTTTTCGTTCCATTTGCGTATTCTTATTCTTTCCTCTTCATCCTCCTTCTCCTCCTTTATCTCTTTCATAACGCAACTAATCTTGTCCTTTGCTTTTCTTAAGTTATTAATTTCCATCTTTACACGATGGGGACTATAGGAATAATGGTCTTCAACCAGTCTTATTAGCATCTGTTCCATTATTCCTAAGTTGTCTAAAACGTCTTGCAAGGTTTGTATTTTGTCCATTTGGTTTGACGCCATCTTCTTTTTATTCTTTGCAGAATGGTTTGAACAACAAACACTGTGGGTTCTTATAGTGAAAGCGCGGACGTGAAGGAAAACATCCCCCTAATAACATAAAATTGATCTTACCTAGATCATGACCTAACATCGCGCGGACGTGAAGGAAAACATCCCCCCTACTTTCTCATTTCATATAATATAACCACAACTATACTCTCTACATACGCTAAGAATCAATAAATAAACCCATAATCTACTATTCACACAAACTTACTTCATCATTTACAAACAAAAACACACAAACACACAAACTCATACACTCTCGCTATAAATAAAGAGTTAGTGTTTATATTCACACTACCCTACCTACACACATTGGCAAATGGATAGTTATTTCTTTTCTAGAGTATTGGGTAGCCCTTAAAAGGGCTGTTTTTTTAACTCCAGATGCACCTATCTAATGGTTGCACCTTCCAGGCCTGGCGCCGCACACGCATCTTTGACTCCAGTCTCTTTTTACTTTTTGTCTTGAGAGTGCAGAGGCGGGATGATTCGCTTCAGCACCCCAATCCTCTGTCTCGGGAATATTGTATGACATCCTCTCTTCTAGTTTTTTTTCTTCCTCTTCCCTCTGTCTTCTCTCCTCTTCGTTCTTTGTTCTTGATTCTTCTACGATAACCTCCGCTGATAGTTCATTTACTATGCGCCTGGCATATTCCAGGTGCATCTGGAGTTCTAACAGTTTCACTATTCTGCTATTCATTCTTCTGGCTGTGTTGATCAATCAACAAGGGTAGCTGGACTGCCGAACGAGTTTCAATTTATACTGAAAGCGCGGACGTGAAGGAAAACATCCCCCTAAAAACATAAAATTCATCTTACCTAGATCGTGACCAAAATCAACAACAACGCGCGGACCTAAAAGAAACACTCACTCACTTTTTTTATGCTACCCATCACTATTGTAAAATTTTTTATAAATCACTTCAATAGACTATCCACATACGCAAAGCAATCCAATCTAACCCCAAATATACACCTCTAACAGCCAAAAAAACAAACATCATTTTAATCTACTATCCATACCAAGTTACGTGAGCACTTACAAACACACAAACACATACACTTCCACTATTCATAAAGAGTTAGTGTTTATTTTCACACTACTCTACCTACACACATTGGCAAATTAATAGTTATTTCTTTTCTAGAGTATTGGGTAGCCCTGAAAAGGGCTGTTTTTTTGTTTGCTATGGCATTCTTTTTTTAGTTTCTAAAAATGCGATGTCCTCTGAGGATAGACTTTCTGGCGATAGGTCTGCTTCTTCGGAAAGAGAAGAAGAACTCTTTGGTGTCGATACGGCAATCGACAAAGCCTCTGTCAGCTTCAGGTTGCTGCTGCTGTTGTTGTTGTTTTTGCTGTTGTTGTTGCTGTTGTTGCTGCTGTCTCTGAAGTCTGTACTTCTCTGTCCATTCTTCTTTCTCCCTGTTCATTTCTTCTCTGAAGAGCTCTTCTATCAGGTCTTCAGTGATTTTTAACATTCTCACATTCTCTATTTCTTCTGGCTTCGGTATCAGACTGTGTCTGACCCTATGCAAATTCACGTAGGCTTCGTTGAGCTTAGCTAGTTTGGAGCACATCTTCTTAGGAGGATGAGTCGACAATGGATGGTTAGACTGGAAACAACCCCCGGTTCTTAAAGTCAAAGCGCGGACGTGAAGGAAAACATCCCCCACACGGTTTTCGAGTCGCAACGTTCAGTGAGTGTCATGCGAGGGATAGTAAGAAATGAAAGAGCATCAATCCAACATTCTTATAGCTAAACAAAAGACAAAGGCATTTTTTTCAAAACACAACATTTTTTATTCAAAAATCACTTAACACTAACCAACAACAACTCTAACATTTTTAACAATAATAATAATAACATCAAACAATTTTTTTCAAATCACAAACATTTTTTTCTCAATTCACATTCTACTTTAAACAGGGCTGACAACGTTGTGAATGAAATTGTGATTTCCACTGTTGGAAATCATTAGGCCATTGATGGACACTACGTTTCCTAGCTTGAGACAGAAGATAAGCATAATGGTCACAAAACCATCGATCTACTTTCACATCGTTTCTAGCAGAAGAACGAGGATCAAAATGAGTCACTAAATGTTCTAAGGAATAGCCCAGGCTGCGATGATGCAGAAAATACACACAGTACTGTCCACACACCAAGGAATCTGTGCCTTGTAATTTCACGTTATTGAATCGGGTGGTTTGAGCATTTCTTCTCATAAAGTCGATGATATCGTCTTCCAAAGGGGGCAATCCGTACGAATCGAAATATTCCACACATCCTTCTTGAGAAAAGTAGACGGCTACCCAGTGGGTTCCTGGGAGATGACTGTCGTCCGTGTTGATCACGTAAGCTTGATGGTCTTTAGGTTTGCGATGAGGAAGTTCATCTTTAGCACATACGACAGGATTCCAAGAAGCCGTATACGAACTGTGGTTCAAAAGGTAATAAAGTTCCCAGGTATCCATGTTTTGTGTGTGCTTTTTTTCTTCTTCACAGGTAATAATAAGTTGTCAATTCGATCCTGACTTTTTGCTTGAAAATGTCTGACGAATAAACGGTTATTCGTTCTGTTTCCTCACTCTGATTCAGGAGAGCTTCGATACGATGGATCTCTTGAGTGGTTAATGGTGGACAAGAATGTTCACGCAAGTCTTTATACCACTGGTGCAACACGTCTTTGTTCGAGATGAGACTCCAAGCTTCGTCCAGATACTCGTCCAATTTTTCTTCTTGACTTAACATCAGGCATTTATCGTGTTGAATTTGACTGGGATGATCGTTTTGACATCCATAGCAATCTTTCTTGATCAATTCCGTCATTTTGTCGACCAAGTGTTTGGCAAAACAGGAGACTAAATGGGCTTCTTGTTCTGGCCATCTCGATTTCATCATGATCACTTCTTCTTCTTTATCCACGGTCTCCTTACATTCCATGTCCAAAGTCTCTCCACTAGGTAAAGAGGGATAACAGTCTTCCATGGTTTCTAGTAATCTAGAATGACTTCTCTCAAACTGTTGATTTCTATGGTATTATCGAATTCTGCATACAGGATGACGTTCACTGTTGCTGGTAGTTCTTTTGCAAACTGAAGTTCCACACGAATCTGGCCAGATTTTATAGGGTGGAAATGTCCTTCGTCGCTGCCTTGGTCTGGAGTGAAATCGAAAGCCCACAAAGCATAGCCTCCTGCATAATCCTTGTACTCAATGCCGTGACTGGTGTTGGTTCCCAACTGGCCGGTGGCTTCGTACAGGGACAAGTACGATCTCAAGTAATTTTCGTTGGCAAAGTCAGGTTCGAAAGGTCGGGTACACAAGGTCTTGCCATCGCGACTGACTTCGATTTTCTTCACGTCGAAGTGTTGAAAGTTGAAAGGATTTTGAGCGAAGGCTCCGTTGAAGGCTGAATTCGAGACCATACCAAGGATTAAACGCTTGGGTAACTGTCCTTGAAACAGATGATCTTCGATCATAGAATGCTGTCCCTTGGGAATGGTGAACGTTTTCACTTCCACACGTCGGATGGGATACTTGGCGGTCGTTCTGCTCAACGTTTGACTGATGTCGTTACCCACTTTGGGTAACACTTCCACGCGTCGTACGTAGAGTTTGGCCTCATGGATTATGCTTTTAGGATTGCCAGCAGCAGTATCAGCCAACAAATGGAAAGCGGCACTGCTACGATTCAGTCTCAAGCGGACATTGACCCCGTTCAGCAAATATTTCTCTTGCAACCACATGTCCAAATGCAAACGATCCATCAGTTCTAAACTCTTTCCACCTAGGATTTTCTTTTGTCTCTCCACAAAACCGTCATTGTCTTTATCTGTTTCGTCAAATGCCTTCGCTTCGTCAGGTTCCCACAGCACACAAGCATTGAGATGCGTATCCTTGGCATCTATTCCGTACGTCAAGAGATTTTCCAGGTAGGCACGGTAAGGGTAAGTATCCATGCTGCTGCTAACCAGTTTGTTGTTCAAGTACAAGTCCACTGAGCTGAACAAGGAATGCATGAAATTGTTGACGGGAGCTATATTCTCACTGTCTGCTACTTCACCATTATCCTTATCTAGAACTTTGACTTTCAAGTACAAGTAACTGCTATTCAGATCGATGTAATCTTCGGGTTGTCCTTTGATTTCAAACTCGATGGGAGCGGAATCGGTCAATGAGGAGACGGGGTGAAATTCCACCCACTGGGATTCTTGCATGGTCATCATGGTGGGGGGCATGGCAAACAGATCCAGTTCCGTCTTGGAACAAGCGCAAGATTCTCGGTGCATCATTTTGTTCTGTTCTTTCTCAATAATCGAAAACGTCTAAGTCTCGAACGGTTCTTCTTTTCTTGGCCTTTCTAGCTTGAAGTCTGGTGAAAGGGTGTTTTCTTCGTCGTCTCTTTCTGCCTTGTCCTTGCTGAATGCCTGACTCGGTAGCGTGCAGGGCATTTATAGGTGTGTCTCGTCGGCCCAAAATGTCTTTACCCGTTTGCAGCAAGACATTTTTGCCTGCCCTCATGAAGGCTTCTTTAGGATTTTGTTTGTCGATGATGACATTTTGGAGAAATTCTTTGCCTTGCGTCAGTGCCGCATCTTTCAAGGCGTGCAATCCGCGTGTCACCATCGGTTTCAACACTGGGGCCACCGAACGAAAGGCCGATTTTAACATATCTACTAAACCGTGTCCTCGCTGTCGTGCAACCTCTTGGTACACTGGATACATGACTTACTTACAAATCGTGAGAGAACCGTTTTCGAAAATGGAGTTTCACCGTGACTTTTCCTTTGGTGAATGGAATATTTTGTCCCAAATCTCCTTTTATAGCAATGTTGACCGTGTCCAAATAAGACTTGCTGACCGGCAAATAATGAGGATGCACAAATTCCCGGTGGACGTGATAGGTGTTTCCACCTTCCTGGTCACTGGTCGTGGTACTATCCACTTTGAAAGGAATGACACGCAGTAACGGTACAGAGGTGTGTCCCACCACGTTATACTCCACCACATCGGAGTACACGAACATTAAATTCAGTCCTTGGTTCAGTTCTACAGGGAATCGAAAAAACTTGTAAAATTCCGTATTGCTGTTGATCTTCGGATTAAAATTTGGAGCCATGTTTGTGTCTCCACCTAAAATATCAAACAAGTCACGATTAAAACTGATGGACAACGTTTGGGTATCTTGAAATTTCATCAGTATGCGACGAGCCACTTTATGGTACTCCAGGGTGACACTTTTTTTGATTCTGTTCAGGGCTTTGCCAAAGGTGAACTCGAACCTGTCTGCAATAGTGTCCACCAAATGTTGGCCACTAAAATAAAACCCTGCTGGAATTTTGAAGGTGTAGATTTTGAAGGCTGGATTGCTGGTGGATGGTCTTGTGATCCCTGAAAACCCGATGTCATTCATGGCTTCTTGTAATTGTTGGTTCATGATTTCGACCTCAAAAGTGTTTTGCTTTTCGGTGATGTTTTGGATCTGTGTAGGGTGAATCATTTCTACTAAAGCCACTTCCCAATGGGCTTCGTGATCTAAGGGGATGGCTTGAGGTAATTTAGCCGTGTAACAGCACAACGTGTTGTTGGGAAACACCTCCATGGAACTGTCACTGGGTAAGGTTAAGTAAAATTGGTTTTCGTGACTCATAATTCCAGAGTTCTGTGGCTGTCCGAGGGGTTAGTGGATGTCAGAGGCGTGTCTCCGCCCAAAATGGGGTTCTGGTTGTGGTTGTTGTTGGAGTGGTGACTGGCACTGGCACTAGACACAACGTTCCCGTTCGAGGAGAATTTCAGGAAGGGATTGGGAAGCAGGTAACCGATGCAACTGCTCAATAAAATGGTCCACAATTGTTTGTCTCCTTGTTGCAAACTCAAATTGGCAATGGCTGCCCCGATGACACAATACACCACGAAAATTTGGCAGAAAAAGACGATTTGCGTTTTAGGCACACGTTCTCCACACCACACCCACAAGGGTTGTTTTTGTAAATCTTGCACAGAAGAACTGGGTGAAGGAGGAGTGGTCGACGTAATTGCGTCTGTGTGAAAGGGCATGATGGTCACTTCTTTTTATAGTCGATGACTTGCGAAGCGTCGATCCAAGAATCAAAGCTGGGTGGATATCCTTTCCAACGTACTTTGACTGCCCACTTTACGGGTTCTGCGTTCGAGAATGCTTTCGATGTCGTACACGTCGTCTTCTTTTTTGGTGACACGTTGTAACTCGGGCAAATAAAACGTTCCTTTGAGCACTTCTCCGTTCATGTCTTCCAATTTATAGACGGCAGGATGACGGCCATGCACTCGTCCAGTGACGCGAAACAATTCGGTCGTCCAGTTAGGTAAGTAACCTTTGTCAAAAGTGCGTTTGGTTTTGCCAATGCGCACCCAATCTCCTACGGTCAACTCTCCACTTTTCTTGGGGACAGCCCTCGTCGGGGACGTACCGAACAGGCGTTCGAACACCAGCACTTCGTTGTCGGGAGTCACGTCTTGCGGGGCACGTCCGATGCTTCGATGGTAAGATTGGTTGTACGCTTGCACCAGGTGCGGTAAGATGTCGATGTACTTCAGAGTGTGGTGATGCGTAAAATATTTCCACATGCGTTCTTTCAAAGTGCGTTGAAAACGTTCCACGATGCTGGCTTTGGTTTCGGGATTCTCGGTGGTAAAAAAATGAATGTCACGTTTCTTTAATTCTTTTTGGAAAGCTTGGTTCAGAAATTCGGTGCCTTTGTCCGTTTGCCATCGAAGAGGGTGACGACCGCATTGTTTCAACACCCGTTGCAGGGCTCGCACTAACTCGCTGCTCGATTTGGAAGTCAAGGGCACGACCCAGGCAAATTTGGAAAAGACGTCGATGACACAAAACAAATATTTGTAACCACGATTGTAGCTGGCCAAAAGAGAGACATCGGCTAAATCGGCTTGCCATTGATGATCGATGCCTTCCACTTGGGTGCGACTTCTGGCAAACCTTCGTCGAATGGGTTTGTGCAAAGTGTAGGTAGCTTGTTCTTGTAACCATCGTTGCACTTGAGGTAAACGGAGACTTTTCAGTCGCGTTTTGGCAGCACGATACAATTTTTGAACTCCTGCGTAACCTGCAGGATGCGAGGGATCGTAGTAAATGCTGGCTAAGAGTTTTTCCATTTTTTTGTGTGTTAATAAGTCACCCACTCTTCGGTGATGCTACTTTGGGTGGGACGAAAGGGTGGTTTGGAAACGGATTTACGTGTCCGATGGGCTACGGGAGTAGAAGTCGAAGGTAGTGGTGGTGGAGGTGGAGGTGGAAATGGAATGGCTTTGGTTTTCTTTTCTTTTTTCGCTTCTGGTTTCCCTTCTTTCTTTTTCACTTCTGTCGAAGGAGGCGTGGACATCATCTTTTTAACCCAAGCTTTCATTTCTTTTCGTTGGGGTGTGGGGGACGGGGTCAACAAGGATGCTGCAATCTTACTCGAAATGGGAGCTGCTGACGGTGTTTGAAACACTTCGCGCGTCTCTTCTTCCTCAGGTCTTTGTGGGGTAGCATCTCTGGTGACCCTTGGGGATGGTAGTGGTGGTGGTGGTAATGTAGATGATGGTGCTGGACTTTTCATCAAGGTCTTAAAATCTTTCAGAGTGGTTAAAGCTGTTTCGTCTAAAGCTTTCTGGTGAAAGAGTTGCAGTCGTTGCAAGAGTTGACCGTACTTTTGCGATTTTTCTGTTTCGGACAAATCTTGGCGATCCATCAAGGATTGCAATTCGTGTTGTAACTGGGACATCTCGCTCAAATTGGGATTGGGAGGTAAATGCGGGGTGCGTTGTTCTTGCCACCGATGGTATTCCATCCATCGTTTGTAAGGCACTAAAGCTACTTTTCGTCCTTCCATGGGGTTGTCAGGGGTGGATTCTGAGATCTTGGGACTTCCGAGGCCTTTTTATCTTGCTCCCACCAGTCCTCCCAACATGGTTCCCAAGACTCCTTTCAGTATGGGGCCTAACAAGAGAGGTAAAATGCCTCCACGTTGGACCAACATCTTCTTTTTTTGACGAATGGGAATTTTCTTTTGAACCATTTGGCGAAGAACGTGACGATGTTTGCCTAAGCATTGTTTCTGGTGTTTGGACAAAGGGATCGTGCCTTTCAAAACGTTCAAACAGCGTTCGCACACGGTATCGATGACCTCTTTGGAGGCCGTTTGAATGAGTTTTTTTCGTAGGGGTGAAGAACCTTTGGACAGGACAGATAACATGTCCCCATGTTTAGCTAAACGTGGTGGCAGTCCTTTCCTTTTCTTTCCTTGGGGTTTTCTGGAGGGTGACATTTTTGCTTGTGGGTTCCGGGACATTCACCGAACAGACACTAACGTCGATGACTTAACGCACACCCTTTTATCTTTTTTTTGGGACTATCGCTTTGTCACAAAGGTGACAATGTTTTTCCCAAAATCGCCAAGGAATCCTCCCCTTTGTTGACGCCTCTTTTTCTTGGAACGACTGTCTTTTCTTAGGGTAACGTCGATGCTTGGCTAAGCGCTTTGTCGGATGACGCGTCTGCCTTTGTCTCTTTCTTTTGTGGCTTCTTGGAGGTGACATCTTTTACAAGTTCACTGATACCCCTACTTGGTCACAGGCTCTTTTTATACTGGAACGCGTCGCCACTGATTGTCTTTACGTTTTATCAGTTTGAGGACAGGCATGACACGTCGTGCAGGGGTACGCAACGGACTAAATCGAGCCAGTTCTTGCTTGGACAAATCCAGTAAACTTTGTAACATGCCCGATCTTTCTTGAACTTTGATTTTGGTAGAAGGTACTTTGTGAGCAGCAGCCACTGTCACTAAATTGGAGGGTCCTGCCACTGGGGAAGTTCTTTTGGGGGTCATCAACGGAGATGTTCTTGGTGTGATCAACGTCTCCAAGTACTCTTCAGTTCTGGGCGTCATCAACGGAGAAGTGGATGAACGTGAGGATGCCGGAGACGCAGTCACTGCCGTGGCAGGTCGTGGTTTGCGAGTGTAAGGTTGCGTCCTGGCCGAAGTGCCTCTCTTGCGACTAGTTTTCTTCTGTGGACTTTTCTTTTTCTGGGGACTTTTTTTCTGTTTCTTTTTCTGGGGGCTTCTTTTCTTTTTCCGGGGTGGTGGTGTCTGGTAAGAGGAGGGTCCTGCCACTGGAGAAGTTATTCTTCTTGGGGACCTGGTCTTTTTCTTTTTCTTCTTGGGGCTTCGTTGGACTTTTGTCTTGGGGATAACTTTGGGGGCATTAGGATCCCATCTTAAGAGTGAGCGAATGATGACCCCTCCTAGAGTACCGCTCCCTCCAGGTTTCAAAATGATTTGTGTTTTGGTTTGAGTGTCGATGCGGGGATCGGCCAGTTGGACCAAAGCGACTTTGTTTCGATCGAAAAAGCGTTTGGTTTGATGAGGAATCTGAATGATTCCTTGGAGTAATTGACGTGCCGTCACCGTGAACCATCGTAAGACTTCTTTGAGACTAGCTTCTAAGACACGAGCTCGTGTTTGTGGATTTTTTTCTCGACTGATGCCATACAAGGCACGAATCAATTTGACGGGAAGATGCGACTGAAGGGACGTCATGTTCGCACTGAGAGTGAGACAGACGAAAAAGGGTCTGAGGTTTTTATAGATTTTTTTTTTATGGGGAGTGAAATGAAGTCGAGGACGGAGACGTGTACTGGACAGGCCCTCCGTCTTGGCACCAGTGGTGAAACAAGTGGGTACGAAATCGCAAATCCTCGGGGGTAGTAGGTTTCAAATCGACGAGTAAATAGGCGTGTGGCGTTTGAGTGGCATCGTCGTACGCCTGAGTCAGCCAAGGCGTTCCTAACTGTTTGGCTAAGACTTGCACTTGCGATTTATCTCGAGGGCTTTTAAACAAGACCACGTAATGCGCATTGAGACTGATGGTGCGATGGGCTTTACTTTGTTGAAACAAATTTTGGGTGATGTAAACGACACTGGCATTACGGTGATGCCCTTTGCGCGTGAACCACAATTTAATTTCTTCTTCGTCTTCTCCTAACATGTCGTCGAAAATGACCAAATGGGTTTGACGGGAGTCAGAGACGATGCCGTCGTCTTCTTTAGGAATGCCTTCCACAAACACGATGGAATCGCCTTGACTTTCTCGCAAGAGGCTGTACGCCGATTGCCACTCTTTGTAACACCACACGATCCGTTGAGGGGGTCGATCGATCAAATGATGTTTATGTTCGATCAAACGTTTGACGAATTCGGTTTTGCCTGAACCGCTAGGTCCAGCAATGAGCATGTTAAAGGGATGGCGAAGATACAAAGCCTCCCAACTGGCACGATCTAAGTGTTCGTCGATGACTTTGACAGTAGAGGAAGAGGGAGCAGAGACAGCAGAGGTAGTCATGGTGTGAGAAATGTCACTTGTGACACGAAAAACAAACAAGACAAGAGTTTATATACTTTTTCAGAACACGTTTATTGAATGTTTCAAACATGAATACGAAAGACAAAAATACATAAAAGCTAAAGGCTTAAGTACAAGGATAAAAGGCACATGATAACGATGAACGTGGAATAAACACAAGTGTCTGTACAACATGTTTTGGGTAATGTTCTAACCAGTTCTATAGTAGGGGGTAAGGTCACACAAGTGTCCTCCCGAAAGGGTCTTTCAGGTCTGTCCACGACAGTCCTGTCCTGGGTGACGGGTTCTTCTGGCACCGTCACTAACACGGGTTGAAAAGTAACTTTTTTCCTTGAACAACTCTCGTGCATACTGGGCCACTTCTTGGGTCCAAGCCTCAAAACCCCATTCTTTCCAGGCACGGACATCTGTCCAATGGGGATGTAAGTCACAAGCTACACACACATCGTCATACACGTCTTGGGTAGCTAAAAGTTGACGAATCTTTTTTTCCTGTTGAGGTCGAGAAGTATCCAGATGAAAACGCAAGGCTTTGAGCAAAAGGAGTTTTTTGTGACCATTTAAGGCTATGGAGGTGGTAAGTACTGATCGTAAAGAGTCCACAAAGAATCGGCTGGTAAACGAAATCCCAAAAAACAAGTCACTAAGACACACACCACTTGTCGTCCCAAATTAAATGGATACAGTTCTTGTAATAATCGATGGTAATGATCCACGGTTTGAATATGGTCATTGAGTTCCTTCTACGGAATCTGTTGGATTACATACGACATAAGTCGTGGCATAGCAGCCTGTTTTTATAGTCTCTTTGTTTCGAAAAGAATACACGTACTTTCTAGCCAGTGATGTTCGTTTTCCAGTTGGGAATGTAAATCTTGCATACTGTAACCGAAACGTCAGAGTTCGATTAGAAGTTTCCTCTTCCGCTAAGTAGATTCCACGTAACAAATGTTTGTAATCCTTTACCTCGTCTTCCTCAATGGGTTGCTCTAGGTGAATCTCGAAGTAACCAAAATGATCAACACGTGAATCATCGGGGGCCTGGAAGTATTGAACAAGGTCTGACCACTGAAACAATTTCTGACGAATCAGTTCTCTTATACCATTCAGGTACCAGTGGTTAAAGATCTGGTGACGTAACGGATGCAATTGTTCTTTACGTTTCACTTGTATTTTCACCAGCTCTCGGTAAATGCGTTCTCTCAACTCCACAGGTAAAGCACGAATGTTCTCTAGCAAAGTATCCATGAATAGGTCATACTAAATCCTCTTTGGTCTGACACAAGACATGTACTCTTTGCACAAACATGGTTTCACTTCAGTGTCGAATTTAAATCGTTGAGTCACTAATCTACACATTACAATTCGTTCAGAAGTTTCCTCTTTCACTAAGTTGACATTGTGTTCAAGATGTTGGTAATTCGTTAACTCTTCCTCTGGAATTCGATGCAGTACGTTTACAATGATGTAACTACAATCGTCCATACCAAACCAATCCTTTTTAAAACTAGAGGATCGTTGATCAATGTCTGTCCGATGGAACACTTTCAATTGAATCAATCCTTGTATAGCCTTCAGGTACCAGTGGTTCAAACACCGGTGACGTAACGGATGCAATTGTTCTTTACGTTTCACTTGTATTTTGACCAGCTCTCGGTAAATGCGTTCTCTCAACTCCACAGGCAAAGCACGAATGTTCTCTTGTAAAGTATCCATGAACAGATTATTATGGTAAGAAGTTACTTCAATGTCTCGGTCCCACTAAGGGTAAGTAATGACAATTCGGTGACCATCGAGCATGTTCTACGTAGGCCGAATCTTGCGGTTCCCAGTGGTGAAGTGACACACCGCAACTGAAGCACTTGACTTTATCTCCTTCGCCCAAGTAGAAAAATCCGGCTCTGGCTAATTCTTCGGGGGTCGGTCCTCCCAGATACTTAGGCCATTTTCCTTTGAACGATTGAAGACGATTTTCAAAGTCACAGTATTCCGACAAACGCACAGGAAACGAATATTCGTTTTTCACAGGTTCGTTTCGATGAGGGTTGGGTGACAGGAACAGGAGTTTGCTCAGGGCTGGATGACATCCGTAGGGGGGTAGACGTGAAGGTGAACATTCCCCTTTAAACCCGGTAAAATGTCTAAGAGGACGAGCGGCATCGCTTTCGCATCCCTCAGGTTTGACACGCACAGCATCACTTTCCATGACAGGGGCAGTGAGAACAAAGTTCCCATGATGCTTTACGGCATCGCTCAGGTCACAACGTACAGCATCGTACACATCGCAAGGCTCACAATCGCACTCGTCTGCAAACTCCGTTACGCAATTACAATGGTAACCACATGGACAATTGCAGTTTCCTTCCGGACATTTTCCGTCGCAATGCCTGGGTCTTATCCATCCAGTATTAGTCACACTAGAGGAAGATACAACTTTTTTACAATCCCCAAACTGGAACGATGTCTCTTTCAAAGTATTCATCTTGTTCGCTCGGTCTTGGTAGTCACAATGAACTATCGATCTTGACCATAGGCCCCTTTTTATACTAGTCGCAATGCAGTCTCCAGCTTGTACATCTTTCCTTTTTTACGTTTTTTATGTCTTGTTTCGGAAGGTACCGTCTCTAAGGTACAGTCAACATTGTACCGTAGTGTGATGGGTGGAAAGGCGATAGAAAGGTAAGGGCAGTGCGGAGACCATCGAGTATGTTCCAGAATAGCTGAATCTTTATAGATACATAGATCCATTCGTAACTTCAGTTCGCAAGCGAAACACTGTACCTCGTATCCCAATCCTGACTCAGGTCCCAAGTAGACAAATCCTGTTCTAGCTAAAACATGCGAAGAAGGTAATCCTTCCCTATCCGTAGGCCATTTCTGAAACGTGTCCAATCGACGGGCACAATCACAATAGTCAGGTAAGAAGACTGGAAAATGGTAGGGTTTGAACTTGGAGTTCTCATCGGGTTTCTCACTCGATTCTTGCTGTGGCGAAGTCATCTTTCTGGTGGGTGGATATCCTCTTACAACCAATGTTTTATACCAACGTGTCCATACGGTAAGGTGAAATGATTGGGAAGTCGAACTCGCTTCTGGTACACGATTTGATAAACTTTTTCCAAAGGTCGACTGACGATGTGGTGAGTGGGTAAACGTACAATCTTGTTCGGTTGGTAAGTGGTCACTTTAAAGTTTCCATCCTCTTCCGATTGCAAGGCTTCTTTCAATACCCCAAAGTTGACCACTCGACTGGTACGATAATTCAGAGTCAGTCCTTTCACTTTGCACGTCGTGTGCACTTCTCCTTGTTTGTCCCGGTATTCGTAGCCGTAATTTTTGGGACCGCCACTGACGAAACTTAGAATCTTGTCGTCGGGATGCTCGTCTGTCCAGGCTCCTAAACGGTCTCCTTCGATGTTAGGGTGATGTTGAATCGGGTGATGGATGTAAATGCAACTGTCCGTGTCAAAGTACAGGACGCGTTCTTCTAACAGTTCTAAAGCTTCGTACAATTTTAAGCGAGCATGGGCTGTCACGTAAGCCGCAATGATGACATTTCCAAAAGGGTCGTCTTGTACAAAGTCCAGATCTTCTTCGTAATTGACCAAGATTAAATTCTCTCGAACGACGTCCACGTGTTTCATGTATTTGGTTTTGTCGTGAATCATCTGGAAGTAGCGGGAAGGTTCTGTCAAATATTCCGTCTTGGGTAAACACGGTCGTTGTGCCATTTTACCCCACAAGCAATTTAACATCACTTTGGCAAACGATCGCCTGCCTTCGTTTTTCTCGATGTGGTCTAAAGTGATGCCTTCTTGTTCGTAGTATTTCTCTTTGAATTGTATTTGGTCTTCGGGAGTGTGACACCAGGAAGGATAGCCGCTGGCTTCTTGCTTCAGTTTCAAAAAGGCATTCACGTAGTCGGCGAAAATGCCTTTCTGAGTAGGGTCACCCTTGTGGTATTGTTGTGTCTTGGGAAAGTGGCAAATTTCGTACACTTCTAACAGTTGGTATCCCATGTCCATAGCTTTGAACAATTCTACGCTGACCCAGGTTCCCGTCAAGGCCCGTTCTTCCTGGCTGTGCTGACAAGGTTGGTCTTGGTTGCACGTTTCGGCACAAGTACGGCACAAGGGAAACATCAGTTTGCCTTGACAATGGTGAGGTAAGACGGGATGGTATAGGTTCGTGGGAGGCAAAACTTTACACTTGATCAAGCCTTCGTATTGTCGAATGTTTTTCAGGTCGATGTGTTCCGTTAACAATTGCGGGTGCCCTACAGGAAAGCGACAATATTTGCACACGTAGGGATACAGCGAACACACGTCCAAGTATTTGATTTCTTCTCCTTTCTCTTCGTCGGCTTGGTACAGCAAACAGGTGGCATTGGTCCTTCCTCCGTACAAACTATCCCTCGGGTTCAGCGGGTCCATGAACTGGTAACTTTCCACGAGGCGTTTAAACTCGGGATCGGTTTTCATACGGTGATCGTACTCGTGTTCCCACATTTCCACCACTTGGTATCCTTGCTGTTCTAACTTTAGGCGCCGCTGACAAGTGTCCTGGTACAAGTCTTCCATGGTTCGTTGCAAAAACTGATTTTTAGTGCCACGGTCAGGGTAACAGACGGGACATCCGTGAAATAAGCAACCGTTAAACTCGTACACGATCTTGGGGTTTTCTAAGTCCCAGCCATCGACCGAATACGTTCCGATGGTCTTCTCGCCCCCTCCGTTGCGGGCATGCTGAATCCACTTGTCTTCCTTATCGCACAAGTAATGTAACCAACATAGGGCTTTGACCGAGTATTGACGCTTGACAAAGTGGGTCGTTTGAGGACTGATGACAGCCACGGTGTTTTCAGGCATGAATCGTTGTCGATACACTAAGGAACACGCTTTGGCAATGGTGCAAGCTTCTTTCAAAGGATCGACCCTTCCGTGTTCCATGAACAGTTCTCGAAATTTTCCACAGCAAAGTCGTAAAATGTCCACGTCGGAACGACAATACTTTAACATTTCTTCCTGAAAGTCGAAAGGGTCCGAGGCGTGAGCCTGGTACCAAGCGTAGAAAGCTTCTCGTTGTTCGGTACGCATGTTGTCGGGGTCGTAATAGTGAGCCTCGGGCAAATGGGGTAGAACGGCGTGTTGATTGGCTTCCGTATTGAAAAAGTGTGGAAAGTACCCTTTAGCCATTTCTGTCATTCCAAACGTTTTAGGCATTCGACTCAAAGGCATGGCCAAATAGCTCATCGAATCTTTAAACTGTACTTGTCCCACTTGCATGAAAATGATTTTGGCTCCGTTCAAAGTCACTTTAGGACGTTCGGTGCCTTGTTCCGTATAGTACCTCAAAAGAAACTGTCCATCGTATCCGGAGAAATTGTGAGCCATCACCGTGGCATGACGATGACAATCTCCGTAAAGTTCGATGTCCTCTTGGCTCCACGTCTTGTCGATGGGGTCTAAGACCCATTGGGCAAAATCGGCTAACGTGTTCGGTCCCCGAAAGATTTTTTCACGCCCTCCAGGAATCTTGCTACAGTGAGGACAATGACTGAAGATAGGTTCTTGAATGCACTTCTCGCACGCTCGATGAGCCACGCAGAAATTAGGAATGTGAATGCCGGTCTCTTGCATGCATTCGAAATCGAAAAAGATGAAATTGCCTTTCTTCTTGTGACCATCCTCTTTCTCTGGTGGGGGCTGGTATTTTTGCACGTAGCATTGGTGTTCCAAGTCCACGATGTGGTGACAAATGTGACATTTTTTCTTTCCTGAACATACGTGTGCCTTGGTATTATTGGTACGTATGACTTGTTCACACGTAGGGCACAATCTCAGGAGTTGACAAGCGCATTTCTTCTGTGAACCTTGCGTTTTCAGATGTTGTTGGTAACAGGTAGGGCTAACAAACGTGCGCAGACAAGTTGAACAAGGCACTGGTTCTTCGCTCAGACAGGGCGAAGAGGCCAAACATCCTGAGCATTTCGATCCACAATGCTTGTGTTGCTCTCGATTATTATAACCATGGTCACATTTCTCACAGTAATAACCGTATCCCAGGAATCCGGTGATAGTGGTAATGGTATCGAAATGGTCATCGTGATAATAGACATGAATGTATTTTCCGTCCTTAAAGTCTTGCCCTCGAAACAACAAAGGCCCGCGCACTTCTTGAGGGTGCACTTTCAAGGTGTATCGTGGAGCTAGGGCATCTTGCAATTTTTGCATCTCAGGAATGCCACAGGGTGTGTCTTTGGACATGCCAGCTTGTCGTAACAGGAGTTCTGCTTCACTTCGTTGTTTGGCTCGGTCCGATTGTCGAATGTTCTCCCAGTCTCTTTTCCATTCTACCGTGTCGTTCTTGTTGGCGTAGGTTCGTCCCACCACGATGGCACGGGCTAAACACATCTGGTCATGAGGATTGTGAATTTGGACAAGGCTACGCTTAATGCTGCGAAGCTCGTTCACCAATAACATCTTTTTGCGTCCGGTCCCTTGAGGAGGAGAGACGTGGGTCATGTCCAATGTGACTTTTCCATCGGTGATGTCAAACTGGTCATTAGATTGTTGCACGTGTTGAATCTTGTCCATGACTTTGGAAGCGGTCAATTCTGCAGGGGTGCTAAACTCGATCCAAACAGGGGATTTCAAACCGTCGTGTTGTATGGAAAGTCTCAAGCGATCGTCTTCTTTGGGTTGACATTGTCGCTTGAGTGCAGTGAGCAGAGAATCCCACACTCCGGTGATGAACCCTTCTGCTTTCTCTAACGGTACTTCGGACTTGAAATCTTTAAACTTCACCGTGTATTTGTAAGCCGTGGTTCTAAATTTTCTAGAGGAGCGCTTTTCCGTCTCTCGAATGGAATAGTATTTTTCAGGGTTGACTAAGGGTGGTGAACTTGGTTTAGAGGGTTCTGATTCTGGTTCACTCATGTCCTCTTCAAAATCACTGGCATGAATTTGTGCCAAGATTTCAGCCCTGGTACGAGGCGATAGATCACGTTTCTGCCTCTTACTTTCTTCTTCTTTCTTCTCGAATGAATTAGATCGTTTCATCTTGAAAGCAAAATGTCAAATGACTCAAGTTCAAACACCATGAGCTACTTTATAGTCATAGCAGACCAGCGTATATAAAAGGGTGTGTGTCTTATCCTTTCACTATTCATTTCACTCTCAAGCCGAGCACAACGATGGAAGAGACTAACCAGATGGAACGTTTCGTCAGAGCTTTGCGAGGGGTCATTAGAAAATTCTCTTCAGACCAGCCTACGGACTACTCTCCTTCCTTTAGAGATAAAAGTCAAGATACTTGCTATATCTGCCAGAAGAAAGGGCATTGGTCTTCAGAGTGTCCAGACCGTCAAAAAAGAACAAAAACAGGGGCTAAAAAAGACAAAAGTCAAGATACCTGTTATTATTGTAAAGAAAAAGGACATTGGTCTCCAGATTGCCCAAAAAAGAAACAAGAGGAGTCAGAAGAAAAGAAGGATTCTTCAGAAGAAGAGAGGGATTCTTCAGAAGAAGAGAGGAATTCTTCAGAGGAAGAAAGCAGACAGGTGAAGAAAAAGAAACAGGAGAAGAAAAGAAGAAGGGAAGAAAGTGAGGAGGAAGAAGAGGAAAAGAGTGTGACAGTGAAGAAATTCAAAAAACAGAGAGACTAAAAAAGGAGAAAGAAGAAGTCAATGAACTTTAAATTAAAGTGTTGTGTTGTGAATTGGATTGTAAAAAATGGAGAAAAGAATAAATGAATGATATAAGGTAAGAGTCTTTGAGTTTTGATTTTAAAATAAGAAGCTACACTCACGCACTCATACAAAGACACGTACTATAGGGTAAAATGGGTGGGTTATTTTTTTTTTTTTTTTTTTGAGTTATTGGCAAATTGAAATTGTATTTCTTTTCGAGATATGTGGGTGGCCCTGAAAAGGGCCGTTTTTCTTTATGATGTAGGGGTGAGTTTAAGCAATCAACTTTAACTGCCTTATGCCTTTGCCACGGCCAAGGCCTACTTCTGGACTGCGTAATGTTGATGATGATGATAATGATTGGGTTGAAATCACTAAGGGTGGTACGGTAGGCTTAGTCACAGGGTTGACGTGTTTAGCTCGGGAAGGTCGTATTCTCTTCGGTCGTGATAAAGAAGTCTGATACATTTGTTTCAGACTTCTTAACTCCGCTAAAATGTCCAACAGTACCGTGACCGTTTGATTTTCACCCTCTTGTTTCTTTGCTGCTACTTCTTCTTGCTGTTGTTTTTTTCTTACCTCTTCTTCTTGTTGCTGTTGCTGTAGGAGAAAAGCCTGTTCCGCTTCCTTTTGTCGTTGTGTAAATTTCTCCAATTCTTCTTTCTGTCTCTGTCTAAAATTCTCCACTTGCGGTAATGAAGAAGGTAACGAAGGTTCCGGAACAAATTCTTGCGAGGAGAGAAAATCGACAAAATCCCAATTCACCTCTTCTGAAAGTAAGTCCGGGTTCCCTTGGGCGGTCTCCCCTGCTGGTGCACCCCATTGGATCGTTTTCTGAGTTTCCGTCATGTTGAATCACTGTCGCATAGATTGACTGCACACAAGCGCTAGCGAATCTATATAGACTACGTGACGTCACAGACTGCTCTCTTCGGATTGGATGCGGGCTGACTGAATTCTGTAACGCGTGTTAGGATTGGTGAATGAACTCAATCCGTTTCAATCCTTTCTGTCCCTATAAATAAGCGCAGTTCACTGCATTGATTCACCTATTGTTGGAGCCTCAACATGTGGACAGACGTTGAATCTTCAACCCTTGTGTCAACAATGATGTTCAGGACGGACATGCTCATGTATGTCCGATCCAAGTGGACCGTTGTCCACAGGACCAGCAGCAGCCTGTGGATAAGAAGAGTCTATATAGAGAGACAAGGTTGCCTCAAGAGGACTCTGATGTATGGCCCTGCTGTAAGGCGAAGTTTGAGGACAAGAAGATGTCGCAAATGCCCTTTATGTTAAGGGCATATTAACATAAACCAAAGGCCCTTTTCAGGGCCAGCCATATTTCTCGAAAAGAGATAGTCTTTCCATTGCCTACCCCTTTTTTTATTTTTTTTTTTAAAAAAAATATAAAAAAAATAGAGACCCTCCCTGTTTCAATTTTACATAGACCCTATACAGTCCCAAGGGTTTTTTGGCCATGTTAAATTTACATAGACCCTATATTGTCCCAGGGTTTTTGGCCATGTTAATTCCCATAGACCCTATATTGTCCCAGGGTTTTTGGCCATGTTAATTCCCATAGACCCTATATTGTCCCACGATTTTTCTCCATGTTAAATTTACATAGACCCTATATGTTCCCAAGGGTGTTTTTAATGATAAATCCCATAGACCCTATAATATCCCCCTTCACTACTTTTATTGCTGGTGTGTCGAATATCATTCCTGCGTCCACTGACTCACGGTGACTCACGGTGAAGGCCACATAGAAGGACATTTTAGTTCTGACTTGCATCCTTTTCCGGAGATAAACTTTTCAACCATTGAAAATATATGGGTGACACTGTAAGCAATTAAATATCCTGACCAGGCAGTGTGTTATGTACTGAAGGAACTACCCTTGCTTCGACGTTAATGTCATTCCAGTACGAACTATACATTAATGGCATATATTCGTGTATCTTTAATAAATAATAGCGTCAGTCCATTTATAATAAATAATGAACCAACAAAGTTAGTTTAACGACAATTTAGCATGCTGAATGTCTTGACTTAATAGTTTTGCGTCTTTGGTCTTATCCTCTGCCTTCAGAACAACGTAACAACAAGGAAAACTAACAATCATGGGCTTGTTTCCATCTCATGAGTGTCCCTTTTAAAATCCTAAAGGGTCACATGAAAGGAGTATTATGTACCGTTTGCGATGTTCTTCTTTCTACATGCTGTGTTCTTTTTTATATCTACCTTATAGAGACTTTCTTTTTATTGTTTCATGACTTAGTGTACTTCTTTGTTGATTATTTGTGACATGAATTGCTTTCTGTGTCCTGTTGATATTCATAAGATGAGTGGAAAGAACGATTTCTATCAAAAGCCACTTGCCAATAAGCTTCGATTTAATTACATGTCTTTGAGAAACTTTATCGTTAAAAAACATATTGTATGGGAAAACACCCATATAACTGTTATTAGGTAAAGACACATACAGTTGATTTTTTATCGTTCGATAGTTCTCTTCGCCGAAGAGTCACCCCATATCAAAGGAGAAGAACGAATTCTCAGTAGCTGAACAATGTATGCTGTTTGATGTTTTCAACAAGAAACACAAAATATAACTCCTTTTAAGTGCACAAAACCTTATCTTACGGCAAAGCCTGACCTTGTATAACATTGTTGCTAACATGTCTGGCTCTCCTTTTACCATGTGCTGTCTTGATCAATCGGTCATGTAAATATGCAACAAAGAGATGAACCCAGGTGTTTTGTTCCCTTGGGCACCCTGGCACTAGCTTAATATTATATGCTGTAAAACACATTAAAGTATAGGAAAACATCAAGCTAACGTCTGACCTTGTTTGGAAACGCAACAGGTTCTCGTTGTGCTTTCACCAACAGTTCAATATCATAAGTAATAAGCCCGTGATCATCTCAACTCTACGGGGACAGAAACTATGGCAGTTTTAGTCAAATGCGATTAAATAAATTATTGAAAATTCATTCGTCTAGCTTTGCCTCAAACCTTCCTTCTTTGTCAATCGTCAACAGCAAAATTGCTTCAAATGTTCACGTAGCTAACTTATACAAAGGCAATATATTTGATAACATGTCATATATTTAAAAAGTATCATTTCATCAAATCATTTGCTATGAGAGCAGTAAGACATTTTTAAAACAATAAATAAAATCATTAAAAAAACAAACAAATGTGGGAGTATTAATTATTACATAGCTGAATTCTCAGTCATGACCATAATTATGATGTCTCTCAAATACATTTGTTCACAACCTTATCACAAGGTCTCGTCCGCTAAGTCTACATTAAATTTCTACAAATGGTGGCAAAAGTCCGATGGAATATTAAGCAAACATTTATCTCTAATTATAACAACAAGTATAATCGCAAAGAAAGTGGTTTGCTGCTGGAGGGGTAGGGGACAGGGTTGGGAGATGACAAGACCATCAAGCTTCCCAACCAACTCCAAAACTCTGTATCAAATTCAGTATCGAATCAGCACCTTTATATATTGCACATGCCTCATAATCAATGGTAGTGTGTGCGTGTGTGTGTGTGTGTGTGTGTGTGTGATTTGGATTTTTTAACGTAGCTTTAACAATTTTCCGGTCATATCGCTACGATATGTATACAATGTGTCAGTTTATAGTGATGTCTAGCATGGAGGCATCATGCCACTGACATGTATTATGATGTCCCACCCAGTCACATTATCCTGACACCAGGCCGACCAGTCCTAACTTTAACATTTTAATGCTGAGCGCAAAGAGAGGTAGCTGTTAGTACCATTTTCATAAGTCTTTGGTATGACTAAGAGGGGGTTTTGAACCGACGACCTCCGGCTTCCGAGGTGGAAATCATTATTATTATTATTATTATTAATATTAGCAGTAGTAATATTAGCAGTAGTACTAGTAGTAGTAGTAGTAGTAGAAGTATCTGCAATTTAATTATGGTTCGATGCCATGTGATACTTGTAATACAATTTATGTTATGCCAACCATGTTGCATATTTCATCTAACATTTACAACAGACATGAAGTAAATAACCACTCAATCTTCTCACTAAAGAGCAAGTCATTATGGCGATGCATCCGGCCCTAGTTATCGCCCTTGATATCGGCAGCACATATTCGGGTTACGCATGTCAGTATCGGAGCAACTTCGAGAACAACCAGAGGGACATTTGGATGAACAATAGATGGGGGGCCGCAAACAGTACCAACAAAACGATCACCTGCGTACTAATAAACATCAAGGACAGGGAACTGGTTGCCATAGGAGACATTGCAGAGATGAAGTTCTCAAAGCTGTATGATGAAGATAAAGCAACAGATTACTTCTTCTTCAAGAACTTCAAAATGGTCTTATACAACGAGGTTAGTGGCGCAGAGATACTTATATTTTTCGCACCCAATACATATGCACTACACGGATGTTATCAACACTTTGTAATAATATAATTCTTTGATAAAATGTGCTAAACTGATTTCGTTCCTACTGTACTTTATGAGATTTGATTACAAAGTTAGCTGTGTAGGACGCTTTTAACGCTTGGTATGTTTGATCCAAACCCCTTTTTCTTCTATAATAAAGCTCGTTTGTGGTTGTGCACGTTGTTCTTAATAGCCCTGTCCACTAACACCAGCATTGTAAGTACGTACGCATGCTTTTTTTGCAGTTGATGCAATGCTGATTACGTTTTGTTTTAAACAAAATGTTTATTCACCGCTTTCTCACTCAGATGACATTAAATAACTAGAATGAGAAGATTAAGGTTTGTCAAGGGTTCGTCAATACCACAAAGATCGGATGGCACACTGTATAATAGCAAGATTTAGTTCATGTTTGCATGAACTTGGACTTGGTTGCGAGGAAATTGTTAGCCGATGATCCTATTTATTCGCACCATGCTTGCATGACGAATCGTTCTTGCTTTCTGTAATAGTTTCACCAGCCTTGACTCCGTATACACGTGAAACTCGAAATTGTTGGGAAAATTTATTTCAAGCTCATATCCCCAGCAATGATTTGTGGTTGTTAAGATGAAATAAATATTTACGTTTATACAGACCACTTTTATGCAAACAAACTGTGTTTACTTGTGACCTTTATTTCCACACTAATGCTTAGTGCATCCAGAGACCTTCATTTCATTATCATATTTGCAAAGTGCTATATTCACGTCGTTAATTGTCTAATTGAATGCATAGTCTACTATTGCTAACAAAGATGCAAACATAACGAAAAGTCATTGGACTTTTCTTTTCGTGGATCATTTGGTAGCAGGAAGGAAGTTAAAACAAGGATTGTGAAGCTAGGGCGAATGCAATGTTAGTGCAAGCACCAAATATAGTTTAGGTTGGGGGAGGAATCAACAATTACATTAGTATAACATTTTTGTGTTATTAACTGCATACAGCTATGAATGCTTGTTGTTTTTTGCAATAATGCTCCAGCATTTTCTCCTTACAGGCCTTCGAGGAAGATGGAGGAAAAATAGATAGTGCAGAGGATTACTTTGGAAGGCATGAACCTATTACCTTCGTCATGTCCAAATTTATTGAGGGCCTCAAGAAAGATTGCCTCCATAAATTCAAAGAGAGTCGAAATTTAATGATTTCAGAAACAACCATTAGATGGGTGCTTACGGTTCCAGCTATCTGGAACGATGACGCAAGGGACGCCATGCGAAAGTCTGCAGTTAAGGTAATCATTTATATATGAACTTACAGATTTGTTATAAAATCATACTAACAAATAAACTGTAAGCAGCACTGCAGCAACACCCTTCAACACTCAGAAAATAAAGTGTGGAGATCGTAACGATTACAGGACTGGATATTACATTTCCTCAACAATAACTGATACATCTGAATACAGAGAATTAAATGAAAACACGTGGGTCGAGATTTAGAATGGGTCAAAATGTATGCATTGTAATAGATGCATTCTTTAGGAATGCGTCGTGGATTATGTCAAGCGATTATGTATGTAAGGTAAACAATATGAGATAAACTAAAATTTACTCATGATTTCGCTAACATATTTCCTTCTAATGTTAGAAAAATTATCATTAAGAGTAACACAGCAAATCGATTTTAGCTCAAAATTTCCAAAACTTTGCTGTTGTTTGGCCATTTCAAAATCTCTGATCTAATACATGCAAATACTGAACACAGCACGAGAGACATAGTCGTATGCAGAACATGCGTACAGTTTAGTGCAACGAAGAAACAAGGCGCGTTAATTGTGCTAATATCCCTGAAGGCACTCAAAGACATAAAATAGAAGCAACATATTGTGAATCAAAAGGGTACCATAAGTATAAAAAAATGATTATATTTAATCAGCTGCTGAGACATTTAATAGTTTACATTCACAAAGTTTGTTTGAAAGCCTCTGACGTAAAACGTACACTGCATTGGACTGTATTGCTTTGAGAAACATCTTCAGATATTAAGCCAACTTTTTGTCATTTTTTGTATCCGCAGGCGGGAATACCAGACAATCAACTGATCTTGGCCCTAGAGCCCGAGGCTGCTGCAGTGCACTGTCTGTATCTCTCTCCCCAAGAAAAGGCCAGTATGGATGGATTGGGGGATGTCGGAGATAAATTCCTCGTGGTGGATTTGGGCGGTTTGTTTTATATAATGCCAATGTAGCTAGTGTTCTACATCTAAACTTAAATTGTTTACTTATAGTTTAATAAAAATTTTATAGAGGATAATTATATCCGTTGTAGGTTCAATATTTATGGTACCTGCACCTGATATAATGAAAATATATTAGATAGAGCACACGGAGGGAAGTTTACTCAGACAGGGTCATTAAATTTCTATACGTTAATAATTAATGTTAAGGTTAAATTAATTCCGATCTGACTGGTGTTTTAACTGACCGAAATTTATCCTTAATTTTGCCGTATTAACTACTTTTGTCGACACGTCGACCTTTCGCATTACCTGCCCAAGCCCACTCCAATGCAGACACTGATACCAAAATTGCATTTTCTCGACTCGGCTAATCAATGCTATATGTCCTGCTGAAAAGCATTACGTGTTGTCCGCCGTACTATAAACTTGGCTACATGCTTCATTGAGTTACCTATGGTACAGTGTCAGTCCAGGTTTTATAGTGTTAATGTCCTTTATAATATAATGTATTGATGAAAAACTTGTTTTGCAGTAGCAAGCTGTAATATATCCAATGAAGCGTGACAATCTATATTGCACCTACTTTCTTTCTACTGAAGGTGGCACAGTGGACATAACTGCTGCAGAAGTAACAGAAGATGGCTATCTGAAGCAGATCTATAGAGCGAACGGCGGACCATGGGGTGGACAGAGAATAAATGATTCCTTTTCACAACTGGTTCGAGATGTATTCCACACTAAAGATGGGAATTCGATTTTTGAAAAATGTAAACAAGGAGACCTCTTGAAAATGGAACAAGAGTTCGAACGACAGAAAGTGAATATACAGGACGAGACACCACGCGGTGAAGAATGGATTAAACTTGCCTTGCCAGACGACATCTGGGATGAGGTAAAAGGCGATATCAGAATCAACCCTACCAAGTATTCACAATATTTCCAGAAGCTGAGGAATGGCTTAGTATTCAAACCAGAAATTATTGCGAGAGAGCTTTTCGGAGAGACCATGGATTTGATTATAGGACAGCTACAGTCAATATTTCGTGAAATATCAACACAGGATATTGAGAAAATCGTGTTAGTGGGAGGTTTTGCAGAGGCACTCATCGTGCGTCAGAAGATTCAGGAATCTCTGCCAGGAATACGTATATTTGTACCAAGTAATCCTTTCTATGCCGTCTTGAAAGGAGCCGTATTATATGGTCACAATCCTGACATCTTCAAGAGCAGGATTTCTCGCTTCACCTACGGGATCAAAGTAAGATCGCGCTTTGATCCTAAAAGACATGATGCAAATAGAAAAGTGAAAGACAGTGTTGGAACGTATTATTGCAAAGATATATTCAGTGTTCATGTCAAAAGAGATCAGATTGTATCACTGAATGAGGAACAGCCAAAACATACATACCATCCATGGTACAAAGACCAAACTAAAAGTGGTGTGAAGATATATCAGTCTGAATCACATAATCCGATGTATGTTACAGATGTTGGGTGCAAGAAGCTCGGTCGCCTCGTCGTTGATATGCCTGACACCACTGGAGGGTGTAATAGAAATGTTGAAGTGTCTATGATATATGGGGGTACAGAACTGGGCGTCAAAGCGGTCGATAAAAATACGGGAATGAGCTTCAAGACATCAATTGTATATGACAGATATTCATCCTGAAGATTGTTCATATATAACACTGTATAAATTCAATGCTCTGGGACAATGTAATTAGGTATAAGCCAGTGACTGTACGGTATTTTTGTTATAGAAAAAAAAAATTAATTCGCTATACTCCGCGCTCTTATTTGATATAAATAGTGCCAAAGAAATTAACTTAAATTGTTTCTTCAGTATCGTTACATGAACAACTTTTTCGACTACAAGATAATTAGTAGCAACACATAACTCGTTCCAAATATGCACAGGCTTTGTTACGTTCGTAAAGCTATGTTATATTCATGTACTTATTTTATAAACAAAAATATGCCAAAAATGTCATTTCTTTGTGCCAATTTATCCAGGGATCGAGGACTCCAATATCTATAAAGTAACTTGAGATATAGGACGTATGAGGATCATGTGTGTTATCAAATGTGACATTACACTTAGCTTGTTTTTTTTTTTGTTTTATTTATATATACAAATGTTATATTTTTATTTATTTATTTATTTATTTATTATACGTTCGTGGCACAGCTGCTTATTACTTATGTACATGAATAGCACACACAGTTTTGTCATTTTATAATTTATATCTACATAATTTCATGTTATTGTACAGCGATTTCTGGTCCATTTCGCTGTGTTTATGTAGAAAGAGTTGACGGTGTCAATGACTATTCAAACACCTAGGGGATTCGAATACCTTCAAAGAGCGACAAGTATAGATTTACATGATGATTCTTTACAAATGCAAAGTGTGAGTTGACAATTCATTCTTGTTATATCAAACAGTATATTTTCGGATCCTTACTATGAATCTTCGACGAATAGCTTTATCATGTCAAATTGGGATATAGAAAACACTAAAGATAAAGTGATTTAATTAAGTGGACAGGGAACTATTTCATATTCAAACGAGGTGAAAATCCGATATAGTTAACAGAACCAAACTTTATTCCTCAAGCTCTGCACAGTATTGTTCGAGACTGGATACTGTTGTTGGTCCTTATGTGGGAATATTGTGTCGTAGACGGAAATATTACACTCGTGGACATACTTTTAAAAGCTCATCGTTTATTTTGCTAGGATCACAATATTTGTTTGGTGATTCAGTTTCAAACAGTTTAGCAATAACCATATATCAAGTATTGTTGTGTTTGATTAGGAATCAGTGAAGAAGCTTGTCTCCTGATTACCGAGTTTAAGTTTTCATGAATCAGGCTGAGTCATTTCTTGTGGTAATAGCATGGATCACACTTTCGATATTAATGCAGTGTACCAATCCGAGCTGAATCAAACGTGTTTACTCCTCTGCATTTACATATCAGAAACATGGAATGTACTTGAACCAATCTAAATATATGAAATACGGTTTCATATAGTGTTCATTGGAAATACCAATTTGTGCAACGGTGTGTCGGAATATTGAGTCGGTTGAGTTAGGAACATTTAATTGTTGATTTAATAATATAAAACAACTTATCTTTTGTGATTATGTTGCTTTCGTATTCTCAGTAACAGTAACAACATCAATATTATGATCTCTCTCTCTCTCTCTCTCTCTCTCTCTCTCATTTTGAACGCAGTAAGAAGAATGTGATTAGAGTTGGAAATGTAGCCGACAGTACAATTTTGCGGTACGAGATCCAATTTTAGACAAATAACAAAATTCAAATCGGATTTTCAGAGCACACTAAGAAAGTACATTCTGAGGAACTTCAAGATGCAAGAATGTACCTATATTTTTCCATTCTTATTTCCACCTAAAGACATGTTTATTCCTTGTCACTTGCATGCTCTTTATATGGACCCCAGCTATGTAATGACCTGTAATGCGTATATCGCTATCCTAAATCCGAAA